>SWCS01000001.1:1200000-1800000 GCA_007556505.1 Elsinoe australis
AGCACAGAAAGAAAAGAAGGCAATGCCTGCACCGAGGAGAATTGTTGGTTGAGTGTGCATTACTTAGGTGGCTATCTGAAAGGAAATGCATTAAAGCGTGGTATCAGAAAGGGTCATCAGTACCAGTCTGTTTCGCTGATATTACAGGAAGGGAATGAAGTGAGGCAGAGAAAGCCTCCTAGAAACCCGATGCGCCGACGCAAAATCAATGTCGAGGAAAGATATCGATGAGGACTGGTCGCCCTATTCATCTTCTCCTTCTTCCTCTTCGTTGTCCTCGAGGTGCACTCCATTGACGCCGTTCGTCAGCTTCTCCTCATCGGCCTCATGTACACCGTTCGGCAGCTTGTCTTCTGGGACCTCCTCTTGCTTGACTGCGCCGCTCTCCAACGCCTTGTCCACCTTCTCGATAGATGGATCGGCGTTACCCGCCCTTGGGTCAGGGACATTGTCCGGCTCAATCTTCCACTTCTGGACAGCCAGGATGATGTCCACGGCCAATTGTCCATTCTTGCGCAGCGCCTTGTCCCAGTGCGCCGGCAAACCTTCTCTGAGCACCAAGTCGCGCGCGACAGCGCCGACGAGAAGCTGACGCATAGGGCTGTCATCTGAGGTGTTACCATAGATGTACTGCACCCGCCTAAGGCCTGGGTAGGTCTGAGTGTCGTTGTAGAACTTGCGCACAGTCTCGAGTACCGCGACCATCAGGTCCTTGATCGCCCACTTCTCGCCCATGAGGTAAAGGTCGAAGAGGTGGCCGAGGTCGTTCTCCTCATTGGGCGCAGGGACGGCGTTTGAGTAGAGCCAGCCAACGAACAGGCGGAAAGGCTCGTCATCTTCGTCTGGGAGCCCAAAGGCAGTGTTGCGATGCTGGGTCTTCTTGTAGAAGATGTCGCGGAAGAACTTTGAGCGTGCGCATAAAAGCTTCTCGTGCAAGATCCAGTGGGTGTTCTCTGAGCCGACGTAGATGTCGACCATGTCCCGAGAGAGGAGCCTGCCATGTGTCAGATATATGAGGCTGGTGAGGGGCAGTTGGGTTCGGAGCGCAAGCTATGCGCAACGCGCAGGCAGTGGGTTTGAACTTACTCATTGAGCGGACGCTCACGTTGTTCGGCCATTGTAGTAGAGATTACTTAGGTAGCGCAAGATTTGCTATAGGCGTGAGAGCTTAGGTATTCGAGCACTTGATCGCAGCAGAGGAAGTGATGGAAAGGAGGTGTGGCTGGTGAAGGGATTTTGTGAGCTCAGAGTGGTTCACATGCTTCAAGCTTGCAACTTGACAGCCACTTTGAAAAAAAAGTGGTACGTCATAGGTGTGGGCTGTGGCTTCCTTCCAGAGGCCAGAGATCGAAGATCGACAAACATTTCGGGCAGCTCAGAATTCAGCCGCAAAAGTCCATAGCTCTGGAGAATGGAAGCTCCAACCGATGTCAATCTTCACAAGGGCACAATGCTCCAAGCTGCCCAGACGCGTCCTCGATATTCGAAACGCGTTCGGTTCGTTTCTCTTCTTTTCCCCGATGCATGGTGATAGTCGTGTGTGAATTGAACTGACGCTCGCAATATAGTGATAGTCATCGCCATCTAGAGTTTTGCATCCTCTCAACTCGCGCCACCCAAAATGACGCCAGTCCTTCCAGACCTCCCCGTAGAGGTGATCCTCATGATCACGGATAGCTTAGAGGGAAACGGGATCTGACTGTTCTCTTACGTGTCTCGAGGCTATCTCATAGCAGGTATCTATACAAGGTCTGGGAAGAACTGGAAGTTGCAGAATGGCAATCGTCCTCCCTGGAACCAGACAGAACGACGCTGCCAAACATTTCAGATGACGAGGCTGATCCATATGACGAGGACGAGTCGGAAGATGGCGAGGATGAGGATGAGGATGAGGCCGACAAAATGGACAAGTCCGACCTAGGAACCTTGGATGAGATTGGAGCAGCTAACGTAGCCTACGCGAATGAGAATGCTACGGTCAATGACAGCGTGGCAAGTCTTCTGGTAAGCGACAATGCTGCGACTGCTACTATCGAGGCGAGCGACGATATTGCAGAGGATCCAACGAGAGACAACGATCCGCAGGATGGTGCATCGATGAGCGGACCAAACCTGCAGTACGGTCGACCATGTGGCGTGTCAGTGGACGACCCAATCTACCTCACTGGCGAAGGGATCAATGAATTCATGGAGCACGCTGCCAACTTGAAGCGTTCTCGTGCACTGAAAGATCCTCCGCAAAGCTACTATCCTGATATTCCGACCCGCTTCACTCGAGTAGATCGTGCGGTACCATGGCCGCACCTGTTCGGGCCTTTGTCAACTCTTTTCAACCGTCCTGATCTCATACGGCTTGTGAAGCACTTCAAGATCACTCGGCGAGCTACCAGCACTGTCCCGCGATCAATGTATCACATCTACGGGCCAACAACACCTGACGTGGTTCCTGGAGCACCACCTGGGTTTGCTACTCGTGTCTACTCGATCATTAAAGAGCAAACGGAACATACTAGCGAGGAGGAAGATTGGCTTGCTGGCCTCGGTGGTGTTCGCTTTGATGATGCTTATCTGGCCATTCTGGCAGTAACATTGTCCAAGACTCTCCAATCTATCGATTTCTCCGAAGCAGGAAGGGAATATCATCCAGATACAGATACAGCTGATCCCAGACCGTTTGTGGTAAATTCCTAGATCGGCCACGTGTCCTTTCCTCTTAGTCTTCAAGACATGTTCGACACAGGAGGTCAATGGTCTCAACTCAGGAAAATGTCCGTCCGTAGCGAGGTGTTTCCTGAGGAGACTTGGTTTGCCGCTCTCGAGGATGCTGCACACTATCCTTCATACTGCGAATCTGTGGAAGATCTGATAGTTCTATGGGCTGCAACGTATCGGCCAACTGCTTATGATGGCACATCGATATGTGACAGCCTGATACGTCTTGAACTGGATCGGTGCAGGTTTCGGAGAGACATGCTCGATCTGTTCGATATACTTGAGAGCTTCGGATGCCCGAAGACGCTGTGCTTGCAATTTGCCTTCGATTGGAACTCTTCACAAGAAGAAGACGAAGTCATTGATTTGGACTCGGATACTCTTTTGACTGTGCTTCTCGCAAGGTCGGAGACTTTGGAGAACTTGACCATCGGGCTGCAAATGTCAGACGCCGACGAGAGGTCTGAAGACGGTATTGGACCTCTGAGTGTGCGTCCTCCACGGTCAGAGCGTCCTGACCGTGGAGGGCTGGAACAATTCGTCGTCCTCAAACGCCTTCACCTGGACGAATCTGTCCTCGGGGCTATCGGCTCTCTGTCTGCTCCACCTGGTCTCTCCCTCTACTGTGATGATCTACTCCCAGCCTCTTTGACGGAGCTCCGCATCGCCAATGTCTGGCTGGATGAGGCCCTTCTTGCACGGGTCAAAGGTTTGGCAGAAGCTAAGAAGACAAGACTTCCGGACTTCGCGAGATTGATCCTCGACACAACCACCCAACACTACAAGCATGGAGGGGCTTTTCTCGCTCGTCGAATTGTTTCCACTTGCGCAGTACAAAGTATTGAGTGTATCATGCTCGAAAACGTTGGTAGCGACGTATTTCAAGGATCAGACTCACCTTATCTTAGACCGTGGAAGGGATTGAAGGACGCCAACCCGGGTTGGCGAAGCCTTCTCAAGATGTAGGTATACTACATACGAGCCCAATGTGCAGCTACTTGGTGTATGCATCTTCACTTGGCAATGCTCGATAAATCGATCCCGTGAAGAGGCCAATATGCTCACGGACGAAGGGCAAGGTGAGGAAGAAGGCGGTAGATTGTGCGATATGCAGAGAGAGACGTATCCTCTTCGTTCGGCAAGACATCTGGCCTGTTTGTGCGGTCACATCCTCCCACGATACACCTGAAATTGGATCGAGCACTGTCTATTATCAATGTGGCACTTGGATCTCTGTCTCTTCCTCATCCTGCAACTTTGACCCTCATTGCACTGCTGTCCTGGCCCTTTTTGGTCGGTTCCCCTTCTCCAGGGCACTTTGAAGTGAGTGAGTTTTGCAAGAGTCTATCTGCCTGGATCATTCATATTGAGTACGACCAGATGTTTCGAAGGCTGCATGGAGATTATACTGTGTCAGGTCGCCGATATGGTTAGGTCATATGGCATCCTATCCCTGGGCTTGATATTGAGCTTGCTGCCCGACAAGCGCTTCGACTATTTCCTCCGTGAATTGTTCAATGGAATTGACATGCAACGAAGTGCACACTACGGTTCAATGTCCCGAAGGCTGATCGATCAGAGTTTCGGGAAGCTTTAATGAAGGTGCGATTGAGAATCCAGATGGGAATATATTTTCTCACAAACATGTACGAAAGCTTCGCGAATGCGTATACTAGAGCCGAATAGATGATCACAATGCGGCAGGAAATTAGCTATTGTCAAGCCCCATTGAAATTCGCATGGGGTGGAACAGTCGTGCCCTTCCCTGACCTACTTGTGGGCTCAAAGTAGAGTTTGATTCGGTGCGACCAGAACAAAAGTCAAAGGTGCAATACAAGTCAAGGATACGTTCAGACTACCCTCAGCAAATCTCGATGGTGTAAGACCTAGTATATGAGGGCACAAGTCTACCAAGACCTGATGTCACAAGCCACAGGGGATCGTATGCCAGATAGATTGGGATGTGCGGGTGAACGAACCAGGAGGTAAATCTTCCGGTTACAGATTGTTGATGATCTGCATAATTATGGTATGATCCTCGGATAGCGGTTCTGAACATGGCCATGCCTACTTACTGTAAGGGGGGGCTGGACTGTCAGATTCAAACATCGCTGCCGCGAAGCGCGTCATGGCGCAGTCGTGTCAGTAATGGTTCAGCAGGCATACCAGACAGGTGGTGTGACAGATATAGATTCAACGTGCAACGGCGAAGCGGTGACTGGCTGAGACGCGATTAGATAACGGTCGTGTGCGAGCCAGGGTCGCTTCTCCTCATGCACGACATGGGCGGAATATCTGTGCGTCCTCTTTGCTGCTGCTGTCCAAGGAGGGGCCCCATGAAGGGTTGGATGAGGATGCAAAAAGACTCGCGTGTCCTGACAAGGAAGCAATGGAGATCAACCAGAAGCTGTCAAAGGAGCGAGCCGAACAGATTTTAGCTCCGTTCCACGGCACAGGCGAGATTCGAAGGGTTCTGGCGTGATTGGTTCGTGTGGGCGTGGTCGAAGGACAGAAACGGGCAATTCGTGGCCCACAAGGCATTCTGAAACAAGCCAGCCGTGGCTATTGAATGAGATTCATTGACGGCTCCTCGCCCGACCAGATCGCGACATGTCGACAAGCCTCTGCAGAGCTTGTGACGTGAAGAATCTGAGCAGTTCAATGTCACAGAGAAAGCAAAGGCAGGGCGAGTGGGATTGGTAATGTCGCACGCCGGGCTGGAGGATGCGGTCGTCTGTCGCAGTGAGGCGTGGCCATGACTCCCCAACCTGGAGGATCCACCCGGAGTGTGTATTGCAGTACCCCGACTATCGAAAAGGTGATGCTCGCCCAAGCCACGGCCTGAGCATGCTGTACGAAAGTATGCAACAGGGTGCAAGCAGAGCCAAGGGTGATCCACTCATTGGAAGTTCGTACTCAGCTCTGCTGGAACGGCGGCGCACGGGCGAACCAACGAACTGGTCCATATCTGCATGCGCTGCAGAGCCAGAAGATCCAGGAGGCCGTCGGCCCTCGCTGGCTCCTCTCAGGTCTGGAGTTGGTTTCATGTATTCGATATTACATTAACTTAGCGGTGCCTTCCCTGACGAACCGCTTCCTTTTCGCCTCGTCCTCGCTCTCAGCCGCGGTGCGCCCCTCGTCCGGCATCACGACTATTGGCAAGGCTGCAGCAGCGTCGCCAGCTCCAACTCGGCGAGTGTATCACTTCCAAACAGTCTTGTCGTTATCATCCCAACGGCCGTCTCTCTCTACCTTTTCTCGCATCCCAGAGTCCCTCTTCTTCGCTGGAACAGAGCGTTGGCAACGGGAAAGCCAAAGACATCAACGTATTGCGCGCCGCAAGCTCTCTCTGTCGCTGACGATCTGCGCATCTGCACCCCTCGGATCGCCTAGCGTCCTTGTCGATAGTTTCCTGCAGCTCCACCCTTCGTAAACTCCATCCCACGCCATCCAAGGCTGTGGATTTCTCAACCCCCCCGTCGCTCGCCAATTCTCGACTTCACCCGCAAACCCACTGAACAATGACATCGGTCATTGCTCCTCCTCCTCCCACTGCGACCGCTCTAGCAGGACTGACAAACTCGCCAAAGGAGCGCATGAGCAGTCCACTGCGGTATGCTGGCCTGCCTCCGAGATCCATGTCTACCTCGAGCAGCAATGGCGGACATGGCGCGCCGCCTGTTCACGCCAGCCCCAACATAACCTCCGCTCCCAATGCTGCTGCATCCCGCCCTCCACGTTCCTCGCCGCGCAGCAATGGCTCTCCGGAGTCCGCTGCTCGATCTCCGCCGTCGCGTACTGGCTCCGCTGGGAAGGCCTCTCCCAACTCGTAAGTCCTATTTCAAGCATCTACCTGCATGTCCGCTAATGCACATTACAGACAACGTGCTCCCATGATTCGAGTGAAGAAAGAGCCCGCATCCCCTCTAATGTCGTCGCGACCGCGCCCTCGCCGCCTTGATCTGTCGTCAAGCGCATCCGCTCTCAGAGGACCCCAAACCGCTGGTGCCAACCCATCTGCGCCTCTCCCCTCGAAAGAATCTGCCGGACTAGCCATTAAAGACCTGGGTGTCGCGTGTTTGTCGCCGGGTTTCCAAACACAAGATCCTACTCTGCGATCACAACTCCAGCGCAGTCTCAGCGTTCGGGATCAGCAGCGACAGCTGATCGAGGCAAGACAAAAAGGCTCGACTAAGCCTCTGACATCCCACGGCACAGACCCAGCACAGCGACCAGAAGACTTCAACCGCGATGGACCTCAAACGTCTCGCAGGAAGGGCCCTCCACCTGGTCTTTCCATCCATGCCCCCTCTGCTTCTTCTTTTGCTCACGAGCGCGTGATCCAGTCCGCTCCGCTCGGTCAGTCCTTTACTGGTCTACGACAGCATAACATACACCCACATCCTCCTAGCCATCTTGGTCAGTCGAGTCACGTTCAGCACGTACCAGCCCAGCAGACAGCGAACCGCCTGCCACCCATCTCCGATGTCTTTGCACACGACAGGATGGAGGCACCGCCTTCTGCATCTTTCAGACCCTCTGGACCCCCAGCGCCATCGCCCGGTCACCCGCCGATGCAGAGTCCCGGCTTCCCTCCTAACCACCACCACCACCCGTCTGCGCAGCCATCCAGCTCGAGATCCAGAGAGTTCCGCAGTGCAGAGGAAGCCGTTCAAAGTATGGCAGCAGGACGAGAAGAGCTTCTCCCCAAGGTCGTCCACTACGGTGGTGCTCAGCCGCCGACGCCTCCTTCCCCAGGTGGCCACCACCACCAACATCAGCACCCCCGGGATCCTCGTGATCACAGAGAACACCCAGGCTACCCTCCCCAACACCAATCGCACACCCCGCAAATGCCTCCCAGCCACTTCGAGTCCCGCCCGGACCTCGGCCGCACACAAAGCATCTCTGGCCGACGACGAGGTCGGGACGAGTACGAGCGGGACAACGGTGGTTCCCCTGCTGTCCATCCAGGCGAGTTCAAGCGCCATGCCCCTGGCAGAGAAGAGGACGACTGGAGACACGGCATGGGCTCTCGCGAGAAGCGGGAAGAATTCCTTCGCCTGTGCGAGCGCGCCTGGGACCTCTTCCACTCCTGATCCGGTCCGTGACCACAGCACGATTTGCAGGACAGGATTGATGATGCACGACATTATTCTTCACATCAAAAGCAACTAGGGAGGAATCCGGTTCAAGGACTGACGGGAGCGAAGGTGTATGACACGGGTCAGATACCACTAGCCGGGCGTGGTGGTGTGGTGACTTGCAGCTTTCAAGCTACCAATTGGGATGGCGTTACATGACCGATCTCTCTCTTGACCTCTTATCATTATTCTCATTATTTTTTCCCGCTCGATATCAGTCCGAGCTATTGGACAGCTTCATGGATCATGGTGGAGGCGCAGGTCACGATGGGGACATATCTCTGGCCTAGCTATGGGACTTGTTTGCGTTTTTGATACTGCTAATCTTGAATTTTTATATGGGCCCAGAGGGCCTGCTTCTTTATACATATTCTACACTAGTCTTACATCAAAGTCTGTTTCGGGGCGTGTGTCTCGTGATGCGTCCTGCCGGTGCCCTGTGCCCACGGCGCTGCTAGGACCGATGACCATTCACTTTTTGTCGTGACTTGGAAGACATGTCCAGCAACAAGCGAGTAGAGTTGCGCTAGCATTGCAGTTCCGTTGTACGACATTGTCCTGAGAAGTATATGGCTGTTGCCAGAGGCCACTGAAGAACGTTCGACTCCGCAAGCAGAAGCACTCCCGGAGCCTGCAAATGGCAACCCGTCAGAGGCTTGTACTTCTCCGTATCGAAGGAGCTTCCCTATCGTCCAGCATAAAAGCGGTCGGTCAGCCCGCTTTGTCTCCTTTCGGGCCATGCCCTGCTGGTTTCCTTTCGACCTTTCCCTCCCCTACATCAACAGTCTCGCCAGCATAGCCGGTCCCCTCGCCGACTGCTGATCCCGGCCCGCCTTTCACGCTTTTCTCCTCTCCTGCATCCCGCACGTTCTCACCTCCAGCTCCATCCCCTCCACCTTCCCCCTCGGCCCACTCCTCCTCCTCCCCCTCCTCTCCACCCTTCGCCCTTCCCTCCTCCAAAGCCCTATATTTCCTCCGACTCTTCTTCGCCTTACTAGCGCTCTTCTTCCTCTGCTTCTCCTCCTTTACCCTCGTCCTCGCCTTATCCCCCAACTCATGCTCCTCGATCTTCTCCTGCAACAATCTCCGTGCAATGCTCCTGTTCTGCGCCCTCGACCGCGTCGCTTGGCTCTTGACTACGATACCCGTCGGTAAGTGTTTCAGTTGCACTGCGCTGCTCGTCTTGTTGATCACTTGGCCTCCTGGGCCGCTGCCTTTGACAAAGGACTCGGTGATTTCGTTGTCGTTCAGCTTGGGGAGGGGGGGGAGGGGTTTGGGTCCTGCTGTGAGAGGGTGGGTGGTGGACAGGAAGCGGTGGACCAAGGGAGGTGGTGGAGGGCCGAGGGGGAGGGTACGTGGATGGGGGCGGAACAGGCGCATGCCTTGATATAGAAGAAAGTCCGAGAGAGATGGTCGCTACATTGCCAGTGTTGAAGGTGCTCAGGCTAGGTGAGGTGTACCAGCTAACCAGTGACAGAGAGCACCGCGCTGCGTTCCACAGACCGGGTGCGCTACATGTACCGAGCTCGGTCAATATAAAGATTAACGAGCAGGCACATCAACCCTTCTGATCGTCGTTGAACTCGGTCCCGAATCCCGGGCGCTCGTTTGTTAAACTTTCACGAGAATCCGGGGAAGAAAACAGTGCCAAGAAGTAATCTCTTTGGCGTACGAACGCCGGAACCTCCGCGGTCTTTTCTAGACATTACACCTTCTACTGAACGCGACACGATCACTTGCTTGCGACAGTACTGGTCTTCTGGAAGCTTCATAGGAGATCGCATACTCCACCTGATCCAGCCTCCTTCTACCAGGCGCAATCGACCCTAGCCGCGCCCTCAGCATCCCGCAGCGCGACCTCACAATGACCTCCTCCCAACCCACCGCCGCGACATCGCAGACATCTCACCTCTACCTCCTCGCCGTGCCCCTCCTCCTCCCGATCCTCATCCTCTCCGTCTACCCCTCGCGCGTCCTCAGGTGGTTCCAGCGCAAACGCTACCAGTATGAAGTCACCTTCAGTCTCTACATGCTTACGCCTACGGAAAAGTTCATCTTCAGTACGTCGTGACTCTTCCCTATCTTCTCCCCTCCCGCTATAATCGTTGTCAATTACTGACCTCAGCAGACTCGATCCTCTTCCTCTTCCTCGCTATGGTCCTGATCGCTACGGCGCTGTACCTTCCGCAATCGATAAGCAATGTTCTGCGGAGGGGGTGGTATTACTTGTTGGGCGACACGCATGAGCTGGAGAGTCTCCGGGAGGTGATGGAGGGTGAGGCGAGGAGGGCGAGCGATACGCTTTTGTCGGAGACCAGCAAGGTTAGCCAGGAAGTGGTAGAGACGGTCACGAGCGTGGTGGATCGGGTCAAGGAGGCGGTGTCGAGCGGATCTAGCTGAGGGAGATGAGTGAGGCGAGTATATGTGAAAAGGTTTGCATAGAGCGCATTGTACAGGCATGTTCGGTGTTTGGGACAGGTATTAGAATCGGCGCCGCTACGGCTGGCTGGGATTATTATGAGAAGTCCCGTTGCGGGAGTAATGTAATTGGCAGTATGCCTATCCGACCAAGATATTCCCGCAGTACTCCCTCACAGCATCTGATGCTCCGGAAGAAGCATGCAACACATGGTCACGCCCCAGCATTGCTACCTTTCTAGGCCGACACACTACGATGGACACCGTCACTCCAACTTGGCCCATCTCTCATATTACAAGCCCCTCAACCCCCAATCCCCCATCCCTCTCCCTCCTAATCTCATAACTCAAAATTGTCTCGTCAAAAAACATGATCATGACCCTCCACCTCTCCTCCCCCACCCCCACCTCCTGCGTCCCCTGCATCGGCCCAACAGCAACCCCATACAACTGCGCCTGCGGCCTCAGCCCCTCCCTCTCCTGCCTCCTCGTCGGCAACACAGCCTCCAATCTCAACCCATAAACCCACTTGACACCACTGACCCTCATTCCCCTGGGCCCCTTGATCTCACATTTCCGCAACGACTTGAACCCGCTCAACACCGCGACTTTGCCTTTCTGGTTACCCACCACTACGACGCCTAGAGACGGGATCTGCGCGAGCAAAGCGCAGCGCTCGAAGAAGTCAATGTCCAGCCCTGGGTCCTCCGGGTCGGGGTTGAGGGGCTGCTTGAAGGCGTTACCGAGCAGGATCAGCGGGAGGTGGTCTGTTGCATGCTGTTGCTGTGCCGACGAAGCAGAAGTGGCGGCGGGCTGCAAGAGCATCATGTCTTGGACGGAGGCGATGAAGATGGGACAGGGCAGAGAGGGGCACATGGGGCTGTCGTTGGCGAAGAGCACGTAGAAGTCGCGCTCGAGTGGCTCATCTGTGAGTGTCGTGAGGCCCGGATATTGGTCTGCGTAGAGGCGGCGGAGGATCTCCAGTTCGCGGCGCATGCGGCGGCGGCTGCGGGGTGCGGGAGCTGCGGTGTTGAAGGGGACGACGTCGAGGAGGTTGGTAGTTACAGAGGCATTTTGTGCTGCAGGGGGTCCTGGGTCTTCGGGGGATAATGAGGTGTCTGGTGCATCGGAGTCTTCGTCCATAGGTGAGCTCTCAGCTTCGTCCATGGGAGAGCTTGGCATGTCATCGTCCTCCTCGTTGTCATCATCGTCTACTTCTTCCGAACTAGCGGTTTCCTGGGTCGTAGATTCCTCTTGACCTCCAATATTTATGATGACCTTGCGGATTCCCTCCACGAAAGACTCTGCTACAGTTAGCTCTTCTCCACTGCTATCATCAGTTGGCGTTCCAAAAGTGCGACCAGAAGATCGTCTGCTAGTAGACCCGCTGTGACGGAGTGATGCACCTGCGCCACCGTTTCGACGAGGTGTTCGCGATTGCTGGTCCTGAGTGTCATTCTCAACCGCCCGCATGGGTGTAAGCTGCCGATCCCCAACCGCAGCCAATGCGAGCCGTGCTGCAGTCATATCCCATACTGGCGAATCGAACTTCAGATCTGCCGCGGATCTGGCGGATTCTGGAAAAGCAGCATCATTAAAGTCGTCTACCTCGGAAAACCCTCGGGGATCAAGAAAGCCTACGGACCAGCCAGCGCTATCCTCGTTAAAGTCACTACTCTCGCGAGGGGTTCGCCCTATGTAAAGACCTTGGGGTCCAGCCCGTTCATGCAGATCCCAGTATCTTGTCAGGCCAGAGATGTCCGTAGTCAGCAAGTATCTCCCCTCAGGGTCATGTCCAGTATTACAAAAGCTGATGGAAGGGATATTTGCGCCTCCGTTCGGGAATCGTATATGCTCGTCTCTATGACGGCCACTCAGTTTTGTGGTTGAGTCATCGACTGGGTCGTCATTCTCATCGTTATCGATCAGTCCAAAGGCAAAGATGTTGAACTCGTGGTTGTTTGACGACACGGCAATGAGTCGTGCTTCGGCATGGATGGCTAGGCCCCAAGCGCTGTTGCCAACGTTACGGTGTAAAAGGGGTCGTAGCTCGCTAGCTATCAGAGAAAGGGAGCTCGACGGGACTCGCCGGCGCTCGATAGCCTGATAGATGTGCTTGGTGGTATATGCATCCACATCTCCATCGTCACGGACCACCACTACCACCTCCTCGGAACCTAAGCGGTCAATGACCAGATTGTTGATGGAATGGGGATGTCTCGGGTCGATGTAACCTCGAAGGCCTTCCCGTGTGGGCTGCGTACTGACAACGAGCTTGAACCTCGGAGGTAATTCCTGGGTGGGAAAAATGGGTTCGTATACCAGTATCTCACTGGCATGGGCTACGAAATAGAGATTGTAGACGGTAGAAAGTGCGGTCTGAGTTGATCAGCCGTGTTTCTAGATCCGACGGAACGCTGATCTGCGACGCAGTGGCAGTAAGAGGAATCATGGCTGCGGGAAAGGGTTCGCAGTGCGTGCGCGAGGGTTGTCCGCCATGAAGCGGCAAACGCCGAGGCGGCAAGGATACAACCAGGAACATGGCCGTGTGCATGGAACGACCAGGGTGTATGCGAGATGCAAGATAAAGCTATGAGATTCACCATACTTACAAGATTTGTTCGCCAGGGCTTTAATGCTATGCTTGAAGGAGGCGATGAGGAGTGATGGCGACTCGACTGAGCGCCGAGCGGTGTCACGGTGAGCATCGTGTGCACATGTGCGCACAGCAAAGAGCGACGGCAGTTGTGCAGGCGTCATTCAAATGCTGACAGGGCCTCAAGATATTACCCCTCGGAAAGCAGTGGAAGCGGCACAGACGCAACGATGCCGTTAGTATATGCAGAAGTACCAGACGACGGCATGGCGTGACTCGTGCATTGGGGTGATGTGGAGGGAGTTGACAACCTCAAGGCGAGGTCGAGATATTGCAGCCTGTGCAGCTCTCTGCAGTGTGACGTCTCCAGCTCGCACGTCCACGGCGGGAGATCGTTGCCGAGGATGCCAAGTGCTCGACTCGGAGACTGTCCAAGCGCGGCTCTGCAAACAGCACAATGCATTCTCGTTGTGCTACCCACCCTGATATCATGGCCCAGTCGGTCACCTCTCCCACTCTATTCGCCGGCAAGCGATGGTTGCACAACAGGCGACACCGCTCAGCCTCTGCGCTCCATTCGTCGGGCCTCCTCCGAGCACGCGCTTCGCATGCAGGTCGACAGCCACAC
Organism: Elsinoe australis; assembly: GCA_007556505.1. Classification (NCBI taxonomy): domain Eukaryota; kingdom Fungi; phylum Ascomycota; class Dothideomycetes; order Myriangiales; family Elsinoaceae; genus Elsinoe; species Elsinoe australis. The sequence continues at coordinate 1,213,499 of SWCS01000001.1, forward strand.
GGGCGTTCAAGTCTCTAATTGCAGCCACTAGTCGCTTCTCGATGTTGTACAAGCCCAAAGAGACGCCAGCTCGACCTTCTCGACCTGCCATGTGTCCCGGTAAATACCGTTTCACCGGCATTCTCTTTCGCTGCAGGATGAGAACACGCCACTACTGTCGGTCCGTCGCTACGTTTCTCCATTTCACTTCACTCGATGAGGATCCTCCTTTAGCCGCCTTCCTCGCTGAGTGCTACCGCAATGCCAGCATCTTCGCGCTCTGGACCCTGGCCTGTTGTTGGATCCGTTCTGCCATTCTACCTTGCTATCTGGTGCATCATGACTTGTTGGCCGATAGTCTGTGCTAATTGCCACAGCCTGCTTGTTACTCTATAGCGTTGCTGCCCTTCTCAGAGGTCAATGATCATCATGTCACCCCACGGTGACACAAGACATGGGCCGAAGCTACCCCCTTCTTGTGCTACTTTGAGCTGTGTGTCCCGGCACCCACCAACTATTCCATCCATTCCTGAGATTGATCACAATGGCAAGTGGCACAGTCAACTCGCTATAAGAGTCGTGCGTCCGGCGCCCAGGTATGTGACTTCTCCCTGCTCCTGCTGCAGATCGTTCTGTTTCTCGGGTCCACAAAAGCAATAACCTTATATCCCTGCAAACCTTACTTTACACCGATATATAAACAGTTCTCTGCTTTGGACTACGCCTGCCTATCTCTCTCATGTGTCTGCAATACCTTGACTGCCGGAACCTCGACCCTAGACACGACTCCAGGTTCTGCCAAGCCAAAACTTGTCTTGGTTGGGCCAGTCTCCTCTGTACAACTGTCTGTAGAGAGGTTGACCCAACCTTGATCACGGAGACCTGAAGTCGTCTGTCAGCTTGGCTCATCATGGCGCCCGATGGTGTTCCGGCAGGTCAACGTGTTCAGTACTTGAACCTCAACCGCGACACTGCCACGGCTTGGTGCCACCTTCCAGACGACGAGACCATCTTGCTGCTTACTCCTGTCATACCCCAGCCACAGCAGACAAGCAACGGAACCCACCGAGAGAAGGACCCTTTCGAGGGTTTGGGTAGGATGCTCGGCTCTATCCACAACCGGGGCATGATCCAGCACGTACCATACGTTCCCAGGATCGGTCTAACAGACGTCCATCATAATCACCTCGACGAAACCGCTACCGTCTTGGTCGTTGTGAGCGAGCCGGCTGGACTTCAGGGCGAAGGAAGGCAGATGTCTATCGATTCGCAACGCGCTTTTGCCCAAGCTGCCATGGACGACTACAACATCATTCATGAAGGTACAGAACCTGCAGCTCTGGTTTTGTTATATTGCGGCAAAGACACATTTCTTCCTCCTAACAACATCGAAACTTGTCTCCAATGCGAAGGCTACACCGGCCAAGATTGGGCGGCAGTTGCGAACAAATTGCTCAAAGGTCACGAGGCGTGAGGATGCAGATCTCTGTGATGAATCGCTGATTTTGGGTCTCCGTCTTGCCGGAGCGCATGCAGCATTCAACCTTATGCCAGGATTTCTTTGCGTTTTTCTCCACTTGTGAATGCAGACGGCACACACTATTATCCTTGCGATTTCCAGATCTATGGGTATCGTTTCCGCTAGCAGGTCTAGATCAATCTAATGTAACTCCGCCTTTGTTTACTTTCGTGTCAAGGTTCATGCAACTGCTCTATTTCTCCCCCCACTGTAATTTGAACACCCCCTCGGAGACCTGGTATTTCTGAAGGGCGTCGATCACTTCGTTTGGCGTTTTAGCTTCTATCATGATGTTGGCGTTGCTATCGGATACAAAGCCGCTGCTCACAGCATTGTGAACCCATTGCAAAAGGCCATCGTAATAGCCATCCACGTTATACACCACAATGCCTCTGGAATGGATTCCGAGCTGATTCCCTGCACGAACGATGGTCAGCATTTCCGGATGTCCGAGCGAAAGAGCCAACGCTCATGCAGACTCGGCTTACATGTAGTCACCTCCATTAATTCCTCCATGGTACCATATCCACCACTCAGCGCCACGAATCCGCTGCCCTCGCCACCATTGATGACCTCTTGAGCCATGAGCTGCTTCCGAGTGTGCATATCCGGGACTACAGTGGTGCGGCCGAACTTGGTCTCATCGATCGTTTCCGTGATCTTCTTTTCCTGACCCCAATCGCGTTCGAACTTGACCAATGCTTCGGGAATGATCCCATGAACGGCCTCGGGTCCAGAAAGGGAAACTAGAGTCTTTGCGACCTCCCCCATGATGCCTACTGTACCGCCACCATAAACCAAGGAAATACCCCTATCATGAAACTCCTTCGCTAGCGCCCTTGCCGCCTCCATGTGCAGTGGCGAAGTACCAGGCGAAGCTCCACAGCTGAAGTCCGGATCAGCACCCATGCCCTAAACCAGATCTAGCATGACCTACAAGACGCATACAACAGGACCCTTCGTATCGCTCTTGTTCGGTAGCGAAGTCTGACCCTTTGCTTCCCCGACGGCCGAGCCGCCTACTACTGCAGCCATCTTACGTGTCGGGTTGCGTCAACGATCGAGGTCCTTTATGAAGCGGCACGAGATGGTCGTGAAGGAATTAGTTAAGCCAGGCCTAGATGCTGGTGTTGGATTGCATGCAGGTGTAGTTGGATGATTAAGGTACCCGCGGACACTCTGACGACGATGTGAATCATAGATTCGCCAAGCGGACTGTCAGACAGCAGGGCGCACGCGGCACGGCCACTCTGTGCTACGGATCGTCGCTTGAGGCTGAATCTGGCTTTGCGACGAACAACCTTAAATCGGTGATCCGCGAACGCAGCTATACATATGCACAACTACATCATGCTAAAGCCATTGAAAGTGCCCTGACGTTATTAGATGGCTCTCTGGGATTCGATTCTCTCAAAGTGAGGGTAAGGCAGAATCCGAATGGCGCTGCCAGAAAGTTAATTTCGAATTTGGCAAGAAGCAATGGTAGCAAGGACACTGATGACTTTGTTCGACGTCGTGGCTTCGATCCCATGGCTCGAGACACCCCTATCAACTGTCCATATGTTCGACTTGCTCCACACTTGCAATATTTCTACAATCACAAGATCTGAGGATGATCACGAACAGCTCAAGACTGCATCTGTCATGGTGCAACGCTCGTTTACGGCCCCAACCATCCTAACTACAATGTCGAGCTGATCAATTTTGGATTACGGAATAGGCAGCTACATGCTCATGTGATCATGTCGAATATGCCGACGCATTGCATTTGACTGCAGACCAAAATCATCCGACCCAGGATTGTCATACCTAGAAGTACAGGAATTGTATCGTGGTCAGCAATCCAGTCAAGCCAGACAGGGCATACGAACTCTGAGGCTGGCATCTCGAGATTGCCGAAGCAAATACCCTGCGCATGAAGACATGCAAAAGTAGTATCAGATACAGAGCCAGGCGAGCATACTGTGATTGAAGGGTAGACAGAAAGGCTCGAGCCTAGCGTGATCTACAACAATACGCTCCTTAACTACAGCTGTAGCCATACAGCCATGTGTGCTCTTTTGGCGCTGCTTTTTCCAGGCGAGTCCTGCTATGGATGAAAGAGCTGGATGGTCGCGAGAGTGCCACAACGGATCCTTGTTGGAGGTGTGCAGTAGAGTGCTGAGACTACATGTAATTGCCAGCATTCGTGGTAGTTTGACAGGCCATCGATAACGAGCGTATCCATTGATCTTTGTCACATACGCATAGATCCCAGTCATCAAGAGGACGAATCTTTGAGTCTGGGGATATTTCTTTGGGTCAAGGTTGGCTTCAGAGTTGAGGTACCCGGAAAGGAACCAAACGTCATTCATGTGAACCCTAACCCTACGACTTGCCATTCTCTCCATGTACCAACACCACCTCATCTCACCTCTCCCATATCCTGTCGCATTCTACTGAGACACTCTCTCCCCTGACGAACACCGCTTTCCTACCTATAGGAGCTCGCTTCATATCAACCTCATGTCCCAGCCATGGGATTACATCGCCAAGATCGTCAGTCTTGGTGACAGTGGAACCGGAAAGTCGAGCTTGACCATTCGCCTTTGCGAAAAGAGATTCAGCCCTCAGCATGACGTGACGATCGGAGTGGAATTTGGCAGTTGCATTGTACCTGTCGGCCCTCCTGCATCCTTCGAGCTCGACATCAACAATCCTGCTGGACCCGAAAACACGTCCAAGCCCGGCGCCGCAAATGGGCCACAGAAACATTTGAAGCTGTCCTTGTGGGACACTGCTGGCCAGGAGACGTACAAGTCCATCACCAGGTCATACTTTCGTGGGGCCAGTGGAGCTCTGCTTGTATTTGACATTACGAGACGAGCTACCTTTAACCATGTCACGGAATGGCTGCACGACTTGCGACAGATAGCGGAAGAGGGGATCATTGTGGTCTTAGTTGGGAACAAGAGCGACTTGGCCAACGCCTCGACAGCGAGTGAAGATGAAAATGCGCCGAATCAGCGGCAGGTTACGAGACAAGAGGCGGAAGAGTGGTGTAGGGTGAACAAGGTCATGAAATATGTCGAGACATCAGCAAAGAGTGGCGACGGCGTCGAGAGAGCTTTTCTGGAGGTCGCGGAACGGATATATCAGAACATCGAAGCCGGCAAGTACGACCTCAATGATCGGCGGTCTGGTGTCAAGGGCCCTGGAGCTGGTGGCCGGAACACTGCGCGGACTGTCAATTTGGGCATGAACGATGCTCCTGGTCGCCAGGGCCGCGGCGGTGGAGGCGCATGCTGTACCTGAGGCAAATCGACCGATGTTAGGAGTAATTCGTACGGCTATTTCTTGAGCTGGACAATTATCAACGGACACAGCACTCACTCAGCTGGGATTGGCACTGAACCCTTTGCCGGCATTGATATCACCACGAATGATCATATCAGATCTGTCAGAGTAAGACAGCTGGGTAGGGGTCGCGCCGTCAACATGCGCCGAATGAGGAGGAGTGCGGGAGCCTTCACCACGGTGCCCGACACTAAGTTAGAGGTCTCACAGGGATTTGTTCATGTCGATACCAGACATGGCAACAAGCGGCTTAATCCAGAAATACATTCCGCTTGGCAGTCGCATTGCAGCACAAACGGCGGAAGCAGAAATCTAGTCGATGACCCAGCGTCGTAAGCAAAGATGAATTGGTCGATCAGCAGACTCGCATCACGGAAGAATTATAGGAGCAATTAGCGCCTTTGCCCTGCTCGCAATTGCTTGGTCTTGTACATTTGTATAACATAGCTGAACAAGCTTCTGTAATAGTAACAGCCGAGTAGCACGGTGGCTCCAATGATGCTGCTTCTCGCATAAAGAACTCTATTTGCCGGTACCGCGATCCTGTACCTCGTACACAAACTATGGAGCATTTGGCACACGGGTATCCAGGAGAATGTTTCAGGGTGCGGGTCCGGGCGTTGCAGACGGCTTTTTGAGCGCGACTGGAAATTGCACGGCGATCAAGCTTGAGAGCCGCACAGAAGAAGCGAGTAAGCTGCAATTTATCAAGTCTTCCCTGGATGCATATGCATGTGCGGATGTCACTCAAGTCTTATTTATGCACTATACAGCATGAGTGGCTGCTGAGGAATATCATATGCAGCAGCCGAAAGCATCGAGCCTCGCGAACGCAGATCGTCCGGACCGCTGGTTACACGTCTGACGCGATGCATGTGCTGCCAAGAAACAGGAGGCTATCCTGACAAGACGCGGTTGCACTCTGAAGCATGATCGCGAGGCTGGGGTTGAAGCAGAACTCAACGTTCTTTGTCGTTGCATACCGGCGCACCGTGAAGCTCTTTGTCCCAAACGTGTGACGTATGTAGATATGGCAAGTCACATTCATCTTTGGTGAAGCTGAAGAGAAACATCCCGACAAAGTGAGACAAGTCACGTCAATTTGTATAGGGAAATTGCAGTAGAAAAGCTCATGGTCTCCCAAACCTGATTTCGTCCCGAATTTAGCGTATCCCTAGCAGCGCCTCAGCCACCAGCAACCTTGAACTTTGCGGCTCCGTACGACTTCTCCCTCGCCCGACCGCATTCACTTGTTCAATCTTCATCCTCGACGAGCGCTCCCTCGACCACAACGACTTTTGACTGCACTGCTGCTGCTGCTAGCTGTCACCGACAGCGCATGGTCGGGATCTCTCGCTAATTCACGAATCACACAGCAGCCGACATGTCGACTCAATACGGCAGATTCCAAGTATGTCGCAGCGATCGTCTGCGCAGCGACTCCTGAGCAATTGCTGACCTGCTGTCTCTAGGACTTCTGCCGCGACACTGGCAACACTCGCTCTACACTCCCTCCTTGCAATGTACGTCACAAATGCCATTGTACACCGGTGCACCAAGCTCACTGTCGTCGATAGCTCTTCCTCCTAGCCCCGAACAGCCCGACCACCGATTTCGCCGGAGGATGCACCCTTGAAGGTATCCCGCTGAGCGGGGGCCGCAGATTAGCAAACTTGGGTATGCATTGAAAACATAGCACAATTCAAGGCAGTGGTATACTCATGATTCTCCAGGATCAATTCTCGTTGATGGCATTGCGCTGGCCATTTGCGCTTTTCTCTTCTGGCGCTCGAACCGCAAACGAGCTGCTGTCGGACGGAGGTATGCATACCCAATGGATGATCGGAGAATATACTGACAAGCTCTACAGAGAAATGCAGCTTTTCCTCATCGGTTACATGCTCATCAGCATTTGCGAGATCTTCACAATCGGAGGCTTCCCCCTTGACAGCGCAGTACGACGAGCTTTTACAGCCATTCACATCGCTGCTGTCACGGCAACATCGTGGATTCTACTCATGAATGGCGCGGTCGGATATCAGGTCCTGGACGATGGAACTTTTCTCTCTCTTGGTCTCATCTTCGGATCCGCAGCTATTCTCTTCGTTGGTACCGGCTACATCGCCCTCGATACTGGTTTTGCTTGGACTGGTTTCTGGAACGATACACTTGATCCGGCGAACCAGAACAGGTCCTACTCGATCTACACGCTGTACCTCCTTGTGCCACTGGTCTTCATTTTCATCTTCTTCCTCCTCGAGGCCAACCTTGTCTTGCGTGTGCTCGGTGAGCGCAGACCAATGAGTTAGTATCTATAAACCCGTCGCTACAAAACAGTCTCTAACAGCATCCAGTCTACCTCTTTGCCGCTGCTCTACTCTTCGCTATCAGCCAGATTTTCCAATTCGTCATCTCTGTGTATATCTGCAATGGAACAAACGGAGCGATAAACGGCGGCTTATTCTCGTCACTGTTCAGTCTCGCCGCTGTCGTCACTATCTGGGTGTTCTGGTCAAGCATCACCGAGGACGACTGGCCAATCCCAGTCACTGGCGGAAGCACATACACCTAGTAGCATTGCTGCTTCGAAAAGCAACGGACGCGGCAGTACCTACAGTCTCTGTATGGCAGAAACCACCCAGAATAAAACACCAAAAAACATCAAGATGACGAGCCTTCGAAATGGTAGATCGAGCGACGGATCCACCTCTTTCTCTTCGCGTCGTTTCGTATCTTGACAAACGACGACGCACGATTTTCACGAACTTTGCATGCCTGTCGCAGTCAGCGCTGGAGCGATTTGTGACGCACTTTTGTCTTTAGAGATCCGAGGGATAGTATACGCAGAATGGCCTGCTTTTGAAATACCCGTTTGCCATGCTGGCCGGTAGTTTCGGTCAAATTCATGTTTTGGAAAGTCAAGGGAACGGAGCTACGTAGGGTGGTATAGGTAATGGTAGTAATACAGATGTTGATACCCTTGCGATCTTAGTACTGTACTGTGGCTCATTGTGATAATCTCCTTGGCAAACATATGCTGATTAACATGTCGTACATCAGAGCTGTGCTTTGAGGGGGGGTCGTCCAAAAATTTGAGGTCCATCAAGGTTGCGCTTCGATTCGTCGAACCTCACACTTCTTCCGCTACCAGCTCACACGACTTTTCATTTCCAACCATCCCGCCCACGCAAAATGTTATAGCAGCAATTTAAGGCCAGCTCGCATCAGCTGCGCCTCATCTCCTACTTCTAAGATCCTACACCAGCTAGCAGCAAATCACCATAATGCCGCGCTCTGATCGTTCTTACTCCGCCCACTCCGATTCCGACCATGACCTCCCCCTGCCCTCAAACCGCACCCGCCCACGCGCGCGCCAGACCCAGGCCTGGGAAGCGGCCGCCAGCCGCAACTGGGACCTGCACGAAGATGCGGCGGGCAACCTCACCACGACCCTCAATAACCTCGAAGAAGCTTCAAAGCGCAAACGACTGCTCAAAGACACGACCCCGCTGCAGCGTGGTATCATCCGGCACACTATCCTGATTCTGGACCTGAGCACGGCGATGATGGAGAAAGATCTGCGGCCTACTCGATTCTTGGTCACCATCAACTATGTCGTTGCGTTTATAGGGGAGTTCTTTGAGCAGAATCCGATCAGTCAGCTGGGGATACTAGGGATGAGGGATGGCGTTGCGGTCAGGATCAGTGAGGTTGGGGGTAATCCCGTGGAGCACATACAGGCGGTAAGGGGATTGAGGAATACATTGGAGCCAAAGGGGAATCCGAGTTTACAGAATGCGCTGGAGATGGCAAGAGCCAGTCTGTATCATACGCCAAGTCACGGCACGAGAGAGGTCGTGATAGTGCTTGGGGCGCTGCTGAGCAGTGATCCAGGAGATATCTATGATACGATCAGGAAGTGTGTCAGGGAGAGGATCAGGGTGGGCGTTATTGGGTTGGCGGCGAGGATGCACATTTGCGCGGAGATTGTGGGACGGACGAATGGTGGGGATCAGAGCGGGTACAGCGTCGCGGTGGACGAGGTGCAGTACAGGGAATTGTTGATGGGGGTCACTACGCCGCCGGTGGTCAGGGCTTCGGATAAGGAGATGAGGGAGAGGAATAAAGCGGGATTGTTGATGATGGGGTTCCCGAGCAGAGTGGTCGAGGAGAAGCCGACGCTCTGTGCTTGTCATGGGAAGCTGGAGAGGGGCGGATACGAGTGCTCGAGATGCAGGGCGAAGGTCTGTGGGCTGCCGTCGACTTGCCCGGGTTGCGACTTGACGCTGATTCTGAGTACGCATTTGGCAAGGAGCTATCACCATCTCTTTCCGCTCATGAATTGGGTTGAAGTCAGCTGGGAGAGAACAAAGGAGAAGGGCTCGGTACAATGTTATGGTTGCATGAGCTCATTCCCGCCTGCCCCTGGGGTCAATGGCGTAGCCGGGAAGGATACGAACGGCGAGCATTCACAAAGGAAGAGACCGACGGCAGAAGGGGCGAGTGAGAGCAGCAGGTACGAGTGCACGGTATGCGAGAGGCACTTCTGCATCGACTGCGACGTCTTCTGTCACGAAGTCGTCCACAACTGCCCGGGTTGCCAGAGCAGCACCCATCTTCCAGGCCAGCAGGTGGAGAGCGCAGTCAATGGGGAATGACTTGAGTGCTAGAGCTTGGACTTTGCAGGGATTCAAGTAAGGGATGAAAGGTCACAATGGGCGATCCGAAGGCGTGTAACACAAAACAGCAGGCGGAAAAGCCAGTGAATGAAGATCTTGACGTGATGAAGACCAGATGAAGGCGTTACGCCGTGACGGCCCCAACAACCCAACAGATCATTCTCCACGGCCGCGAAGGTCAATCAACTTGGCAGTGCTGGACTACCAGAAAAGTCCGAACAGATATCAATGGTCGTGGAGCATAATCCTCCCTGATGCTCAGGCAATCACTTGAAAGACCTCGACCTGGACAACACCTCGCTCAACCCAGGCCTTTCTTGGACACCACACACCGGCAATCCAGTCAGGCAGAAAAACCGCTTGTCAAGTTCAATGGGTACGAGGTATTTGAAAGATGACCCGTAGCGCTGCACGCGCTAGTAAATACCGGCAGCAGTTGGGTCTGTCGTCTGGTGGCTGTATACGCAGGCTTGTCTAGCTGTGGACCTTTCTCACGCCGACGTACAGAAGGCAGGTCGAAAACAGGTCTTCGACCGTCATCAAATCCAGAAACACAGGCGTCAGATCCACGGCTCATCACATCATGCGTCCCCATACTGTCCAGCCAGTCCCTAACTCTTCTGGAGCTTCATACAAGGCCCGCATCTCTCCTGGAGATGTCGAGGCATGACAAGCTGGGCTTGCCTTGGCCCCAGAAGGACAGGACAAGGACTCGACTGCGTGCTGGCTGGCAGAGAGGTGGAGCTTATGTGGACGAGGAGGACGGCTCGAGGATTGACGGCAACGTCGGACAACGAATGCAAACCATCGGAGTATGATGAGGATCATGCATTCCACGCTCAAGCATGCACGTGCCGGCAACAACGCGGGGCAGAGCCACGTGATGGCCGAGGTATTACCTAGAGTGCGCGCAGTGCAGCGCAATGTATCATGATGATCCGTGAAGAGCAACGGTCAGGATTCGATGGAAAGAGCAGGACGATCATGGCCAGTGGTCGGGTGGTGTAGAGGAGAGCAGCTCCTACGCCCGCGAAGCGATACTCTGCATCAGGATACTCTCGCATGTGTCGGCGCAAGCATTGAACCCGTCCAGACATTCATTCGACGCTCCAGCATGTGGGTTGTTGGAATGTTTCTGCTCACAAGCTCGGTTAGAGGTGAAGCCTGTTCTGGACCATTGCTCGAGGGACGGGCCGTCGTTTGCACAACCCCACTTTGCTCTGAAATTTGCAGCGCATCCAGATTCTTGGCGGTGCTACTCTTATTTGGACTTCACTTCTGCGTCTCTCAAACCCCTCAAGTTTCCAGACCAACGACAACCAAGAACTCTCTAATTCCTATCCAGTCTTCACAGGTGAGTCAATCATGACGTTCAGGGATGTCTTGTCGCGCCGAAATAAGCGCATTTCGCCGGTTCTGTCACGCACTTCTCTGACACTTTTGCGCAGCTTTTCCACCTCACCCCAAACCTCAAACTACTCAGTAACTATGCAAGCCTACGGAGGAGGAGCCCCTGCTACTGGCGGAAGGGCCTGCTACAACTGTACGTTGTCGAAATACTCGCTGCGCGCCGTGGCTGGCGGATTCATCCGAGCGGACACAGAAAAGCGTATACCACTTCGTGAACACGTCCTAACACCCTAGCAGGTGGCGAAACCACTCACCAGGCTCGTGACTGCCCGAATAAGGGCACGCCTACGTGCTATAACTGGTCAGCATTGCAGAATTCCTGGTAATCTCGACTTGCGCTGACCAAAACCTTAGCGGTAACCAAGGACATATTTCTAGAGAATGTCAGGATCCTCCCAAGCAAGAGAACATCAAGACCTGCTACGCCTGCAACGAGACCGGCCACATCTCCCGTGACTGCCCTAAGAACGCCGGCGCTCCTGGAGGTGGTTTCGGCAACAATTCAGGCATGGAATGCTACCGCTGCGGCAAGGCCGGCCATATCGCCCGAAACTGCAGAAGTGCCGGGCCCGGCGGTGCTCCTGGTGGCGGCTACGGCGGTGGCGGCTACGGCGGTGGCTTCCAGCAGCAGCGCGGAGGCCAGACATGCTACTCTTGCGGTGGTACGTCGTCGCCAGTTCCCAAACTTCAAAATTCTTTGCTAATTCTTTCAGGCTTCGGACATTTGAGCAGAGATTGCTCGACTGGCAGCAAATGCTATAACTGTAAGCTCCATGAACCTTTCCTCGTCGCCGCCGCCGTCTTCTGATGCACTTTGGTCGATTTTTGATCGATTTTCGACCATTTCGATCATTTTTGGCTGACAACTTTCTAGGTGGCGAACTCGGTCACCTGTCCCGTGACTGCCCGTCTGAGGCGTCCCAGGAGAGGGTCTGCTACCGCTGCAAGCAGCCAGGACACATCCAGTCCAACTGTCCTGAGATGAACCAGTCTTAGAGCGCCAGAACCGACTTCTCCCTGCATCACGGAACAACCCAGCATCGACGAAGCCCCCAACTTTCCCTCGGGCCGCGGCGGATGAAAGATGTATCACGGAGCAAGGAATCTAGGGTGAGCGGCGTTTAGTGAGATTCCTCTCGAATTGCGACACGACTTTTGGGGGTATGGATGCTGGGATGGACGATGCTCGAATGCCGACGATCTTGAACAGAGGATCAGCTCGTCGGCGGTCTTACAGACTTCTCCACGCTCCCTCATGCCATTCGCGCTTGGGAGAACCTTCGGAGCATGATCTTTTTGCGTTTAGTGTAGCTGCAGTTTCAATCAAAAGCATGCACCACACAATTACTTCGTAGTTTCTCAATCACTTCGTAAGTTCTCGCGAAAATTGCGGCTCTACATGATTACTGATTACGGTAATCATCATTATCTTGCTCTTATCCACTAGACAACGGGACTTCCTTCGGCACGCTTGGGGGATGTGCTACATACGTCAGATGAAGCCGACGTTCGGATTAAGGTTGTGCGAAAACAGGGTCAGCCACAGAGACTGCCGCACTATGTGGCGCACCAACGTCTTCCTTTCGCCTGCGCTTGACGACACACCAACCAATCTCTACATCAGCGTATCTTATCTTTGTCCATTCTGTCCAAGCGACCTCAGCATTCACCGACTATGGTTGGAAACCCGCAGATCCCGCTCATCGGAGAGACCCCAGAACCATGACACCCATGCATGAGCCACACCGTTCGCTTCTGCTCTTCGGAAAGATTGTGCCGTTCATATCCAGCTGGACGCGTACGTCTTCCGATGACCCGCGAGCTGATGTGTTTCCCGTTGCTGTCCCACCATGGAGACTCGTCGCAATTTATCCTTGTCCGTTGTTATGGCCTCGCAGGGGATGCGTATGCCTGTTGACGATTCAAAGACAAGACGACGCAGTCCGTGAGCTGGACAGTGTCCTGCAGAAACAATGAGTACCTTTCGTTCTTCTCTAGTAATAAATCCTTCCCAATTCCGTTGTCACCTCAATACTTGGATGCATTTTCCTGATATATACACTGGTAATGATCGACCAGCGACTAGCCACCCTGTTCCCGGAAAGCCGATCGGACTTGTCTTGCAGATGACACGCAGGCAGCAAAACCTGAATGAATGCTCCGGTACCCAAGAACTAGTCTTCACGTCTTTTACTTCGGGTTCCTCTTTCTACTTGCTTTCAGTATTTTTGTAAGGATAGAAAGTAGTTTCCCGTCTACACATCTATCAGATATCATGTCGCCAAGTTCAAGCAAATTGTGGCTGGTGCTCGGAAGCTTGTCTGCGAGCTTAGCGAGCGCCCAGAGTATTTCGGCAAACAACAATTCTATGCCGACTTCTTTCTTCTATACAGTACGCAACTACCACACTCCCGAGGAACAATCATTGACCATTGCTATAGAGACCACAATCAGCAGCACCAGTTCTTGATGTCACAATACAAGGAAACTTCTCGCAAGGCTATGTCTTTGTCGCTCCTTACCAAGCATATCATCCCGGTCCATACATTTACGACAAGTTCGGCAATTTGATATGGGATGGCTACGGTGTAGTTGGCGCTTCCAATGCGCACAATTTCAGACCGTGTAGCTACCAGGGTTCCGACCATCTTTGCTACTCGCAAATGAACCAACAATTGGGTTACGGTATTGGGCAGGCTCTTATTGTCAACAGCGACTATAGAACGGTCACGGCTGTCCAGACCGGTGGCAACGCAGCGGATGCAGACATGCATGAGTTCCAGCTTATCGGAGATGGGCAGACCGCTGTGGTGGCATCATACCAAGCCATTCCTTACGATTTATCTGGCTTCAACATAACATCCGGCATGGGCTGGCTCTCGCAGGGCGTCTTCCAAGAAGTCAACGTTACTACTGGCGAAGTTCTTTACGAGTGGTTCTCCTCGAACCATGTGGACCCGTCAATGACCATGATCAAACCAAACAGTACGGACGTATCGGGAGACGGTCTTACACCAGCTACGGCATTCGACTACTTCCACATCAATTCTGTGGACAAGTCAACTGCATCAGGAGACTACCTTGTATCGGCAAGGCACACATCTACCATCTACCTGGTAAACGGCACCGACCGCAACATTATCTGGCAGCTGTCCTCCCAAGGCCACTCCGACTTCCGTCCCAACTTCAACTTCTCCTCTCAACATGATGCCCGCTTTATCTCCGAGAATGATACTACCACTGTCATTTCTCTCTTCGATAACGCCAGCAATGGCTACGGACAGACAGACACACAGTCTTCTGGCAAAGTCGTCGCCATAGACCACAATGCTAGCACAGCCACTCTTCTATCGCAGACCTACTTCCCGCGTGAAGGCGGCATCCTCAGCACATCGCAAGGCAATACACAGGTACTCGCTAACGGCAACACTTTCCATGGCTGGGGCAACTGGGCCTACGTCTCCGAGCATAACTCCTCCGGCGATGCTGTCTTCTTCGCTCAATTCGCAAGCGATAAGACAATGAACTACCGCGCATTCTCCATGGACTGGACGTCGACACCTAGTATGACGCTGCCCGAAGTGTACAGCTATGCGCAAAGCGACAATTCCTCGAACAGAGTGTATGTATCCTGGAATGGAGCGACTGAGGTGGTCAAGTGGAGGTTCTATGCCAGCGCTAGTATGGACCAGGACTTTCAGGTGGTGGGAGAGGCTGACAAGAGCGGGTTTGAGACGAGATATGTTGCCAATTCCTTCTTTCCCTGGTGGAGAGTTGAAGCACTGGATGGAGCGGGCAATGCACTACGGAACTCAAGCTTCCAGCCTACGTTCGTGCCAAGTCAGGCGTTGGCAGCTGCTTGCAGTGAAGACGGCTGCGCAATGTCTGGTTAACTTTACTCCAAGGCTCATGTCACTTCTTCTTTCATTCAATGGTCACATGTGATGCGGACTGTTTCATCCACATAGTATCTGCTCACAATGTCCTCTCAGACAGATCAGAACCTTGAATAAACGCGGCGGCTTTCGCTCAGGAGGTCCCGATTATTCCACAATAGGAGCTGGCAAGCCCCTCAAGTGATCTCCTGCTGCTGGTAGTCCTCCCAAATGATCAAGGTCAACTCTGGCTAGCAAGCCTATATCGCTTCTGACCTATCAGCATCTGGTAGTCAGCCCGCTCCTGATAGTCCACTCAAATGATCAGCTGCTACTGGCAGTCTTGTCAGAGGATCTGCTGCCTGGTAGCTTCAGTCTTGAATACCGGCTGGAACTGGTCTTCATCTCAAATGATTCGCTGGGCCTGGTAGTACGCACGGATACTCCCTGTCACTTCTACCGGGAAATCCTCTATTGCTTCTGAATTACCAGTGTCTGGTAGTCAGCGGTGACGCTGCGCGGAGCTGTTTGGAGGGCAAGCCTGCCGTCCTGCCACGTGCTCCCACGTGCTCTCAAATGCTCCCACGTAATAATTGAGACATATCATGCCTTCTCCTTCGTCTTCCTCACTTGCACTACAAACTCTCCCTCATCCTTTGAAATACTGCACTCTGCAACGACACCACTTGATGTTATTCTTCCAATGACTACCGCGCTCTCTACGCCGTCTCCATCTGCGTTCGCCTAGTTGGTCCACGTGGCTTTGGAACACCTCTTTCGTGGTTCCCGCGCAGCCAACTGAGCCTTCAACGCGCTCATCAGCGATAGCACAATCACATGTCATCAGATTACACGGATCAAGTTTCACCTCTTGCTTCGATCAAATAAATTGATCACGAAGTCGACTTTCTGCCATTCACATGCACTAGTCACGTTTTTCACGCATCACGAACTCAGAACTTTGGCTCACTCTAGATATCAGCTCCGCGTAGACTATCAGCTTCTATCGCGCATCACCGCCAAAACATTTCCTACCATTTTCCGCCGGTCTCGCGACCTTTTGTTCCTCACCAAAACAACAAGATGACTGTCGAAGATGCTCAGGAGGTCCATAACCCCCTCTTCATGACACAGACTGTTGGACCGGATCAGGACCTTCACAGTTCTCCATCCATGTCTCAGAAGAGATCGTCGTCCCTCGAAGGTGACAATGCTCGACCGCTGAAGACTGCCCGGCAAGAAGATCTGAGGTTTATCAACTATCTCGACGAACCCGTTCAGGAATACGATTATGAGGTTCCGTTCCAGTATGCGATGCATGAGGGTGTCTCACGCATGCCCTCGAGCCTTCCAGAATTCGGAGACGCCGCCAGGGATTCATCGATTGGTATACATCGCATCGTTGAGGCGCTCAAAGGACAACGAGTGGGCAAGTCGATCCAGGGAATTATACAGCAAATGGAGAAGCGCATACATATCGACTACGGCGCCAAGTACCATGTTGGGTTCGTTGGAGACACTGGCGCTGGAAAATCACGATTGACGAATGCACTCCTTGGCTGTGAGCAACTCGCTGCTCAAGGAGGTGATGGCAGCAGTGTGACACAAGTCATAACAGAATACCACTACAATGACGACGACAATACGGATGGACAGATGCGAACAACCATAGTGTTCAAGCCGAGGGAACAGATCGATGCCGAAATACGCCAACACTTCTTGACTTATTTGAAGTTCAAGTGTCCCAGGCTTCGCCTACCAGACGACGATTCAGAATTGATCGAGGAGGACGAGCACGGCTTCAAGACTGCAGAGAATTACCTGCTCGAGGTCTTTGCGGAACAAATGGGCGAGACTTTCAACAGCCCTGCAAGTCTGGAGAGCTTTATCAAGCAGTATCCTTCGTTGGATCATGTGGATGGAACAGTCGAGGGCCTCCAACAGTACTGTCACGGTATGGTCGATAAACTTATGGAGATATACGGCGAATCACATCCCCGGTGCGTCACCTTCACACATCTTGCTCTCGATCACATCAGGGACCACATGCGACCCTTTGTCGAGTCCCCTCGCCAGGGCGAAACTGGGTACTGGCAGCTTATCGACATGGTTCGAACCTACCTCCCGACAGCTCTCCTGCGGCGTGGTCTTGTCATTGCAGATTGCCCCGGGTTGACCGACTACCACAAGATGCGTCGCACTGCTTCAGAGACGTACCTCAAAGGCTGCGACATGGTTTTCATCCTGGCACCAGTTGACCGGATCACGGACAGCCCAGAAGTCCGCAAATATGTCCGGAATTACCTCACGTCTCATGGGCTTCAGAACGTTGTGGTAGTACCTACACAAACCGACAAAATGGAGGAGATCCCCAAACCCCCGGTTGAAATGACGGACGAGCAGGACGAGATTACACAATGCGAGAACATATACAAGGCATTAGAATCCCGCTACAGATCTGTCCCTAGGAGCAACAAATCCCGCAAGGCGGAGCTGAAAGACGAGATGGATCAAGCTAAAGCAGCTTGGGACCGAGCTTGCATCCTCATGCGCAACTGCATCATCAATCGTGGTATACAGAAAGCACTACCAGACGCATACAGACACGAGCAACTTATGACCATTCCGGTTTCTAGCAAGCAGCACGAAATTTACCTTCGAGGCGCTGCTCTTGATGAGTATCCGGCCCTACGACTCCTGGAGAACAATATCGGAGAAGATGGAGTTGGTCAGATCCGCAATCTCATTTACACTCGGGCCCAGAGAGACCGTCTCGAGGTTCTCCGCGAACACGTACTCGATCGCGTGCAGCTACCAATCGATCGCCTGCACCTCATGCTTGAGAAGAATCCAGCCGAACGCAGGGAAACCGTGTTCCGTTCGGTCAATGAAGCATTGATGAACAGCGACCAGCATGTTGTGCTCTTCAAGGATCAGATTGGCAATGCTTTCAAGCGACAGGTCACCAATGGCGTGCGAAGGCTCGCTAAAGAGAACGGTCCCTGGACGGTAGCGCTGAAAGATCAGGTGGAGGAATGGCGCAGCACATTTAGCAACTTCCAGACATTCAAAGCGATCGCGAGAAGGAAGGGAAAGCATCTTCCCAAGGGTTTCACGTCAGCAACGAACTGGAACGAAGACCTGATCGGTATCTTTGACCCTGGCGTTAAATCTTTCACGGTCAGATTCAACAAGGATATGGTGGCACTGCAGCTTCAAGCAAGCAAGAGTATCCACGAAATGCTCAGTGAACTTGAGAAAACGTTGACAAACAACAAAGATCTTGGTGGAATCGATATGAGCCGCGTTCTGGATCTCTTCGAGGATCATCGCAAGCGTTTTGATAGGTTGCTGCCAAGGTTCTTCGAACAATTCGGACAACACGTCAGCAGCATCATTGCCGACCTGGTCGATCCAGAAACGCCCTCTTGCTTTCACAAGGCCATGTTGAAGGTCTACCAAGAGATCAATAGCGACAAACGCTTTCCATTGAGGACTAGGCAGATCACAAAGCGTCGCTGGGAGTATCTGGAAAACGCCTTGGTCGATACAGGTCGTGGTAGCCCGATCAGCGCACTTAAGAAAGACATCAACGAGCGGTTCAAGGCGATGTTGGTGGAGATGGGCCAAAGCCTGGAGGATGTCATGAAGCAGCCATTTCAGGAGATCCGGGACGACTTGGAGATACGTTTCGGCGACGAGAAAGACTTCGACGATGAGGCACGTAGCAAGCTCGCAGTGGTGATGGAGGAAGTCCTTCCAGAAGTAGAGAAATTGTTCAAGCATGCGAAGATGTGTCTTGAGGCAGTTAAGGAATGGGACAAGAAGAACCGGGGAACGGAAACCGAGACCAAGTCCAGACAGGACCGGGCCAAAGACGAAGGAAATTCGAATGAAGAAGATGCTAGAGAGGAGAACGATGAACAAGCAGAGGAAGAAATGTCTGAGGAAAGTGATGACGGCGAATTTGAGTACGAGTCTGAGGACCAGGAAGATTAATGGATCTACAAGACAGGATGCTTTCAGGATCGGACACAAATAGTACAACGTGATCAAAATGACTTGCGAGATAGCGGCGAATGAAGCAAACAAGCAAGCATATTACAATGATTATACAGCTGATATGCAAATGAGAGATATGGCATTCCGTCGACTTCCGTACTCGTTGAGCTTGTTATTCTCTTGCGGCACCCAAGTGCAGGAGTTCGTGAAAAGTACACCGCTCAACACACAGTTCTATCATGTGGTCAGCACTGGTAGTACTTAGCTTCTGAGATAACACCATTGTCAAGTCCGCCGAGTAGTAGTTCGAATTAGCAGATTGATACCGGTGGCCGTCAGATTCTGACATAAGCCTTTCGTCAAGTCCGTCTAGCTGTAGCCTAAAATACCAGTGTTGGCCTGGTAGTTCACGCAGCCTACATGTGAGTGCAGAAATTGGTGCAAGGCTGCTAAAATTCTTCAGTGACCTGAACAGCCCACCAGGATAGGTACTACCAGGCCAAAGCTGTTGCTTCGAAGGATAAGTATGTGAATTTGTACGATGTACCAGCTTGCACCATTGCACCATGAAGTATCAGTATTGGCCTGGTGGTTCATGCAGTCTTATACCATCGGAGTTCGGACTGACGCCAGCCAATCAAGAAGCGGCCTGTGGTAAGTGAAAGTTTCCCTCCAAAGCACTACCGCGTCCTTCTTTGCGTAGATACCCATAACATAGCGACGGCGCAAATGCCTTTTACTGGTTGATCGAGCATGTAGCATTCTTTTAAACAATTGCCGATTACTTGACCTCGTAGAGTTAAATCCCATTGACACAGGTCTTATCCTTTCTGGACAGAGCTCGAACAACCTCATTCAAATGTTCGTGGAGCTCTGAACGATCACTTCTGTGCGACTTCTCACACCGGACTTGATCCCACCTCGCAGAACATGGATCGTGGACCGGAGAGACCTAGAAGGTGAGTCAGATTCTGTCGCCGATACTTTTCTACAATGCCGGCCGAACTCACGCGACCACCCCAGCTTGAGATGAAACTGACTTGAAGCTCTCACAGGCCCGACCTGCCAGCAAACGTTCCTGAAGAAGACAGGTTCGGCACAGGAGGCGGTCAATCATATCGGCCGAATCGCTCTCCACCTCCACGACCAGAATACCGCCGCCGCTCACCTCCACCTCGCGCGCCTTCCTACAACGACCCGTACCGGAGGCCAATCCCCTCGCGACCCAGAAGCCGCTCTCCTCCACTTTATAGACGACGATCGCGTAGTCCGCCACCATATCGGGGCCGCGATGGGGACTTCAGGCCAAGACCGCGGTCATCACCGAGAAGAGAGTTTGACAGAGACTTTGGGTATCGCGGACCTCCACCAAGAGATCTCAGAGATTTGAGAGATGAGCCAAGGTTCAGAGATAGGTCCCCTCTCAGAGCGCCTACCGACAGATCACCATTGCCGGCAAAGAGGAGCAGGGATGTGTCGCCGATCAGTAGTCGCGGACGTTTCTCACCCCCGCCTGCGAAGCGGGAGAGGCTGAGCTCGCCAGGGAGGTCGCGGTATAACGACTATCCGATTTCAAGGGACAGAAGGTGAGAATACATGATCACAGATACTATGAGAGTCTGGCGCTAACCATATCAGCCCACCGAGACGTGGATATTCTCCGCCACGCGACCGCCGCCCATCTCCCCCACGAGGAGCTACACGAGACTATATACCGGGCACGAGATCCCCTTTACGACCCGTAGAAAGAGTAGATCCCCGCGCTGTTGACAATTGGAGAAGGCGATCACCGTCCCCGAGACGACCCGAGGCGCCGTCTGCACCAGAGTCAGGAAGAGACTCCGGCGCGACATCACGAAGATCATCCCCTCCAGTACATCCAAGCAGACTTGCTGTCATTGGTGACGAAAGACCACGCGGACCTCGAGACGACTACCTAGCACGAGGCCCCCCCGCTGTCAGTACCCGCTCGCCGCGGCCGCGTTCGCCGCCAAGGAGACCTGAATCTACAAGCGCTCCCTACAGAGACGCACCAGTGCCTGCGCCTGCACGTCCGGCTGCGCCACCTGCTAGAGACGAGTCCACTGAGCGACCTCCGCCTACTGGACCTGGCGGAGCGCGACCTGCGACAGATGTTCCTAATGGTCCATCCAGAGCACCACCTACCGGGCCTAAGCCTCCCGCATCAGGACCTCCATCAGCGCCGCGAGGTGCTGCACCAACTCCTGCCGCACCTCGTGGCGACTTTCCTTCGGGGCCAAGGGGACGAGGCGGAGGATATCCGACACCATCATATCGTGGCCGTGGTGGTTACGCTCCTTCTTCTGGCCGAGACTACGCTGCTCCTTCTGGCCGAGACTACGATGCATCGCCGAGTATTCCGTCCGGCCCTAGAAGCGGCCCTCCCCCTTCAGGACCATACCGCTCACCCTCCACAGCCAGTGCGCCTACGTATCCTCGCTCGCAGCGCTTTGCACCGAATGGCGCTCCCATTCCGACTTCCCCTGCCATGGGCGGCGCTCGTAAGATCTCAAATCCATACCTTGCGTCGCTCCCGCCGATTCTGGACGAAGGAAAGAAGCTGCCACCATTGTACGATAGGAGCAGGCTAGACAAGCTCGAGGAGGAGACTGAGAGGATGAGGAAAGCGCTTGATGAAAAGCAGGCCAGAAAGCGCAAGGGTCTCAGGGAATGGGATCGCCTGGAGCGCGAGGTGCAGCTTGCTGAATTGAGAGGAAATCTGGCAGAGGAGAGCTTGATTGCGATGAGCGGTGGAGAGGGCGGAGGTGCAGCGTTCTAGTTGAGACGACACACGAGAGCGAAGTTGCTTCTGAGCAAAGCAGATCGGGGCGATGACTGGCAGCAAGAAGACAACGGAGGCTAGAAGCCCTTTTCTGTCGATACCGTCGTCGCGGTGAGTACGACGGAGGTCTGGAAAGGACAGAAGTAAGGCTTGAGGTCTGGCGCGAATGTGGTGGGGTAGGATAGGTCCTAAACACAGGGTTCAGGTTACGAGATATGAGACCCCATAAGCCTTGCGAATTAAGATACCCTCTTTTCAGAAACTCATCAATTGTTCGCGATGTCTTGCCGGCAATTGACTGCCGGAATTGAGTTTACATTGCCCCACATTGAATACCCCTCTGCACGTCACTGCTGCGGGAACAGCACGAGGGTCTCGAGGTATTGCTTAACAACGTGACTACCTTCCTTCTCTAATTCTCCGATTCATCTCACGTCATTTGGCATATCTATGAGCATCTGTCTGAGAAGATCTCTTTTTATCTTGCAACACTCACCGTTCACCTTTGCTCATTTCAGTCGACCAGCAGCAAGCACACGACCACGATTCAAATCAGGAAAGATGGCGAACATCCACACTCCTATCCCTTTACTCAAGCTGAATGATGGCAATTCTATACCAATGGTATGTTCACTGGCCTCTCACATTGTTCCTGATAGCATGAAGAACGTTACCCTGTCAAGCTTCACCTACTTTGATCATGCCC
This sequence comes from Elsinoe australis, assembly GCA_007556505.1. Classification (NCBI taxonomy): domain Eukaryota; kingdom Fungi; phylum Ascomycota; class Dothideomycetes; order Myriangiales; family Elsinoaceae; genus Elsinoe; species Elsinoe australis. The sequence goes on from SWCS01000001.1 coordinate 1,235,808, forward strand.
ACCGTACATAAGGATGCTTATTGACAAATTCTGCAGCTCGGTTATGGCCTTGGTACAGCATGGTACAAGCAGGGTGATGAAGGCGAGCTAGACCAGACCTGCATCGACGCCACAAAATTGGCCATCAATACTGGCTACACGCATCTCGATGGCGCAGAAGGTACAGAGGAGCAGTGGTTGTCTGAAGCAGTGCTAACGAGTACAGTGTACAAGACAGAGACTGAGCAAGGAAAAGCTATCAAGTGAGTGATTCGCAATCTGCTCATGATATTGAATCCTAATCCACTTCCAGGGAGAGTGGTGTCCCTCGCGAGAAGCTCTTCATTACCACAAAGGTCCTGCCCAACATCGCAGACATCCCCGCTGCACTGAAGACCAGTCTAAAGAAGCTTCAAGTAGACTATGTTGACCTGTGAGTGATACCCGCGTGGAATCTCAGATGAAATGTCATCAGCGCATGATCTAATTCTACCTCCAGCTACCTCATCCATGCCCCCTTTTTCGGAAACGCATCTGCGGAGGACTTTCAGAAAGCCTGGAAGTCCATGGAGGAAGTGCGTGCCCAAGGTCTGACTAAATCTATTGGCGTCTCCAACTTCATTGCCGAGCAGCTCGAGCCGATCGTTCAGTCTGCCACCGTGCCTCCTGCGGTCAATCAGATCGAGTTCCATGCCTACCTGCAACATCCAGAGCTGCTCGCCTACCACAAGAAGCACGGCATCGCCACTGAGGCATATGCGCCGCTCACTCCAATCACTAAGGCTCAAGGTGGACCCATCGATTCGTACACCGAAGCTCTGGCCAAGAAATACGCCGTCACTTCCGGGGAGATCCTGCTAAGGTGGTGTATCGACCAGGACGTTGTAGCCATCACCACCAGCGGAAAGGAGCAGAGACTGAGCGACTATCTGAGGGCCATGACCTTCAAGTTGACGCCAAAGGAGATTGAGGAGCTCAACGAGTTGGGCAAGAAGAAGAACTTTAGGGGTTTCTGGAACCACAAGATCAAGGAGGGTGATTACAGGTAAAGGTAGTGGGACGGTCTCTAAAAAGCGCACATGCGATCTATTTGGGTATTCGTGAATGCTCAGCCATATCTCACGTCCTTCGACTCCTCCCCAAACCAATCTTCTGTGGCCAATGCTTCTTCCACAGATGCATAGTTAATGATGGTGCTCTTCATGCTGGTATAGGCATTGTACGCTTCTGTAAGAATCGTCAGTCTGTCAGTACTACCAGACGATATCCTTGAGCTTACCAATTCCGTTTTCACTTCCTATTCCTGAGGATCCGACTCCTCCCCAGGGCGAACTCGGGTCGTTCCTGTGGTGCGTGTTGATCCAGCAGATCCCTGCTTCGATCTGATCAGATACCCTGTGTGCCTGCGACAGGTCCTGCGTCCAAATGGCAGCACCGAGACCAAATTCAGAATCGTTCGCCAGCCTTACAGCATCTTCTTCTGATTTGAATGACTGAAGGACAATCACGGGTCCAAAGACCTCCTCACGCCAGATACGAGTCTTTGTTATGTCGATCGAGTCGTCCGGTGCCTCGATCAAAGTCGGAGCATAGTAGTATCCCTTTCTGAGATCCGACCCATCCAGCTCCGACGTGCCCAACATCCTTTCGCCTCCAACCACGACCTTCAAGCCCTCCTCCCTCGCACTCTCCACCAACCTCATCACATTCTCCAGCTGTCTCTTCGAAACAATCGGTCCCATCATACACCTCTTGTCTTCTGGCCGTCCCATCCTCCTCCTAATCCCCTCCATCTTCCTCACCAACCCCTCCCTGACCTCCACCACCACCCCCTCCTGCACCAAAATCCTCGTCGCAGCAATACAAGTCTGCCCACTCGCCATGAATCCCGCAAACGCCACACCATTAACCGCAGTCCTTACATCCGCCTTATCAAAAACAACAAGCGGCGCCTTGCCCCCCAACTCCGCGGTGTACCCCTTCAACCCCTCCCCTGCCACCGCCCCAATCCGTCTCCCTGCCCCCGTAGACCCCGTAACATCCACCTTCCTCACAAGCGGATGCCCCACGATCGCCGCCCCCGTCGTCGCCCCCTCCCCAGGTAAAACACTGACCACGCCCTCCGGCACGCCCGCCTCCGCCAACAATTCCCCCAATCTCAAACTCGTCAAAGGCGTCAGCTCCGACGGCTTGAGCACGACACAATTCCCCGCCGCGAGCGCCGGCGCCAGCTTCTTAACCGCAATGAGCAAGGGGTGATTGAACGGGGTAATGAGCGCCACGACGCCCAAGGGCTTGCGGTCAACCCAGTTGTGCAGCTTGCCCTGCGTGGGCAGGACAGGCCGCGTCATGGTGCGCAGCAAAGAGGCGTAATACGTGAACCAGCGTAACAGGGAGGGTATCTGGGCTGAGAGTTCGCGGGTGGGGCGGCCTGTTTGGCGGACTTCGAGGGCGATGAGCTCGGCGAGGTGAGGGCGGAGAGTGCTGGCTATTCGGTCGAGGATGTCGGCGCGGTGGTGCGGAGTGGTGCGGGACCAGAGTCCGGAGAGGTGGAGGGCGTGGGCTTGCTCGATGGTGTGGGAGACGTCGCTGGGGGAGGCGGTGTGGCAGCTGAGAGGGTGGTCAGGTTGGGACTGCTTTGGGGATCAGAAGGGCGGGAGGAAAGACTTACTGGGCGAATGCCTCTCCTGTCGAGGGGTCTTCAATTGACATGCTGAAGAGTGGTCAGTCATGGTTGGGGGAGGAGAGGGGCACTCTGATGGACGCACAGCTCGCCATTCCCCTTCGCCTTCTTTCCTAGCTGCCACATCTCATACGTTTCTGTAGACATTTTCGATGGTATTGTTGGACTGTAAAACACGCAAATTATCTCGAATTTTATATCAAGAATTACTACCAGGTGATAAGATGTGAATGCTGCTATGGGCCGAGGTCGGAGCTCGCCGATTATCCACTTGATAGCTGTACAAACCTTTTAGTAGGCCAAAACTATTAGCAACTACCATGTCCCAGCAACCTCACTCTCGATACCAGTGAATAGTCTGCAGATGTGAAGGTAGATGTCTGATGAAGTAGGAGGTGGCATGGTAAGATCGACAAACCCAAATATGTTGCACCACACCGGGAATGGCATTGGCGTGGAAAGGTGCAGTATACAGCCCTTCGAAGCCAAGTAGCTATCTCATAAGTACCGCACGTCCCCTTGACAGGCTCATATATCTCTTTTCCTCCCCTCTGACTCAATCCAAAGTCATAATGGCGAGCACTACCAGATCGGTACCGGATTCCCCCAGTACCTCAGAATCTCGTAGATCCGGTAGAGAGGACCGTCACGGCGAAGTGCCCGGATTGCGATAGAAAGTAGTCTGGCTATCATGGTCCGGCTGCACTGAAGAAGCATATGCAAGACCAGCACCAGAAGTATGGTGACAAGAATAAAGAGTGGCAGACAGGTGTCGTCTGCACTATCGAAGGCTGTAATATTTCTGAATGCACACAGCGGCTCATGAATCGTCACATAGAATTCTGGCATAGCATGTGGCGAGACAGGAACGGGACATACGAGGGATCAGGTGTCCCAGCGTCAAATGTAACAAACTTTGCAAGAATGAAGCTGGTTTGAGAGCGCACAATCAGCAATCAGTTGCGTTTCATGCTGGTATGGCAAGGCTGGACGTGGAGTGGAGATCACCTGCTGCTTTCAGAGCTAGGGAAGAGCAATCGAGACAGTTGCAGAAAGAACATGACGACAGGCAAGCAATGTTCGCGGCCTGACGAAAGGCAAACGGTGCAGCAAGGACCGCAAAAGGACTAGAGGAGTGACGGTAGAAACTGGAAAGGAAAATCGCCGAGCAGAAGCTTGCTGCTGAGAAGATGGCGGAAAACGAGAAGGCTGCACAAGAGCGTCATGAGCAGCTCGAGAGCGAAGAACGGGCTGCTGAAGAGCGTGCCAAGCAGCTAGAACAAGATACTGCCAGTCGGCCGTTGACGACACGAGAGCCGGGTAGCTATACGGACTATCTGGCAAGGGAGAGGGCGAAGCAGAAGGAGTACATAGCGAAGAGAAAGGCCAGAATGCTAGAGGAACGGCAACGCATAGCTGAGCATAGAGCCCTGAACGAAAGCACTACACAAGCTCACATCGCAGACCAAGGCAAATCCCGCCAGCCTAGGGCGCATGAGAGCAACCTCTGCATCTCAAACCGCTCAGGAGGCTTCCACTTCACCGGATACTGAACGAGTGTCCAGTTCAGCACAGTACGAGCGGGTGACGCCTCGAATAGAAGATCCAGTAGCCCAGGCACCTCAGGAAACGACTACAAGTCTCCCCTCTCCTGCAACAGGCGACCGGCCCGGACCAAGCAATACGCAAGCCTCGACACCACTCCACTGGACATCCTGGCTCGTCAACCTAATCTACCAAGTCTCCCGCACAGCAACACCACATTCCGAGCCCACCCCCGCCAGCCCAGCGGCTCTCCCACCTCCAAGCCCACCGCTCTTTGACCCCTTCGAGTCCCCAGCTCCCGACTCATCACCTCCCCAACTCCCTCCCTCGCCCACCATCCCCTCCCCTTTCCTCACCTCCCCCTTCACCACCCGTTCTCCACGGCACAGCCAGAAACGTCCCTTCGACGTCAGCGCCCTCTTCAGCCCTAGGAACAACCCAGCAGCCCGGTAGCGCCATCTCAAGCGCCCCTACCTGCACATCACTACCAGCCCGCCACACACAGGACCGGAGAGAGGACTGGACTTCGATTCTGATGCCTCAGAGGACGAGCCCGTCCGGCCGCGGGTTCCTGTTCGCGGTCCTCCGTTCAGGCCTAGTGGGACGAGGGTCAAGGCTCAGGATGTGGAGCGGGCGAGGAGGGATGTGGTGGCGGTGGCGGAGGTGGAGTGATCACGTTGGAAGCCGGGGTGGGGAGGTTACATCAGCGGCGGAGGGATAAGAGGGAGTCGAGGGCATTGATGTCCAGGTCTGTCTTGCGTTGGCAGGCAGCATAAGGAATTCGTCCAAGTCAAAAGGGGGTCAGCGGACGTGTATGTGGCGAGGCAGCGAAGACGGAGACATCAGATCAAGTCACGTGGAGCACAATTAGTATCAAAAATTGAGTGGGAAAAGTCTGCATTCCCCCCTTTCAAAGGGAGGTATGACGTTGTCTACCTAAAAGTTCAGGTATCCTGTCCACAGACAGCGAGACCAGTCGCGCATATCATATCCTCATGATCCTTTGCCAAAATCCGCCCGTCTCATGCTCCGTCAAACTCTCCTCGTGCGTCTCGTTCAATCTATCTCCATATTCATCTAACGTCCTCTTCTGCAGCCAGCAGAAGTGTGCTACTGAGATAGTAGTAGCAGTGATTGTGTTTGTGATTGGGGGTGTAAATGTCGGATTAAAAATAAAAATGGGTTTTGGGTATCAAAAGTTGCGCTTTCGCTGCGTTCCTGCCACGCCGGGTGTACTAGCAGTCGAAGTTTGTATCGAAGTTCCGAATATGACATGTAGGAAACTGGATCTCTGAAAAGATCCGGCGTGTGTCTGGTAGACGGCTTTGATAAGAATAGCTTTTCATGCTCCAGAAAGATTCTTTTGGGGATTTTGGGCCGCCGGCGGAAACAGGTCTGGTGATCCGCTTGTGTAGAGTAACGGAAAGTAAACGGTCGCTAAAGTGCTTCGACAAAATAGACGAAATCCAAGAAAAGCGTTGCGGAAGTGGTTGAGGGTGGAGTGGTGATAATGTTGGCTGCAGAAGAGGTTTGATTGTACACGAGTCGGAAAGATCGAGTGTGTCCTTGAGAAGATTGTGTTCATTCTGATTGTCTTTGATGTTGTTTTCGTTCAATATGTCCAGGGCGAAGAAAAGGATAGAAAGGACAAGAAAGAGTTGCGCAATGGGCTACAAGTGGAGGTCTTGCCAACCTCCAACCCACTCAAGATCGCCAATGTCATCATTAGTGGCGCCGTGGCCACGTCGGGGAGATTTACGTCGTGTCTGCGTGAAAAAGGAAGGGCTTCGTGGTTTGTTGGGCGTAATGTTGCTGGGGTCAGTAGTGTAGTTGGGCTGTTGAGGAGAACGCCAGTCCTTGCTCATGTTCCAGCGCTCGTTGTTGTAAGGAGAGCCGCCGGTGGCATTCTTACGCCAGCTACCGGCACGATCGCGAGTCTTGCTGCGCTTCGTGTTGGTGGCTGGGGTGGGTTTGGTGGGAGTGTTTGTGCCAGTGACCTGGCGGGGGGTTTGAGGTGCGGTGGTATTATTGGTGCGCCTCAGATTGCCAAGCTGCGCCCACTTGTCCATGAGAGAGGAACCGGTGCGTTTGAGAGGACCGTCCTTCTGTGGAGCAGACTTGGCGAAATGTCCAAAGCTGAATTGACCGATGCGAGGCAGAGATGGACTCTGGCTACGGCTGTTGGCGTTGCCGAGCTCGGACAGACCCATGCGAGGGGTGCTGCTGCCACGAGAAGATGGCTTGATGTCAATGGCAGGAGTGCTAGACCTGGTAATGAGGGACTCCTCTAGCTTGTAAGGGGACAGGTCATAGTTGCGGTCTTCATCGAGGTCGAAGGAAGAGCGCTGCTTCTCTTCCTCCTCTTCTTCCCACAGGTCGCTCCAGCTCTTGGAAAAGATTTCATGGTCCTTGCTGTAAACAGAAGCCATCGCGCGGTGAGTTGGAAGGGAAGTGGAGAAGGGGACACCAATAGGGGCAGACGAGACGTTGCTTGACTTGTACGACATGCCAATACCAGAATCCAGAGCAGAGTTGAGAGAAGCAACATCTGGTTCGAATGACTTCTTGGAAGGTGCAGGAAACATTTCCTCGGCATCCTGAATGACGGAAAGCTGGCGTTGATGCTTCTGAGGGCTCGTCTGAAGAGCCTTGGCCCAAGGGAAAGAGGTATTGTTGTCCATTTGCGGGCTAGTGACAGAGGGCGTGCGAAGGGGCTCACGACCTTGAGTGGCGCCGACGGTATCGTTACCAGAGCAGAACTCATCCAGGCTTTCATCATCAGTGGTAAAGCTGACAACGTTCTGGAGAGCATCGCGTACACCAGTAAGAGAGCGGCGAGTCGGGTCCAAAGCCAAGCAATGTACAAGAACGTTATAGGTATCTTGAGACATGTTGGGAAAGACATCGAAGAGGGATTGACGGTCGTGGACATAGTCGGCAAACAGAGGATCATCGTGAGTAGGTCTGGCAAAGGGGTTCTTCCCGAAGAGAACGTTGAGCAAGCAGATGCCAATAGCCCAAATGTCTGCAGGTGCGGGAGCATAGCCAGCTGTAGCGGTCGAGTCGAATTGCTCCGGAGCCATGTAACGATCACTGCCAACGCCGTACTCGTTGGTCCAGTTTTCGGTGGTAGCCAGACCAAAGTCACCAAGCTTCATGTCACCATCGCTGGTTAAGAAAATATTCTCAGGTTTGATATCGCGGTGGTAGATGCCCTTGTCGTGCAGGCACATGACAGCTTTAACCAGCTGAAGCATGAAGTCACGAACGTGTTCAGTCTCCAGAGGGCCTTTGCCAGCACGAATTGCCTCGTACAAGTCTCCATTGGCACAGTACTCGAGGACGAGATAAGAGTGGTGCTCAGTCTCGAATGAGTCAATGAGGTTGACGATGTTGCGGTGATTTCCGATGTGGCCGTGGATCTCAAGCTCCTCAGAACGGTCGTCGATGGCCATGGCGGCAGGGCAGGGGTATTGCATGCCCTCCGGAAGCTGTTTGGTGAGGCACTTCACAGCAACAGTGTCTCCGGTGTTGAGATCACGAGCTTTGAAGACCATACCAAAGGTGCCATGATTGAGAGGAGAAATGGTTTTGAAGCGGCCGCCAAGGATGACGTCCCTCTTGAAGTTGTCCTGCATGCATGCCATCTCGAAGAGCTAGGATGGTGAAGATAGATGGTAAAATCGATGAGACCGGAAAGAGGTAATCCAAATGAGACGGGACGGAGCGGTAGCAGCAGACCAGACCTTCAACTCGAGAATCCAAAAAGACTCGGATCAAAGGTCGTGATCAAGTGGTTGAAAGAAGCGGGTAGAGGTCTAGGCAGACATACAAAGAGTAGTTGAGTCAGATTGTCAGCAGCCTGAAGGTGTAATTCAGAGATGCAGCGGAGTTCGGCGGGTGACCAGTACGAGACTGATAGCAAACCAGAAAGCAGATTCTAGAGGTTGAAGACGTTGAAGATCGTGGGTATCATTGATTACGCTGAATAGATCAAGTTGAACTTGGACAAAAGGTGCAAAGAGCTAGACAGGTCGAAACACCTGAAGATGAGCTGCTCAGTCAAATGATGGAACAGTGGTCGGTGAGAACAGTGCCGATGATGCAGAGGTCGACGGAAGAGCTACAGGAGCTCAGGAGTATGGTAGGAGTGCGTTCCTAGAGGAAGATGTGTCGAGTGGTGCCACAAAGGATTGTTGTAGTTGGCAGGAAGCCCCACGAAGGGGAATGGTGGGCAGAGCCCGAGAGAAGGAGGTAGACTGAAGTTGATGAGCAGTCAGAACGTGTCGGCGGCGTGTATGTAGGCCAATTGGCAGATTTGAGAACCAAAAGACCAAAGATGTAGGTTGTTTATCGGTTGTTCCAAGCTCTTGAGGTGATGTTTGTCAAGCTGGCGGACAAGTGGAGATCTCCAAGCGGATGACGACGGAGTTGACGGAACTGAGGTGATCGAGATTGCTTGCAGTGGCTCGATGGACGTCTTTGAATAGCTTGTATGAGAGAATCTGGCCAGCGGATAGGGAAGAGGTGGTGGAAGAGTAAAGGTTGCTCAGCTGTGTGTCGAGAGCTCTGGGTAGAGGGGTGATGACTGGAGCAACGCTCAACAAGTCAGATGCTGTGATTCGAACGGTAGCGATAACGGTCGAAGTCAGGCGTTGACCAGGTTTCAATTACTGTAGGCCACAACGGTCTTTATTGGGATCATGAGAATGTGCAGGATTTTCTTTAGGTAGAGTCGTGTTGGAAAGAAGTTCGTAGCGGTGTGTGGCAGATGGAGCAGAGTAGCCAGCAGCCGGCTTCGAGGATGGGCGAGGAGCGAATGGAGAGACGACCTCGACGGAACCGCAGCCAAGAATGCCCACTATTGTCCTAGCGTCACAGCCCAGATCATGCATCATCGGGTGTCTTCGTACTTCTACGTGGCACCCAACATTGCTTCCTTTGACCGCTTTCTTTAGCATGTGTGGCCTTTGTCATGCGCCAGCCAACCACATTACACCAGATTTCTGCGTAGCATTTGCACACGTCCTACAAAGAAACGCCATGCCTCGAGACAACCAAACAGGCGCCTACAGCAGTCGTGCTCGTACCTGATCAACAGTATTCACTCGCACGGTCGTGTTCTTGACGCCGGACCCCCACCTGCTGCGCATGACGAACGACGGGGCACAGACTCTCGCTCTGCAGACAGCTCCACCACCTTCCATTCCGTTCTGCTGCTTGTCTGAAACCGAGATGAAGACGAAACATTGCCAGCGGCATGCATGCAACCCGCCCCCTTGAACATGCATGAGATAGCATGTTTTCCCCGCTATTGTGAGGCTTGGGACGAGTCAAGGGCTGGGTCCTTCTGGGCTTCACCTCCCCGAAATCGTACAGCCGTGAGTGGAGGCAAAACCGAAGCCTTGCCCTAAAACAGGTAGCACGCAAGCCTCAAACCACAATGATCGGCCACCGCTTCCGAGTCCACGAACCTTTTTCTTGCTGATAACGATGGCTCTGGAGTACCTGCAGTACGATCCCTGTGTTGTGTTGTCTCTCGACGACCTCCCGTGGCTTGTCATTCCTCCATCTGATCTTTTTCCGTTGAGACATGCGCAGCCAGCGTGAGCGGCATTCTACGGTACTCAGGGTCCTCCTGACCCGGGCATGATTGGCATTGGTTGTTCAGCCGACAAAGCAGCCGCGCGCAACGAGAAACTGCATCAACAAACAAGCACTGCTGCACAGATCATACTCGTGCTCGGTGCGGGACGTTAGAGCAAAATGGTGCAAGAAGCTCCATTTGGTCCTGGCGCTTCCTTTAGCCTTCAAGAATGCGGAGTGCGTTACAAACGGGCGCTCTCCATCTGGCTCCATGTCTTTCCATGTGAGCGGTCGACGGTGTGTCTACGAGCATATCGACAGAATGTTCTTTCTACAGTTATGTCTTGAAGCCATAATTGTCTTGAGAACACCACACGTGGCTCTTCAATGTCTCGGACTTTTTCGACTACGTGTCTATATTGTGGTGTCTGGGTTGGGGTCCAGACCCACTCATCTTTTGTTCCTGGAAGCGGTGTGAAAAGTGTGTGGACGCGTTTGTCGAGTTTGCCGCACCCACGACTCACGCCCTGCATGAGAGCTATGGAATAATTTTATTGCTTTGAGCAGAGATTTAAATCTAGCAAAGCTTACAGGGACTCTGTTGGCTCCTCATCAGTCGACCTCGTGGAAGTATAGCGGGTGTGAAGCGACAGGAGGAGCAACATTCCACACACCAGAACAGTGTTGCTAAGATCTGTCCACAGACACTCTGTCTACCATTTCGGTGACGCTGGCTATGTTCTGTAGGTCATGAGCCTCAACTATTGACGCAATGAATTGGACTTATTTGTTCTATGTTCTGGAAGTATCATCCTGGCAAGTAGCAGTCCTTTGGGAATCATTCAGACGAGAGGCAGATACAGTATGCTATTTCCTACGCGTGTGACGGCATTGCATTTATATCTGCCGCACCATCGACATCCGTATTTCCTGCAACATCCTTCCACTCCTCCATCCCTTTCGTCACTGTGTCGACTCGTGCCTTTACCAGAGCCATAGCATCATTACCCAACACGAATCTGGTCGGTACCTCCCGCCCTCCCATTCCAGTCAAAACGTCCACAATAGCTCTGCTGCCTTTTACCAAGTCCCCTGGCTGCTTGCCCTGCATCCCGGCCACCATTTGCCTCACCTGGCCTACAGCTCCAGCATCGTAAGCATCTATGCTGTCCACAATCTGCGTGTTGTCGGGCATGGAAGTCCTGAAATATCCCGGCTCGATTGTGCAGATCTTAACACCTAATGGTGCAATTTCTGCCGCCAGCGTCTCTGCATAGATACTCAAAGCCGCCTTGGTCGCATTATATGCTGCCAATCCAGGAAAGACTACCCAGGCGCCAACGCTGCTGATAAACCCAATCGTACCGCTCTCGCGCTCCCTCATATGTGGTAGCAAAGCTTTGGTGAGATAGACGTGTCCAAAGAAGTTGGTTTTGAAGATCGTATCCCAGTCATCCGTCTGGAGCTCCTCCACTGCACCGAGAACAGCAGTACCCGCATTGTTGACGAGGACATCGATCTGACCGTGAATGGAGATAGCCTTGGATGCAAACTCGGTAATATCAGATGCAGTGGAAGTCAGGTCAAGCTCCATAATGTCGGCACCTGCTGACCTGAGAGAGGACAGCCGGGATGAGTTCCGGGCTGTTGCGATGACTTTGTCACCTCGAGCAAGAGCCTCGAGGGCAAGCTGGTGGCCAAAGCCAGAAGAGCAGCCGCTGATAAGCCAGACACGCATGTTCAATTTTGAGTGATGACTGTTCCTAGTCTAGTACATGAGAGCAGAAGAAGGAAAATCGGTATTCTTGTACTCTACCGTCGGCCGGGCTGCTTACCTGTGGATCATCAGCGCGATGCCATTCCACCGAGACGATCCTCTGGATCAGCGCTTGGGCGTTTCCCAACGTGTCGGTTCAATCCTACATCTTACAGTAAGCATGGGCATGCTGACTGCAAATCGGCGAGCACACGGATGGACTCCGAGTAAGATATCTGCTTTTGCCAAGCACGAACGTCCGGTAAGTCACGGAAGTGGTGATGGTGTCTCCCCTCTTGAAACCCAACCCACCTCGGCACGTGACCTTGCCTACTTTTTCCAGCTTTAAACCTAGTGCATAAAGTTAGGAATTTTCACGACATTTCACTGCATTTTCTGAGTCAATATCTGCTACTCACCATTTCATTCGTCTGTGATAATTGCGCTAGCTTGAAAAGAATTCTATCTTGGGAGAGTCATTCCTACCTAGGTTGCAGAGTTATCAAATAGGTACAGATCCGTCCTGTCGTGGGACTGTATAGCAAAAGTAGGTATCGCTTCTATGCAAGTATAACAACTTCTTCCTTCATATTGGAGTATATGATCCACTGGAGGTGGAATGCAAGAAAGTCTCTACGACAGTGTGCGAGGACTGCGAGCTATAATTGCTTGCACTGCTTCCTCTTTGCGATCAGCCCAACCTTCATCCCTTCACCCATCCTCCATCCCAAAATACATAACACCCAACATGAAGGTAACTCCCATCGCCGCCGCCCTTGTCGGGTCCGCCTCTGCCACCATGCCACTGCCTAGCCCAACTCGAGCAGGACCAACAGTGAGCCCTGCTGCGTCATCTATTACCTTCTACGAGACGGTAAGACTACCATACATCTACACGGTTCGCAATGTACTAAGCTCGCACAGTCTGAACTCTGCCCAATGAAGTGCGGCGGTACAAAATGGCCATGGTGGTACGTCGAGGGTGAACCGGGTTGCCCTGTGAACACGAACAAAGTATGCAAAGAGGACGCTGTTGTCCTCAAGAAGAAGGATGCGTACGGTCTGTACGAGGACAAGATGAAGCTGGAAGCCAAGGTTCGCAGCTTGGAGGAGAAGGTCAACCAGCGTGACAGAGAAAAGAAATATATCAAGGAGAAGGTGAAGCAATGCCGCGAAGATGAAAACAAAGCGGTCAAGAAAATCAACAGTTTGGAAAGACAATTGTACGAGCAGAAGAAGCAGATTGGCACCACTCGTACGGTCACCGTTCAGGTCACAGTCACCGCATCAGCTAAGCCGACCACCTCGGCCAAGTCTACGTCTACAGCCAATGCTAGCAGCAGCAAGAAAACTGAGAGCCCAACCGCTACCACTGTGAAGCCTGTCACCAGCGGTGCCAGTAAAGCTGCTTCAACCACGAACACAACCAAGCCCATTGTGCTTACCATCTCCAACGGCACTATCGTAGTAGCCAAGAGCACCAAGACTGTCACCAGCACTGGCAAGCCTGTGATGACCATCAGCAGCAAGGCATAAGATGGGTCCGCGAAAGCTCCGGCTTTGCATCTACTACGTTCGTGGATTTGAGGAATGTGGGACACGATATGACGGGTACACGAATAGTGCTTGTCGTCAGCTGCATAGACCGATCCTATGGTTCTCACCTCTGGTCGAGACGAATACTGTTCTGTTTGGGATTTTCTTCCTCTATGGAATTTTGTTTTGCCAGTCTACAGAACTATGAATAGAAATCTGCTCTTGGTTGCTTTTTGCCTTGAGGTGGGACCTGCTAACCTTGTGTTCGCGATGCGAGGAACATGGCGGTGTATCTCAGACATGGATTCAGCCTTGATTGGACGTGATTAACGGTAGCTCATAGCACTACTGGTAGATCAACGCGGGGACGAGAACGTGAGTACGAGGTGTCTTGTCGCGGCAGCGCGAAGGAAGCATACCAAGGACCACTACTGTAGTGCACCAGATTCCCACATTGCTGCTTAGTCATCCCGAAACGAGTCCATAGTCTCCATACACCTCTACCACCTCGTCTCTACACCGTTGTCTCCAATCTACAGCTTCATATGTTCTATGCAGATGTCGTGGTAGGATGCTACTCATAAATCATGTTGATTGTTATTTGGATTAACACCACATTGATCGGAATGTGGTTTAGTCTTGTGCTTTCTGAGGCAGGATGGACGACGTTGAGACATGCGGAAAAGGCACTGTGAAACATCGACTCGCTTCGGCAAGCCATTTCCTCATCCCATGCTGGAGCGACCGAATCTGCAAGCGCTGTCCTGGGCTTTGTGCCATCTCGTAAGGAGGAGCAATGCGCTCATATGTGTCAATGTGGTGCCGCAAGGTTCAGCAGTGGTACTACTACCGGACCACTCTTTTCCATGAAAGCGAGAGTATTATAATCTGAAGTGAATCTCTCCCTCCATTTCGTTTCTCCTGGTTCGGCGCCCTGTTATTTTCTTTTAATCATCATCATGAAATTCGAACTTCTCACGACGCTGCTGGCAGCGACAGTAGCTGTGGCGCAACCTGTGGGTTTTTCGCCAGACTCACCAGCTGCGGCATCTCTGAATGCTAGAGCTGCTGGATGTGTCGATGGTCTGAGGCGTCTCAATGGGCGGTATTGTACCGTGGAGTGTGAGACGAGGCGCCCCGGAATGCATTACAAAATAGTAATGCAGCCTTCATTGCAGAGATGCATAGCTGCATGTGCAGCCGATCGAAAATGCGCCCATGCTCAATATCGGCAACAAACCAGACTGTGTGCCATGAAGAGTCGAGTCAACAATGCTGTCGATGATACGCTCTTTGACTCGGTGATCTGTAGTGACAAGGCTCCGGTCAGTACGACGACTACAACCTTACGACCGCAAACCTCCAGCACAAACCCACCATCGACCTCGACTCAAGCGAGCAGCAGCAGTACGAGATCTGCAACAAGGAGTTCGGGTGCATCGGTAACGACAACAACTTCCGCTACGAGGACAACATCTACGCAAGCTAGCACGACTACATCGACCGCCCCAACCGCTTTGACTCCACAACAGACACGATGTGCTTTCCGTGCTGTGTCTACAACTGGCACGACCAAATATCTTGAGATCACTTCCGGCTCGCGAGACGGCGACTTCCTCTACTGGAGACCTAGGACCAATGCTGGCACAGCGACCACCTTCATCTGGGACACGAGCATTCACAGCATCATTTTCGCCGGCGATGGTGCAAGGACATACAGTCAGCCTTTCTCAGTCTCGGAAATCATACGCCTCAAAACGGCGACTACTCAGAACGGACAGATCACGACTGCACGGAACGCGGACGGCCAGAATGTGATGATCAGGAGATCTGATGCCTCGAACTTGAGTCCATGGGGTCTATGCGAGACTGATCTGACATTGGCGGGGCAGATGCTTATCAAGTATATGCCGGTCAATCTGGACGATGGGTGTACGAGGGTGCAATTGGTCATGGAGACGAAGTAATTAGTATTTGTGAACAATAGAGGTTAGGTGGATAAGATCTGTTACGATTGGATGAGTATGGTAGCAACAAAAACAAGTGATAATATATAATTGGCCATATGCATGCTGTTAAGACAAAGGCAGTCCCTATTTTCCAAACCGCGAGATGTGAATTCACGGCTTCATTGGAGAGAAAAACTTCTACATCTCACCAAAATCCAGTCATTTTGGCCAACAGTCCATCGACCCGTGAGCGGCCTAGAAGATCTTAAGGCTATTACCAAGGATGTCGAATTCATTTGCGGGAGTTAAAGTCGTGCTTCTAGACATAGGTAGGGTCATGCAAAAGCACTGTCGGCAAGATAGACTGATATAGTAAGAGGGTACAATTGGCTCGATCTCTTTTGTCAAAGATACACTAGTAGGTCCATCTAAATTGACATTGTTCGATCCATATCGTTGTTGAATTCGAGAATATTAAATGCCACATGGGGTTCTGTATCTAACAAGTCTAGTTCCCATATGCAATCTCTGCTCTACCGGAGGTCCTCGATCAGAAATGGAATGACCCCGAATTCAAAGAGTACAAGGATGCTTTCCCTCCAGAAGCAAAAGCCAGTCCTGCAGTATTCGAGGCTCATGTCAAAGATCTAATGGCACGGGATGTCAAGATCGCGTACCTTAAAAACTTGCAAGGTTCGATGTCCTCTCACCGGTCTCAGACAACGAAGGCTGAATTGATCGGCAGGCTATCTATGGAAGTCTGGCTACAAGAACAAGGCATACGCTACCACTTTCTTCCCTGACGTCGTACCCAAACTCCAGTCGTGGCAGAAATCTGGCCTCTCCCTAGCCATCTTCTCTTCCGGCAGTGTCTTTGCGCAGAAGCTGCTCTTCGAGCATGTCAAAACCGATCCCCGTAGCGAGTCCAACGATTCGACCAGCCAGACCGACTTGATCAGTGCCTGGTATGACACAGTGAATGCAGGGCCGAAGATGGAAGCAAGCAGTTACCACAAGATCGCCAAAGATATGCAGCACGAGCCCGAAGATATACTCTTCTTGAGCGACAATGTCAAGGAGGTCGCTGCGGCACACGAGGCCGGTATGCATGCCGTCGTCCTCGATCGACCTGGTAACGCTCCTCTTAGCGAAGAAGACCGAGAGAGCTTCTCCATCGTTTCATCGCTGGATCAGATGGATGTGAAGGCCACTCAATAGCGCGACCGGTGATGGCTTGGTCTCATCCCTTTCGACTCGCAATCGCCCACCAGTTGTCCTTTTCGTATCCGGCCTCGAGGATTGTCCCACCTGCAGCCTCAATGTCAGACTCCAATTCCCCCTTCCGATAGAGATGATAGTATCTGTGAAAAGTCTTGTCCTCAGCCGCACTCTCCGCTCCTCTCTCCTTCTTCCCACGCATTACCCATGGAACCATAACATCCTGGTCATCACCCTCATCCCAACCTCGTCTGCTGCTCTTCTGCTCCAAAGCCCATACATATATCAATGCCTTGCCACCCTGATTGCCGCCGGCTGGTGAACGAATCACTTCGAGAACTTTTCGCACAGCTTCAATTCTTCGTTCGGGCGTAGACAGATGATGTATCACAGCTATCGAAATTGCAAAGTCCAAAGTACCAGGCCGATGCGGCACAGCTAGTGCATCTGCGACTACTGCTTCATGTCTGCGGTGTGTTCTTGCAATGGCAGTCAGGTTGGTCGACCTATCGGAGCCAACAATGAACACATCAGAGTTGACTGCAAGATATTTGCCATTCCCGCAGCCAATATCGACTCCAATAGATCCAGGCTCAAGATCTTTCAGAAATCGTTCAATGATCGGCCATGGCTGGACCCGGTTAGATGAGCATGAATGGACTCGAGACTATATACCTTATACCTTGTTGAGGAGAAATGAGAGGCTATTTGCTCGTAAACAGAGTGTACATGCTCCTCCTCGTATGCCTCGGATTGATCCTCGGTCCTCATGAGTCGTGGTGTGATTGGGGGAAGTGAAGTAGTTCCGTCAAGCTTTGGCTTTGACTTTGGTGCGGAAAACTTCTCGAACTCTTCTGCTCGACCATTCCCCTCTACACAACTTTTCGCCACATCAGTACTCGACGTCTGGGGATTCGGCAGCATTGATCGTGGTCAGCGCTAATTGAATCTTCCTTGTATTGGACAAACAAAATAGCATAGATTCAGTCCAGTCAAGGGCTGAGTCTCACATCTACTTCGACTCGACAATGCAAGAAGCTGAGAGACCTTATCAGTCTTTAGGAGGCTTCCCAGCCCCCGTCCATTCTTTTAAATTGGTCTATTGTCATCCCTCAGCTATCAGGAAACATACGTCTTGACAAGGCTGGTCAACAATTGCATTGTGAAAATTGAGGCGACACTTCACAATATCACTCGACCTATGGCGATTGCTCACAAGATGGCTATCACGAAGCGACAATGGCCCTCGAGGCCTCGAACAATACGACAATCAAAGAGACGTATGCAGACGAGCTTGCTGAAAGTCCTTACTTCGACATGTATGCACTGCACGAAAAGATCGTTTTTTCAGTATCTCCATCAGCGGAAAACATTTCTTGCACATCTCAGAATGGCTGTCACCCGGTCTCAGACTCGCAAACTGCCAGCGAAGAAGACCCCAAATGAAGGACAGACTCGCCCTGAGCTCCAGGCTCGCAAGCCAAAGCAGTCTTCCCCCGAACCCCCCATCGCGCGACCTCTCCAAACCACCACCACTCCTACAATGCCATCTAATGTGCTGCCGAAACCGGATATAGCTGCAGGCCCCCAGCAGGTATCTCGACAAGCCGAAAAGACGACTCGCATCACAGAGAAGGGGGCGCCTGTCCGGCCGGAGAGCAGCGGTAAGAAGCGTGCGGCTACCGATGGTGACAAGTTTGCGAATCGTGTGGCAAAGAAGAGCCCACGAACTGCAGCACCCACCATCTCAGGTACCTGGCCATCCAGTCTGGGCAATCCCAGAAGAAGAGGTCTGCAAAATCCCGCGAACTGGTGCTATCGGCGGTCCGTCCTTCAATCCCTGTTCTCCACGCCGCAATTCTTCAATGTCCTGGCGAACCACGAACCAGGGACATGCCCTCGCAATTGTGTGACATGCGGATTGAGGACAGCGCTGCGCACCTACCACAGCAATTCGCCGCAGCTGGGAGGGCACATTAGACAGCTTGACGAAAGAATTCACGCGACAGGTCGCAAAAGTGACCCCCGCTGGACGGCCAATGGCCACACTCAAGAGGATGCGCACGACTTTCTCACATACTTACTCGGGACTGTAGAGGGCGTGAAAGGCACCACGTAAGTCAATAGAGTGCATTGCCACTGATACCATGATGTCCACATGTACTGACTTAGCAAACAGACAAGCAAATATCCAGCAGACATATCACATATCTCACCAAGCAAGTTGGACATGCAATAATTGCCGACGCACCCATACGAGTTCTGACCCATCCGGATGGAGTATCAGTATCCCGATCCAGCCACGCAATGGTCAAGCTACCCTCCAGACTTGCATTGATGCATACCATGCCGAACCGCGCCTCGAGATCCGCTGCGACAATTGCCGGACCAACGGTCGAAGACAACGCGAGCGCAAGATCCGGACTCTTCCCGAAGTACTCAATCTTCATCTCATGCGATTTGCCATCAACGATCGTGGACGAGCAGCCAAGCTAGACCACCGAGTGCAGATACCCGAGGAGATCGACATGGCTAGATGGACGTCCCCAGGTCAGACGAGAACACGCTACCGACTGAATGCAGCAGTCATGCATGCGGGAAGGATAAATTCTGGCCACTACATTGCTCGAGTCAGAGATGGAAACCGCATTGTTGAATTTGACGACCAGAGCATGAGGACTCGACCCACGTGGTGGGCCGACGTGAGGGACCAGCATGGCGCATTCACACCATATATACTTGTGTACATTAGACAGTAAACGCCCCAAAGCGACAACAGAAGCGGCGTGTTGTACAATATATTTGCATTCGCTTGGTCTATACCATGCATTTACTGATGGGCGAATATTTGCCTCTTTCTCTCGTGCACTGGGATCTCGTTTGCTGGTGTGCCTGGGATCTCCTTCTTCAAGCCCTGATACTATGTCAGCATCTGTTTGCCCTTCTCGCAAGGTGTGTACTCACAAGCTTCTCAAAGACGCACTGGTTGAGCGGCTTCTCCACCTTCCGACATTGCCAAAGCTGCTGGTTGTTGTTCTCCAAGCATTGCCAGTGTGCGCGGAACTCTGACAGACAGTTCGCTCGTACATCCTCCAGTCTGGTTCCCTGTCAGCCGATGTCGTACCTTCCAAGATGGTGGTCCCAAACACTTACACGCTCGCTGCGCATCTTGTGACCTTCCTCCCTTCTCGCATACAGTCTACCTCTCCCGAACCATTCGAGTCGGTCTTGCACTTCATGTAATCATCGTTGTATGGTCTGCATCGTGCGCCAATGAAGAAGCTAGCGCTGAGGAGAGGGGCGGAGGAGGCACCGATTTCTTCGACCTTGGGGATGCTGTCGGGGAGGGGTGTGGTGTCGATGAGGACCTTCTGGTTGAAGCTGTAAGGTCGTTAGCGATTGTTACAATTCTCAAATCATCCTGCATGAGCGTACCGTGGCTGATTAGCTGCCATCTTGAGTTCTGGCCGCTCAATTCGTCTTGAGATTCAGAGAGTCAAGGATGTGGTTGTCGGAAGAGGTATGCTAAATCAGGATTGGCGCGCTGTGATTGGCCGGAATTTTCAAGCTCCCAAGCAGCGTGAAGTTCCTCTGTTTCCGCGATCACCAGAATCTCTCTCTATACTTGCCCTTTTCGCATTTCGACTTTGAAGAAGGTCTGTCCTTTCGTGATACCAATCTAGCTGTCATTGCGACCGCGATTGGAGATGTCGCTCTTCGGCAACCCTCCTGCCCAGCAGCAGGGCACGTCGCTTTTTGGCAGCTCTTTGAATCAAGGCACGCAGCAGAATAAGCCACTCTTCGGTGCGACTACAACACAAAATCAGACATCGCAGCCTCAGCAGACCACGTCCCTCTTCGGCTCACTCGGGCAAACGCAGAACCAGCAGCAGAATCCCCAGCAACAGCAGCAACCACAGCAAGGCGGCTCGTCACTCTTCGGCGGAAACAGACCAGCAGGAACTCCAAGCCTCTTCGGTCAGCCTCAACAGCAACAACAACAACAACAGCAGCAGCAGCAGCAGCAGCAGAATGCGCAGCAACCCTCAGGCGGTAGTCTCTTCGGTGGAGGCATGGGCGCCAGCACGCAGAACGCGAATCCTCTCGGCGCGTCACTTCTGAACAACAGCACTTCTCAAGCACAGCAGCTCATGGCGCAGTCGCAATTGGCGGTCAGACTGGCAGAGACGATGAAGCCACGTAAGTCCACAGCCTCCCATTCTTTTCACACGGACCCAATCATCCTCCACCTTTGTCGATTCATCTGTCGCAAATCTGAGCTAACCCTCTCCAGGCGAAAAGTCCATCCCCGAGCAAATGGAGCTCCTCCTCCGCCGCTGGTCCCCCGAATCTCCTCAATGCCAAATGCAAGCCTACTTCTACAACTCCGTACCCCCGGGCACTGCGCCATTCTGGCAGCCCGGCCCCGAAGATGACGAGCAGAAATGGGAAGAGGCACTATCAAAGAAGCCATCGGAGAATACCGTGCCTGTGCTAGCGCGAGGCTTCCAGCAATTAGGGCTGCGATTGAGGATGCAAGTGCAGGCCGTGCAGCAGCTGCAGACTAGGCTGCATGAGATGAACAACAGTCTGGAGGCGATGATGCAGAACCATGAATTGAGTCTGAGCGTCAGAGCTGCTGAGGCAAAGAGGAGGCATGTTGGGCTGAGTCAGAAGTGCTTGGGTTTGGCGATTAAGGTGCAGGTGTTGAGGAGCAGGGGTTTCGTAATGGATGGTGCGGAGGAAGAGTTGAGGAGGAAGCTGGAGGGGTTGGAGAGGAAGGTGTTTGATCCGGGCTTTGCAGGGAGGGAGGAGGAGATTTGGGCCAGGATGGTGGCGCTTAGGGAGAGGACGGGGTGGTTGCAGAAGGAGAGTGAGAAGCTGGGGAGGCAGGTTGAGGAGGGCAGCGGAGGGGTCAGTGAGGAGGTTTTGGCGAAGGTCAAGAAGGTTTGTTTGTTCCCAAATGCGACAGCGGATCGTGGCTGACATTGACTAGATTCTCAACGATTACGATGTGCAGATCACTCACCTGCGCAAGGAGTTGGAGCAGGTTCAGCTGGAGTACAAGGAGTGGGAGACGTCGCAGAGAGGTGGCAGCTGAGCCTGTATCGTTGTGCGACAATTCGCAAGTAGACATTCATGTCGAGCGCATCCTGTGCCGGGAACCTCGTCATCACACTCGAAAGCAAAGGCAGCATGGCAGCATCATATGCCATACAAGGAGTCCTTTAGGAGACTTGAGCTGCGGTTTGCCCGGCTTCGGTCGTTGTCAGGTATCTCACCAAGAGGATAGACCAGCGCCGAGATGTGCAGGATGAGTGGGAAAAGCTGCATTCAAATGCCGAGGCTTGCAGCGAAACCTGGTTTGCTTTATATAGAGGCTTGTTGATTGCCTTCGAGTCTATATTACACATTTCCCATGCCTCCGCGCCATATATACCAGCTTTTGCATCGACCGGTCGTGGTCCTCCGACCTCTTCATCCAGTATATCATACAAGCTTCTTGACGTAGTCGACCGCGAAAGGTGCTTCCATGTATTAGTGCTGTTTCGATCGATCTGTGCTTGAGCCAGCTTACAAAGGTACAGCAGCACGCATGTGACTGCGGCGCTAGCAACAGTCATGTTGGCGACTTGCTCTTGAGCCTGCACTATGTCAGTTCATATGCCAGCGTGATGATGCGCGATTGTCGAACCTCGAGCTCGGCCTTGCTAGGTGGTGGTGGTGCTGCGAAAGTCAGTATCTTGCGCCTTGACTTTCACCGTAACATCACTACTTACGTCCTCCGAACATGTTGATTGATATGTCTGAGAGTTGAATCGCGCGAATAGAAGTTATTTTGTCGCAAGCTTGGAGATCTGCAGCAAAAAGTCTGCCAAGACCTCAGTCGCGCGACTTCATGTGAGCTCCGTCTCTTTCATCATCGTCACGTTGTGCAATCATTTACAGCGAAACCAATTTGGAAAATTACAGGACTGCTCGTTTGATCAGCGAGAACAACCCAGTGATCACTATCAAGATGGAGGACCTCCCCGGCGCCGACAGCCCGCCTGTCAATGACAATGAAATGCCAGAGGGCAACAATGATCCAGCAGATCCTCTCCGCCCAGAAATAGAAGAAGAGGACGCTGCCGGCACACCACCCATGGCGAACCCACAGCTCGACACTGAAACGCATGAGGATGACGACGAAGCTGCACCAGTCAGCGAGAAGGAAGATGACGGCGACTCGGACGCCCTGTCTGAAGTCGACGAGGCTCAGTTCGAGGACTTTGACCCCAATGCCATTGCCATTGATGAGCGTCGGGTGGTAGATGCCAGCGATGTTGCTATGCTGGGCAAGCATAAGCGGAAGCGCGACGAGGGCGAAGAAGGCGGCAAGAAGAAGCGCAAGGAAGGACGTCGGGAGAAGCCCAAGAAGAAGAGGCGGGATAGCGACGAAGGCTTCGACTATGGCCAACAGGTTGACGGTCCAAGACGGCGCAAGGGTGGAGATGGAGGAGAGAAGAAGAAGCGCAGGTCACCCAGTCCTGACAACGACGCATTCTTGACTCCTGAAGAGCGTTAGTCTCTACCCATCTTCCAGATCATGAACCAATCCAAGGCTAACCTCATCGCAGGCAAAAAGAAAGAATTCCAACGCAAACTCGACGAAGCCTTCAAAAAGCCCAAGACTTCGCGCCGCAAAGCCGGCATCGACCTCGAAGCCATGGCCGACAACGAGCTCGAAGAAATGCGCCGCCGCATGGCCGAAGCCGCACAAGCCGACACCCTCGCCCGCGAAGCCGGCAAGCCCGCGATGCACAAGCTGAAGATGCTGCCGGAAGTGGTCGCCCTCCTGAACCGCAACACGCTGCAATCCGCCCTGGTCGACCCGGAGATCAACATCCTCGAGTCCGTACGCTTCTTCCTCGAGCCCCTCAACGACGGCTCCCTCCCAGCCTATAACATCCAGCGCGAGCTCTTCTCGTGCCTCGCCAAGCTCCCCATCTCCAAAGACGCCCTCGTGGCCTCGGGCATCGGCAAAGTCACGCACTTCTACACGCGCACGCCCCGCGCAGAGGCAAGCATCAAGCGCCAAGCGGAGCGGCTGGTCGGGGAGTGGACGCGGCCGATCCTCAAGCGCAGCGACGACTACCGCAAGCGCGAGTTCGTCGAGGCAGAGTACGATCCTATCCAGGCGGTCAGGGCGAGCCAGATGGCGAGCCAGAGCTCCGGCGCGGACAAGGAGGCCAAGAGGGCTGCGGCCAGGAAGGCGGCGTTGGCGGTGCCGGGGACAGAGAATAGGGCGAGGGTCGAGGGAGGTGTGGGGACGTATACCATTGTGCCCAGGAGTGATCTGAGTAGAGTCCAGGGTGGGGTTAAGAGGTTGGGCGCGAGTGGGGATGAGATGTTTAGGAAGTTGAAGGCGAGGCACGCTGGAAGGGGTGGGGCGAGGTAGAGGAGGGATCTGTCTGGTAGGGAGATGCATGGAGGAGTAGAGACGAGCAAAGATG
This sequence comes from Elsinoe australis, assembly GCA_007556505.1. Taxonomy (NCBI): domain Eukaryota; kingdom Fungi; phylum Ascomycota; class Dothideomycetes; order Myriangiales; family Elsinoaceae; genus Elsinoe; species Elsinoe australis. The sequence goes on from SWCS01000001.1 coordinate 1,259,556, forward strand.
GTGTTGCCGCAGCATTGGTGTCGGAGGGGTGGCACTGCTCTGCTTATCACGGCTGCCCTATAGGATTTGAGACGAAAGGATGGAGAGAAGTTGTATCCTGGTAGTACTATGGTCTAGCATACCGACAGGTTTCTTAAGATGAGAGTCCTCAGCTGGAAACCCGTGCGTACAACTCTGTGCCAGGACTCGTGCAGTGCTCGGCCATTTACTCGGGTCATACAAGTACATTCGTTCCTGTCACGCCGGCGATGTTGTTCTGCATTCTGACAAGCTAAGAGAGATAAACACTATCAGGTCATAGCTGTAAATTATAACTGCTGCTAGATATACTCGCAGCAAGTACCTGATCTACAGCGAATGCACTACCATACGACAGCCAGTGTGCTACCATACGACAGCTAGTAGTGCTTGGTCATCAAATGTGCGTTGCACGAGGCCATCAGGTCCATGCTCCTTCTGGTGAGCATATATCCTACTACCTCGAAGTTGTAGAATTGCCTATATGGTTTCTGCCCGCTGTGGTTATGCAGAGGTGTTGGACGCGGGTTTGATACTAGCAGACAGAGCTACAATACACATGTTAAAGCCATTGACTCTTGTCTCATGCGTCGCACATGGTCTTGTCATGGGTGTTCATTTCTCAGGCGAAATGAACACTTGGCGGTAAGCAGTTCAGCGACTACTAGGTGGGCGCAATATGTCTAGCATGCATACATGGTTGCAATCAGCGTTGGAGAACATGATTCAAAGCACAGACAGGGTTGCACGAAATCACGATTGGAGGGCACAAGATCAAGGCACAAGATCAAGGCACAAAATCAAGGCACAAGGCTACGTGGAAGACTTGTGTAACGATACAGATCATAAGACGAAAAGAAGAAACAGAAATTGTTTTGACTTGATTCTCATTCATCACCCGTGGGTGTATATCAAAACGCAAAGAACTAGCTAAGCTTTTCCGCCCTCATCTATGGACGTGATGCATCCCAAAACGCCGAAAGCAACTCATGTGCTCAAATCTATGCAATGACGCTGACGTGCACACCCTTAATCGACCTCCTCAACCTGAGGGCCGTCACCATCACCACCGGCTCCGCCAGCACCACCTGGAGCACCGCCAGGCATGCCGCCGGGCATACCACCTGGCATGCCACCAGCTCCACCAGCACCGCCCTGCTGCTTCATGTAGAACTCCTCGATGATGGGCTTGGCCACACCCTCGAGCTCCTTCTGCTGGCTGTCGTACTCGTCCTTGGTCGCCTGCTGGTTCTCGTCGATCCAGGAGATGACCTTGTCGATCTCAGCCTTGAGGGAATCGCGCTTGGAAGCCTCAACGGCTTGCTCGAAGGCAGACTCGCCGACGGTGTTCTTGAGGTTGTAGGCGTATGACTCGAGACCGTTCTTGGAAGAGATACGGGCAGCCTCGGCCTCGTCCTCCTCCTTGTACTTCTCGGCATCAGCCAACATGCGCTCAATCTCCTCCTTGGACAGGCGGCCCTTGTCGTTGGTAATGACGATCTTGTTGGACTTGCCAGTACCCTTCTCGACGGCGGAGACGTTCATGATTCCGTTGGCGTCAAGATCGAAGGTAACCTCAATCTGAGGAACACCACGAGGAGCAGGAGGAATGCCAGTAAGCTCGAACTTGCCCATGAGGTTGTTGTCCTTGGTACGAGCACGCTCACCCTCGTAGACCTGGATAAGCACACCAGGCTGGTTGTCGGAGAAGGTCGAGAAAGTCTCGGACTTCTTGGTAGGGATGGTGGTGTTGCGCTTGATGAGAGGGGTCATGACACCACCAGCGGTCTCAATACCGAGAGAGAGTGGCGCGACGTCGAGCAGCAGGATCTCGTTGGTGGACTTGGAAGAAGTGTCACCAGAGAGAATAGCAGCCTGGACAGCAGCACCGTAGGCGACGGCCTCATCAGGGTTGATGGACTTGCAGGGCTCCTTGCCGTTGAAGAAGTCGGAGACGAGCTTCTGGATACGAGGGATACGGGTGGAGCCACCGACGAGGACGATCTCGTGGACGGAGGACTTGTCGATCTTGGCGTCACGGAGGACACGCTCGACTGGCTCCATGGTGGAGCGGAAGAGGTCCTGGCAGAGCTCCTCGAAACGGGCGCGAGTGATGGAGGTGTAGAAGTCGATACCCTCGAAGAGCGAATCGATCTCGATAGAGGTCTGGGCGGAGGAAGAGAGAGTGCGCTTGGCACGCTCGCAGGCAGTGCGCAGACGGCGGAGAGCGCGAGAGTTGGAGGTTAGATCTTTCTTGTGCTTGCGTTTGAACTCATTAACAAAGTGGTTAACGAGACGGTTATCGAAATCTTCACCACCCAAGTGGGTGTCACCAGCAGTGGACTTGACCTCGAAGATACCCTCCTCGATGGTGAGGAGAGACACATCGAAGGTACCTCCACCCAAGTCGAAAATGAGAACGTTGCGCTCACCCTCAGTCTTCTTGTCAAGACCGTAGGCAATAGCAGCGGCGGTAGGCTCGTTGATGATACGGAGGACGTTCAAGCCAGCGATGAGACCAGCGTCCTTGGTAGCCTGACGTTGCGAGTCGTTGAAGTAGGCTGGTACTGTGACGACGGCGTTGTTGACTGTGCCTCCGAGGTATGACTCTGCGGTTTCCCTCATCTTGGTGAGGATCATGGATGAGACCTCCTCAGGGGTGAACTCCTTGGACTCGCCCTTGAAATCGACCTGGACGGAAGGCTTGCCGCCCTTGTTGATGACCTTGAAGGGGAAGTGCTTCATGTCGGCCTGCACCTCAGCATCGTCGAACTTGCGGCCAATGAGGCGCTTTGCATCGAAGACTGTGTTGGAGGGGTTCATGGCGACCTGGTTCTTTGCGGCATCACCGATCAGACGCTCGGTGTCGGTGAAGGCAACGAACGAGGGTGTTGTGCGGTTACCCTGGTCGTTGGCAATGATTTCGATTCTGTCATCGCGGTAGATACCCACGCACGAGTAGGTCGTGCCCAAGTCGATACCGACTGCGGGGGCCATTGTGTGAAGGTGGGGTATGTGGTATGTGTTCGTGAAACAAGTGTATGAAGATGTCGTTAAGTTGTCGTTAGGAGCGTAAAACAACAACAATTATGAGAGGAGGTAGTGTGAAATTTGATGTGAAGGAGAAAAGACGTGAGCAAGAACTTTCTTATAGTGACGATGGTTGCGTGGTGAGAAGCTGGAGAGCCCAAATTTTTGCGGGCCTTCCATCTGCTTCTGGCACCTTCTACCGTCGCCCAGCAGGCGCAAGACACTTCCAGGCGCTGCGACGACACGACAAATCATGAATCAGGCTATCTCAAGCTCTGGGTAGAATGTTAGAACGATCATCGTGGAAATTGATCGTTTTCCTCGTCGAAATAGACCTTTCTTTAGTCAGTATCATCGTTCTGCATCATGCATATTGTTATGGTGGTGAGCTCTTGCGGTTTCCATGGGTGACGTCACCGGGTGAAGCCCAAAATAATTTCTTTATCGATAACCTTCGGTTGAATGTCAATCTGCGCCATAGTGGGGTCCTTCTACCTGAATGACTACCGCAAATCACAGCTGAAGATCGGCCGAAGTGCTGCTCCAACGTGAGCTGTCTCTGGCTGAGGCATTTGGACGAAACAAGGACCGCATACTGTAGGCCAAGTCCACGTGTTCGATGCTATCGGATAGTGCAAGGGGTCTGGTCGCGATGGGTTACTCCACGACCATGATCCCTTGCAGATCTGTATGAGCATAATGCATTATGTGAATTCGTACACAATTTAAATCCTTCGTTCAGGCCTGGTGTAAAATCCATGGAGCAAATGTATGTGGTTTGCAGATGTTGGGACGCCGGCGACTGTTGCATGATTTTTGCCTTAATTGTCATATCACTTGCCCTTGCTGGTTATGTACAAGCGCAGGAGACAGATTGATAGAGGACACGCCTGGACTGGAGCTCAATGCTTGCTATACTATCGTATCGAGATCCGCATGTCCACAACCAGCTGTCACATGAAGCCATTGCAGTCTAAGCTCTACTCTACACACTTCCTGAAAACTGACCAATGCGAGCAAAGTTTCAAGCCCGGGACTCCATGCTTTGCACGCAAAACGTATTCTCTGGTGCTTCAGGCCGCCCATCGTCGCTCCTACACATGAAGAAAGCCTCCCAGAGTCTTCATTTCAGCATCTCCGAATCCGCCGGCTCTCCTGCTTCGCGGCGAATCATGTTAAGCCAGACATGCTGATTATGCAAAGTTGGTGCATCCGCCTTCTCCTGCCTCTCCTGCTCCTGTAGGTCTGCAGAACTAAGGATCCACGGCGTCGCCCGCCCTGCACAGTCCATACACTTCCACTTCGGGTCTTTGTGGCTCAGGTTTACGCAGGCCATATGAAACCCTGCAGTCCGACAAGCCTAGTCTCTGTCAGTCTTCCGGTCCCGTGAAGGGGCCGAGATATACTCACTGGATTCGCACACATGATGAGTGATTGCAAGTCGCAGACAGCTTGACCACAACAGCACGTGCCTGCGTGGACCGCCACGGGTGGCGCATCAGTCAACGCCGCCAACCACTTCTCGTACTCATCCCGGTGGACTCGTAAAGCAGTCCTCCCATGAACGATGCTGTCAAGCTTGTTCATCGCTTCCAGCTTGGCTTCCTGTTTATGCAGTATCGCAAAGAGCTTATCCTGAAAGTGCGGCTGGATCGCCACAAAGCCCAACAGCTGTCGAATCTTCGGATGTCCGGTCAAAGGATGTGCTCCTACTGCGTTTTCTGGTGCTGGCAGCTTCTGCCATTGGCTGATTGTGCGACCTAATTCCCGCTCCACAGAGTACATTACTGGACTTGTCTGCTTTTCATCTATATCCATTACATCATCGGCATGTCCATTCACAAGCACGTCCGCGTCATCCTCAAAAGCGTCCCCGTTTGTCAGACGCTTTTTGGCATCCTCTTCGCCCAGTGTACACAAGTTGATGCAGTAGTCTAGTAGGCGACGAGGAAGTAGGCCTGTGAGATGCAGCTGCTGGAGTTTGGTCTTGTAATCTTTGAAGACTAGTGGCTTCTGGAGTCGTTTGCGATTGTGCTTTGCAAAGCGTACTATCGCATGCTGGAGATGAATGTCGCTGCAGAGACCTTCACTGTGCATGTATTCGTCAAACATCTTGAAGAACTCGCCACGACTCTCGCCCTCGATTGGCGGCTCGCGCAAGCGCTGCTTCTGAACAGCCCAATCATCTTCTGAATCCTCGTCGCTTTCACTGAGCATCTCGCCAGCTGTGAGTTCGCGCTTGCTGGCAGACCGGTACAAGTCCACTCCTGGTATGTTTGGCACTGGATATCGCTTCCTCTTGCGCGGCTGAAGAGGCTGGATGTCGGACGGCGACCGATCTCGTGCTGGGCCAATCGGTCGCAGTGGATTCGACGTCTCCCGGACTGGAGACTTCGGGCGAGGCTTGCGACCAGTCCCGCGCGCGGCCGTCCATAGATCGTCGCCACGTAGCCATTTGTTAAGATCGAACGGTCTAGCAGGCCGAATCCATTCCAATTCCCTCTCGTCGGGTACATCGTTGCTTGCCCTCGGACGAGCCTGTCGCTCATTCAGACGCAGCACAAAAGTCCGCTGTTTCACGCCAGCATGCTCGCTATGCTTTGTCACGGTAATGTCGAAGTGTTCATGATTGAGAAGATAATGCATATGCAGTCTCTCAAATGTGGTGTGTGGTCTGGGAGATTTGCAGAGCTGACACTTCAGATCATTGGCGATAGTAGTGCGTGCCTGGCCAGCTGAGCCGTATGACAGGTAGGTGATCTCATACTCGTCCTGCATCTCCTCGGGAACTTGTTTGTGGGCACCTGACGTTGTCCTGGAGGCGTTTAGGCCTCGTTTGATCTTGTTGGCCCTCTCTAGGACAGATCCATCATTCTGATTCCAGCCCATGTCCAACGCCAAACGATAAGCTATCCGATTGCCTTCGCTGATTCTGCCAGAAGTCATCTGAACAAGGTGCTTCCCCGAGACATCGTCCAACTCTGTGATGAAGGCTCGAAGAGGTGCTTGAATATCGAACGGCTGCGAACCTGACTGATCTTTATGCAGAAACTTGTGCAGCTCTCTCCTGGCAGATGGATTGCCACACACGATCTGCAGCTTCACGCGATGGCCTTGAAGATATGGTCTTGTTGAGAGTCCTGGAGAAGTGTCTGGTAGCTTCTCGCTCGCAGCGTTGGTCATGACACTGCTGAGAATGGTGAATGGCGCGTCAAGATCAATTGTGATGGCGGGTTTACCGTCCTCATGGGTCCAGCAAAAAAGTGTTGCCGATTTATTTTCGTGTTGAATTGTTGCCCATGAGCTACCCTCCGATCGATATTGAACTACGCATTGTATTTCACATTTCAGTCTGTGGGTGTTGGGTGGCGGGATCCAATCTGGTTCAGACTTCTTGTCTCTGATATCAGAACGCGTGGATTCTATCGGTATGATGGCTGCAGGATTGATGCTTAAAACAGGACCTTTTGTCATTTCTGAAATTTCTGCCCTCGTAGGACACCACGTCCCCAAATTTCGAGACGCCATGTTGTCACCAATGTCAATTGTTGTTTTGCGCCGGACTTTGCCAAATTGAGTCCGGCGCTTTGTCCGCGTTAATGTCAGCTCCTTGTCGTGAAAGTCTAGGATCTGTCGGATATTACGCTTCAAGAATCGTGGTGTTTCGAAGTGGTCTACGGTGTCCAAGGTTGGTTGATAGCGGTATAGCGATAACGTGCCTAGATAGATATTCTTGAATCCGGACTCCAGAACCATGATGACGAAGGTCACAATACGTGAAGGGAACGGCCCACTGTCGCACAGAGCAGATCGGGCGGGCTGAGCATGACTGGTTGGCTGTCCAGTATGCGCCTGTAGATGCAGGCAGCCAGCACAGGTGTGATCTGAAAGTTTGAGGCACGAGCGGGTATCCGCTAGAGCCTGGGACAGCCCAAGCAAGCGTAGAGGCTAATTGAGTGGTGTTTTTTCTCGTGAGTGGCCCACACCGCCTCGTCGTGACACAAGCTACAGATGTTTCTGTCTCTACAACCAGAAAACTAAATTATCGAAGAATTGATTGGTGAATATCAGTGGCGAGTCGAATGCATCCTGGCGAGGCGCGTCCCAATTCGGCTTCGCGTGGGAATCACATATGTGGGCTTGGCATGCGGCTCTGCTTCTCTGAACAGGCTCTCCCGAGGTCAATTCGAAGGCTTCATTACATTCTGTACGTTCATAGACCACTGTCTTTTAATTGCATTGCAATTGGATGAGAACGAAGTAGGTAGATAAATTCATGGACCACTCAAATGTCTGGCCTGAACTATTAGACCGAAGCTCGTACTACTCGGCATGTAATGCAGGTAGGCTTCCCAAGTGTAGTCCGTTACAACAAGGCCCAGCAGCTTCGGTTTGGTAGTATATGCTTGTGCTAGTCTTACAAGGCATTGCAACACCATCGGCTCTGCAAAAATGCATTCGGTCGCCCATCTTTGCCATGCATGACTGTGGCACTGTGGATCAGGACGGCGTGATTCTCCAATTATTGGCATTTCCTTCCTCAAGCGCTTGGTGTTTGTGTCTACTCCGCATGAGTTTTCTGCATAATGATGGAACTGCTCAGCCATTGCCACACGAAACCAGATATGAACCAGCCAGAAATAGCAATGCCAACAATGTACAGTGCTGTGGGTACTAGAGACCTTGGGAAGACATTGAGTAGGAACGGATCGAGGACTTTCCATGGTTAGCGAAAGGGCCGAGGCAGTGTCTGATGTGGACTGACTAAGATCGATCTTGACTGGACGTGGTACGTCCATCAGATCATTTTGCAGGGTAAAGTAATCTGCAGCTCCTGACACGCGCAGGAAAAGCAACGATTGAGGCGATTTTATGGGACGATTCCCGTCATCAATGTCCCCAGGTCCCTGAGATATCACTCTCTCCTCAGCGAACAAGGCAAGACCCTGAATCAGATCTGGCGTTTCCATGGTCTGCTTAAGACTAAACACGTCAAAATCCCAGCTTGTTGGCTGCTATGACAAGGTCATTATGGTAATACCGTGCAATTTGGCATCAACTCGTCTTACGGTTGCTGCCCAGCATATTCGAACTTCATACCTCGTGCCAGGGCTCAGATCATGTAGAACATACCAACTCTGCGAACCTTTCGGATAGCTACTGTTTGGAAATATGACGGGCAAGGCGGTGCGGAATGCGTTTGCTGCCGGGGTCAAGGTCTTGATCTGTAGACTTTCGATCGATGGGCCATCTTTTGGCAGCTCGATCTTCTCTGGTGCGAGGAAAATGACCTTCTCGGTATTCGCGAAGGCTGGTAAAACACCGAATGAGAGTTGAAGCAAACAGCAAGCCAAAAGGTGCGCCCAAGACAAGTTCATCCTGGCTGAAGGCAAAAGAAGGCACCTAGGTTTCAATGCTTCATTCCAAACTCACGAATCTGTCAAAGATGCCATAAAGTCTCGTTCCAGGTCCATAACATGTCGAAACACTACGCTTGGAGAGCAAATGGGTGAAATTGAGGAAACAAAGTAGAAAGGTCTACCTGAGATGGTGTTGAAGTTCCTTGCGGCTCAAGCTCGCGTCCGGAAAGGGCAAGACGCGGCGCACGGACGCGCTGAGGCCAGAGCGGAACCCACCCCAAATACTGAGTAAACACGATTGTCGTCCCCTCTTCATCTCAAGGCACCACCGTTTTCAACCACTCCCTCACGCGATACCGTCGCCCGCTATCAGACCCCTCATCCTCTCTACGACAAGACACAATCCACAGCGGCCTTCAATATGCGTGAAGTTATCAGCTTGAACGGTATGTTGACACCGACTCACACCCGCCCTGACCGCCCTCTACCTATCACATTGAAAAACCCAACTTGCTGACATTGGACGCGTTTAGTCGGCCAGGCCGGTTGCCAGATCGCCAATTCGTGCTGGGAGGTTAGTTGACACGAGATAGACAGCTCTGATGGTCCAGCGGATGCATGTTTCAGAAAACTGACAGAGCTCGCAGCTCTACTGCCTTGAGCACGGCATTCAGGTATGTCAATCCGTTGTCGAGCTTGAGCTTAGACCGCTGTAGCTATTGATAACAACACTAATCACACTCACAGCCTGATGGATTCCTCACCGAAGAGCGCAAGGCCGCTGACGTCGACCACGGTTTCTCTACTTTCTTCTCCGAGACTGGTATGGCTCCTTACCTCGAGTCCGACGACAAAATGAAGAGATGGATCTGACATGATACTAGGCAACGGCAAATATGTGCCCCGCACCATCTACTGCGATCTCGAGCCAAACGTTGTCGACGAGGTTCGCACTGGTACCTACAAGGACCTTTTCCACCCAGACCAGATGATCACTGGCAAGGAGGATGCTTCCAACAACTATGCTCGTGGTCACTACACTGTTGGCAAGGAGCTCATCGACCAGGTCTTGGACAAGGTTCGCCGTGTTGCCGACAACTGCTCTGGTCTCCAGGGTTTCCTTGTCTTCCACTCCTTTGGCGGTGGTACGGGTTCTGGTTTCGGTGCTCTCCTCATGGAGCGTCTGTCGGTCGACTACGGCAAGAAGAGCAAGCTCGAGTTCTGCGTGTACCCTGCTCCTCAGGTCGCTACTTCTGTTGTTGAGCCATACAACTCCATCCTCACCACCCACACTACCCTCGAGCACTCCGACTGCTCCTTCATGGTCGATAACGAGGCTATCTACGACATCTGCCGTCGTAACCTTGGCATTGAGCGTCCCAGCTACGAGAACCTCAACAGGCTGATTGCACAGGGTAAGCTACCCGGAACAAGGAAATAAAGATTCAGAAACTAACACTCATTCAGTCGTCTCATCCATCACCGCCTCCCTCCGCTTCGACGGTTCCCTCAACGTTGACTTGAACGAGTTCCAGACCAACCTTGTCCCTTACCCTCGTATCCACTTCCCTCTGGTTGCCTACGCTCCTATCGTCTCCGCTGCCAAGTCCGCCCACGAGGCCAACTCCGTGCAGGAGATCACCATGTCCTGCTTCGAGCCCAACAACCAGATGGTCAAGTGCGACCCCCGCAACGGCAAGTACATGGCCACCTGCCTGCTCTACCGCGGTGACGTTGTCCCCAAGGACACCCACTCTGCTGTCGCCACCCTCAAGACCAGGAGGACCATCCAATTCGTTGACTGGTGTCCAACTGGATTCAAGCTTGGTATCTGCTACCAGCCTCCTCAGAACGTCCCCAACGGAGACCTTGCCAAGGTCAACAGGGCCGTGTATGTCATTTCGACCTACTTGCACAAGATCTGCGCTAATTCAGTCACAGCTGCATGCTCTCCAACACCACTGCCATTGCTGAGGCCTGGTCTGCTCTCTCTCACAAGTTCGACCTCATGTACTCCAAGCGTGCTTTCGTCCACTGGTACGTTGGTGAGGGTATGGAGGAGGGCGAGTTCTCCGAGGCTCGTGAAGACTTGGCTGCTCTCGAGCGTGACTACGAGGAGGTCGCGGCCGACTCTGTCGAGGGTGACGAGGGCGTTGAGGCGGAGTACTAGACAGTTCTCATCTCGATATCCAGCTCGGCATTTCCGCCGACAGCACGAATTATGCACACATAATCCCCCTTTCACCTGGTCATGTTTTCGGGTTGAGGCTTGGAGTGGACTGGTAGACCCAGGGGTGCAAACTTTACCTTTTCCTTGTTCTGTTTCTGAATCTGCGAAGCAAGCGGGCGTAGTACAAATCGTCTTGCAAATCAAATGAGCAGTGCTTGTCACATCATGCGTTCTAGTGACCATTCGTGCATGAAGATGATACCTGAACAGAGTGCCCTGATTCCATAAATAAATTTAGCCGGACGAATGAGCAGATTGGACATGCCCACAGAGGGGCGCAGCCACCACACCTAACTTGCGACGACGTGCCGAGACCTTTCTCATGATTGTGGACACTTCTTTCTGACAATCACAACCACCTCGAAAAGCCGCTCATTTCTACATTCAAATTCGAAAGAAGCTCGCGGCGAACAAGCACTGCAAGCTCCTGTCCCGCGGCCGCATTCTGACCGCAATGCCCGAAGACAATGACGCAGGCCCCGATGCCTCTCCTCCTTCCCTCCCAACTGGCTGGTACGCAGCCTTCTCCGCACAATTTGGAACAGCCTGCTGATACCGTTCAGGATAGCTCAATTTGACGCGAGGTGAGATTTCGCACAGCGCCCTGCGACGTCTCGCAGGACTTAAGTTACTGACTTTCTGTTTCAGCTCGCGCAAGTACTATTACGTTCAGATCAGCACCGGTGTTTCGACCTGGGAAGTCCCAACTGCGCCAGCACCAACAGTCCCTACACCGGGCTCGACGCCAGCTCAAGCAAGCAATCCTTACCCGATGCCTTCAGGTTCAGGTTCAAGCCCAGGTCCCGGTCAAGAGGGCACCAGAGGAGGTGGAGAGGGTGAGCGCGGCTTTGGCGTGAGTGATGGGTACACTGGTATTCGGGACTGTCGCTGATACAATACAATCAGGGTATGGCTATGAACGCTCTTCTCGGAGGTAACAAGCAGCATGGTCAGCAGCATGGCGGTTCGCACAATCAGCAGTCGGGGTTGGGCGGCATTGCGCAGTCCTTCCTTGGTGGTGGTGGATCGCATGGAGGCAGTCATGGTGGGAGCGGTGGTAGTGGCGGCGGCGGCGCAGGCAAGCTTGTTGGCCAGCTAGCTGGCAGCTTGCTCGGCGGTGGTAAGCAGAACCATGGAGGCTCATCCGGAGGGCACTCGTCTTCAGGTGGTGGTGGTGGTGGTGGTATTGGCGGCATGATCGGTGGTCTCATGGGTGGCGGACACGGCTCTGTATGATGTCTTCTTCATTCCTTGCACACCGCACGATCTAACGCGTTCAGTCTCACAACCAGAACAACTACGGGTACAGCCATAACCAACAACAGAGCGGGACTTACAATGCGCCGCCCCCTGCTAGTTCATACCAGCAACACGCCAACCCAACGACCGCCGGCTCTCACCAATCTCCTTCGTACGGCGGTACACCGTCCCACAACCAGGGCTATGGCGCCCCCCAGCATGGTCAGCCCCCTCACAATCAGGGGTATGGCGGATACCAGTCCCCACCGCAGTCAAACCCACCATATCAGCAGGCGCCGTACGGTCAACCACAAGGAGGCTACCAGAACTACCCACCACAGCAGCCGCACCATGATAGTCAGTATGGTCAGCAGCACCACGATGGTCAATATGGCCAGCCCCCGGCGTACGGTGGCGGCCATTACGGTCAGCAGCAAGGAGGCTACGGTCAGCAGGGCCCGGGTGGGTACCCAGGACAGCAGTACGGCGGACATGGCCAAGGCGGGCAGGGGTATGGTGGAGCACCGAATCCTCAGTGGAAGTAGAGCGTACATGCTTTGCACCGTTGTATCACCCATGAGACCTTCGGGCCTCTTCGAGAAACGCGCTTCACTGCTGCTCAGCTTCATCATGCCGCTCAGTCGTATCAGGACACCGCAAAGGCAAAGATTGTCATCAGGGACAGGCCATGACGACAAGAATATCAGACTGAATCGGTTGATGAGACCGATGGCTGGGGGCCACGGTCATGGATCGTTGTTAGAGAAGGATTTCCTTCATGTATTGCAGATACCTCAACAGCCACGGGTGGCTGGACAAAATGGATTATTTGTCCGTACCTGCAGAGACTCATGCGATACCTTGACAGTCGGGAGCCTTGGCGCAAGAATCACTAGGCCATGTAGCGACCTCACATGGTAGTTCAAGAATAAGTAATGACAAGCTCAAGGACAAGAGAGGACATGTGCAAAGTACGAACATGAACTCATGTGCTCAAATCTGTGTGATGAAGCTCGATTGACAGGATTCATTCTAACTCGATGCCAAGTACAGTGCTCGACCATGTGCATGCGTGAGATACTGGAGGATGAATGCCGAAGCTTGGCCACATGGTTCAAGTCGACTTGAAGTCCAGCCTGGCTTGGCTAGCCATCTCCCTAATCGTTGAGTGAGTGCGTGACGAGAGGTGAGAGCTGAGAGGAAGCGGAAATGTTGGTTGCAAGGGCCGCGGTGGTACCAGTAATCTCCTATGACGACCTTCTTCTGGTGACGTGGAGTCTGATAGTGGACCTTCAGGCTGGGACCATTGCGGCAAGGGATATCGCAGACTGGGCAGTAGCAGAGCTTGAGTTCAATTGCCCTCTGCTGATTGGCTTTGGTATTTGGCTTCTGCTTCAGGTTGTTGATTCGCCGGCGCTCTTTGTACTCTGGAGTGGCAGCTTCACGGAGGGCGCGCTGGTAATCGATCTGGTATGGCGGTCTTTCTCTCCGATGGCTGCGGCGAAGGACTCAAGCTGTTCGGGCGTGAAGTCAAATTCGGTGCCATCGTACGCTTCGAGGAGGAGGTTGTGGCTACACAGACCGTTGTACTCAAAGGGCAAACTTCGAGCGGCGGATGCTGCGACGGTGGATGTGAAGACTGGCGACGGCATTGGTAGAGCCAGGGCCCATGGGCGGATCGTAGGGAAGGCGTATGTCTACGAGCGGTTGCGCATGGCACTAATGAAGATGCTGATGAAGATGCTGATGAAGATGCTGATGAAGATGCTGCTGGAGATGCTGATGGAGATGCTGATGGAGATGCTAATGAAGATGCCTGGTGAGGCTGCTGATGAGGTTGATGTGATACAAGCATACTAGAGAAGAAGGAAATGTCGAAATGAAGTAGAATATTACCAATCCAAAATGGTAAATGGAAGGAGTAGAAGGAGCCATTCATCGTCCTTGCCTCTCGTTAGAGGCAACATCGACCCAACCTTGCAATGCAAGCTCCACATGGGAGCAGATATTTGTGTGTCGCCGGCGCTGTTGTTACACATTGTAGCAACCTCTCAGCAGTAAGAATTTCCAGGTCAAAGCTGGCAGTTACCACCGCTCCTTTGTACGCATGCAGTACGTACCTGGTATGCAGCTAGTGCACTACTAGACGAAAGCCAGTAGTGCTCGATCACCAGGTCAAATTGCAGGAGGTTCTGCACTTACGTGTCTGATCATTACCGACTTTGTCGCCACCTGGTAGTACCTGAGCGGGGGTGCTTTTGGAGAGAAGTATTTAATGCATGAGATGAGTGCCTGTAGCTTCAAAATGGGTATCATAGCTCTATAGACGAAATAATGTACAAACCTCTCCTCCAATGATTCTCCATGCCGTCGTAATGCATGCTCGCGCTCCTACTACGGCTCTTCTTTTTCTGTGCAGTGGGGTAAGCACCAATCGCGTCGATAGTCGGATACTACCACATTGGAGCCGCGGGGATAATGCTTTTTGAAGGGAGGAAGTTACCCATGCCATGTTAGTTAGAGTACCTGACTACCAGCTATGGTCAGGTAATTTCCACACAAGCTTGTTCCGGCGTGGGGTAGGAAGATGCTGCTCGAATACAAGCAACCACGTGCTCAGCTCAGCACCACTCTCCTTCCGCACCCCGCTCCTCCCCTATGGTACCTTCCAAAAAGCCTTGTCAACCGGCTCCCTCCTCATCTCCCAAACATCCTCACTCGTCCTTCCCTGACTCCTCCTGTTCTTCTCCCTCTCCTCCCTCTCCTCATAGTACTTGGCAATCATATCACCCCTCTCCCGTTCGTTGTAGCTCTTCGTCCGCATGCAGAACCAGAAAGCATCCCAGTGCTCACTGCACGGCTGGAGCGTGCCGAAGCGGTAGATGTCATTGAACTTGCCGCCCAGGGAAGCGCAGTAGAAGGCACTGTCGAAGAGGGTGCGGCAGTTCATTGTCCGGGGTCGGAGGGCGGCGGGGGAGATGTCAAGCTTGCCATTGGGGAGGTAGGGAGATGGAGAAGAGGGCTGGGTTGTGGTCGTCTCGGGAGGGGTGGGCTCGAAAGACGAGGGAAAAGTGGTGGGTGATGCGGAGGTTGTGGAAGGTTGAGAGGAGGAGGACTCGAAGGAGGCCAGGAAGGCATTGAGTTCTGCGTCTGCTTGTTGGTCGCGGGTGAGGGGCGGCGCAGGAGTCGTAGACCGAGGGGCCTCAGAGGTCTGAGAGTTCTGCGATAATGAAGAAGATGTGGTTGTTGGTGGGAGGAGCTCGCTGGGTTGTTGCGATTGGGTGGTAGGGGACGTGTTAGAGGATTCGGAGGAGAAAGGCCACCAGCCCATGGTAATGAAATGCCTGCACTTCTAAATTCCAGTATCCGTGGCTATGATAGTGCCCCGTGGTATGGCGTGCGTGTGTTTACAAGTTGAGATATGCTAGAAAAAGTTCCGGTCCAACCTGAAGCTTCGAACGCGGAAACGCGACGCCGCTGACGGAGCCGCCGAAGCATGTGACCGTCCAACTCTCGCCCTTCTTGTCCTCTCTCTACTTCAAAGCAAGGATATAAGAGAGTTTTCTGCATCTGAGGGAATTTAAATGAGCACCATGCCATGTTGACCAGACAAATTTGGCGCGGCCGCAATTGCGCGCCATATCAAGGATCACTATGGCGAAGCACTGGACTGCCTCGACAAGCTTGGCGGCGATGTGCTTCATCAGAGACGGGCGACCATAAAACTGGACATATTGAAGCAGGACCGAATGAAGGGGTCATCTTTTTCAACAGTACGTACATCTATCTCCTGAATATGCATCCGGTCGCTCTTCAAGATCAGAACTCATACTTACCCCTAACCAGATGTGTTCCCGCTCTCGGCCCAGTGGCTGTTTCGACTTCCTTTCTTCACTGGCGAGAACACAGCATCTCGACTGCTCCAATCGTCGTTCGGCAATGATCCCAGTCAAGTCATGGCAGAAGCCAAGCAAGGTTTGGCCACTGAGACCGAGAAAGCACCAGCAGAAATCATCGAAGTCTTACCTCGTATGAAGGAAGGAGGTGCCTTTGTCAAGTTCTCACATACTGGCAGTGTGTCGCCTTCTCGTGTCCACGAGATGGTATCAAAGACCCTCCGAGACAAAGGTGTTCGTCGCCCTTTCCTGTCTATTCATGGTGTTTCCGCAGGCTTAGTCATGGGAAAGCCATGGGTCGAGGATCTACATCGATTGCCTAGTCAAAGAGTCAAAGTCGAGTTCTGTCCTGTCAGCCCAGGCGAACCAGCCGCCGAACTCTCACAAGAAGATCTGTATAGCTTCTTTAGACCTTACGGAAAGCTAGCAGATATCATTTCTCAACCACAGGACTCGAAGATTGTACCTCGATTCGCTTTCCTGGACTATGCGCTGACGCGTGAGGCGGTCATGGCCAAGAATTGTCTGCACGGCTTTGTGGTTGATGAGTCTCGAGGAGGAGGCAAAGCCGGAACGCTCCTCAGACTGTCTTATGAAAAGAAGCAACGGACTAGGTGGATCTGGGACTGGATCAGTGGCCACACAAGGATTGTGATTCCGATTGTAGCAGCACTAATCGCAACGATCACAGTCACGATTTTCGACCCTATCAGGACCTTCTCGATTAAGACGCACATCACGAGATCACTGCACCTTGAAAACTACAGGATCTTCAGGTGGCTTAGAAGCCGTACTGAAGATTTCGTAAATACGTTCAAGAGTCGTATGGGTATGAGCGAGGCTGCCGGTCTGCAGGCAATTTGGGAGGATCGCAAAGAGTCTATTGAGCAGATCCAGACTTGGCTCATGGAGACGGCTGATACTTTCATCGTCGTGCAAGGACCGCGCGGATCGGGCAAGAGAGAGCTCGTGGTTGATCAAGCCTTGCAGGGCAAGAAGCACAAGCTCATTATCGACTGCAAGCCTATCAAGGAGGCAAGAGGTGACTCTGCTACGATCAACGCGGCAGCCAATGAGGTTGGGTATAGACCTGTCTTCTCTTGGATGAATTCGATCAGTGGATTGATCGATCTGGCTGCGCAAGGCACTGCTGGTATCAAGACAGGCTTCTCTGAGACTGTGGAAAACCAACTTGGCAAGATTTGGGCTAACACGTCGGCTGCTCTCAAACAGATTGCTCTTGAAGGCCGCAAGAAAGACGACCGAGACTCAAAGATGACCGACGATGAATACCTGGAGGCTCATCCTGAGCGCAGACCCGTGGTGGTGATCGACAACTTCTTGCATAAGAGCCAGGAGGGAGAGATTATCTACGATAAGATCGGCGAATGGTATGTGAAGCTAGTATGTTTACGCGAGATGCGCTAATTTCTGAACAGGGCTGCTTCACTCGTCACTTCCAACATTGCACATGTCGTTTTCCTTACGCATGACGTTTCATTCTCGAAGTCTTTGGCAAAGGCACTGCCTGATAGAGTCTTCCGCACCATTCCATTGTCAGATTGCTCAGAAGAAGCGGCGAAACGTTACGTCGTCAACCACTTGGAGTACGAGATGGGTGATGCAGATGCCGGTATCAAGAAGCTTAGTGCATCTCAACAGAGAAGGGATCTGACAGAGCTTGATGAAGTACTACCAGTTCTCGGCGGTCGTCTCACTGATCTAGAGTTCCTCGCACGCAGAATTAAGACCGGAGAGACGCCAAGGAAGGCAGCCAAGGAGATCGTGGAGCAGGCCGCAAGCGAAATCCAGAAGCTCTTCTTGAGCACTGGTAGTGATGAGAAACGTGCATGGACACCCCAACAAGCGTGGCTCTTGATCAAACAGCTGTCCAAGAACGAGGACCTTCGGTACAACGAGACTCTGCTCTCAGATGTGTTCAAGTCTGGCGGCGACGCTGCTCTGACAGCATTGGAGCAGGCCGAGTTCATCTCGATCCAATCACATGGTGGACGACCGTACAGCATCAAGCCTGGACGTCCGGTATACTCGTCTGCTTTCCGGAGACTGACAGAAGATACCGTTCTCTCAAGCAAGCAGGAAATGGCACTGTTGTCCGAGAGTATCAAGGCGGAAACACAGACGCTAGAGAAGTGCGAGCAGGAGTTGCATTTCCTTGGTGAATTACCGAAGCAGCCGGCTGAGCTCAACGGACGAGTACAATGGCTTCTCGGTAAGATCTACGCAAGCCAGATTAAAATCGAAGGATATGAGAAGCAGCAGGCGGAGTTGAAGAAGGTGTTGCTCAGCGAGTATTAGTCAATTGATCAAGGGGCGCTTGCACTGGGATTGCCGGAACGGATTGGAAAGCATGACAGCGTTTTGGTCAAAGAATAGGTCTAGGAGGATGACTTTAGAATAGACAGATACCGCTCACCCTGAATGATAACAAATCCACTCTTGTGCCGCAGCAGCAAACAGTGCCGACGCGTCTGAGAGATGGCCGCAGTTGAATTAGGGGACGTGGCTGTTTAGGGCTTAGCGGCTTGGCCGGGATCTTTCGAACATCAATCACCTGGCGGCCTTCACGCCTTGTCTAACCTCGTCACGCTCCCTTGCCATCCGACACCGACATCCAACTGACTGCTCTCTGCGCCTGCTACTGTGTCGCACTCCAGACACACAGCTTTCCAGACACTAACGATTCCTCAGCCCACCAGGTCCGCAACCTCACCTAAAAGCTGTGAAACCTCACACAAACATCCGCCATGGCTGGTCAAGAGTGGTAAGCTACCATATCAAGCTGCGCTGCTTGTGCGCACAAATCTGAGTAGAGGATCTGTATTGATGTGTCTCTGCAGAGTTACCTCCCTCCACCGAGCAAACAGCTTATCTCCAAGACCCCGAAACTTCACCTGGCAAATACCAGGCTGTCCAGAAGACATGCGCTGATACAAAGTGACCAGATTCGACTATCTCTTCAAGCTTCTCCTCATCGGCGAGTCCGGTGTAGGAAAGTCATGCCTGCTCCTCCAGTTCGCCGATCAGACCTACACAGACTCCTACATCTCCACAATCGGTGTTGACTTTGTAAGATCACATGCAATATTTGGCGCAACTCCAGCTGATTACGGTCCAGAAAATCCGCACTATCGAAGTCGACGGCAAGCGTATTAAGCTTCAGATTGTATGTCAATGATGAATAAGAGGGAAGAGGCATGGGGAGCTGACAGGATACCTTTAGTGGGACACCGCGGGTCAGGAGCGCTTCCGAACCATCACCTCATCATACTACCGCGGCGCTCATGGTATCTGTATCGTCGCCGATGTGACCGACGCCAACAGTTTCGACAACGTCAAGGTCTGGAACGGAGAAGTCGAGCGTTACGCAAGCGAGGGAGTGCAGAAGTTGATGCTGGGCAACAAGTGCGATTTGGCAGACAAGCGGGTCGTCGACTACGAGCAAGGATCTGTAAGTCTACCAGAGGAAACCGTAAAATCGCGAGGAGCAGTACTGATGATTCCACAGGAGGAAGCCCGCAAGCACGGCATGCAGTACCTCGAGACCTCGGCCAAGAATGCGACAAATGTCGAGCAGGCTTTCGTCACGATGGCCAAGCTTATCCGCGACCACATCGCCAGCCAGCCCACTATGGCTTCAGACAAGGCGACTCTGGATGTAGGCCGTGGACGTGCAGTCAACCAGAAGCAGGACGGCATTTTCGGCATGTCGACGCCGAGCTGCTGCCAGCAGTAGACGCACTCGATCTTTCCTCGATTCCCCTGCATGGACTCACTGGGACAGCCACGGCGCATGTCAGCGTCTAATAACCCCCGGCTTACCCCTCGTTCCGGCCTCTCCGACCCCAGTGATCGCCCACACACAACACAACTCCTCGGGTAATCTTCACGGCAGGGCTGATACATTTTACTTTCTGCAACGGCTAGGGGTATCTCAGACTCGGCGTACATGGGATCTTCTTTCACACTCTACATCAACCACGAATTGGAGAGCGTTTTTTCTTGCTGTTGTGACTCCCTTTTTTTGCTTGCTTTGATACTGAGCAGTGCAGTCGTAGATAGGATCGATCTAGGCCGTCTCTTACGAGGGCGGGGAGGGTTGTATACAGCGATGAACACTCTCGAAGATGAATATTGTGCTGGTAGTGATGTGTGATATGTCATAGATTGCTAAACGTTTCTCTCATACTGTTTCCTTTCCTGATAGCCCTCACTGAAGAGCTCTGAGCTCTAGCTATGCTTTTGCTGTACCATTCCCAATCCCGCGCTGTGCCTTCCGCGTCGGCAACACGCAGTACTGCCATTCCTCCATGGGACACAGACACTCTCGGAGGCTCAGGCTCTTCTGCACAACGGCAGAGGACGCGAGGAGCCTCACAAGCAGCCGCAATCGTCCTGTCACTCCGCTGTCTGCTTCTCCCGAACACAGGACCCTCTTGAGCACTTCCAGCTCCAACTCATCACCTTTCCGAAGTGACCTCAGGCCAACCCACTAATCTCTTCTCTTCCCTGCCCATCTCCGCCCAGCGCTGCTCCCTCCCACTCAACGCCCTCAACCCCCTGCCTCTTGTCCCTCCAAGAGCACCTTTATAGTCCAGCATCTTGACGCCTGAGCGCGTCTTCTCACTTCACCCCTTCCCCCGCTTTGTCCACGCTACGGCCAGGCTTCGCATCCCCCCTCCCAAAAGCAACATCCACCCTGCGCCGCAACACCTCCATCGTGTCCTGCCGTGAGCGGCCCTTTTCTTTCTCTTCCCTGTTGATCCTCGTCGCGGCGGCGGAAAGGCCTATGAAGATTGCAAAGAGGGGGTCGAGGTTTCTGGGGATTGTTAGGGAGAGCTTCGGGTTTGAATTTGGATTGGGTGCAAGACGGGGGGAACGAGGCAGGGACGGTGAAAGCGGAGGAGATGGGGGAGGGAAGGGTTGCTAGTCTTGGGAGCTGGGAGGACAGGGACGCACCTGGAGATTATGTAGGTGTACCGGGGGATTGAAGCCATGGTCGAGACGAGCTGTGAATTTGTTGGAGAGGAGATCAGCAATGGTTGTTGTGAAGCTAGTTGATCGTGAAGTCGAGAAAGTTAGTTTGAGCTGATCTGCGAACGCTTCCGGATGCGGAAGCACAAGGCTTCAAAAGGCGGGGAGCTCGGTGGTGTTGCGATGGGAGTCACACTGATAGAATAGCGCTGGGACATGCAAGGCTGCAGAAAGGCATGAGGTAGTCAAAGTGGTTCTCACAACATGTAGCTTAGGACAACGGGATTATGAAGTAATTCGACGATTCGTTGGAGATAGATTCGATTCTGTGCTTGACGGTCGGTTGCCCGACCGCCGTACTCTCGAGCTCTGTGTACTCCGATTTACACCTCCTCAATAATACTCTTCTCGCTGAGATCATGTCTGAACTCCCCAGATGTCAAAGCAAAGACCAAAACGCCCCCACCTGAACCGTGGTAACCCATATCGTATCGTGTCGGTCGGCTGGAAAGTGACTTGCTGGTAGGTATCGCTCAAAGCTCAGAGCTCCTCACCGAACGTATTCTCACCAGAGTATCTGGCAGATGTTAGCATGTGCATGTGTATGCCAGCTGTCACCCTTTATCCGAGACCTCCGAGTCTCTGACCGCGGATGACAAATGGGCTGGAAGTCAACTTACGTGATGTACAGGAACCCATCCTCATCCTTGTGCTCCTCATATATGCTGCTCATGAGCGCAGCAGTCGGTGGCAGTACCTCATCGACGAAGATGAAGATGGCCTTCTCAGGCGACAACTTGATGCGCTTGCGGATGACGTAGACGAACTGGCCAACGGTGAGGTCTGCTGGGACCAAGTACTTCTTCTTGTCGATAGTTGCAATGTCTGACTTCTCCACCTTCTCGCAGATCACCTGGTATTTTGTTAGTGCCTATCGAAGTTGATCATATTGCGAGGGCGGGGCTGTAGCTGTTCGCGGAGGAGGATGACATACGGGAATGCGATCTGTGTACTTCTGCCGGATTCTCTCGGCCTCGGCTGTCTTCATGTTAGCATCTAGTATTATCACAGAGAGGCCATACGTACCCTTGCGCTTCTCATACGGGTGCTCGTCCTTGAAGACAGACCTCATCTTGCCTGATAAGGTAGAAGGCTGGTAGATGTGCTTGCTTGAGGCGGTGAACGCGGGTCGAGAGTCGGGACTGAAATGTGGCAGTTGCAGCAGTATGAGCTGAAATACGTAGATGTGACTCTGACTGAGAGCTAGACGCGACGGTTATCTAGTGTTGTTGTTGATCGTAGGTGAAGCAAGAGGAGGAGAGATGGTGACAAGACAAGGCGTGGTGTCGCGGGGCACCGTCCGTGCACGACCCATCAGGCGGACGCCGGAAAGCAGGTGCACGTGCCTGGCGATCTACCCTAGTCCATATTAGGTAAAGTCGATATCAGCTGAAAGACAGTCATCGATGACTCCCGTTCCTTACAAGGACCGCCTGCACTAAGCGTAAGGAACACCTTTCTACGCGTGCGCCCTCCATGTCCCGCTCAGATAATCCTGATCATTATTTCCAGACTTCGTATGTGCAGCGCTAGTATGAAGTGATTCACTTATCCCTGACTCTTTCGAAGGGAGTCTTTGGCTACCAGCGCACGAAGAGCTGCCAAATCGAAGAACAAGAAGGGTGATCCCATCGAGCTCAAGGCAAAAGTACTAGCTGTGCTCTCTGACCCCCAGTATGGCGTGTTTGTTGCATGTGCGGATGGCCTTGCACGTAGTGTAAATCTTGATGTAGGTACACGTGCCTTGGTCTCTGATGCCTCGGTACTATAATGTCATATCAAGTACAAGATACCTGACACAGCCTCAGTCTCGTAAAATTTCAAATCTCAATCCAGGCGCCAATGCTCCTCTTACGAGCTTGGCAATCGGAAAAGCCTCGGACGGTCAACCACTTCTCTTTGCGGGATGCTGGGACAAGTCCATACGCTCGTGGTCAATAAAGGATGACAAACCATGGAAGCGTTTCCATCAAGGACATGCGGACTTTGTCAAATGTCTGGTCTTCGCTATCGTTGCTGGTCAGCCATTACTCGTCACCGGTGGAGCCGATGCGAAAATCATAGTTTGGAACGCTGATACTGGTTCGAAATTGCATACTTTGACTGGCCATGCAAGAAGTGTTCTGGACCTTGCGATCGATCTAACTTCCCCACGGTCAGGAGCTGGCTACGAGCATGTTGATCTCTTCAGTGCGGACAGCGTAAGAGATATTCGACGGTGGCGTATTAGCAAAGATACCGCATCACAGTTGCTGGCCAAACCAATCACGGCTCATGAAACATCGGTCAACAAGCTGAACTTTGAGCCCGCTGATGGCACAGAAGAAGACTCTGATCTCTGGACTGCCTCGGCAGACAAGACTGCAAAACATCTCGTGCGATCAAGGGACTGGGAATCTGACACAACACTGGAGCATCCCGACTACGTCAAGGATGTGCTTGTGGCCGGCGCACAAAGTCAAGTTGTTGTCACGGCCTGCAGAGACGAAGAGGTCCGGGTCTGGGATGCGAGTTCTGGTAAACTGCTGTGTATTTACAGCGGCCACTACGACGAGGTAACAGGCCTGGCTCTCGTCAACGGAGGAAAGCGACTGATCAGCACAAGTCTCGACGGTACACTCCGACAATGGAGCCTCGACATGCAGGACATGCAGAAGGCGATGGAGGAGCGCAATAAGGCGGAAGAGCCTGCCGAGGACGACAAGAAAGAGGGCATGATGACCGCGGATGAAGAAGCTGAACTGGCTGAGCTTATGGACAGTGATTAAATATGCGCTCCAATGCTAAACCCTCCAATAGACAATGCATCAATGGGAAGTATCAAAACACCTCCATAATGCCCTTTCCTCGTCGTGTTGTAACCTATCAGCCTCGAAAGCCACAAGGACTATACTTCCCTCATAGCCAACTGTCAGCAGGCCAAAGCTACGTGAACATACGTTCCCTACATCAACTCATAAACCCAATGTGATCCTCTACTCCTCATCCTCATCCGCCAACCCAACCAACCTCCTCTCCCCCAATTGCATAATCTTCTCCCCCAACACATCCCTCCCAAACCTCCCAGCAATCTTCCCCGCCGCCTCCACCATCCTCCCCGTACGATCCCTCATCAACCCAACAATCTCCAGCGCCCTCATCCCTCTCTCTTCCCCCTCCCTACACTCCTGCGCCAAAAGCTGCAGCAGCACCTTATCGACCTCGACCTCTCTCCTCACGACATCGTTCTTCTCCTCCCTACTCGCCCTACTATTCTGCACCAACTCATCCTGCAACTCCAACAACAGCGTCTCGCGCACAAACTTCTCCTCCAACTTCCGCCTCTCTTCTTCTTCCCCTTCGTCCGTCTCCATCTCGTCCCCTGACTTCCGCCCCACCGGCACCTCAAAGTCGAATTCGCTGAGCAAGGGCCGTGGGAAATACGGGTACTTTTCTCCTCCCTTGAGGATGATGCAGTGGAATTTTCCGCCTGCTACCGCTACGGGCCAGTACGCCTCGTCTTTCTTCCCGCCTTGTAATCGCTCTAGCGCCGTGGTGTCGAGCAGCGGCACCCACTTCGCTTGGCCCATTGTCCGCCAGTGCAGGCAGACGAGCAGGACGCCTGTGTTGTCGTAGATGCAAGGATCGCCTTTGTCGGACCAGAAGATGGTGCTTAGCTCGGCTGACTCAGGGAGGGGAAGTGGCGCATTTGATTGGTGGGTTTCGTCGCGCTTGACGTTGTCGATTGAGTAGGTGAGGGATGTGGTGCCGGAGGACGTTACGGGTCCGTTGGAGACAAGGAGAACGTAGTCGCGCCAGCTTGAAGAGGTGATGACGGAGACGGACGGGGCGCGGTAGACGCGGAAGGGGACGCCGAAGAGGGTATAGACTCGGACGTAGCCTGCACTGGTCGTGACGGTGATGTAGGAGGAGGAGAGGGAGAGGGAGGTGACTTCTTCGCCTGCGGGGAGGGAAGTGCGCCAGTCGGTACGGGCTGTCCAAGTCTCGTGGGGACGGTAGTATATCAGAGATGCGTGGCGGGAGGTAGAAGGGCAGGAGAAGGCTGCGCCGTGAGTGGATAAACAGGCGCGGTCGTAAAGAAAAGGGTCCGTGAAGTGGAAGTCACGGTGGAGGGCGCGGTCGTAGAACTCGACTGTGATTGTATGGTGCGAGTCTTGGTCGACAGTCCAGATGAAGCCAGTCAAGTTCAGGCAGAGGTATCGTCGATTGCCGCGCCAAGGGGTGCTCGCGGGTTGGAACGAGGGATGGACAGTTGGTTTCCAGATCTGTTTTGAAGCGTGACGCTTCGCTTGCGGTCCGTCGAGGTAGCTCGCAGGTCTCTTGCCATGACCGTTGACGACCTCCTCCGCGTAGCCAGCGCCATCATCATCTTCAATGAATCCATCTCCGCCATCCTCAGACATCGCATCGGGCCCCAAGATGTCGTCCAGGGAGTCTGGCGTGCCAGCTCGTCGATGTCCATTGACTTTGGCGCCATTCGTCTGTGGTCGCTGCACATTGTTTGAGATTTCAGAAAGGGTCTCTCCACGGATAGGAGCAGCTACCAGTGTCTTCTCAAGAAGTGAAGTCTGCTCTGCTGGAACAAAGTCCGTATGGATGTATAATTCACCGTCATTGTTGGTGTAGGAGACAATGTTCTCGGTCGGGTGCCATGCGATGGAGAGGACTGGCTCTCGAACAGCGTCGAATTTCTTGATGATCTCTTGAGTCTTGGTGTTCCAAAGGACAAGCGAGCGATCCTCTCCAGCAGATGCTAGCAGTGCTCCATTATGTGACCAAGAAGCTGAAGTAATATCTCCAGAGTGACCGGACTGGAAAGACCGCTGATTCTGCCAATCGCTTGTTGATACGATCTGGATCGCTATAAGATGATCAGCGGGAGGCCGCATTACAAGATGCCGAGTACCTACATCTTGTGACTGTCGGTGCAGAAAGCGCCCTGCCGTCTGGGTGCCATGATACAGCAGAGCTGGCTTGAGCATCTGTTTCGAGCATCTTGATCAGGCCGTCCAGCTTCTTGACGAGCTTGGGCTGTTCGCTTGATACTGAGTAGATGTACACGACGCCATCTGAGCAAGATACTGCAAGTTGTGAGCCACTTTGGTCGAACGCCACATGCTTCACCGGCTTCGTTTGCTCCTTCAATTGGAGAACCTGCGTCATGTCTTTGATGTTGACCATCTTGACTATCAGCTCGCTGTCAAAATTAGAGTACTGTCATGCACTGAACACAAGGGTAACACTAACTCGCTGGCCACTGCCGCCCAGAGTCCATCGGGAGAAATTGCCACATCCCGAATCGGAAGAGTCGATCGAAGAAGAATCTCGTCTAGTGAATTCGTCTGCAAGGAATACTTGCAGACATGGCCGTCCTCAGATCCTGCGATGAAGAAGTCGTCCGCTGCAGCCAACGCTGTGTGGGCTTCCTGCGGAACATCGATGTTCACAGGTTCAGCATCTGATCCAGTGGTAAAGACTCGGATGACGCTGTTGTTGCCGACCGTGATCAAATTTCGTCCGTTCTTGGAGTACGCTGCATAAGTTGGTCCAGGGGCATCTATGTGGTGTTAGTCCCTTAAGTTATACGTTGTTTTAATGAGGTTCTCACGAGCAGGCCTCGCGCGTATTTTTGATGCCATGGCTAATCGATCAGCTCCACGACTTCTCTCGACCACAGGAAGATTGCCTGGCTCTATGTGTCGAGGTGTGTCAGGCAAGGAGGAGTTGTGCTTCGCAAACACGAAACCACTTTGGGTGACGCGCCGGGACGCGTTTGGCACTGCCAAGAATTCGCTTCACTGCGTCTGCGTCCACCTCACTTCTTTCCTCATCCCCTCCTCACGCCGCTCCCTCACCTTACCTCGACCTTGGCTTTTCAACTCTTATCTTCTCAAAGCCAACATCGCATAGCACAGATTACCCCTTAGGAAGCTACAACTATCACCACAACTTATCACGCGATCATCTTCACTCACACCGAACTTCACAATGTCTGCTGAAGATCAGGTCAACTCGGCGGCTGCGGCCGACACCACTCAGACCGAGACTCCAACTGAGTCAAAAGGCAAGGGTAAGGCGCCTGCCACTGAGGATCCTGTGCCCGTCGTCGACGACGAGGACGAGGATGAGTCAGAGGAAGACCAAGAGGAGCCGCAGGGTGAGCCGCAAATGTGAAGTTGAGCAACATGAGCCAATCGCTGACAAGTTACGTAGAAGCTGACGAGGAGGTCGAGGAAGATGGCATGGAGGAAATCGACCAGGACAACATCATCGCTGGCGGTCGTCGCACTCGCGGCAAGGCAATTGACTTCGCCAAGGCTGCTGAGGGGTTGGACGACGAGGACATGGACGAGGAGGATGATGAGGACTTCGAGGATCCAGATGAGGAGATGCAGGGCTAGAGTCCCGGAAAGCCGCCTCCTGTCGCAATCATGACTTGAGGATGGTGAATACGCCTTTTTCTGGCTTCCCACCGCGTGGATGTAGGCGCAACCACGAAGAAGTGTAATCGCTGGATTGATCTGGCGGAGAAGGGCATTGGCTTGAAGTTCACATGATGGTAGTAGAAGCACGGCTATCAATTTCAATCATGACTAGCGGGAAGCGGCATAGAGAACATGAATAATGACCAGAAAAGTTACAATCAAGCATCCTATCCCAAGTTTATACCAAATTCACGCAGATCTGGCAAGTGCAGAAGACCTCCGCATTGGCAAGCAATCTTGCATGTGACTGTGATTGATATCGATACAGTCATAAAAGCCAGCACGTCGTGATCACTGTTGATCGTGCGGCCACGGTGTACTTATTGGAGCATTGTATAGCAGTGAGAACGTCGTAGACAACTGCGGCGCCGTCACAGTGCCTAGATTGTGCAGCGCTTGCATGAGTGGCTATCCTTGGTCGCACATAGGAAGCATTCAAGCCTTTGACGATGATATTGGGGTGAATTGTAAATTTGGGCGCCGCATCACTTCCTGCATTCTGGTCGTTATTGCATTGCCAAGCAATTTGCTTCGCTGACATCTGAACCATTGTTATTTAGCGAGCTCAACTCACCACTCATGTCACCGCAGTAGTGTGTTGACTTCTTCCTTCATTGGGACTGGGAGAATATGGACCGAGGGCCGATACCGGCACGTCCCTCAGATTTTTTCTTCTCCGCTCCCCCTTGATGAGAGGACAGTGCACAAGGGCCAGGTCGTGGTCACGATAATAGACCGGAGACAATTGGTAGAGACCATCACCCAGACATTGACCGCCACCTGTTCGCTTTGTCGCGTTTAGCGAGAGTCCCAGCAGCGTTGTCAGGCAAATACGAAGGTCGAGTTTCTCACAGCCTGGAATGGCCGTGGACCCTGAACCACAAGAAGCTGGCACAGGAGACTGGCGCAGGTCTTCAGGTTGTCGGCGCAGGGATGTCTATCAATCGTCTACATAGGCAAGACCCTGAGCGATCCGGCCATAGACCTTGGATGAAAACCTGTCCGTAAAGCCATTCTCTGGACTGTCTTACGGACGGATAAAACATTTCCGTCGCGTGTAAGATTTGTCGATTCCTCAGCAAAGTCATGTTGAATCGCATCGAGCTCTTTGGACGGCGCAGACCGACCAGTCGAGGGATGTCGATAAGGCTGGGCGCATTTTTTGACAAGCAGCAATTAGTCGTCATTTGCTTGACAAAGCCGTTTCAGGTGCCGGAGATCTGGGACTAGGATCTCACAAGGGACCGCCTCTGCCAATCAGAGCGTGTTCGATTCAATCAACTGCACGCAAACGCGGACAAGGTTGTGGAGAAAGTCATGGATCGTCCGAGCTCGTGCATAATGTAGCAAAAATTTCCAACTGCCTGGTGAAATTGGAATCCATGATGGCATTTGACATGTGCGCGCGGCGAGGCAGCGCACATCAACCCAGACAACAGTTACATTGTGGTCCTGCCTAGTGTAGCAGTCTCCTCGGAGCAATTCGTTCAGCGACTGTGGCAAGGGCAGTGCGGACAGGGCCGTCGAGTCGCTGCCAGGCTAGCTCTGGTAGACGAGGCTGTTGAAATGGCAAACGTTTCATTCGCCGGGCAGATCTCTACCACAGTCTCAAGCTCAGCAGAACGGGGTCGAGATCTGACCGAAGTCTCCCGACTGGACTCCCGTTGCTGTAGTTCCGCAAATGATCTGCTGGTCCCCGCTGCGACAGTTGCCTGTGTCAAGGTTGCCGTCAAGGAAGAGCATCCTGGATTTCATGTGCCAGCAAACCCCGAGTAGCATGTGTGCGCAATATCTAATAGATGGATCGACAACATGTGACCCTTTGGAACAGGCTAATGATGACCATCGCTTCGAAACCGGAGATGTCTGTGGAGAGGGTGCCGTCTAGCCCTCCGTCTCTGTCGTGGTAGTCGTGGCCGCGCTACCGTGGCCCAATATCCCTCCGCCCCACCAGCGAGAAAAGCAGCGAGGTCGGGGGCGCTACTGTTTGCGAGCCTTGAGGCTCCTCTACATAAACTGTCTCGTGTCTCTGCGCCCGCGAGCGATCAATTGTCTATCGATTCCCATCCCTGCGAAAAAGTCTTGTCGAGAGAGGTGAGTGCCTGTTCGTCCCCTCGCCCACAGAATCCATCCCACACGCCACGTGAAGCTGTCGCAACATTGCCCCCGGTCTGATTGGTCGAACCGCCTTATCAAGGCTCTCTCGACACTTTTTTTGCCCACAGCGACAGGCCCTCGTCACTGCTTCCCCAGACTCCTCAATCTGCATCATCGAC
This sequence comes from Elsinoe australis, assembly GCA_007556505.1. NCBI lineage: Eukaryota > Fungi > Ascomycota > Dothideomycetes > Myriangiales > Elsinoaceae > Elsinoe > Elsinoe australis. The sequence goes on from SWCS01000001.1 coordinate 1,289,145, forward strand.
AAGAGGCAGATCGCGCCGATTCTCGGTCATAGCTTTCTCTGGACCCGGTCGCTTTTTTCCTTGCCAGAGCTGCCCCCGACTCAACCACTTTCCACCCAAAGCTTCACATCTCCCTAGCCACCAACGGTCGCGCTCTCAACTTTGTTCTTCTCACCTTTGATTGCTACACACTGAGACGAGCCCCCACTGACAGAGTCTTTTTCCAGAGACTCTCCGTACACACAAACTTAGCGCACACAATCCCGCCTCCAGAAAGGAATCTCTTATCAAACCCGTCTACCCTCGGCTCTGAGCCGAAAGCATGGGTCGGGTGAGATTCGCAGAAGACACCAAAGAAGCCCCAGTGGTCGAAGATGAACCTGTAAATATCTATGACTACCAAAATGTTCCTGAGAACAAATCCTGGGCGGGAGCCCTGCCCATGAAGCAGGGTCTCTATGACCCAGAGAACGAGAAGGATGCCTGTGGTGTGGGCTTTGCTGCGTAAGTTGATCTAACAATCACGTTGTTTGCTCGCTGTCTAACACGGACATAGCCACATCAAGGGCGTGGCGAGTCACAAAATTGTCAGTCAGGCAAGGAGCTTGCTCTGCAACATGACCCATCGAGGAGCTGTAGGATCCGATGCTCGAGACGGTGATGGCGCAGGCGTCATGACCTCCATCCCTCACAAGTTCTTCGTCAAGAACTTTGAGCGCGAGCAGGGTTTCAAACTCCCTCCCCAAGGCCAGTACGCTGCTGGTAACGTCTTTTTCAAGCCCGACACCGAGGTCTTGAAGGAGACTATCGACACATTCGAAGAGGTGGCAGACGGCTTGGACTTGCGGATACTGGGCTGGCGTGAGGTCCCCAGGGACTCGACTCTTCTCGGCCCTGCTGCGGCTTCTCGTGAGCCCATCATCTTGCAGCCTTTCGTGGTGCTCAAGTCCGTCTATGGTGGCGGAAAGGAGCCAAAGGCATCTTTCCAGGACGAGTACGATGAGGGCTACTTCGAGCGCCAACTCTACGTGCTCAGGAAGCGTGCGACCCACGTTATTGGTCTTCACAACTGGTTCTATCTCTGCTCGCTGAGCAACAAGAACATTGTGTACAAGGGACAGCTCTCGCCCGTCCAAGTTTACGAATACTACCACGATCTTGTTAATGTCGATTACGAGGGTCATTTCGCCCTTGTGCACTCTCGATTCTCCACAAACACATTCCCTTCGTGGGACCGAGCACAGCCGCTGCGATGGGCTGCACACAATGGAGAAATCAACACACTTCGAGGCAACAAGAACTGGATGCGCGCAAGAGAAGGTGTCATGAAGTCAGACCTGTTCGGTGACGAGCTTGACCTGCTTTATCCTATTATCGAGGATGGCGGTTCTGACTCCGCTGCTTTTGATAACTGCCTGGAGCTTCTGGTCATCAACGGTGTGCTTTCTCTCCCAGAGGCTGTCATGCTCATGGTACCAGAAGCTTGGCAAGGCAACCAGTCAATGGACCCTCAGAAGCAGGCTTTCTACGAGTGGGCTGCTTGCATGATGGAGCCATGGGATGGTCCTGCTCTGTTCACATTCGCAGATGGAAGATACTGCGGTGCAAACCTGGACAGAAATGGTCTTCGTCCTTGCCGTTATTATGTTACGGACGATGACAGGATCATCTGCGCTTCCGAGGTCGGTACAATCAACATCGACCCCGAGCGTGTTGTTCAGAAGGGTCGTCTCCAGCCTGGACGCATGTTGCTTGTGGACACCGTCGCCGGCCGGATCGTCGACGACGCAGAGCTGAAGGAGAAGGTCTCTCAACGACAAGACTTCAGGTCATGGATTGAGAGCCAGCTCATCACCATGCCTGGTATCTACAAGACTCTTTCCGACAAGGGTACCGATCTTTCCCTTGCACTTTCAGAGACGAGAGTGCAGGAAGACCCCAGATTAAAGGCCTTCGGATACTCGCTTGAGCAGGTTTCTTTGCTACTCGGACCCATGGCTGCAGACTCCAAGGAAGCCCTTGGATCTATGGGCAACGATGCCCCTCTCGCATGTCTCGCACAGCAGCCCCGTCTGCTTTACGAGTACTTCCGCCAGCTCTTCGCACAGGTCACCAACCCTCCTATTGACCCCATCCGTGAGGCTGTTGTCATGTCACTCGAGGCATACGTTGGACCTCAGGGTAACCTGCTCGAGATGAGCAAGGAGCAATGCCACCGACTGCTTCTGCCATCGCCCATCCTCGGAATTGAGGAGTTCAACGCTTTGAAGAACATCAACACCATCCACCAGGACTGGTCCGTTGCCACGATCGACATCACATTCCCTAAGAGCGAGGGTATCCAGGGTTACATGGACGCTCTTGACCAGATCTGCGAAGCTGCTTCAAAGGCTGTCGAGAATGGAGACAAGGTTCTTGTTCTCTCGGATCGTAACACCTCGGCCGAGCGTGTTGCTGTTTCTGCCCTTCTTACCACTGGAATGGTCCACCATCACTTGGTCCGCAACAAGTGGCGATCGCAGGTCGCCCTTGTCGTCGAGACTGCTGAGGCCCGTGAGGTTCACCACATGTGCGTCCTTGTGGGTTATGGTGCCGATGCCATCTGCCCATACCTGGCCATCGAGTGTATCTTGAAGATGGATCGCGAGGGCCTGATCCGCAAGAAGCTCACTCCAGATCAGCTGATCGACAACTACAAGCACTCTTGCGATGGTGGTATCTTGAAGGTCATGTCTAAGATGGGTATCTCAACTCTTCAGAGTTACAAGGGTGCTCAGATCTTCGAGGCATTGGGTGTCGATGACACTGTCGTCGATAGGTGCTTCACCGGGACCGCCACCCGCATCAAGGGTATGACCTTCGAGCTCATCGCTCAGGACGCCTTTGCTCTGCATGAGAAGGGTTTCCCATCCCGCAACATTCTGGAGATCCCTGGTCTTGCCGAGACTGGTGAGTACCACTGGCGTGATGGAGGAGAGCCACACATCAACGACCCTACCTCGATCGCCAACATCCAGGACGCTGTCCGGACCAAGAACGACAAGTCTTACGAGGCTTACTCTATCTCGGAGTACGAGCAGATCAAGAACTGCACGCTTCGTGGCATGCTTGACTTCGACTTTGAGCAGCGCGCTCCTGTACCTATTGATCAGGTCGAGCCATGGACTGAGATCGTCCGCCGCTTCGTCACTGGCGCCATGTCATACGGCTCCATCTCTATGGAGTCGCACTCTACTCTAGCCGTTGCCATGAACCGATTGGGCGGCAAGTCCAACACTGGTGAAGGTGGTGAAGATCCCGAGCGAAGCTTGCGAATGGACAACGGTGACTCCATGCGCTCTGCTATCAAGCAGATCGCCTCTGGTCGTTTCGGTGTTACCTCCAACTACCTCGCTGATGCCGACGAGCTTCAGATCAAGATGGCTCAGGGTGCTAAGCCTGGTGAGGGTGGTGAATTGCCAGGCCACAAGGTGTCCGGCCCAATTGCCCGAACTCGGCACTCTACCCCAGGTGTCGGTCTTATCTCCCCTCCTCCCCACCACGACATCTACTCCATTGAGGACTTGAAGCAGCTCATTTACGACTTGAAGTGCTCCAACCCGAGATCGCGCGTCTCCGTCAAGCTGGTCTCTGAGACCGGTGTCGGTATCGTCGCTTCTGGTGTCGCTAAGGCCAGGGCCGACCACATTCTCATCTCCGGTCACGACGGTGGTACCGGTGCTTCCCGGTGGACTGGTATCAAGTATGCTGGTCTGCCATGGGAACTGGGTCTTGCCGAGACTCACCAGACTTTGGTGCTCAACGACCTGCGTGGCCGTGTCATCGTCCAGACTGATGGTCAACTCAGGACTGGCCGTGATGTTGCTATTGCTTGCTTGCTCGGTGCTGAGGAATGGGGTTTCGCCACCACTCCTCTCATTGCCATGGGCTGTATCATGATGAGGAAGTGCCAGTAAGTTGTCATGCTTGTTATTGAAGAAAGGCCGGACGCTAATTTTTTTCTAGTCTTAACACCTGCCCTGTCGGTATCGCCACCCAGGACCCAGAGCTTCGCAAGAAGTTCCAGGGTACCCCAGAGCACGTCATCAACTTCTTCTACTACATCTCCAACGAGCTGCGTGCTATCATGGCCAAGCTCGGTTTCCGCACCATTAACGAGATGGTAGGTCGCACTGAGGCACTCAAGGTCCGCGAGGATCTGCGTAACGCAAAGACCGAGAACATCGATCTTTCCCTCATTCTTACTCCCGCACATGGCCTCCGACCTGGTGTTGCCACATACAACGTCCGCAAGCAGGACCACAAGCTTCACGTTCGTCTCGACAACAAGCTCATCACTGAGTCTGAGTTGGCACTCGAGAAGGGTCTCCCTTGCCGCATCGAGTGCGACGTGGTCAACACTGACCGTGCTCTCGGAGCTACTCTGTCCTACCACGTCAGCAGGCGCTACGGCGAGGCAGGTCTCCCACAGGACACCATTCACGCCAACATCCGTGGTTCCGCTGGTCAGTCGTTTGGTGCATACCTTGCACCAGGTATTACCCTCGAGCTCGAGGGTGATGCCAACGATTACGTCGGCAAGGGTCTCTCTGGTGGTCGCTTGATCGTCTACCCGCCTAGGTCTGCCGTCTACAAGGCCGAGGAGAACGTTCTCATCGGTAACGTCTGCTTGTACGGTGGTACTTCTGGCCAGGCCTTCTTCCGTGGTGTGGCTGCCGAGCGTTTCGCTGTCCGTAACTCCGGTGTCACAACCGTCGTTGAAGGTGTGGGTGACCACGGTTGCGAGTACATGACCGGAGGTCGTGTTGTCATTCTCGGAAGCACTGGTCGGAACTTCGCTGCCGGTATGTCTGGTGGTATCGCTTACATCCTTGACATGCAGCGCGACTTCGAGAGCAAGGTCAACCAGGAGATGGTTGAGCTTTCCGGTCTCGAAGATCCCCAAGAGATCGCTTTCGTCCGTGGTCTCATCGAGGACCACCACCACTACACTGGCTCGGAGCTCGCTGCCCGTGTCCTCCTCGACTTCAGCCGTGCTTTGCCACGATTCGTGAAGGTCCTGCCAGTCGACTACAAGCGAGTCATGGCAGAGGAGGCCGCCAAGGCTGCTGAGGCTAAGAAGTCAGAGTACCCTCTGCCAATTCTTCCTGGCAACGCCGTCCGTTCTCTCCACGAGGAGTCTAAGAAGAAGGAGCACGAGCACGAGGCTAAGGAGAAGAAGAAGAGCGACTTGCTCGACATCGAGGAGAGTGTCATAGACGGCAAGCGCGAGCAGAAGCGATCCGCTCTGGTCCTCGACAAGACCCGTGGTTTCATGAAGTACCAGCGACGATCCGAGAAGTACCGCAACGCAAAGACCCGTACTCGTGACTGGCAGGAGCTGTCCTCTCGTCTTAACGAGGATGAGCTCAAGTACCAGACTGCTCGCTGCATGGACTGCGGTGTTCCTTTCTGCCAGTCTGACACTGGTTGCCCAATCTCCAACATCATTCCCAAATGGAACGAATTGGTATTCCAAAACCAGTGGCGGGACGCCCTAAACCGTCTGCTCATGACCAACAACTTCCCCGAGTTCACTGGTCGTGTCTGCCCCGCTCCTTGTGAGGGTGCATGCGTCCTTGGCATCAACGAGGACCCAGTCGGTATCAAGTCCATCGAGTGCGCGATTATCGATCGCGGCTTCGAGATGGGCTGGATGGTGCCATCGCCGCCTGCCTACCGCTCCGGCAAGAACGTCGCCATCATCGGTTCCGGTCCTGCTGGTCTTGCTGCTGCCGACCAGCTCAACAAGGCTGGCCACTCCGTAACTGTCTATGAGCGCGCTGACCGCGTTGGAGGCCTTCTCATGTACGGTATCCCCAACATGAAGCTTGACAAGAACGTTGTTCAGCGCCGTGTTGACTTCATGGCTGCTGAGGGCATCAAGTTCGAGACTGGCGTTGCTGTCGGCGAAGGAGACGTGACTCTCGAGTCTCTCCGCGGCTCCAACGACGCTGTCGTCATTGCCACTGGTGCGACTGTCGCCCGTGACCTGCCAATTCCTAACCGAAACCTCGAGGGCATCCACTTCGCCATGCAATTCCTCCACAAGAACACCAAGTCGCTGCTCGACAGCCAGCTCGCCGATGGCTCCTATATCAGCGCCAAGGACAAGCACGTCGTCGTCATCGGCGGTGGTGACACGGGTAATGACTGCATTGGTACCTCGCTCCGCCACGGCGCCAAGAGCGTCACCAACTTCGAGCTCTTGCCTCAGCCCCCCGCACAGCGCGCCAACGACAACCCATGGCCACAATGGCCTCGTGTCTACCGTGTGGACTACGGCCACTCCGAAGTCAAGACTCACCACGGCAAAGATCCCCGTGAATATTGTGTGATGTCAAAGGACTTCGTCGACGACGGCTCTGGCAAGGTCAAGGGCATCAACACGGTCCGCGTGGAGTGGACCAAGAACAGCACCGGCGGGTGGGAGATGAAGCAAGTCGAGGGCAGCGAGCAGTACTTCCCCGCCGACCTCGTCCTGCTCTCCATGGGTTTCCTTGGCCCCGAGGACCGCGTCCTAGGCGGTGCGATCGAGAAGGACGCCCGCAAGAACATCAAGACTAGCCCTGGCAAGTACGCTACTAACTTGGATGGCGTCTTCGCTGCAGGTGACTGCAGGAGAGGCCAGTCCCTCATCGTCTGGGGTATCAACGAGGGTCGCATGAGCGCCCGTGAGGTCGACAGCTACCTCACTGGTATTGGCAGCCAGCTGCCCATCACTGGTGGTATCGTCAAGAGGCCCCCTTACGAGCTGTTGCAGAAGGTGAACGGCGCACCGACGGAGTTGATCACTGCCGCGGCATAGATAGGTGGTAGTGCAGAGGAGGAATGGAGATATGTCATAAGAGATGATGGAGCATGATACCTTTTGTGCGCTTTTTCAAGGAAAAGGGCATTTACAATCGCTTTTCTGTTTGAGACCTAAAACGGGGTGGGATTTGTTAGATCATGATTTTTATGTTGCGCGCATTGTTTATTTTGGATAGGTTAGATTTATGAATGTTATTATTACTATTGAAATCCTATTAGGTCCTTGTGACTACGAGTGTGATGAACCACGAAAGTGACACGCGGTTGATGTTGAGATTATTACCAGGTGAGATTTGGTAGTGATTCATTCTCGCCGGAGAAAGCATCTGCTCAATCGCCTCGTGCACTAGGTACTACTAGACCAGAGCTGATACTATCTGCTCTGGGAAGAAATAGTGTCTGTTCGCCCGCCTTGTAGTACCAGGTACTACCAGACCGCAGCTGGTAGTGCCTAGCAGTACACTGGCAATGGCACCCTAGTGTTCATCTCGAAGGACCATGTACTACCAGAACATAGCTGATAGTGTTTCTATCTTAAAATCATTCGTTCCAGCGGATCGTCTTGCAGTATCTTATACTACCAGCTATGGCGTGGTAGTGAAAGAATGATTGCCCCGGATCCGGCCAGACGGCCAACAGCAGCAGCCATCGTCCAAGATATTTCCAAGCATCTAGCTTGTTACCTGAGTAGATGTCTAGCTGATTACCAAGCAAAGTGGTGTCCGAGTCGTCAGGGTATCTGATAGCCTCTCCTGCGGGCATTCATTATCACAGAATCGGAGATTTTGACGCTGACACTCTCTTCATCTCCTCAGATTTCCTGGGCTGCCACCGCGAGTGCAGGAGGAAGACGGGCCTACAGATACTGGAGAACTCAGTGCAGAAATGCTTGTTTATGTCATGAAGCTTCCGTATCACGTGACGAGATAATCGCTCATTGGTCATTGTCTCTCCATCTGAGTCACTTGATAAAGACCTCAAATACTAAATGCTTTCTTACTAGAGAGAAGGGTCTTTCCATAATTACTAGAGAGGGATAGTCCTTCAATTAAAGCAAGCATGCCGCTCTCCTCGATTATCAGCTCTTTGCGCGCTCATACACGTTCCCAGCGCAACAACTCATTCCAAGCCAACACAGAAAAGCTCGAATGGCGCCTAGCAGAGGTGTTCGTGAGGACATGGGACTTGGGCTTTACAGCATTTGGCGGCCCGCCTGTACACTTTCAGATCTTACACCGTAGGTTCGTGCAAGGCGCTGGCTTCGGTGGTGGGAGCAAGTGGATCGATGAGCAGACTGTAAGTAGCTACTTGGACCTTTCTATTGCTTGATCAATTCTGTTTGTCGAATTGGTAGTCTTCCAATGTGACCGTCTCCTGAGTAATTCCTCCGGTAGTATCAAGAGCTCTTCAGCATATGTCAGGCACTGCCCGGGCCAGCTTCTACAAAAATGGTCTTCTGCATAGCCATGATTCGTGCAGGCGTAGTAGGAGCTGTCTTTGCTTTCCTTCTTTGGACTTTGCCAGGCGCAATCGGCATGTATGGATTGTCACTGGGCGTGCAGCAGATGCCTGACCGGTTGCCGCCTGCCGTGTATGCCCTGCTGAGCGGACTGAACGCAAGTACGGTAGGCATCGTCGCATTGGCGGCCGTGCAAGTAAGTTTTCTGGAGCATGCATTGATCATACGATGACTCACAGCATTCAGTTGGCGGAGAAAGCTATCAAGGATCGTCTCACAAGGATTCTAGTCCTGATGGGTGCTTGCGCGGGCATGTGTTACAACGCTCTCTGGTACTTCCCTATCCTTATCGTGATTGGAGGGGCAGCTACTGTGACCTGGGACCTGTGGCTACAGCAGATATTCGGCAGAATGCGAGCGGAGTGGGAATTGAACAGGAGGCGTGCTAGGAACGAAGGAGGGGATGCTGAGACGACGAATACAACTCAGAGCATCGCCCTCAGAGAACAGGCACATGTTGCCCCCGCGAACCTCACGCAGCGAAAACCGCAGGGTGAGAGCTCGGAAAGGCTGGCTTTAGCTCAACAAGAGCCTGCTCGTTCCCAAGCGTCCGCAGGCGAAGGGGCGCCTCAAAGGGGGGAGAATGCACAGACAGCTGCTATTGCAGACACCAAGACGCACAACATCTCTGTCAAGATGGGCGTATCGCTCATCGTAGGCTTTCTAGGTACGCTACAACTACCAAACCTTAGTATCGACTAACACAAGACAGTATCCTTCGTAGCAGTCATGGTCATCCGGGCTGTTTTGAACGACCGACCTCGCCTCTTCGATCTCTTCTCGAACATGTACCTCGCCGGCACCATAATCTTTGGCGGCGGACCGGTCGTCATCCCCCTCCTCCGCTCATACGTGGTAGATCCAGGCTGGGTCTCCCCCCGCGACTTCCTTCTCGGTCTTGCTATCATCCAATCGTTCCCTGGGCCAAACTTCAACTTTGCAGTATACTTAGGCGCGCTGGCACTTGTGGGTACAAACGCTCCGACAGTCCTCGGCGCATTGCTCGGTCATGTAGCCATCTTCATTCCCGGTCTTGTTCTAGCTGTTGGTGTGCAGTCGATATGGCAAGCTCTGAGAACAAAGGGCTGGATCGTCAGTCTGCTCAGAGGTATCAATGCCACGGCCGTCGGCTTGGTTTTCACCGCCGTGTACCGACTATGGGAGATTGGATTCTTGACGCCCGAGAGCAGTGACGGGAAGAGCCTCGGTCAGGAACCTTGGTGGGTCGTGGTCGCCGTGGTTGCATACGCTGAGACGGCCTGGTTCAAGGTCCCGCCCGCTGTAGCCATAGTATTTGGCGCTGTGCTGGGATTGGTATGGTATGGTGCTGTTGGTCGTTGAGACTCTCGCTTCGAAGTTACTTCAAGCACGGCCTTCTCAGGCACTCGTCAATCGCACGTCTATGTACGTGTTTGTAATGTTCTCGAAGAACAGGTTGCGAGCACACTTTTCCAAGTCCCTTAATCATAAAAGAGGGAGATACCGGCGCTCATATGCGAATATGGACGCAGGACTCGCTTCTGATACAGAGCTAGCTTGGTGATATGCGGCCATGTCAGTTGCACACGCCAGCCGTATAGAACACTTCCTATGAATGCTTTCAATGAAACTTGTGTATTTTATTATGAGTCAAGGGGGTTCTCTACACCAGACTCGAAGCACATCACGCGGAAGGGGGATTTTGATTGACCAGGAAAGAAGGAATGTAAATGTCGAACCACGGCAGGGTCAAAGTCTAGGCCCGAACAAAGGCAGGAACCCCTTGCCAGGGTCCACATTCCACGTGCGGACGAGACTCGGGCATTCCAGCCTCAACATTCACAAATTTTAGAACATCAACGATAGATTCCATTGTCATTGCAGCATATACAAAGAAAACCCCCCCTTCCCCCTCTGCCTTCCACGCCCTTTCCCAGCTACCGCCCATTCCTAAACTTCGTCCACAAACTCCTCACCCTCTGAATCTGCCCCGTGGTAAACCTCTCATAGCAGGCATCAGTGCTATAATCCATATAATTATGCACGGCATCCACGCCCTTCACTCCCGGGCAGCTATCCTTGGCGGGCTTGGTCGGACACCCATCCGTACTAGTACTCTGCACCGGCGTATCGCTGATAAAGTCCCCATTGCCGGTACAACTATACCCCTCAAAGACATGCAAGAGCCCCAACCAGTGCCCCACCTCATGCACCGCCGTCTTGCCGCTGTTATACCCACTGATCTTGCCCCCGGGCATCGTCTGCGCCGCCACGTTACACCCGTCACTGACATAGATGCTAGGGCTGGGTTTGCCTGGCCCGATGTCCGACGGCAAAGTGCAAGTGCCGAGGATGGCGCCGGCGAGGTCAGAGTGGAAGTAGAGGTTGAGGGTGTTGTAGGAGCCGCGGCGCAGGGAGGCTTTCAGGGCGTCCATGTCCGGGCCCGAGGCGACGGCCCAGGCGTCGTTGGCGGTGTAGGTCGTGCCGAGGAGGGTGAAGCGGATGTTGTAGGGGTTGTAGGCTTTGTTGAGGGCGGTGAGTTGGTCGGTCACCATGGACGGGGTCACGGTGGCGGCGTTGCTTGTTTTGGTCAGGATGTGGAAGTAGGTGGGCACTTCGACGGCTTTGGTTTGGCGCGTGAAGAGGCGCGAGATTTGAGAGAAGGTGCGTGCCGATGAGGTTGAGGGCGCGTCGTTGGTGGCGTCGAGCTTGGTGATTGTCTTGAGGAAGGCCGTGTCGGCGGTCTCGACACCTACGCCGCAGTCGAAGGCGGATGTGTTGGTGCCGGGGATGATGCGGGCTGTGGTGAGTGCCGCGAGGGCGAGGGTGGAGAATAGGAGACGCATGATGACTTGAGATGTTGGTATGTCCTTGGCTGTGTATACAAGGCTGTACAGGATCGAGCGGGTGAGACTTTCGACTCGCGGTATAGCAGCCGAGAGAGCTACTTTGGTCTACCGATCGGATCGTGACTGCTGTGATCGCGCGATGGTCATGGCCAAGGCTGAGCAGGCACACGTATTTATGAGGATCCATGGTCGCGGTAACGACTTGTGGCGATCTGTAGAGCAAGCCTTTGGTTGTCTTTGGCGCCTCATGGCGCTTGTGGATGCCGTCTCGATATGGACGTTTGCGTCCAGTTGAAAGTACAAGTTACAAAGGACCGACGGCAGTGGAAGTGCTCAAGAGTGACTGGGAAGTCTTTGACGAACCCACAGGCCACATCTAGGCACGGTCGGGGTGTATTCCGAAGTAAGAGGAAGCGGTAGCCGGCGAGATCTGTTTGAAAGATTGAGTGAACTAGTGTTGGGCGGACATCAAATGCGGTTGAAGAACAAAGAGAAGCACAAACATTCTGGCTAGACCCTAGGCCAGCCTGGAATCTTGACGGGGGGGAAGTCCGGGGGAAGGAATAAAGAGAGAATTGCATTTGGATATGGACACAAGAAAATACTATGCAGTAGTAGTCCAACTCCAGGTATCACTACGCCTACCAATATAGAAAGCATTTGTACATGTCCAGCCCCGATGGCCTGCTAGCCTGAACGCCGTTTTTGTTCCGTCAATTTGAAATCAGGTCGAGTCGTCTAGTCGTTTCGCCAATTATGTCGAGCCATTCCGTCGTCCGACCCGCGGTGTGGTGATTGCGTTCGCAGGTTGATCGCTAGACCAGGTGAGGTAGCTGTGATCACCAAGTTTGCTGTTGTCATGTCAGTCAGATCGCTATTCAATCAAAGATCCCCAGATTCACATACCGTGGCTTAATGAGGTGGGTGGCCAGGAATAATGCGCCCAAGATAACGCAAATGCCCGCCACAACTACGTATGCGATACCCAAGAATGGATTCTGGCCTCCCATGACTGTCCTCGTGCTGATCAAGATCGACTTGGTCCCATCGTAGATCGTAACAGGGAAGACTAGATATCGAGATTAGCATCCCGATCTACCAGCGAAAGGGGTGATGGAAGTCTTACAATCATCAATTCTGACCTCATATCTGCCGACACTCATCGGCGCAGTATCATTTCTTTTAGCTAGCTTGCTGAACGTTGGCAAGCCAGCCGTTCGCATCCAGACCTGGAATTCCTCCCACTCCTGCAAATTTGGAATGGGGAACTGATCATTGTCATATCTTGGGAAGCGATATCTCCAGTTGACAGGTGGCATGACTTCGTCAGGTTTGTATGCCGTCTTGCCATAAATGTCTCTGTCGCTTGTCCATGCAATACTTCGGTTCGACATTAAGTACGTTTCATTGTTCGCGTTGTCTCCGGCCACATTCAATTTGACTGGTGAAGAGAAGGTGTCGTTGAAGAGCGAATTGGCAATCAGACCGCACGGGTAGTATGTCTTGTTCGTTTCCGGATCTACGCGCAAGGGATCGCAGTCACTCCCGGCGATAGAGTCGTTGGTGCGGAACTTGCCAGACAATTGATCGCGATCGAAGCTTTTAACATATCGTCGGTGATTCTGGTAGAAGTTTGTCATCTGATAGTAGAAGAATACAGGCGGTCCAATCTCGTCAGGAATGTAGAATTGCAAGATGCAGACTGGGGTCGTGACGTTCGAGTAGTTGGCCGCCCCTCCTCCGAAGATTGTGAATGTCTCGTTCCTTGACCATCTTGGTAGTTCCGCGTTGGGAGTTTGATTCTTGAATGACAGGCTGTAATGCTGAGTCGGAACTGGGGCGAAGGAAGGGTAGAGCGGAGCACCGATGTTCGCGTCGCTGTTCGTGCAATCCTGGTATGTGATCTGGATTTGTTGGACCTAATGGTTTTGTCAGACTAAATGCGAAATGGTGAAAGCTCGAGTCTTGTCGTACCTGTGCGCTAGCATACAGTAAGAGTCCACCGATAGGAGCAAAGATTACGCCAACAGCGAAGAAGAGGGGGAGGACGGTCTTGGGCGTAAGAATTGGTCTAGAGATGTGGTCAGATCCTTGCTCTTGCTTATATCCCTTTTCCTCAGATAGATGACACGTACTGCCAGGCTTTTAATCGCTGCTGTCGGAAAGCGGTATCTATACGATGGTCAATAATTGTGCTTGCGCGGAATCGGCGGATGTTGAGGTCGTACTCGCTGGCCTTCTGCTCTTCTGCTTCTTGCCCTGGTCTGATACGGCATCATCGTCCCGAAATGAATCTTCGTGCTCTACTTGTGGCTGCGACATGACTGCGAAAATATTGTTGTCGCAGAAGGATTGGGATTAAGAAAGTTGTAGGAGTGGTGGATGCCGCAGAGTGCTTGGACCCCCAGGTTGCACAGCCGCTAGTCGCGCTGACATGGCCCTCGCATTTCAGGGAGGTCAGAGCAGCCTTTTGTCTTGGCGCGATCTCTGCTAAACTCCGTCATCTGCATCTTCGCGTCGGGCGAAACGTCTCGGTCTTGTTTAGGTACTGTGACGATAACAAATGTATTCAATGCAATCAATCCTATGGTCATGTGCTCATGCGGTTGTGAGGTAATGGTAAAATGCATGCAAAAACTATTTCAACTTCACATGAGAAGCGGCATGGGATAGGATCATATCGTTGGTAGAGAATGGTTCGTTCGCGTTCATTGTATGTAATTAACCGTGATAGCATTGTGCAATCATGATGCTGACCCAGAGCAGGAGATGCCTTCCCAAATCCACAACCCATAAACCAGTGCAAAACCGAAATCCTATTGCTGCCTCCGCAAGGTACGGGGCCATAGCGTATACCTAATCCATGCAGAACCATCCCTAAAACCATCGCACAAGTCATCAAAAAGTCCGGGGTATCAATGGTCATAATCGGATTATTCATCCCATGCTTATCCCCAGCAGTCATGCATATTAACCGAAAACAGAACTCCTAGTGGGAACAAACTCAGTCGAGATACTGAGTGAAATGCTTCTTGTCGAACCAGCCGACTTTCTCGAATGCAGTCCAAAGCTTGCTAGCCTTGTTGACATCGATCTTGCACACGGCCTGCGCAGATGTCTTATTGAGATCCTTTCCAACACGGGCGAGCTCGACGAACTTCTCAAAAATCCGACGCTTGGCGAAGAGATACTGAGCACCAGTGAGACGAAGCACCGAAGCGAGAGTCACCTCTGCGTCATCAAGCAGATAGCGGTCGGGGTCATCGCTGAGGTCGAGAGGATGTCCCTTCCAGTCAATCTTCAGGTTCTTGCCAGGAGCCATGGTGTGGATGGGTGGAGAGTAGTCTGGAATCTTGCGGAAGTCCATGTCTTCGCGGGGCGTAGGGGTGGCTCTTGAGACCTTGCGCTTATGCTTAGGGGCTGGCTCGACGTCGAACGAATCGACTGGTGCCTCACGAGGCGAAGCCCGGGCAGTCCGCTTGACTGGCGGCAGCTTTTCGACGGCAGCCTTGGTCGCAGGACGTGGACGCTTGACAGATCGGGTATCCATATCCAGCTTCCTCTTCAGGCCTCTTGTGCTGTCCTGTTGTGGGAACCGCGCAGGGTATGCCTCGAGAAACTCCCTCTGCTTGCGGATGTATGCTTGTGGATTGGCATTGTACTGATCGACCACTCTTGGGAAGAAGCCGATCACGAGATCGTACTCCTCGCGTGTCGGTCGTGGTCCGGTCACGCCCTCTGCGTCGAGCGTGCTGATGTGCTGGTCGACGATCGACTCGTGTCGGAACAATGGCTGGGCAACATCTGACTGTGTCCGCTCTGTCCGGTCGGGGAAAAGTGGTGGGTCGTTGACAATGTCATGTGGCGCTTCATGTGATCCTAGCTCTTGCACAGGCTTGGAAGCTGGTGATACTGGTGGTGAGAGAGGCGAGAGAATTGATCTGATGGAAGGCAGCTTAGTGGCAGGCTCTGCCTTTTGCTCGTGTGAGAGTGACTGACGAAGCGGAGATCGTGTAAGTGAGAAGCTCTCTGGCTTGGGTGCTTCTGGAGGAGAGAAGAAGACGCCCATGGATGGGGTCTTGTCGTGGCGAACGGACGACTGCATGGTGGATTGTTTGCTGTGTGGGGTGAGAGTCGAAGATTGTATGGTGACAAGAAAGAATTAGAGAAGAGGACAGGACAAAAGACTGTATAAGACTTGTGGAGATAGGGTGGTGGCAAAGCAAATAGTGTTTGTAATGCAGTAGCGGAGTATAGACGCTTAATATCCGACGGGAGCGGACAGTATCCGGAGGCTGTGTGGAACTGCTCGAGTGAGTAATCGAGACTGGACTAATCAATCCGATCAATTGGCTTGTTAAAAAGTCTAATTGATGCAGTGACAATGCAATTGAATTGGCATTGGATAGAGAATGTCAGTTTTGTGAAGGTTTGTAAGAGATGAAAGGTAAAGAGTGGAAGAGATAGAGCAGCATAGATACAGGCACAACATCATGTCAGGTGCGGGCGGCGGGTGCGTCTGGGCAGGTGACTCGCACTGGTTGTCACAAGGCAGGCAATCATGGGTGGCGCTAGGCTTTGTCTCTGATCCGTACGAACCTGAGACCAGGCAACCTGCTGGCCCTGGGAAGATGAATAAGCGCTGCGAGTGAAGACAGTGGAAAGACGCAGAAAAGCGGGCATGGTCGAGACTAAGCGACGACAATGACCTCGCCGTCCAATCGAGAGGCTGCAATGTACCGTGGTAACTGGATGGCCAAGTTCGGTAGCCGACGACCGGGAGTGCAAAACAAGCAGGCAGAATCTCTTACGTCTACAATGACTGGGTAGAGGGTGGAAAACGGGGCCAAAAGGAGAGAGGTCGAGTTGAGGGATTGATGGTGTGAGTCACCCGCAGACGGGCTGCCCACCCGCCAGAACGGAGTCATCACTTTGGCGTCTGCGCTGCTGCTGGGGCCTGTGACGGACACCGGCCAGGCCCCTCCGATGAGGACAAGGATCGTACATGTCGGATGATCGACCTTTGGTTCCCTCGCGTCCGTTTCTCGTTAGGTCTGTTGCGCTTGGAATCCGGGGCATCCGCCGCCAATCTACCCCGCCACTCATCTGTCTCGCGCCACTCTACCAGATCTTGAGAGATTGTCTGTTTTGCATCTCTCGAGTATGGAACGCTTTGTTTACGTCGATACAATTGAAAGGATGCGGCATACGGGCTGAGAACAAGGCATGCGTGGCAACCGACAAAGAGGCTGGGTTTCGTTGTCAGAGAGCGATTGGCCACTCTGTCGGTCTGAGTCGGTAACAGTCGGCATGCAGCGGCCCAATTGGGTTTGGTACAGTCAGGCATTGCACGTGTCATGCACCCACGAATGCCCTGTATTTTGTCATCGTCGTTCTTCCATACGCAATTTGCTGTTAGTCGCCATCCCTCTTGTGGGTGGAATTGGCCACTCAGGCTATTTCTCTAAGCTCTGGATTGTTACGTCGCTAGCCATTGGGTGATTTAATGGCGCGCTCTCGCAATCAGCATGTTCGGCGGCAATAACTCCAGCAGATATCACAAGTACAAGGCTCATGTACTTTTCCCCACTCACGATGGATCCAAAGGGTTTCTGCATCCTCATGGCGGAACTCAATGGCCCTTGATCGGTAATTGACTCTGCTGCTTATCTGTTGGTCTGACGATCAAATGAGGGTTCAATCACGACGCAATCCTCCCTTGGCAATGGCACTTGCAACGCCGACCTAGCTGCTCACCAATTGGCACATCTCATTGTAAGGACATTCATCCACCGCGCGGACTACTGACATTGTATGCCGCTTCATCTGCTCTGGGTTTCCCGTCGAGATCACCTACGCCGCGGACAATGGCATGCCTGCCTCTCTGATCACATGTCATTGTGGATGGGACGCTAATTTGGTACCATTTTTAGGAGTATGCAGGGCAACAAACATGTGGCACACAGATCTCAGAAGCACAGACTCTCAGATCTCGTTTCGGCCACGTCCGGCCCTTTCTCTGGTCGCTGATCTCTGTAAAAACTCAATTTCTTCATGACGTTTGTGCCAAAAGTCGAGCCGTCATGGCTTTTCTCGTCATGTTTTGTCAGGAACATAGACGATCTCGAAAGATGTGCATGGTTCCTTTCGAGATCTCATCTTTGCTGGCCTCGGTACCAGATCCGATCGTGGCAAAAGAGTGTTTGGGTAATGCACGACCCTGGCTAGGGACGATGAACGCAACGGATGTGCTCATCCTGTATTTCTGGACTGTCCATTCGATGGCTTCTCCAATCTGCATGCCCTTGACGAGCCCGCATTCTCATCAGCAAGGCTCTGTGCGGGCATGTACTTCTTTGACATTTTGCATATCATTGCATTCGTTGTTTGGCAGTAAAGGATGGGTTCTGTAAGTCAATTGACATTCCTACAGGCTTCAAGACTTTAAAACTTTTGGAATGTAAGAACCTTTCATCTTGCCCGTCCCGCTCATAAAGCTACATGCCATTCTTACCACGGCTGCACGCCAGCACTGCGGACAACCTTGCCCACATGCTCATCTTGCGCTCCTTCTACAGTGCTCACTACCATTTTCCCACCGACAGAGACGTCCAAGGCCCCAAACGACTTGAGCTTCTCAACCCCTGCGCCCCCGAGCCCGGTAGCGAGGAATCCCGGTGACACGCCAAAGACCTTAACGCCGTCATTCTTGAAGGTCCTGACCCAGGTCAACATCATCATGTTCATGCCTGTCTTGCTACTCTGGTAGCTCGAGAAGGAGATGCCCATGCGAGGCTTCGGCCATCCTTTTGGTGGGATGGTCTGATTGATGCCACTACCGGCTTCGATAGCATCGCTGATGTCTGTGAGGGTCGAGGTGCCTGAGGCGATGAAGATCAACCTCGGGGACGACGAAGCAAGCAGGAGAGGCGCAAATGTCTCAGTCATGATGTTCGCTCCTGTCACGTTGACATTCCATGCTTTGTTCCAGCCTTCACGCGCTGTCATGGCGCCCGAGTCGATCTCGGCATCGAATCCAGCACCTGTAAGTAATCAGCTCTGCTATAGCATAGCACTGCCCCGAGGGAAAGGTGATATACCAGCATTGTTGATCAGGACATCAATCCTGTCATGAGATGCCTTTACCGTCTCAAAGGCTTGCTTGATGCTGGCGTCGTCTTCCACATCGACCTGGAGGGCTTCCAATGTGCTCGATGTCTGAGGCTCTTCTTTGTGCAGAGACGAGATTGCATCTTTCGCTTTCTCGACTTTTCGACTGCCAAGCAGGACATGGTAAGTTATCGAGGACTGGAGGAGCTGCTTTACGGTCTCATATCCCAGTCCTGTATTGCCTCCTGTAATTAGGACAATGTTCTTGGAAGACATGGTGCTGTATTGTTTGATATGATTGAGCTAATTGAAATCTTGGTGCGTCTTCTAACTGCACTTTTGTCAGACCGGCATCAGACTTATATAGCAAACAATCTCTGATCTCTACTCTTACATACCAGCCTAAGACCAGCATCAGCCGGGGCATGGAGCACGAGTATGCAGCGACGCTGTTCGCGGGGTAAAAACAGACCGCTTCGCTCCTGAAGATATTTATCTCCGAATATGGAGATTAGACCACATAGCACAGCATGGTATTCGCAAACCCTGTGACCAGACTTGATCTTCTTAGACGTTGATGACAAACATTCGGACCAGCACAAGCTTCAAAGTGCGGTGATCGAGTAACCGCAGTGATAGGCCGACACTTGCACAGGGATTTTGGCCAAGGAGCGTGAGAAGCATCGGTCAACTTCGACGGTCAAACTCAATTCCTCGGTTCTACATCTCTCAGTTCTCATGATGCGCTCTTGAACACCTTCTGGTCAGAGACAGAACCGAGCTGCACCAGGAACATGACGTATGCTGACGGTCGCACTCTTCCAAGTTCGAATGGCTGTCCCAAAAGACAGCTTATAACAATGGCAGCAATGACGGTGAGGAGGGACGTGCTGCTTACTCCCGAAAAGTATGAGACACAAGAGGCGATCTCGTCGATACTCTAGCCCATGACCAAGTTTTTCCGATCAATCTCAATCCAGTTATCTGTCCATAAGTCCCAACACGTTCTCTGGTCCTGTCTTTCATCGTGCTCACCATGGCTGTAGCTGAACAAATGAAGGACACGAAGCATGGCCGACGACTGCTCAACGCTTTGCTGGATGAGCGGACGAAGGAGGACCCTAAGCAACGATTCATCCTTGCGCCTAAGACTGACAATGTTGATGATGGGTTTCGCGATCTCACCTACGGCGAGCTGTCTAACGCGATCTCGACTCTTGCGTGGTGGCTAGACGAGCAATTAGGCACGCTCCCACAAGATTCAGCTGCGAGAGAGACAATTGCGTATATAGGTCCAAACGACCTACGATATATTTTCTTGCTCATGGCTGCCGACAGGACCAATAGACAGGTATGCGTCTTATGAAGATGAGCATGGAGATCGTCCTAGACCTGACTGAAAATAACCTTAGCTACTCATTCCTCTGATGTACAACAGCCCAGAGGCTCAAGTCAGGCTCATTGACCAGACAAAGACAAAGACGATCATCTCGACAGAGAGCCACAAGCATTACTGGGCTAAGGTCCTCGAGGACCGGCCACATCTCAAGTCGATAGTCATTCCAAACCTGGACGCTCTCTATCATCAGCAGACCAAGCTGTACCAATACTCGAAGAAATTCGAGGATGTCAAGAATGAACCCCTATACATCATTCAGACTTCAGGGACTACGGGTGAGTCCGAAGTGCAAGTTAGGCTTACCTTGCAATGATCGCTTACTTCTCAAGGGTTCCCGAAGCCATTGCTGCAGACACACGCTGTGACCGGCATCTTCGATGAAGAGGCTTGGAAGGCTGCAAATCTACCACTGGATCAACAGCCATATACCCTGTCGGGTTGGACAGGCGGGACCATGGTCAACTGCATGCCTTATTCCTGGATCGCTGGTGTCTTTTTCACCTTGGTGTACCCGCTTTTCGCTCGGACTTTGACAGTCACTCTACCAGCGTCCGTGCCATTCCCAGTGCCCGTCGAGACATTGGAGCGTGTCTTTGAATAAGTCCCTGCGATCAACGCAATGGTGTATATACCAGACACCATCCGCCGGCTCATGCAGACCGAAGCCGGACAGAAGCATCTCAAAGGTCTCAAAAAGTTGAACTTCACAGGTGCAGCCTTGGACGAGCATATTGGTGACGAGCTGGCAAAATATACGCACCTCACAGCGATCATCGGCAGCACTGACGTTGGTGGGTCCTATCCTGGCTTCATCCAGCCAGACCCGGCAGATTGGTCATGGGTCCGTATGAATACAGGAGACAACGGATGGTCCCTCCGGCCTTTTGCAGGTGAACTCCACGAGTTGGTGGTCAAAAAGGATCCAAATCGACCACTTCCGGTTTTCTTCTTGCATCCAGAGCTCGAGGTGTTCAGTACCAATGATCTCTTTCGAGAGCATCCCGACCCCGCGAAGAAAGGCTACTGGAAACCTGCCGGGCGTGCTGATGACTTTGTCAAGTTGCGGTCTATGACCAAATTCAACGCTATCACGATCGAGATGATACTGAACCAGGACCCTCAGATCGCGAATTCTGTCGTTGGAGGAGATGATAGAGACCGCCCGTTCGTCATCTTGCAGCCTGCAAGCGAGCACGCTTCGACGGAACGGGCGCTTGATGCGATGTGGCCGGGAGTCGAAAAGGCAAACGAGACAATATTCCATGAAGCAGGATTGAAAAGGGAGCTAGCAATTGTGACTTCACTGGACAGGCCGATCGGCTTGACTATGAAGGGTACTACAGAAAGGTTCAAGACGCTCGAGCGATATGCTGAAGACATTGGGCGTTTGTATAATTAGAAACACTGGGTTGCGAAGAAAATCGAGCATAGAACAACTAGCTTTTGCCATACTTTGTCTGCTTGGAAGTGTCTAATGACTCTGCGAACCCTACAAGCAAAATGCTTCCACCGAGAGTTTAACGAGACTCTGTTGAACTTTGACCCCATCGAGAGGAACTTAGTTAAACTGCGGGGCTCCTCTGGCCCGCCAAGGCATAGCTTTCTGACTTCACACCTCACGCGACTCTCTGTCCTCAACTCCACTCTCACACAACCGAATCACAGCAGGGTCGACCACGCTCGCTAGCCGTCAGAACGGACATGTGGCCTTGATCTCAACCAACAACCCCAACAATGGAGTCACCACTCCCCGCGCCGACCACCTCCCTCACCCCTCAACCGACCACCTTCCCCACCGCCCAACCCCCATCCTCCCAATCCCCCACCTTCACCTTCCCCTCCCACTTCTCCTTCCCCCCCTTCTTCACCCTGCAACCCAACCTCACGACCCTCTCCCGCCAACTCGCCCTCTGGTCAACCCTAATCCAAACCTACACCGCCTCGCAGCACATTTTCCGACTCTCCCTCTCCGACGCCCCCAGTTCCCCCCTCTTCCACAACCCCTCCATCGCCCGCCGTCTGGACCTCCTCTCCATCCGCCGCGTCTTCGACTACATGACCTCGGCAGAAGGTGACCGGCGCGCCGAATGGGTCCTGCCCGGCAGCGTCAGCAGCAGGAAGAAAGTCGAGGCCAGCGCCATCCCCAACGAGCAGAAGAACCAGGTCGTCGTGTGGTGGCGGCGGCCCGAGGAGTGGGCTGACGCGATCTATGGGTGGGTGGACGGGACGGGTCAGAGGGGGAGCGTGCTCACTGTGTATGAGCTGCGGGAGAGCGAGGAGGTCAAGGGCCAGGAGTGGGTGGGGATGGACGAGGAGCTGTTCAGGCGGTGTTTGGAGGTGCTGGTCAAGAGGGGGAAGGCGCAGGTTTTTGGCGAGGTGGAGGGGGCGGGGGTCAAGTTCTTCTGAAGGTGGGAGGAGAGAGTCAGGAACTATCACGTTTGGAGCGTCACTTGGATGGACGGGCTCAAGACGAATGACTTGGCTTTTTGGAAAAGGGCTATGTACAGCTGGCTACTGGAGGGAAGAAGAGAACAGGACTTGGCGAAAAGCTATATACATGAAGCCGGTCGCGCGGGACCCATCTACAAGTAGGCCTTGTCGACGTACGCCGCGCTCGCGTAACCACTGCCCAAGATCTGGGTGATGGCGACAGGGGCAGAGGCCTTCTTGGAGAAGCTAGCCCTGGTGCCGGACGCGCCAGCGCCGGTGTTGCCGTACTCTTGGAATTGGACGTTGCTGGTCCTGGTGTCGCCCGTGTTCCAGACGCTCCAGCCAGCGGCCTTGATGACGTTGGTCATGGCCGTGTTCTGGACGGTGACGCGGGCGTATTGGCTCCATGGACGGCCGAGGTAGTAGGCACCCGCGGGGACG
This sequence comes from Elsinoe australis, assembly GCA_007556505.1. Taxonomy (NCBI): domain Eukaryota; kingdom Fungi; phylum Ascomycota; class Dothideomycetes; order Myriangiales; family Elsinoaceae; genus Elsinoe; species Elsinoe australis. The sequence goes on from SWCS01000001.1 coordinate 1,311,703, forward strand.
GTGTTGCCGCTCGCCGCGGCGATGTTGCACTTGTCGAGGACGTACCAGTTGGGGTCGCTGGCGCTGGCGCGGCCGGAGGCGGTGACGTAGCCTTGAGTGGCCTTGAGGACGCGGATGTCGCACGCGGAGAACCAGGCGGTGGCATGTTGGCCGAAGATGAAGTCGGTGGCACCTTGGATCAGGGACTTGGCGTACAGCTGGTTGCCGGTTTGTGCGAGGATGGTGTCTTGGAAGCCGAGGAACTGGCAGGCGTAGTAGCCTTGGTTCTAGGACGGGGTTAGCTTTAGAGAGGACGAAAAGAACAGTTGACGAGCACGTACGTTGGCGCTGGCGGAGAGAGCAAGAGCTTGAGAGCCGGATCCACGGGTGTTGACCAGGTTGATGTTGTACACCTTCAGGTTCTCGGTCCAGGCACGGAGGGTAGCGGTCTGGTCGTTGTTGAGACCGTCAGACTGGCTCTTGCCCTGAGTGATGGTAACCTGGTTAGAAGAGTAGGAATCGGTGTTGGAAGTGGAGCCGTAGATGGTGAGAGGTCCCTTGAGCTTCTGGATATAGACTTGCTCCTTGTAGGTACCGGCGTTGATGAAGATGCTCTGAGCAGAAGTCGAAGTCTTGGAAAGAGCGTCCACAGCAGATTGGACAGTCTTGTATTTGCCGCTGCCGCCGACGACAAGAGCACCAGCAGGGGCAGAAGTACGGGCTGCCGCCAGGGCAAGGGCCACGTTGGTGAGAAGGAAAGCCAAAGACTTGAACATCTTGGAGTGTATGTGATAGTCGATTCCGGAAGGACTAGTGAAGGGATGGGGAAGGGAACGGCCAAGAAGAGACTATATAGACAAAAGCCATCAAACCTCGTAACATGCTACCGACGCACGTCCAGGCTCCGTCTGATCAGCACCGGACAAAGCAACGACTCCGCAGCTCATCCGCTCGAAACCGCCAGACGAACCATGAACCTCTTCACTAATTCGCGGAAGCCATGTCAGCGGGACGGAGAAACTCCCCTGTGTTCCCAGAAGCAGACAGGAACAGGCCATGAATCAAGCAGCGACGCGAAGCTGCAAACGACCCTGGACGGACAGACACCAATCCCCGTCTCAGGTTGGCCACAGCCGAACAAGAAGCTTTGGAGCTAAGCTACGCTGCTGTGAAATTGCTTGTTTGACACGAAGGAGTCGCAAGTGTGGAATATATGAAACTTGGGCGGATTTAGCCGGCCACTTGGCGTCGAGGTTCATCTGATTGCTGGGATTGCAGAATTCGCGGAGAAATTTCAGCAACAATAACACGATCACGCTCGCTCTTGCGCTGCTGGACGTCTCCGCGCGTGATCATCCAAGTGCGGAGAAATGCAAGGTACCTGCAGCTGTTTGCAGGATTAGTTGCAATGGCTTGTCCTTGTGTCCGGAGGTCGTGGCACGCCTTTGTCTCGTTCGAGCTTGGTCCGAGGCCGGAAATTACATGATGAACTGCTGGAGGAGAAGATATGTGGAGTCGGGCCTGACTGGCGTGAAGAGAGGATATTTCCTTGGCCTGGACCGCCGAGCCCACATCATACTTACTCTCGCGACACGGGCAGTGATGAATGCATTGGTGGACAAGGTATATTCCACCGTCGGCCGCGGTACGAGGCGGTCCTCTCGTGCATCTCACAGTGCGTGCTCGCACATATGCAGGTACGCATTGGCAGGTCACCATTGTCCTTCCAAGCGACGTTCGTCCTTGTGAGTGAAATGCGATGAAGTAGGATTACAATTATGATCAAGTATGTACAATGTAGTCCAAGAAGATAAGTATGCCCTGATCTGAGCTCAAACGAGGTTCTCCCGTCGCCAACCCTATCACTCCCCTGAGATCTCTACTGTCCAGCACTGTCGATGATCATAGATCTGGCTAGAAGCTGCAGTCAGACACTACTCATTAGGGCTTCGAAGAGCATGGACTTACTCAACCCCGATCCTCCGTAGACCCCCGCTTACTGCTCAATGACCGCAACTGGGGCAGCTTCCATCTGAGCCGCCTCGGCCTCACGGCGCAGCATCTTCAACGCCATCCTCATCTTGCAGATCTTGAAGGCGCTGCCCGAGTTGCACGACGACTTGGCTGGTGCAGGGGCGGGCTGGGAGTTGCCGGCCATGGCGACGGCCATGAGGCAGGCGAGAACGAAGAGGAAGCTGAAGGAGAAGGACTTCATTTTGGTTGATGGGTTGGACTTTGTTGGTGGGAAAGGAGAAGTGATGATGGTAAGGCTTTGTTTGGAGTGGTTTGGTGGATGGTTTGGTGAGTTGATGATGGACTATTGTGATGGTTACAGAGGCAGTACTTATACCTCAGCATTCCTACTCATGATACTTCTACACCAAGCTAAGAGTAGACGTTCCAGCCATGTGAGTCCGTCTATAGTGGTGGCAGTGGACGGCCGTTCCATGAACCTGTTCTGTGTTGCAAATGTTGAACATGTATAGGCAACCGTTCCATGTTACAACGGTCACATAGGCTCGCTCGCTTATACCTGGTTATCGATATCGACTCTGCTTGCTTGCTTGCCTACCTCCGCGGGGCTCCACCCCACGTTTTCAACGGTCACATGGACTCGCTTGTACCGGTCTCTCGCTTGAACCTGACATTAGGATAGCGGCTCCGTGACAGCCACATGGTCATGGACGTCTCGACTTGGCTGCACTGAAAGACAGAACGGATTGGTCCCGTCGATACCCAGAAATATTGAATGGCTGGATGTCTTTGTTGCCACAAGATCATTCATTGATGGCTCCTCGAGCTCCAATTGGACAGTAGTATGAACGAACAACAGTTTGTGGCCATCGTTTGGAAAGCAAGCTGCTTTGTGACTGTTGACGAGATAACTCATCAAGTCTGGTATTGGAATTTGACTACAGCCCAGAAGAAAACAGCGAACACCCATAATCTACCAATCCAGAGTCTCAATTGCCTATACTGATCATTTAGAGACCATGGAAATAGTGCTTTCAGACTTCTCTGCCCAAATTCCTCAATAGCCAGCAACAACGGCAGCGCAGCCCACCAAGTGAAGCTTTTCCAGTCCAGCACTCCGGACATGGTGTAACCATGAGCCAAGTGATTGATAGCAGAGAGCAAGAAAACACAGCTCGTCATGAAAATGCGAGTGGCGCTCGTACGGTCCTTATCCTTGCCAACGACCTTCAGCGACCACTTTGCCATACCAATGCCAGAGCGGTATAGCAACATGTGCCAGAACTGAGAGTACCACGTCCTCATGCTAGTGACATCGCTCAGGTACCCAAATAAAGGCGGCCAATCTTCTGGTCGGTCTAGGTGAAGAATACCGACGAAGACCAAGGCGAAGACGTCGTGCAGGGCGCCGACAAATATGAAGTCGTTAAAGTGCCAGTCGAAAACAGCCCACGTCCGGACTATAGCCTCGCGTTTGATGTCCAGGGAAGGATCTCTCCATATCACGCGGCGGAACCATCTGGCCTTCGAGGGCGAGAAGTCCGACGTTTCGAAGCCTAAGATGCCAATTTCATGGACGAGATCGTCGTACAGGATGAAGATGACGAATTTGAGGAGCGCGGCAGCAAGACGACCTAGGGCAAAGCGTGTGCGTGATGGCTTCTTCGCCCCTTTCACCTGGCGGTTCTTCGACTGATCCGTCACTTGCTGTTCCCGATCGTACTGCTCTCGAACACGTCTCCGAACAAGATGGGTGCTGCACTGTGTCCCGATCCAGCGCGCGTTGAAGAGCCAGAAATATGTCTCTCGCCATGATCGGTCGCGAAAGTCAAGTCGTTCGATGAATAGCAGATTAACGATGTGTTCCAGGTAGAACAGCATGAACCAGACGCAAATATTTGCAGATTTTTGGTCTGGGAGAATGTCTTTGCCATTGATGAAGGCGTAAGCCCAGCTCGCTAGTAAGGGCCCAAAGATGATCTTTCGCTGGGATTGTTGAGTCTTCAATGCTAGAAAACCGAAGGCGAAGGAAGAGACGCCCGCTAGAAAGACTGGCCCTGCCTTGGCAAGGAAGGTCATGGCAAGGAAGTGACCAAGTATTCAGAGAGTGGACGACCTACGCTCTGTCGAGTGAGAGACAAAGGGAGCTGCAATTCCAGGTGGACCGACCCGTTCAAGTTAACGTTAGCCATAGGGCAGGGGAAAGCAACAACTGTGATATGAACCGTTAAGCCACGAACGGCGGGACCCTGTAGAGGATTGCAGAGCAGGCAAAAGCTATAGTACTTACCAAGTTGAAGTCTCAGACCTATCAGATAGGCAAAATATGCTCAGAGATGTAAGAGGTATTCTCCTTTCTTTCAGCATGAAAGGATACTTACCTGGTTTGGGGTGTCGTGAGACTGGAAGGGGGCAATCTCGAGTCTCTCAGACCTCCGTGGATAGTTGTCCACCATCTTTGGCAATGAATCTTCACACTGAGTACGGCTCATGGCAGACGATATAAAGGTTGGCCGCCATACTGTGTCCGTATACCTTGCGATGTTGGCCGAGACGGATCAGAGATTTCGGAGGCATTTCATATCGGCCAATCCTTCGCTAGGTCCGGCCGCCAGCATTTGTCCCCAGCGTCAGACGAGCTGGCTAATAGCAGAACAGGTCTGTTCTGAGAACATCTCAAGAGCGCAATAGACCTCTTCTCGGTCGAGTCTAGAAGGCTGTAGCGGAAAGAAGCTGTTGGAACGAGATGTCCTCGGACTTCAACTCCGCTGCGGTGCTCGCGTCGATCTCTTCCGAGGACAACATGTCAACCGGGACAAATCGTAACGCAGAATAATGATATGTGCTCTCTGAGGCCATTGCAGCTATCACGACAGTCCGGGTCGGAGGGACAAAGGCAGGAAGAAGGCTCAGCGGTTGCACTCGGCTCTCGCCGGCACAAGCGCAGACAATGGCAACTTCGACCATCTTTGGTATTTCTCTCACTAATAACATGCATTTTGCACGGACACCATGAAAGAATCTTCTGCACTATTGCTCACAGGGCAGAAGAACAGATTGATGATGGTCTCTGGGCAATGTCCGCTGCCGGATGTTGTGCATCAAGCCAATACGATCCGATTGGTTCGTCTCATCGTCCAGCCTTCTTGGCCGGGCAGGGCCAGCATCTCGAGGTCCATTCAATCTACTATTGCCTCCATTCATGGCCAGATCTGGTAGTGAAGGCATCTCAATCCCAGCCCTAGCACTCTACGGCCATTGCAACAGCACTCGGAGTTCAGCAGACCGCTCCATCGCCAGACGGAGCTCGAAATCTGCAGGAGAGGAGCTTCCAGAGTGCGAGATGGCTTCGACAGGCCTTGTGTAGCCGGGCGTGGTTTATGGTGGCAGGGATAACTCTGCACAATACCAAGACAATCTTCGTAAGTCTAGCAGGACAGCAATTGGTATAAGACCAGGCTTGCCCTGCTTCAGGTAAGACATCTCATCACCACCACAAAAGCAACTTCAGCCTGGTCCACATCAGAGAAATTTCCTGCTCCAACATCCTCGTTTGAGCCTTACACTATCCTGCACTTCACTACGCTCAAACAGTCGCTATAACTACCACTCATTTCAATCCTTTCTTCAAATTAGTCACTACTCTCAACCAAGCAGCAAACATGTATACCTCCACGATTGCCACCGCTCTCTTTTCTCTCTTGGCCATCGCTTCTGCCAGCCCTGTCACTACTCGTCGAGGACCCGGAGCTCAGCCCAAGTGCACAACTACCATGACATACGAGCCCACTTTCCACATTCAAGTCATGTACGCTGCGACCGTCACTTCGACCAGCTCTGTCGACTGCAAGGGCTGCGCTCTCACCATTGTCGGCAACGATGAAGCACCTGCGCAAACTCCTGCTCCCAAAGCTCCGAAGGCACCCAAGGACCGCAGACAGGTCATCAACGACCCCAACACCGAGACCCTCACAATGTGGGCAACTGCTTGCGCCAAACAAGCATAGCCATCCTGTCACTCGAAACTGTCCATGTGCACAGCTTGCACGACCTGTGAGACACGCACTTGCTTCTCCTAATCCTTCCGCGTTGCATGGACTGGCAGGCGTGGACAAAAGTTGTTCGGCGTCTCTTCTATAGACCATAGAATCTAAATAATGTCTTCACTTATACAACTACATGGCACTTAAACTCGTTCTGCTTCCAGCCAACACCGATCATAATTTCGCTTTGCCACCAGCTAACGCCTTGTCAAGCCAGTCTCCCTTTATGACACCAAGGAACTCCTCACTAATAGTGTTCCTCTCCTCTGGCTTCGTCCTCTCAATATCCCTCTCCCACTCCCTTTCCTCCTTCTGCCACCTTGCTACTTCCTTCCCGATCCAGCCCGCCGCCAGGTCCGCACAGTCTTCTACTTTCTCCATAGCCACCAAGTGTCCCGCATCAACAGTCGTCTCCTTTGTCCCGCCCGTCTTCACTCCCCCATTGCCTCCCACACCCGCGCCCGTAACCGCCAGCTTATCCGCTCTCAGCAGCTTCGTGCTGATCTCACTCTTCTCCCCAAACACATACAGCACCGTCGGCCTAAGGAACGGCAATCTCGCAAACGTCTCACTCGGCTCCTGCCTATAAAACGGACTAGCCGGGGGATCCAGACTAGTATCGACATCAGGATGCGTCCTGCGATTCGGCCTCCTCCCCGGGTCCTGATTCTCCTCCGTCGCAAAATTCGGCCTCAAAAACGAGAAGACCTCATTATGCTTACTCGTCCGCAACGTGACCTGGCCCTCGCACCCCTCCACCTCCCTCAACCCATGCTCCACCCACCGCTCCAACACCCGCCCATCCCACTTCTGATAAAACTTACTCCTCGCGAACCCCTTCCTCGCCTCCTCCCGGCTGGGCCACACATCCCTCCTCCCGGCGGACGCCCTGGCAGGCATCCAGTTCCCCGGGCCCGGCACCCTCGCGATCACGGGATCCAGCAGCACCAAGCTATGGAACAAACGGGGATGCATGAGCGCCAGATTCACAAGATTGTTGCCCCCCATCGAGTGACCCACGCCGATGATGGGGCGCACAAACTCGTCCGGGAACCGATTCACAAGCAAGAACAGGTCGCGCGCGTGGTCCGTCCAGTGCGGATCGTTGCCCATGTGCGGTGCGTTGAGCGTGGACGAGTAGCCCTGCCACGCGACGTCGGAGATCCAGATGGCGCGCAGGCGGAGGTTCTGCGACGCCAGCCGCGAGTGCAGCTCGTCCCACAGGGGCTCGTACAGTTCTTTCGGGAAGCCGTTCGCGTGGGCCGCGAGGATCGTGATGTCCCCTGCCGACGGGGCGGGGTTGTCATGCGGGATGTATTGCTTTACTGCCAGTTGGAGGGGGGATTCTTTGCCGCTAAGAGTGGCGCGGGGGAATTGGCGGATGTGCGAGCAGGGGATCGTGTGCTCTTTTATGGTGAAGATGGAGGTGGACATTGTGGTGGTGGTGGGCGGCCCGGAGGCTCACTGAGGGGTTGGATGCTTGTTACTGGAAAATACGGTGCTGGTATGGAATCCTACAGCGGCGGTTACGATACTCGTAGACAAGCAGAAAATTCTATGTATATTTGTATAACATTCCGGACAAGACTGCGAGTTATATGATGCTTGTGGATCGAGGTGGAACTGTGGGAGGTCGTCGTCGGCAGTGAACGTTGATTACCCGAGGCCCAGCTTTCACTAACCGGAGGCGTATACCACGGCACTCCCACAGCCATGGATCACAAGCGCTTGATAGGAACAGTGTTCGAGCATATACAAAGAGCGTCACTGATCATCATGGTGTATTACTTAATGTTCAGGGTCACAGGAAGTGCCTCCTCCAGCGATTACCAAGGCTTGTACGGCACGATGCGGTAGCACAATCTCACATAGACGACAACTTCATGAGAGAAAACATTGATTCTTTGTGCACTAGTCGTAGAAAAGAAGAAAGCCAAGCGCCATTGCTCGCTCGACACGTCTCAAAAGGACAAGTCGTCTATTCGCCACCAACCCAACATCGCTTCTGTGATCGAAGGAAATTACTGCTGAATGGTATCCGCGGGAGACAGCTCGAGTGTTGTTGTGGTCATGATCTACTCCTCAGCCTCGAGAGGAGCCTCCTCGTCGTAGTCGCCCTCCTCGCCCTCGGACACAGCCGCCTCCTGGTATTGCTGGTACTCGCTGACCAAGTCGTTCATGTTGGACTCAGCCTCGGTGAACTCCATCTCGTCCATACCCTCGCCAGTGTACCAGTGCAAGAAAGCCTTGCGACGGAACATGGCGGTGAACTGGTCGCCAACACGCTTGAAGAGTTCCTGAATGGAGGTCGAGTTACCAACGAAGGTAGAAGACATCTTGAGGCCACGGGGAGGAATAGAGCAGAGAGCGGTCTGGACGTTGTTGGGGATCCACTCGACGAAGTAAGAGGGGTTCTTGTTCTGAACGTTGCGGATCTGGTCCTCGACCTCCTTCATGGAGACCTTGCCACGGAAGATGGCAGAGCAAGTAAGGTAACGACCGTTGCGGAAGTCAGAGGCAGCCATCATGTTCCTCGGGTCGAAAATCTGCTGAGTGAGCTCTGGGACGGTAACGGCGCGGAAGGAGTGAGCACCACGGCTGGTGAGGGGAGCGAATCCAACCATGAAGAAGTGGAGACGAGGGAAAGGAACCATGTTGACGGCTAGCTTGCGTAGATCAGAGTTCAGCTGGCCAGGGAAACGCAGGCAAGTTGTCACACCGGACATGACGGCCGAGACAAGGTAGTTGAGGTCACCGTAGGAGGGAGCGTTGAGCTTGAGAGTGCGCATGCAGATGTCGTAGAGAGCTTCGTTGTCAATGCAGAAGGTCTTGTCCGAGTTCTCGACCAGCTGGTGGATAGAGAGGGTGGCGTTGTAAGGCTCAACAACGGTGTCGGACACCTTTGGTGAAGGGACGACAGAGAAGGTCGCCATCATACGGTCGGGGAACTCCTCACGAATCTTGGAGATGAGAAGAGTACCCATACCAGCACCAGTACCACCACCGAGGGAGTGGGTGATCTGGAAACCCTGGAGGCAGTCACAGCTCTCGGCCTCACGACGAACGACATCGAGAACCTGGTCGACAAGCTCGGCACCCTCAGTGTAGTGACCCTTGGCCCAGTTGTTACCAGCTCCTGACTGACCGAAAACGAAGTTGTCGGGGCGGAAAAGCTGACCGCAAGGACCGGCACGGACGGCGTCCATAGTACCAGGCTCGAGATCGACGAGGACAGCGCGAGGGACATATTTGTTTCCAGAGGCCTGAAGTCGAAGGTTAGTATTAAGGTATCACTGTTCTTGGGGCTTGACTCTTCCCACTTCGTTGAAGTAGACGTTCATGCGCTCGAGCTGAAGGTCCGATGTGCCATTGTAGCTGTCAACCGTCAGAATGGTTTCAATTGAGCTTCAAATTTCATTGACATACACTCCGGATCCGTCAAGACCGTGCTCGCCAGAGATGGTCTGCCAGAAGGCAGCTCCGATCTGGTTACCCTTTTGGAGTGTCAACAACGTCCTCTTTTACGATCTATTCATGGCGATCGGGTTGCAACATACGCATTGGCCGGTTTGAAGGTGCACCTGTACATCAGATAGTCAGCAAAAGTGATCCAAGTCTAGGCAGTCACCTCAAGCGGTGTGTTGACGTGGGGCCAAACACGCGTCTGAGGTTGAGCTGAGGTTGGGAGACGAACGATTTCACGCATGGTGGATGATTGTGACGAGGTCGATCACAGAGAGAGGATATTGGGTGGTGTGAAGAGGTGGTGATAGACGTTGAGCCGAGATGTCGTTGGATGAGGGGTGTCAGAAACGCGACACTTGAGAGATTTGTGTCTGTGGATGCCGCCTGGGCTTCGACTTCTGTTTGTGGGGTCCAAGCGTTCTGCCAAAAGGCAAGACGCTAAGCGCGGCCCGCGCCGGTCGCTCTCCCAATGGTGTTTGCGTTTCAACACATGGCTGTCGCTTAGCTCCTCCTTCTGCATGAGCACTTGTCAGTATTACACCCTTCAATTGAGCGAATATTGAGCGTGCATACCGTTTTCGAGATTCAGAGGTGCTTGGCTCCTGGTCTAGATATCACTTGCTCTCCGTACCCCCTTTACCAGGTCTTTCATTCCTGTCCCTGGTTGCGAGACCTTGTTGTCCCGCTAGGATAATTCACCCTCGTCGACAATGCTGGCCAGATCTAGGAACAGTAAGACTGGCTCTGGTGATGACGGGAACTTCATGTCAGAGGGCCAACTAGGTAAGTGTGGAAAATGGATCGTTGGGATCGAATACTAAGCAATTTCCCAGCTGATTACCTCGCCGACCTTCGCACGAGCAGGGCTGCCAGACTTAATGGGTCACGACCTCTGCCACCTTCTCGATCAGACAACCACAAACGACCTGATAGCCCTAATGCGTCTCGAGATGGTCCAAACGAATACGCTGGCCGACCTCTTGTGCCTGCACCCCTACGTGTCAGTAGTCCAGCACCAAAAGCGAAAGAGGTAGAAGCCCCACAAGCGAAGAGCAACGCCACTACGAGCCCCAGCATGGTATATCTCGAAAACGGGACTAGGTGGATGGAGAAGCAGGAAGCCCGATCACTACGAATGGCTTTGGAGGACATGGACCTGGAAGAGGAAAAACGAATTCATGAGGCCGCTCAAGACGAGGCCTCCCAGTTGGTCCTGGAGCACAAAAGTCCAACCAAGAAGACCGAGACCTCCGCCTACGCCAATCCTGATGCTCCAAAGAGAGACTACAGAGTTCATCTACGGCAGGGAAGCTACGGCAGATGCCACAGTCCTATGCCAGACCTGTCCAATTCTAGTGCTACTTCGCCAATCAAGTCCAAAGCGAGCTTCAAGTCAAGGGCTGAGGAGGAAGCTAAAGTGGAAGACACCCCCAAGACAGATTCTTGCACGTCTAATGCTCCGCAATCGAAGAGACTTCCTTCAGCAGAGATTCCCGCAGAACGCCCAGCATCTCCTCCGAGTCCCCGGAAGCAAATGAAGAAAAGCTACCAGGGCCTGGCGAATGCAGTAGCAGCGGATATTGCAACCATCAAGAGGAGGGTCAGTAGTGGGAGTAGGCGGAAAGTAAGCAGTGAGAAGCGAATGTTTCCAACGGCTGAAGATAGGATCTATGAAGAGCCCGAACCGATCAAGGAGGAAGAAGTGGTCGAGCCTGTGAAGCAACCGGCACCACAACCGCCTCCTCAAGAAAGCACTGTTTCATCCATGCCACGTCACATGAGAAAAAATCCTTTCGCTCGTGCCAGCTTGGAGCGAGCTAATTCTCTTGCTGCTGGGCAAGGTCCGAGGTTCAACCCCATCGAGATCCAACGAAACCCTCCCAGCCAGAGCAGACGTCCTTGGTACATGTCCAATAAGCCAGCTAGTGCCCCTGCTGTACCTCAGACCCAGGAAGTCGAGAAGGAGACAAACAATGATGAAGAACCTAAATTGAAGGATGGTAAGGAGATCCGAGGTGACGATATCCGCGCTGCTACAAGCATGAAGCGTAAAGATCGCAGCACAAACTTGCCGCAGCCGACAGCAGTGAGCGACAGCCCTGGTAGACCTATCGTCAGCTTCACGAACGAATGGAAGAAAAAGGAGGTCGAGAGGGAAAGAAGTGCATCGCCAATTACAGGACCTCGGCCCAATTCTCGACCTGGATCCTCAAATGGACAAACCATGGCACCTCCGACGAGAGTGCAGCCACCCCGACCTGCACCAATTGCGCGACCCGCACGTTCGCTACCAACTACGCATATCCCACACCCACTCGCAAGATCAAACACGTCTCCTCCAAACGTCAACATCCCGAACGGCATCCCAGTTCTGAACCTCCCGGACGGTGACGATGGCACAGCATCTCCAGTGCTTTCCGAAGAGCCAGACTTACCACAGCTGAATTTACTGCAGACCAGCAACGAGCCTAAGAGATCAATACCTACCCCAACAGCCCCACGGAGCATGCCTAACATACCTTCTATCAATGCCCCCAACGGCAATACTCAAGCTTCGGAGCCTACAAGGCAATCACCTGCAAGACCCTTACCAGTACCCAAGCAGCCTACCCGCCCTAATTCCAACAGACAGTCGCAGCTACAGGCGGATCCGAGACACACGCAATCTGCGCCTCATATCACACCTACTCAGCAGAAAAGCAGTGCGCTCTGCGCCCAATGTGCTCTGCCAATTGCTGGACGTATTCTCAGTGCGGCTGGGGAGCGCTTCCACCCAGAATGTTTTGCTTGTCACCAGTGTGGCATCAACCTCGAGTGTGTCGCCTTTTACCCCGAACCAGACCAGAAATACTACGAACGAATTGCGAGGATCCACCAACGTATGCAGGGATTTGAGGTGGCCATGCCAGAAGGCGTGACGGAAGAAGATGTTATTAGACTTGAGCAGGAGGACGGGGATGAAGGGATGCGCTTCTTCTGCCACCTCGATTTCCATGAGCTGTTCAGTCCTCGCTGCAGGAGCTGCAAGACTCCAATCGAAGGCGAAGTTGTCGTGGCCTGTGGGGCCGAATGGCATGTTGGCCATTTCTTTTGCGCGCAATGCGGAGACGTAAGCTGACCTACCTGACCGTCGATGTATACGCTGACTTGTCGAAGCCTTTTGATTCCTCGACTCCATTCGTAGAGAAAGACGGATATGCTTGGTGCCTCGGATGCCACACTCATCGCTACAGCCCAAAATGCAAGAAATGCAGGAAGCCAATCACTGAAATAGTCGTCAATGCTCTCGGATATGACTGGCACGGAGATTGTTTCTGTTGCTCGGTATGTACACGACTGCAGCTGTATGCTCATGGCATGATATTAATATTCGTACAGGAATGCGGAGGCGGATTTAATGACGGCCAGTACTTCTTGAGAGGAGCCTCGACAGACCCGGTTTGTGTCAGGTGTGAGGATAGACGACTCAAGGCGTAAGGCTTTGGCATTGACGTGGCATATGTGCAATTACATAGTGAACGATCGGCTATACACCGCTTGTCCGTTCGAATCATTTTCTCCGGGGCTGGGTAATACGTGGAGGTGGCCACTGTGGGGGCCGTTTTTCGGCAGCGGTTGACGCGATAGATCAAAACAATCGATACGCGATTGCATAGAGTCAAATCGATGGAGTTTGTGGTATCGGAAAGCATGATAAGATACAAGTAGTGATTGCGTTGAGGTGTGACAGCCGGTGCCAATTATAGCCAGCGCATCAAAAGGCTGATGGACAAATTGGAAGTAGGTGTGCTGGCTTCGAGGGTCAGAGGTCGACGTCAATGGCCTTGGGTTGTGATTGGCCACGACGCGCCTCATCGCGGCTACTGACCTCCAATTTCCTTGCCCAAGACACCACTTGACCCTGATCTTTCCTTGCTCCGTGCGGTCAATTCAATCTTCCTTCGACATCATCTGCTCATTGTTCAGTTTGTTCTATACCCTGCTCTCACTCAACCTCGAGGGCTCTAGTCATGTCTTTGATTGTCCAACACTAATCGTCTCTCTCATTCCCAACTTGTACTCTCATTGCTTTCCTTCATTGTTTTTACAGCGGTCCATTCCCTTGATACCCACACACGCGTGCTTCATTGCATTGCCGAATCCCACAGATCTTGAGGGGATCTGAGAAAATAGAAAACAAATAACACATACAGTCGATAGCTAAGAGCGACGTCTGATCGCTCACAGCTGTCGCGCGGAAAGGTATTCCCACAAGCTCGAGTTCGGGAAGCTCAGTTGCTGATATTGACGTCCTAGGGACACGACGAGTACCTTTTCGCAATCTCCATCACCAACCCACAAGACTCCAGTGCGAAGCAAGAAACATCAGCTGAGCCATGCTGCTCCCCTGAGCGAATCGCTACCTCATTCTGTTGCCTCTGCGCCTACCGAGCTCGGCGCCAGATACTTCACACCTGCGCTTTTTCCCAGACGAATCGACGCTCTTGATCAGTCTTCAGACCGACCTTCCGTTCTCCGTGGCCGCAGTGATTCCAACGCTAGTGAGAGCTACTACACTGCAACTTGGAATACTCCAAACGACCCTGCCTTTCAATCTACTGGACGGAGACCGCATACGTCAGGGAGAGAAACAGCAGCTGGTAGTCGAGGTCCGGTTCCGGCAGGATTCGTATTTGGATTGGATCACTTGGTGCAATCAAGGCTGCCCAAAAGCTTGTTTGGAGATATCACGGAAGGCCCACTGAGCCCCAGTCTTGCTAAACAAATACGGGCGTCGCAGAAGTTGTCGGAACACGCCGCTGGCCTGTTCGGAGATCAGTCTGACTTTTTGACGCAAGCTCGAGGGGGTCCAGTTGAGAGAACACCACCAAGACCAAAAGTGACGGTAGAGATGCTTGCTTCTAGGTGGGCGCCGACTCCTGACAAGGAGTTGTACGAGAAGGAGATGGCCGAAAAGGCACGGGAACCTCAGTCTCCACAGGTCAAGTCTGGTGGTATACAATCCTTGGAGTCGCCGAGGCCAACTTCGATCCGCACTGGTTCTTTGGAAAGCACGAAGGAGTCGCCGAGGAAGAAAAAGAAGGTCTTGTGGAATGGTCGACAATGTGTGATCTATCTCCCCTCTGGCGCGCCGGAAAGATTTGGTAGGGCGCGGCCTATGAGCCGAGAACAGGTTCACGATTTGATGCGAGGATGGCAAGCGGCTGGCTTCGACACTAATGGGTTCGATGTTCAACATTCAGAGAACCCAGAAATTGAGGCTGACCGTGGGGAGCTGAGATATACAGAGGCTCAGAATTTGTTCGTTGCGCCAGCAGGTACAAGAGCCAATGTCAAGATTGCAGACCCGAAGGCCTGGAAGGACTACGAGAACTGGCTTATGGAAGAAAAGCTGCGTGCACTCGGTGTGGGTGGATTGGATGAACCTCCAGTCATGTCTCGAGAGACTTCTGGTCAACAACAATCGCGAACATTTTCGCCGCAATTCAATGCTGCGCCTGGGACGCAAGGGTACCCCTTCTCCCAGAGATCTACTCCTGGCCTGTCAAACTTCAGCACTACCACACATTCGCGGACTATGTCTGTTGCATCGCCCCTGTCATCTGGCCCCGAAGGCCGTGGTCATGCCCACAGGCATTCGGTGTTTGGTATGCCTCAAGCGTTCCAACAAATGCCTGGTAACATGAACCCGACCATGCGATCGTTCTCACCGTCTCAGCAGCTTAGTCTGAACGCTGTCGCAAGAGCGAGTTCACCAGGATTTGATCGATTCAAGAGCAGTGTTAGCCCGGTCCCCCAAGCTGGTCCACCTCTCGATGGTCAGCCTTTCCGTCCAAGTCCAGTCGGTGAGAGGAGGTTTACCCCCCCTGCTCATATGCGGCATCATTCTCTCGCCCCAACATTCTCGCCTCACCAGGCGCCAGCGGTCGTCGCACCACGTCGGTCACCGTTAGCCGAGGTGCCTGAAGATGAAGACGAACTACCACAACAATTCACACCCCGCGCTCAGACTCAACAGACCGACATTGTCGTGCCGACACCTCGTGGTCACCGCAAGAACATTAGCGAGAATCTGGAGAAGGAGATTCGCGATGCTGAGAGAATGCTCGAACAGCAGAATTCGTGGGAGAACGGGGAGCAAGCAAAGCCTGCCCAGCAGCCGCCTTTTAGTCAGTTCAGCATGCCTCCTCAAGATTCATTCTCTTTCAAACCGCCAACGCACACACCATCTGGGTACCAGTTCGGCGCACCCCAAAATGTGCCGTCGTTCCAGCCGCAAGCTTTCGCATTCCAGCCACAGAATACATTTGGACCGCCATCTTTCAACCCGAGCCAGCCTGCCTTCAATCCGAAGCAATCGACATTCAACCCAGGTCAGCCGACTTTCCAGCCTCAAGCGCCGAGCTTCAACTTCAACCCTGGTCTTGCAGCTCGAGCGCCCTCCTTCCAGCCTGGCTCCGTGACGGACATGTTTCCTCATGCACCTATCGGACGACCGAGCCAGCTCGGTCATACTCGCCAGCAATCTTCTGGAAACCTCAATGTTACTGCCCCGGCTTTCAAGCCTCAAAGTTTTGGAGGTCCTGGTGCAATGCCATCTGGTAGTTTCGACTTTTCTTCTGAGTTCAAGCCCGGTGCGCAGACATTCCAAACGAGCAAGCCTTTGGAGCCTCAAGAAGGAAAGAAGCCCATCTTTGGCGAGGTTCACATTCCAGACGTCGTGAAACCGGTGAAGAAATCGAAAGCGGTCGCTATTATTAGACCAATTAGCTCTCACAAGAACGATACTGCTGATCAAGTGGAAGAAGACGAGACTGGTAGGCCTATGCAGAGTACGGATCGACAGAAACGTGCTTTCAGAGCTGCGGAAGATGATGGCGATTCCGTTCCGCTGTTTGCTACACGACCAGAATCACCCGCGCAAGCCAAGGCCGGTGCCCCCGAACCGCTCGCTGAGAAAGCCGACGTGCCAGCATTATCGAAGCAGACTACCAGCAATGATGAAAAACTCGAGCAAGGAGTCCTGGATGATTCTGCAATGGACATGGATGGTGCACCTGAGGTGGAAGACAAAGATGCTACTGCTGCTGATTTGGCTGCTCTTGACTACCAGACAGACGAGAACAAGGAGAACGCTCCACTGCAGAACACCAACGCCCCAACTACCAGCTCTCACTCGCGGAACCTCAGTTCACTGTCTGCCTTGGCCAAGCCGTTCGAATTTGTGCCCAAGGCTCAGACCGCACAAGCGCCGCCGTTGCAACTACCACAATACGACGTGCAGTCAAGCCCTGAGAAGAGGACCTCGCTGAACCCCGAGAAGCCTGACTTCAGCCCCGCCCGTATCTTCTCCCGCGATGTCGGATCTGTGGATGACAGTCTTTCCAATGCTCCTGAGCCTGAAAAGGCTGTCTCGCCTTTGCGAGAAGCTACGCCCCCTCGATTAGCGGAGCTATCTTTTGAGCCTTCCTTTGATGAGATTGATGCCGTAATGCGACAATTGAATGAAGAAAACGATGACGAAGACGTACGACAAAGTCAAGAATCCGACGACGTCGAACGCGTAGACACGGACCAACTTCGTAATTCTTCTCCTTCTGCTATGATCTCTCAACTGGAGGCTCTTAGAAGTGATGCTCCCAGTCCAGGATCGGTACAAGTTCACCACATTCGTGGTGATCGTTCGAGATCGGTCTCTTCCATGTCCGAGAAGGCTCATCTGGACATGTCCACTTCTTTGGAGATGCCTTCTCCCAACATGCAAGGGCCACGTAACAGGAACCTCGGACCTTCTAGCGAGTGGTCAGAGGACTTTGCTCCTGGTGCGGAACAGCAGATCCAGCAACGCAGCATCTTCGACGAACGTGTTGATGAGATCATCGGAAAGGCTTTCAAGGACCACTTGGAGCCTCTCCAAGAGCAAATGGCTTCGCTCAGACGTTCATTGTCTGAGGCTCGGCCGACTACTGCAGATTCACGGGTCAAACGTCTTGCATCCTCTGGCCTGGACAGTGATGCGGATGACGAGGACGACGTGATGGATAGCAAATTCTTGGCGAGACCTCTTTCAAGTCGTGGTAATCGCAAATACGACTTGATGAAAGCTGCAGTGGCGGATGCCCTCACCCAACGGTCAGCGTCGCCCGGCAGAAACAGCCATGTAGACTTGCTGCACAGTTTCGAACTCGTCAACAGTCGTCTAGACACCCTACTCGTCAAGGGTTTCGATCTTGAGGACATTCGGGATGTTGTCCAGGAGGCGATGCAGAAGACGACCTCCTCACTTGTCCACGTGCCACGCTCAGTATCGTCAGATGAGGAGAAAGACTTCAAGGTTCAGAAGCAAGAGCACTTTGACACTAAGAAGCTTCTTCGTCTGGCCGAGGAGGAGCTAGACATTCTTCGTGCGACAATCTTGGACAAGGATAGCAGGCTGGAGTTCCTCGAGCGTGAACGCCGCGATCTTCGCGATCGAGCGGACAATGGCGAGGAGTTGGCCGACAGAATGAGCCGCAAGGTCAACGACTTGGAGGCTGAGAGCACTACGCTGCACTCGACCCTTGAGGAGTACAGAGCTCTGCGCTTGAAGCTGAAGCACGATCAAGAGGACACCGAGGCTGAGAACAGACAGCTTCGAGCTACTATGTTGGACTTGGAAGGTCAGGTTGCAGATGGCAAGAACGTCCGCGACAACATGCGCGACAAGCTTGATAGAATCCATACCGACATGGCCAGCGCTGCACAGCAACTAGCGAACCAGAAGGTGGTCTGGCAGCGTCAGAATGAGGATCTACAGAAGCGATGCGCCGTCTTCCAGTCTCGTCTGGACTCTGAGATCCAGCTACGTGCGGGCCTTGAGAACGAAGTGTCTCGCTTGCGGATGCTTGCCTCTGAAGGTGAGAGTGCAAAGGTACAGCTCGAGCAGAACGTAAGAACAAACGCGATGCTCGAGGACACCATTCAAGGACTTCGAGACGAGGTCAACGAGCTTCAGACCAGCAACTCTCGCGTGCATCGCGAACTCCAGGATGCCCGAGAGAATTCTCGCCTAGAGGTCCAGCGTGCGCAGCTCATGATGCAAGCCGGCGTCGAGACCGCAAGCAACCAGGCCGACGCCATGCGTGCCGGTCTGGAAAGCAAACTCTCCATCACCGCCAACGAGCTCGAGAACATGAAGGCAATGATGGAAGCCATGAAGTCCCGCCACGAGATTCTCTTGCAAGAAGAAGCCGACCTCCGCCGCGAAACGCTCCACAAGGTCAACGAAGCGAGCAGCTCGGCCCTCGAGAACCTTCGCGCGCGCCACGAGGAAGACGTCCACTTCCTCAAGACCCAGCACGACCGCGCCCTCGCCGAATCAAAGCACGACCATGTGCGCTCCGAGAACTTCTGGAACGAGCGCCTGACCATGTCCGAGGAGCGCCACTCGCACCTCAAAGAACGCATCTCGCACCTGGAAGAGCGCCTCGCGATCGCCAAATCCGCTGCCAGCGCCGCCGCCCAAGCCGCCCAGGCAGCCGCCAAAGCGCCCCTCGCCACGTCGTCCAGCGAGCCCGAGCGCATCTCGCCCCAGGCCTTGCGCGAATCCATCCTCGTCCTACAAGAGCAACTCCAGGACCGAGAATCGCGCATCGAGCGCCTCCAGAACGATCTGTCGAGCACCAACGCCACGGTCCCGCAAACGCTCAAAGAGAAAGATATCGAAATCTCCTGGCTCCGAGAGCTCCTTGCCGTCCGCGCCGAGGACCTCTCGGACCTCATCAGCACCTTGTCCAAGCCGGACTTTGACCGCCAAGCTGCCCGCGACGCCGCCATCCGTATCCAGACGCAGATGCAGATCGAGATGGCGGAGAAGGAGCGCCATATCACGGCCGGCGACAGTCTGCCGAAGCAAGCGCTGGCAGGCATCACAAATTTCGCGTCCCCAAAGGCCGTGCAGTTGGCTGCGGCGATTGGGAACTGGAGGGCAAGAGGGGCGCCCAGCGTGCCGCCGAGACGGGGCAGTCCAGCTGCAAGGGAGATGGGCAGGATGGCAGGGGCAGAGGGTGGTGCAGCTAGCAGCTCGATGAAGAGAGAAGACAGAGCAGAGAGGGAGGTCGGGGACCGGATCAGCACCAACGACGAAACGCCGAGCAAGATCACCATCGCGCAGCCCCGGCCTGGTAGTGCTGCGAGCTGGATGAGCGGCCTCATGACGCCGCCTGCGAGCGGGCTGAGGAGGACGCCGAGCCCGTTCGGCAGAGAGAGCGCTGCTAATGGGGCCATGAAGAGGCCGGGCAGTAGGGATGCCGCGGCGGGGCAGAGGAGGTTTGGGACGGAGAGCCCGGCGACCCCGGGCGCGACGCCGATGGGGTTCAGGAAGAGCAGCTTTGATGCTGATGCTGGGAGCGTGGATTTTGAAGGGGAGGGGGTGGGGCAGGGTGGAGAGGAACTGGTTGGGAGGAGCTTGGCTAGGGAGCTGGAGTTGGAACCGCTTGGTTGAGACTGGAAGAAGCAATGAGTAGCGAGGAGAAAGATGAGAGCAGAGGAGAGGATGAATGTGACGAGATGTGTGGAAAATTTCCTTGCGTCAGATGACGAGATTGTACTGCGATTTTGGCTGTCGATATGGAACAGACTGTTAATACCTCCCCTCTTCTATCTCTGGGGCTTTTTCCTTTTTGTTACTATCTGAAAGCATTGCTGGGGACGCAGACTGAATTGATCTGAACGGGAAAGATGATACCCCCTTTTTTTTAGTAGTTAGATTTGCTTATATATCTCCTTATATCTTATCCTATCGAGGGATGTTTGTTAGCTAGGCAGTAGCTAGAAGTGGATACAGGAGAAGCGTCACTCGTTCACTCGCTTACTCGCTTAATCCTCGCCCGAGTGACACTCATCACGCTCAAGGATGATATTTAGACGGTGATCTGAGTGACAGTATTGCAGAAACGACCGCAGAAAAATCAATATGGTATCTCAATCCTGCAACGCTTGTTGGCTATACTGAAGGAGAAACTCCGACATCTGATGATGGGCTCATGCAAGAACATGCAAGAGAAGCCTTGAAAGTGGGGACACCTTGACACCGACTACTGTTGCGCCTTTGCACGCATGCATCCGGAGTGCTGTCGCTCAAAAAAAAAAAAAGAGTAAAGATCAGAAGGTCGCTTTTGTGACGTTGAGGTTGTTCTGCCCGTCCTGCTTTTGCCTGTCCTGTCCTGTCCTGTCCTGTCCTGTCCTGTCCTGTCCTGTCCTGTCCTGTCCTGTCCTGTCCTGTCCTGTCCCGTCCTGTCCTGTCCCGTCCATCCATGCCGTTTCGTGAACATAGTCCGTAGGTCTTCTTCTCGTCGTGATCGTTCTCGTGTCCACCAAACCGCCCTCGCCGCGCCACCGGGTGCCGTCGTCCCGTATGACCTGAGACCACATGGTCGTCCTTGGTGTCCTACTGGTGTGACCGAGTTCAGATCGCGTGGTTCTACGACTTCGTGTTTTGGATGTTGGCTTCGCAGGCATCCAATCATGATACCATCAGCAAGTCCTCGTTCCAGCACTCACCCCATCCTCTGATGCACGGGCGGAAAAATCCTCTGCGCCCCTTGGATCATCATCTCGATATCGCCCATACCCGTCGTTTCGAGGCTCTGCATCAGCTCCATCTGCTGAGAACTGCTCAAACCGAAGCCCTGCATGTCATTCGAGGCGTTGTTCCAGAAGTTGGGATCCAAAAACTCGTTCGCGGACTGGTGCAGCGATTGGTTGGTGTCGGTCGTGGTGAGGGGGTAGCCGAAGTCGTAGGACTGGGTGGGGGGAAAGCTAGGGTTGGAGGAGTGAGAGGTGAGTGGTGGTGGACCGGGCTGTTGTTGGCTGTAGGATGAGGGAGGCATGGCGTATGGGTCGTAGGCTGGAAAGCCAGAGGTCGGCGGTCGCATCGAGTACGGCTGGTTCCAGCCTGACATGGCGAGGTTGTTAAAGTCGTTGGGAAGAGGCTGGAACTGGTTCTGGGGGATGTTGGGGGTTATCTCTTGGCTGCTCGGACGACCATTGGAGTGAGGCGCCGACTTGACTGACTCGGGACTGCCGGTGTTGGTATATGGGTAGGAAGAGGAGGAAGGAGTCGAAGTCGGGATCTGTGATGGGGAAGACGTGATGGGAGGCGATGTCATCCCGAGGTGCTGAGGTATTGACGGCGCTTGGGACATGTCGTTGCGTTTTGCGGGATGGTGAAAATAGCCGAAAGGAGGTGTCTGATCGGGAGTGCCTTGCGGTGGAATAAATGCTGGACTAGTGGTCCTTGATCTTGATACGCTGTCGGTCGAGGCTGCTAGTGGTGAAGGCGCATCTGAAGGAGTACCAGTAGAGATCGGGACGTCTCCATCCTTGTCGTAAATCTTCAGGGTTGCATCAATGATATGCGTATAAAGTGCATGTGCAGAAGCTACACCGGGCCACCGATCGACTGCGATCAGGATGTTTTCCATACCCGTCGCAAGAATCTGCTGGACTTCTCCTCGTGGGTTCTGCTTCCTTACTTGTTCGTACGACAACGACCAGAGCATGGTATTGATTGCCATGAAAATCGCCTGAGTAAAGATCCAGGTAAGATCGACGTTCTTCCGTCTGATCTGTTCCCTGGTCATGTAGATGTTGTACTTGGCAGCATCGAAGCATTTCATCGCGCCAGTCAAAGAAGGCCTTGGGATTTGTGGTGATGGCCGATATAAGAAAGCGATCATGGTGTTATATCTCCCGATGAACCACGCCTTGTCAAGGCCAATGCCTTGATCGTTCTCGGGTGCGATATCCCGCCACTCGTCCATCTTCTGAAGCATTTCTGCGAACCATGGATCTTGGTCGTCTTTTGGAGTGGCCCTTTTCTTGAGATACAGCTTCCTGCGGATCTCAAGTTGGAGTAGTCGCATCTTGAAGAAGTGCATGGCGATCCACTTTTTCAGTATCGTAGGCGCTCCAGGAGGCGGTGGCATTTCCCGATTGATATATACGTCGTCGCAGAGATAGAACCAGTTCACGTCAAAGTGTTCACGTCCGATTGCAAGTGACATGGGACGACCAAGAGCGTGTGACAATCCGGCTTCCATGGTGAAGATGCACCAGAAGAGTCTCCTTCGCATGTCGGTCTCCAGTGGGTCCGCCACGTTGTTTCCTTCTAGTCGCGAGATGGAAGCCTCCTCATGTATGCCGAGCGCTTGTACCAGTCTTACCGCAATCCCAACAATGTAGTAGATCGCTGTCCGTGTGGGCGTCAGCAGTGAGTACTCGGCGACCAGAGCAAAGGCTTGTAGAGTTTTGAGATCCATGCGCTGCACAACAGCTTCCATATACTTGAGAGCTGCCAAATAGTAGCTGTCAGCAAGTCCAGCGTACTGAGTGTCCATCTTCTGCAGACTGATAGCTATGACCATCCTGGTGACAAAGTTTTGAAAGGGATCCGCGGTGCCATTCTGAGCTGCCTCGATGTCGGCGGCAAGGGTCGGCTCATGTAGAGCAGGGTACATGGGCTGTACTTTGAGGCAGTAAAGCTGGTAGAGTAGCTGGAGCAGATCCTTGTTCGGCAGGTCCTCTGCTGCGACGCTCGAGATGAGCGGGTATACCTTTGACGTTGGCTTTGCTGCTTCAACAGCATACATCTCTTGCGCCTGCCTTGAACTTGCATCGGGAACAATCTCCTTGATCGTCTTGGAATCGGTAAACTGCTTGGCGAGCTGCATGACAAGTCTAGTGATCTGTGTACCGCTCGAAGGTCCCAGAAACTTGGTTTCGTCGACATCTTGAAGCTTTACGGCAGCTCCGCTTCTCATCATGAGCTCGGGGTCTTCTGTGACATCCTCGTTCTCCAATCGGTCAATCTCTTTCTCCAATTCATTTGCGCGATGTTGTAACCACACGACATAGTCGCGCTTGATGTTGCAGCGCTTGCTTGGGTCCCAGTATTCGCAGACTGCATTCGTTCTCTCGCAAGGGCCGCATCGAGGTAGGCCTGGGTCGCATCTCGTTTTCCTCTGCGTTCAATGTCAGCAAATGTCGCTTCTGCTTGGGTCTAAGTGTAGGATACCTGCCGACAGCGCGTGCAGGCTGTGAGAGTGTGGGCTACCCGCGGCGAGCTGCCATCTTCCGCCGACTTCTGTCTGTTCAGTGGTGTCTTTTCATTTCTCGAGTTGCCGTTGGGCGTGGACGAGTGTTCTCCATTCATCGTGACCATGTGGTCAACCTCTGTCTAAAAGCGCCTTTGCGACCTGATACACTTTTGTCGGATCCGGCCGCATGGTTCTGAGAAAGACGGGATAGGGAAGTGCTCAGTCCATCGGAGGAGGTCACGACTGCACGAGAGGTCGAGGAATGGAATTTGCAGCCCTAGTCTCTCCTGCGAGCGGCACAGTGCGCACGAAGAGGTGTACAACAAGAGTGCGACAGAGTGCCGAGTGGGAACATGTGCTGCGGGGCAAAACGCAGGCCCAGAGCGTGTGAAGAAGCACAAGTGGAGCGCGGCACCAAACACAATCAGCTCTGGCGACAAGGATACCCCAAGCAGAGAGCAAGACACAGGAGACGCGCTCGAATACTGACAAAAGTGCCGAGGCTGATGCCAAATCTCCTGATAGGACCCACAGCGCACATTCATATTCACTGGCAAACGCGGACTGTCAAGATGCATAGTCGCGGCACGAACGATGGGGCTAGCTATCGAGGAAGACTGAGGACTGAGGCAGACCCCCGGCCATGATGGATATTGTGCCTTTAGTGTCCCGACAAGCTTATTTGCTGTGGAACCTTGATCGCCGTCTTTGCCAGTCATCTATCCCTCATCTATCGCAACCCGGATGCGGCACAGCTCTTGAGAACAGCTCACAGGTCGACATACGATAATACAAGTGGTCTTGTGCAAGGCTGAAACGGTTCTATGCAGCGCGGTGCAGCAGCAATCAAACAAGCACAAGCAGAGGGAGCAATAGGCTTTCTGTGATCGTCCCCAAGCCGTTCCAGACAGCGCCAGACAAACCAGAGGAGAGCTGAGAGAGAAGTGTAAAGACCCCTGTCGGTTGGACAAGACAGCGGGCGCCATTCCCTTTTCTCTGGCGGCACACGCACCTCTCTCACCACCCACCCGTGGCCCACGCAATTGTTCCTGCGCTCCTTCCGCATTCCCGTCAGCCTGCCATTCTTGTCCACGGATCGGCAGCATTGTAGCGACCCGTCAAACACCACCTTCTCGAATTGATCCAGTTGTCGATTGCAGGGTGTGTATTCGACGCCCTTTCTTCGTCTTTCAACTCAGCG
The DNA here is from genome assembly GCA_007556505.1 of Elsinoe australis. Classification (NCBI taxonomy): domain Eukaryota; kingdom Fungi; phylum Ascomycota; class Dothideomycetes; order Myriangiales; family Elsinoaceae; genus Elsinoe; species Elsinoe australis. The sequence goes on from SWCS01000001.1 coordinate 1,336,443, forward strand.
ACAGCCAGACATTGACGGTATCGAGGGGTCCCGGATTTCTAAGCACCGCTGGCACAGCTAAACAGCTTCCCCAGGCACGCTTGCGCACGCCGTTCTGCACGTCCTTGGCTGTCGATCCAACAGTTCCTACGGGGCCTAAGGAGCCAACAAAGGTATCGTTCCCAAACGTCTGCTTTCTCCATGCATTTGTTCAAGCGACCGGCGGATCAGGATCCGGTTCTCATAGTTACTGGCTCGAGCGCCTGGTTGGCAGCTGTGTCCTCGCATGAACGGTTCAGGCATTACATTCGCCACGCCTTACCTTGTCCTTCTTCTTCTCAATTTCTAATACCCTTTAATGGGGTCAAGCAGATGGTCATGTTCGCCAAAGCTGTAGAGACTTGCTTGACTGGTAGTTGCTGACTTTTGCAATGGCAGCCCAGAGATCTATATCCAGAAGCGGCAAGGGCCTGATGGTCCTCGAAACACCGCTGCTAAAGGTCAGCCGACCAGTAGCGGCGTGTTCAAGATGTAGAGCTGCAAAGATCAAATGTGATGGCAAACTACCGGCATGCTCGGCCTGCGAGAAGACGGGCAAGTCTGCGGAATGCGCGAGCGCAAATGACAATTTTGCAAGAGGCAAAGAGCGCAGCTACGTGTCGACGCTGGAGACCCGGATAGAAAAGCTCGAAAGACGGCTGCGCGAAGTACAGCAGCGCAAGTCGTCTGTTATAAGCATGAGCGAACTCGACACAGAACAAGCCAGATCGGGTGCTCAAGCCCTTCGAGAAATGAACCCCCACAAGAACCAGCGCGCAGCCAAACGGAAGGAGGCACGGGACATTGATGAGCTGGTTTCTGACTTTGGTTACCTGTGAGGCTTGGGCTGTTAAAGTTCGGCTTCACGTTTACTGACGACTGCACAGCACGGTCAATGCTTCTGCTCGAGATTACCATGGCTTTACCTCCTTCATGTCTTATGCGCGGCTTGTCCTCTCCGCCTGCTCGAAGGACCGGCTCCCTGTAGGCATGAGGGTACCCTATCCACCACGACAGATGGCTACTGCTACCATTCAACATTACCTCGACAACTTGTACACTCTATTACCCTTTTTCGAGGAGACTGGCTTGTATTATTCCATTGATAATGTGTATCGGTCGATGCAAGATCATAACGCTCACGTATCCGATTACGATCAGTGGTGTGTCCGCATGGTCTTGGCCATCACAAACGCCTTTCTATCTGAACAAAGAGGTGATCAGTACTATCTCGAAGGTGTCGGACATGTCAGCGCCGCATTGGATCACGCAGAAGCAGTCTTGAAACCCGGCACGATTCAGAGCGTTCAAGCACTTTTGTTTCTTGTCGAGTACGCGCTGCTGGATCCTTCTCACTTTGACGCTTGGAGTCTGATCGGAGCTGCATCTCGAGCTATGGTCGACCTAGGCTTGCACCAGGACCCTCCCAAGGGCAGTATACCGTCAAAGTCAAGGCTAGAATTGAGACGCCGAGTGTTTCATTGCGTATACATGCTGGATCGTTCTTCTGCTATAGTTCAGACCCGGGCTTTTGCCTTTTCGGATGACTCGACGAATGTGATGAACCCCTTTACCAAATCACAACAGGCACCTCAGACCACTTCGACGTCGCAGAGGTGGCTTAAGACATTTGATCATGCGGTTGATCTGATGGCTCTGCGACAGATGCAGTCCAAGTGGTATTACGAGATGTTTCAATCTGGACGAGAGCAGTGGACGGATCCCTATCCTTACATTTGGCAGACATACCACAGCATGACCTCATGGTTCTCCAGCATATCACCCGTTACGACTGAGCCGATCCGTGCTTTCTTCGAATTGGAGCTTCTATATTCGTATATTTACATCCTGGGCGCATCACCTCGTGTGCACAAGCCGGCTCCTTATTCTCAGACGCTGCTGTTCGAGCATTGCATATCGTATGCTGGATTGCTCACGCGGTTGAACAATAACCCGAAGCATTTGGCTCCCGTCACTTTTGACGACAATATGCGAGCATATATGACTGGTATGCAGTTACTCGACGTGCTCGTCAAGCACCGAGACCAATTGATATCTGGAGTTGCGCCCGAACCACCACATCTACCTCCCGGCGCACCTCAGGCACCAGCTCTGCCACCGCTCCAGACTGAGCCGAACGTGAATCTCTTGCGAGCCATCAATGCGATCAATCAGATCAGCGAGGCGCTGAAGGTGTTCGGACAAAGGTGGGGATTCATGTCCTGGCGCGACAATTTTGAACGTGCCGTGGAACCGATGCTGAAGGCCCTCGATTCGAGATTGTGGGAGCTGCAACAGACAGGCATGGATTCGCATCGCAGGCCGTCGCATATGTTGCATGGATCTTCTGGTTCAGTGGCCACCATGGACACCGTCAGTCGGCACTCGTCACAAGCTTCGCAGGCATCACAGCATCCAGGCTACACGGCGTCCATGACCGGTCCTCAGCTTCGAGCAATGCGTTCATCTCAGGCCAGCATGTACGCTCCGATGCCATATGGGATGCACGACAGTCCACCATATTCTTCGGTGCCTATGGGACCTCCTATAGGCAATTCCCCTCCAACGCAGAGCTCGCCGCCAACTCAGCATCCTCCTTACGTGCCACCACCACCTTCCAACTTTGACGACCCGAGCAGACAATTCTCATCGTGGACGGGGCTGAGCTCTGCGGACGGCAGACACGGGTCAATGCAGATCGGTTCACCAAGAGGAATGCCTCCCCAGTGATAAGGACACTAGTCATGAGATGATGAATTGATGATTACGGATTAGCGGGAGCGACGGAACAGCGAAATAGCATGTGCATGACAGGGTCGAGACCAGCACCTACGTCTTGTCGAGGTCCAAGGAGAGGATAGTGGGTTCGCAGGGCGTCCGGATCTTGTCCCAGGGCCAGCCGTACCTGCCGAGGGTGACCTCAGAGCTGTGGCTGATGCCTGACAAGCGACATCGTCAAGTGCAGGCCTAATCGTGTACTTTCTGCAGCTAGTCAATCGAGTAGACGATTTCAGGCCGAGAAAAGCAGATCGCAGCGGTACCCATGTCCAAAACCTGTTTGCGCCCCGCTCTGTCGTGCCGTGACTGGCGAAAAGGACGTCTCGACTGCCGATCCCGCCACCACAAGAACGACTCTGCTCGTCAAGTTCCGCGTCCAACACCTTCGCAAGCCACAGATCGTCCCTGTTTCCTCGTGCAATTCTTCCGCCTGCGCCACAGGATCGCCGGACTATACTCGACCGTCGCTGTCAATTCTTCTTTTGCTCCACGTTTCGAGGCTTCCATGTGCCGTGATAGGACAATGCCCGCCGACATGTGGCTTTCCTTCTTCCACGTCGCTTGGAATCCCCCGGCCTGACATGCCATAGGAGGGACCCTTTGCTATCCTTCCCGTGTCTGCGCATGCTGGCCCGATGCCGTGAAGGTGTGACCCTGCAGCGAGTGGAGAGGTGATCTTCACGGTGACCAAGGTAGGTCGCTATACATTAAGTCAGGTCCCGGTCCCTGCCTGGTTGATTCTCTTCGACTCCTCTCAGGCATCACTCTGCGTCTGTTCATCTATTGCTACGCCTAGTTGTCATTGTCCCAGGCCATTGACTACACTGTCTGCATTGCAAGCATGTCTGGATCTTGCTAACCATCGGTATACACTTATTACTCCACCTTCAAGAAGCCTTCAGGCATATCAAGAGCTTGTCAGATTCGGCATTAGCTACTGCAGAGTTAGAACAGAAGACAATCCTGGTTTCCGAAGCACTTCAATAAGGCCTCATTTCAACTCTTCTTCGTGAACAACAACTACCAACACCACAGCCATGTCGAATCTCCTTGACAGCGCCAAGTCGCTCCTCGACTCCATCTATCCCGAGATCTCATCCCTCTCTACAGTCAGCATACCCTCTTCCGTGGTTATCGATGGTTCCACATACAAGATCCCAGCAATTGCTCTCCCAACGCCATCTTCTTCAAGTGCCTCGACCACATCCTCGAGTGCATCCTCTACCACATCTGGACCGTCGGGTACGACCGCTGCCCCATCTACCACGGATCCTCCACAAACCTCGATCGATCTCAACCGCACACCAACAACTCCGACCGCCTCCCCTGCCGCAACAGAGCTACCAAAACACAGCCCCGATCGACGTTTGGGCATCATCCTCGGTGTGCTCCTCCCCCTCCTAGCCATCCTCATCGCCCTCGCCATCCTCTGGTACGTCTACCGCCGCAAGAAGCGCACCGGCTACTGGCTCAAGCACAAGCCACCTCCAAGCGACGAAGAAGTCGACGCCTGGCGCGGCAACGAGAAGCCTACATCCAGCTTCTTCGTCCGCCCACTCAACCACACCTCGCACATCTGGTCCGATCACAGCAGCAATGGCCGCTACCAACCTCTGGACAACAACTCCGGCTCGACCATGACAGCGGCCGAACCAACCCGCCCTCTCGTCGCCAAATCCGCCGCTTCTCCAAAGACAGACGAAGGCACCTGGAGCGGCGCCTCTGGCCTCCCAGGCGGCACAGGCGCTCCATACAGCTCGCACATCACAGAGCGAGAGGTCAGCCCCGACACCAGCGCAGCGGCTCCCCTCGCTGCAGGTGCTGCAACAGGAACAGGCGCAGCCGCCTCAGCCCCCAAACACCCCCGCCCACTCAGCTCTTCTCCGCTAAGCGGACCACCTATCACCGCTCCATCCGCCGCCCCCGCCATCCCAACCTCCCAGTCGCCCTCCAACAACCACAACGCCCGCAACGCCGCCGCCGCAGCAGGCCTAGGCGGTCTCGCCGGCCTCGCAGCGGCCCGCCACGCTCGCAAAGCCAGCACCTCCCGCTCCCGCAGCCGGCACGGACGCAAATCCACAGAGCGCCCGACAGATCTCTTGACAGAGCAGCCACTGGAGCAAAAGACGAGCTCCAACAGCGACGAATACCACACCCCGCCCGAAGACTTAGCAGGCGACATGGTCGTCAACGACGGGCCCTACGCCCGCGCCCGCCGCGCTTCATGGGGCCACAGTAAGAGTCCCAAGCGAGGCAGCCGAGCCGAAGAGCAAATGCAATGGCGCCAGAGTCGCGACCGGAGCATCGAGCCCGTGCCAGACCCTTACATGAGCGGCGGCGCAGGCAAGCGCGAGAGCTGGGGCCAGAGGGGCGTGCACCCCGCCGAGCGCTCCTCGACTGCCTCCAACGACGCAGCGCTCGAAGAGCGAGCAGCAGAAGGCGAGCGCGGCCGGCCCCCAACCCCGCTCATGCACGAGATGTTCGACCGCCAGCCCGCGCCGCCGGCAAGAGGCGAAGTCGTGTCCGGCTTCAGCGCCAGCTCCGGCTCCGGCTCTGGTTCCGGCGGCGACGGATCGGGCGCCACCACCTCTTCCGCGGCCGCGGCGTCCGCGGCCGGTCTAGCAGGATCCAGCGACCTCATCCATCGTGAAAGGGCAGGCACGAACTCCAGCCTGCTCAGCAAGCGCTCGACAATAAGCCGCAAGCCCGTGCCGGCGCCGATACGCACGCAGGGCCTGCAGCAGGAGCAGGCGTACGAGAACCCCAATCCATTTGCGTCGCCGCAGGACGACTACGCGGAGCACAGCCCCGGTCCGTACGGCGGGGCCAAGATGTACCCTCGCCGAAGCGGGGCTTATGCCAGGGGCGACTATGAGGAGGATTATGGGCCGACGCCGTTGCTGCCGCCGAGGAGTCCCGAACGGAGGTATAGTCCGTCCAGTAGGGGGAGTGGGGTGCATTATCCGAGCGGCGCGGAGGTGGGGCAGTTTGATTTTGGGCTGTCCAAAGAGGAATTGAGGAGCTTGAGGGAGGCGGGGGAGAGGAGGAGTATGAGTGTTGATCGTGAGGGAGGGGAGAGGACGTGGAGTTTTGAGAGGGGTCATGGGGTGTAGATTTATGGATGGAAAGGTTTTCATTGTTATGATGTGATGGTTCTGTTGATATCCCTGTTTGTTTTGAGATGCTTTTTACATATTGTTCAGATCTATGATATACACAAATGATCTATATTCCATGACGAGCAACTTTCATCCCATGGGACTTTCTACCCAGTGCTTTCTCAACGTCGTAAAGTTACATGATATCATCTCAGTGAGGCTGGTAGTGTGTGGCTTTCTAAGCTAGCTGAGACACCACACCTGATCCTTGCCATAAGACCGGCCGGCGCGTATGCAAGGCCTATCTTCTCCTCCAATGTAATCCCTAAATTCCGGAAAGTCGGATAGGTCACTGCTGTCTTGGAGTTTCTCGCCGTCAACAACTTCTACACACGCAAGATACTCCGCAGCGATACAGTCCGTGATGGAACGGCCGTCTGGCCCAATGACAGTTGACGTGTTTATCGCAGCAAGTACGCCAGAAGACTTAGGAATGTATGCCTCATCCATCATGGGAAACTCAAGAATGATTGCCAGCCGTTCCGCCCGGCGTGCTTCGCCGAGGACTTGGGATCGGGATCGGAAGTCTTTGACTGGTTTTGTCATCCCGACTAGATACCATTTTTCAGACTCAGGATGCGAAATGGAAAGTTTACTGTATCTGAGAAGTCGACGATCATGCGCTGGATCAATGATGATCCCGGGACTGTTGAAAAGAAATCCCGCACTCGTGGCCATCCCCAAGCATTTGTCTTGCCCAAAGTCGCGAGTCGATCGCAAAGGGCGATCGAGGAAGCTCGAAGGGGCCCAGCGGTATGAAGGGAAGGGCACTCTCTCGCCGTCCATGAAGACAATGTTCCGAGGGAAAAAGCATTGATCCTGGAGAAAGCGGATCCAAGGAGCCGATGCGCCGAACGGGCTACTGGAAAGCACTGGCGACAAGTCTAGACGGAGCAAGACTCGCAAGCAGTGCACTTCGTCTTTCGCCCGGCTTGTTGTTCTGAAATGACAAGCATTAATCAGTGAAGCGACGAGATTTGAGTCAATGCTTCTAAGAAATTTGATCTTGAGAAGGTCCACAGCGAATCCTATAAACCGCATCGACACAAAATCATCGTCATAGACATTGCCTCGATCCAGCAAGTTTCTAATGTCCATTCGACCCTCGTAGAACTGAAGTAGGACATTCTGGCTGAATATTGCTTCTTGCAATGTCCATAGGCGCCGCAGCCATGAGGAGCAGGCGAGGCGAAAGCAGAGTTCGGTCCAACTGTTCTCTGGTTTGACTGATAGAAGTTGAGTGTCGATGACAAGCGTCGATGTCGCTGCTTGAAATACGTAAGCCAGTTGTCTCATCGCTTGGTTGCGGACGTCTTGAACGTGTCTGGTAGTACCTCGCGGTATGCAGAGTGTATCAATCCAGAAAGGCGTGCCCGAAAGGCCCATAGCATCGTCTACCCACGATTGAATTTGTAGAAGCTGACAAGTAGGGAGAGCATTATGGGTAGGATTTCCGAGGCCTTCGACCCACACGTGCGATATCGCAATGAAGTCCCCCTTAGACTTGACTTTGCATAACTGAAGTGAACGCCGTTGGCCAGGTAATTCGGTGAAGCGGACTGCGGGTATGAAATGGCTTTTGCCCTCTTTACCTTGTCCCTCAATCCAAGTGCAGAGCTTCTCCGTGTTGATGAATTCCATCTTGCAACTGCCATCGCACTTCTCCACATGTCGGATTTTGTATGAGCGCTCCATTTCCTTCGTCAAGATCATTGCTCGGCAGATCTCGGTGTCGCAGCCAAGCTTGACATGATCTCTATCATGTAATCGTGGCTTTGCAAGACTTGCATAGTACATGGTTGAAATATCGAGCTGCTGCTCGAATACAAAAAAGTCACTCGGACACCATCCGGAACGTTTCATGTACTGGTGAATTAGACTGCTGGCACGAATTTTCATCTCTACATGGTCGATTGGACGTGAGTATGTTGCAGTAGAATTGATATTTGTGAAGACCAGTTGAAAAGCCGACGGAAAACAGAATATCTTCACCCGCTCCACCTCGATCGCTGAGGCAAGCAAGCAGAAGGACAGAGCAATGCCGGGAGCCTCAGCAAGCGGATTCTGCTTCGAACTTGTGTATAGGCCGTCGTGTACGATGTATTGATTGATGTGTAAACAGAGCTCGTCGAGGACTTGTAATACGGCTTGATTCCTATCGCTGTCAGGCCTTCTCTCGGACATTGGCACGCTGCCTCTCCAAGCTCTCAAGAATGCCGGTAGTCTAGTGGTGTCGATGACACGGTAAACCCTCTTTGGATCGGGATTCTTGCGTGTAAATTGTGCTTCTAACAGATCCATGCTGATTTTGTCTTGGGCAAGGAAAGAAAGAACACCCATGAACAGCCACTGCTGCAGAAAACAAGCGATATGTCCTGATCCAAATTTTGTGGATCGCGGGAATAGCCCAACTTTGAACCACTTCTTGTTGAGATGGTTCTCTTCTAGGTACGTCCACCATTCAGGCCGGAACCGTGGCACGTGGGGATGCAAGTCCAGAAGGTACGGCACTTCTTCATCTTTGTAGAGAGGATTCTCTGGTTTCGGTAGGTGGTCCATTGTGCAGCACCGGTATAGTGACAACGGCAAATGTGGTGATGTGTTGATGGATACCACTCCAGAAGTTCCAATGCTAGGTGGAAATGCTGGTGGCTGAGTGAACAACAATCATCTGCTAGCAGAATGGTGAAAGACTATTGCTTAGGTCGGCAGCCGTACGGCACGGGATGACAAACGAACAAGACACAGGAATGGAACGCCACTGATCCCGCAATAACTACACACAGGCTAGACGGCGCTTCATGCATCGTATGCAACAACTGAGAATCTGCGGGTAGTTCTGCAACTTTCCGAGGAGTGATTGTCAGCAACATCCTGCCGAAGATGCGTAGCTCCGGATCTTGGAGGACTGAAACGGTGAGAGTTGGGCTTGACTGGTTTCCAGCTGCCCAGAGGTAGGCGTGCATCAGTATATCGTGGCGAATCTGCAACATGCCTGCAGCTTTCCCATGTGCGGTTGAGGAACTCCGTTTCGACCGCCAAAAAGATGTATTGGCCCGCGATGTGGAACTCGGTTCTGTACTAACTGGAACTGCATCTGGGGTGATGTAGTGGTGACTTGCAATTGACCTGTCATTTCGCGGTATCGAGTGCCGTTGACCAAATATGGCTGGAATACTGTTGCATCCATCTCAGAGCAGCTGCACTACCATAGATCCTGGTGCATCACACCAACTGAATGCGGATTTCCAGAAAAGGACTTGACGGACTACTGATCAACCGACTCTGTTATCTTGGATCACGACGGAGACTCCGAGCAGGTGCGATAGCTGGAAGTGGCAAACAAGAGACGATCTAGCTCCGTTGTCTAATCGCCCATGGGAGAGTCAGGCTTGGCTGCATGAGTCCAAAAGTACCTTTCACGCCGGAACTTCAACTGCCCTGTTTCGGACCTTGCTCCCGCCGGGAAGAAGATTGGGAGCAAATGAGCGCCAGCCTTGTCCTTGAACTTTTCCAATTCCATCAATGCGCCCATGACGCCTCTAACATGGGGCTCGTCTATTGGCTTACAATACTCGTTAATGGCCTGTTCCATGGTCCAGCTGTTCCAGTGCTCCTTCAGTGCCTCCTTGACATTCGACTTGAATCTATATCCAACGATCAGGGGCCGATCTTTGTGTGGCTGGAGGTTGATGTTGTATTCCGAGTGATGTGCAGGGATTGACGCAAGACAGACATGCTGGAGCATCCCCAAGCCACCGACCAGGATCAAATACCAGGTATGATCGGTCAGACCGGTAACGGTGATGAGCAACACGACCCAGCAGAATGCCATGGCCGTGAGCCAAGCACTGGTCTGTGGATACACGTGGAGACGGCCGGCGGCCATAGCTTCCAGATCCAGGCTGCCGGGTTCGCAGCAGATAAGCATGACGTATTGATGGCCGTTACCCCTGGTCAGCGCGATCCACTTTGGCTTGCGAAGTGGTCGGCTTTGGACTGGCCACTTCTCGTCCACCCACTGCGGCAGACTGCTGGTGACAACGGAGAGAACAGTTCCAGTGCCGGTTATGAGAAAGATCGACCAGTCGTGAAACAACTTCCACGGGATGGCAGCTACGCCCAATTGCACAACAATGACCAGCAGGCAAAAGAACCATGTCAGTTTGGGCCTGAGATTGTTGGATTTGTCCTTGACTGCTTGGAATATCTCAATCGCAAGCGACACTTCTCCAGTAGAGCTATCCATCGAGCCGTTTGGAGTTTGAGCGTGTCGTTTCCCGTCGCGCTCCATTCTCGGAACAACGCCGTCCCTCTCTTGGAGAATCTTGCCGAGGATCCATGAATTGTTCGTGCGCACATAGCCAGAATCGCCGCAGTTGACTACCAGAACGTCGTTCTCCGGTCTAGGCATGAGCCTGTGGTCTCCTAGCGCGGCAGTCAAGGAGATGAATGCGTATGAAACCCATCCAAACGAGAAGGCGACTGGGGTGATGATCAGTGTGCCGCCCGACCAGGGTATCGGAATGCGCAAGCCCACCAGACGGGCGATAGCCTTCTGCACGACATCCCCGCCGACCAATAGTAGTAACGAAAAGATATCGCCGGGGTTGCTCCATTGCGAAACGATACGATCCCAAGCCACTCCACCGTCTGTCATGCTGTGTCTGTTTCTGAATTTGCAGGAGTGGAGCTTCTTGGTCAACTTCGCACTAGCGATTTCTTGCAGGGGGTGAAGGAACGGCACAAAAGAGAGACTGAGCAGTGTACTTTACTCTATGGCATGGCATGCTTGCTGCCCAGAAATTCACGCGCTTGCGATGCATGTCTCAGGACAGCGCATGGTTGCAGCAAATTGCTACCTAGCGGTGATCGCCTATAGCAATAGAAGCTTGTCATTGTGATCATCGCAATGAGCAAGAAGGCCATGTCCACTGTGCGGATATTGGTGTGCAGAACAAACGGAAAAAGACTAGGAGCTGTCGAATGTCGTCGTTTGGCACCTCGCTTCATCCTTCCAAAATCCAACCTCGGCTTTCCTTCCCCGCGCATGACCCCTGCGACAGCTCTCAAACGCACACCCCCTGTGTCGAACCAACAGCATCATTTCCTTTTCAACACGCCCACAAACGCAAGCATTAGGAATATTGCATGCATCCGGCACGACGCATGAATTTCATTCTGTCGACAGAATAGAAATCACTGATGGACTGAGACAAGCATACACGCGACAGCTGTACAGTACATCGCCATCCACAAGCCATCGGCAACCGGCCGGTTCACTGCATATCCACGGCACGGCAGCGGGACTGCCCCCTGTATCTGTACGAGTAGATTGAAAACAACGACACATCCTTCCAACGGAAAGAAATCACCAAACATACACAGCAACTAAAGACAACCAAACGCATTCGCTTGACAAGGCTCGCAAGAACCCAGCAACCACTCCACGCTCACTTCGCATACCACCGCCACAATGGTCCGCTCACCCTCCCGCTCGCGCTTCCGCCCCTTCCTGATCCTCGCCCTCATCATCCTAACCATAATCTACCTCACCACTGGCTCGCGCTCAACCCAAACCTCGGAATTCTACACCCGCACCGTAGCCGCCATGGAGTCGCGCCAAAACGCACTGCGAGAAGGCATCCACGGCGCGCTGGATCCCGCGGCAAAAGCGCAAGCCGAAGCCGAAGCCAAGGTCCGGACCGGCGAAGGAGAATTTGTCCTGCCTGCCGTGAAGGAACACGGAGGCGGCAAGGGGGAGACAGTGAGTAAGGAGAAGGGGCAGAAGGTGATGGCTGATGAGGATGAGGAGGGGGCGGTGGAGAAGGCGAAGAGCAAGGCTAAAGAAGTCGCGGATGAGGTTGTTGGGACGAAGAAGGGGAAGGGGAAGGACGCGGATGAAGGAAATGGGCACGACGCGGATGCTGTGCATGGGCCGAAGGACAAGGGGAAGTCGGTCGCGGGACGGAAGAAGGTGCAGGGGAAGCCGGATGGGGATGACGGGGTCGCCAAGGTCGGGAACACGGAAAAGCATGTCAAGGACAAGACGAAGGGGAAGGAGCAGGTTGGAGATCATGAGGCGGAGGTAGTATTGGATGGAATCTTGAAGAAGAGTCCGAGTAAGTTCTGAGAGGTCTCTCGTGAATGTGTTACAAGTGGCTGACGTTTCCAGTTATCATCTTTTCAAAGTCGTATTGTCCCTTCTCAATGAAGGCCAAGCGCATCTTGCTTCAGGGGTACAAGATTGTGCCTGCGCCGCATGTCGAGGAGTTGGACGAGCATGCTATGGGTGACCGCTTGCAAGCTGCTTTGCAGAAGATGACGGGCCGCAGGACGGTCCCTAATATTCTGATCAATGGCAAGAGCATCGGTGGAGGGGACGACATTGAGGAATTGGATGAAACGAATAAGTTGGCCGACAAGATCCTGTCGTTCGGCGGCAAGCGGATCATGGAGGTCAAGAAGTTGAAGCGCAAGGTAGAAGGGTCGAGCTGAGAGCATCAGATCTGACAACTGGAATATTCAGATTATTCTTTATAGGGAAGGCGTCGTTTCTGGCGTGAGGTTGGGTTAGCATCCTATACCCTGGGCATGACACTTCCAGCAAACCAGGATAGCTCATGAAATGCACGTTGGATATTTTTTCATTGATCAGCCTGCTCGCAAAATGACCCGTGGACTGATGGGGAAAAATCGTCCTGACGCCAGCCAGCTTTCACCACATGCAATCCTCGTCCTCGACATCTCTGCCTTTCCTCATCTCCTCTACTCGACCTCAATGTTCGTCCTCTCCGACACGTAAAGACCGTCCAAGAACTTTCGGATATCCTTGTTCCTGACTCTGCAGATTTGCTGGATGTCGGCGGCTGATTGTGACACGGCTTCGAGGGAGTTACCAGTAAGCTGGAGCTCATCCTTGACGTTCTTGGACGCCTCAACGTCCACACCGGCCTGCATCGTCACGTTGCGGACGAGCTTCTCACCCAAGAAGTTCCTACAACACTCGTCAGATCATTTCCATCTTCTCACCTCGTACCTTCCTTACCTGATCTCGACGTTGTAGAGGCCAGTGTCGTTGTTCTTGTCAATGTTGACGTTGATCGGGAAATGTGCGTAGACGTATCGCATCTTGTACTTGAATCCCTTTGTGACACCGATGATCATGTTGTTGATGATGGAGCGGACAGTACGGAGGGTAGCGACCGACTTGCGCGAGCCATGGTGGAGTTCAATCGCAATTACATTGGACTTGGGGTGGGAGAAGGAGACGGAAAGGTGACCGAGGTTCTTGGTGAGCTTGCCTATACATCAATTCGTAAGTCGACTGTCCATGTCCTTGCTCTTGCTTCGATTCGTACCTCGTGGGCCCTCAACAGTGACGATGCGGGTCTTGATGCCAACCTTGACTGTTGCGCATGTGTTAGTCGCACGCCGGCAATTGTTGAATGCTTGTTGACCAACCTCCCTCAGGAATCTCCAGGGTCTGTTCTGTGTGGATGTACTTCATTTTGGCTGCGTCGTAGGCGTCTACTGGTCTGCGATCTCGTCGTCGGTGGAGTTGTCGTCAAGAAATTCATACAAGCCGATCTTTGTTCGGAAAAGGGTTTCGCCGATGATTAGTCTTGGCAAAAGTTTGCATCGTTTGCACCTGCTTCGGAGTTGGTGGGGTCTAGTCCGGCTACCCTTGCCGTCTCGCCGAGGGGGTCCATCTATAATTATTTTTCTCTCGACAAGAGTCGACTGTCTCCGTGGAGAGGAACCATTTATATACTTATCGTTAGCAGATCTCTTATCGTTCAGACAGTATTACACGGTGGAACGAAGCAGACAAACCTTGACTCACGCCTCGATACATTGCAATTACCCTTTCACGACTATTCGTAGAACAACGACTTGGACTTATGTTGTCATTCTTTTAGTGCTTGAGCTGTTGGGCTCTTGTTCTCTGGATTGCCAGAGTTGGTATGGCTAAGAAGAAGGGTGCTGCGTTCGGCGCCACCACTAGCAATGGCGAGGATCGCAAGGGGTCCGCCCCACTCATAATATGCAGGAATAAGTGAGTTGTACGTCCTATTCATCAATATGTCTCTTTTCTTCCGACATTCTGTGGTCTCAAATGCCTTGTCGCCGCTTGACCATCACCACACATGAATGGAGGCTTCGCTAGTTGCCTTCGAAGCATGAAAGAGAACACTTGAAATCACGCCCATGTGATGGTTGACATAGTGGGGAAATTGTGCTCCTTGTAAAAAAGGCTGATCATCTCTTCTCAAGACATTGGCGGTACATATCATGCTACCATGGACCCTGGTTCCAGTTGCCCCCAGAACTGCTCCAATCGCTCGCTCATGAGAATTTCATTATGCCACAGCCAAGGCTCATCGACCCGGCAGTATTCTTCGACATTGTAAAAATCCGACGAGCGATTGATGAAGCCACGGAGGAGGCGGTAAGAGCGAACAGCGGCGTCAGCAACGTCGGCAATGTATCTCGATTCGACCCTTTCGGAGGCAGTCAACAACCCGGATCGCAAATGAGTAAGGAGCGAATACATCGCGTTCGTCAGAAAGCCGTCAAGTTGCTGGCAAAAGCATACACTCTGGACGAAGTTGCGACTAGCGTAGTGACCATGTCATCCAGCAGCTCCTTGGAGGATGTGGCGGAGCATGTCTTGAAACGTGACAGAGAGGACATTGACGCCAAGTATGTACATTTCTTCCACGAGAAGATCCCATCACGATCCATGGAAGAGCACACATCTCTACAGCCACTGGCCGAAATCATGCAGAAGATGACCTGGGATGCACAAGCTGCTCCACTTCGGACGAGAGGCCTTGTGCGGATCATGAAGAATGATCTTGAAGGCGCAATAGAGGATTTCTCATATGCACTGAGAATTGCGCAGGAGGTGAAGAAGCGACACAAACCCAGTACGGATCAGCTGGTTCTGGCACGAGATTTTAAAAAGGCGCGGGAGCAATGGGAGCGAAATCCAAAGTCCATACCGCAGCTGAAGGACGATGAGCAGCCGACCAGTATGGAACAGCAGTTGCTCTTCAATCGGGCCGGAGTCTACCTGTCGCTGGCTTGCAATAGCGTGCACGAATCTCTTCAAGGCCTTGACGAGTACATTCGCAAAACCATGCCTCACGCCGAGACAGGAGTACCGCCCGAGATATCTCCCGAAGAGGCACAAGAGCACGCAAAACGACTCGAGGCGCGGAAAAGAGTTAAGACATATGCTAAGCGGGCCTGGAAAGACTACATGTCCTTCCTTGCCTTCTTCGACTACACCCCCGGATATCCCGTCGAAGTAACCAAGACAATCATGCAACGAGTATACGACATCGCCAACGGATCCAAATCTCACTCCAATGGACACCATGACGACACAACGTACTCCACCCTAAGCTCCATCCGCCGCGACGCCCTGACCGTGCAAAACGACCACAAAGCCCCCTCAATTGACCTCTCCTCCATCCCACCGCCCAAAGTCTACTCAGCCGACGCGCTCTTCGCCTCACAGCCTCTGCCCGACCTGCCCCCCTTCCCCTCTGCCTCCCCATCAAACCTCCACCACAGCACCATCCCCGGCGTCCGCGAAGCCCTAACCTACCACCCCCTCCTCCCGGACGCCCTCCACTCCCTCCTACTTACCCACTGCCTCCTCCAGACCTCCCCCACCGAACTCCAGCGCCACGCCCATTCCGCGGCCCGCCTCTCGCGCATCGCGGACGGGTACCCCATCTTCCAACCGCCCCGGTCGCCGGCGCGCGCCGACTGGATCGAAGTCCTGCGCAAGTGCGAGAACTGGATAAAGCTGGGCATGAGCTGGGGGGAGATGTGTCGGCCTGTCCATCATGGCGGGAGTGGGGCCGCACAGGCAGGGAGGGGGAGGAGCAGTGGTGGGGAAGCGGTGCGTGATGGTGCCAGACAAGCGGCGGAAGGGAAGGAGGAGACGAGTAAGGAGCGGAGGGAAAGGATAAAGAAGCAGGCTATTGCGGATGCTTTGGGGGATGAGAGGGTGGTGGATGAGGAGACGTTCAGGTTGAACGTTGCTGCGAGGGAGAAGAGGGCTGAGAGGGACGAGGTGAGGGATAAGGCGCTTTTTAATGCGGAGAACGAAGGATTGATCGAGGATGGAGGGAAGGGAGAGGGTGGGACAGGTTCGGGGGAGAAACTGAAGAGATGGGCTGAGGATGAGGCGTTGAAGGAGTACCCTGTTACTACGGAACGGGTGGAGGCTGTGGCGAGGTGGGTGAGGGAGGCGCCGGGGACCGTGCCTGGGGGTGGGAGGAAGAAAAAACGCCCTGCTGGGAAAGGCAGGGGAAACGTGAAGACGGATGGCGAACGAGGGGATGGAGTCGTGCAGGGGGTGCAGCATTTGAACGTTGAGGATGGTGAGGAGGGTGCAGAGGAGGGGCCGGACTAGAGGACCCGGTCGGTTGCAGGGTAGGAGATGGAGCTGTTGATATATCCATAGATCACAGGCAATGTTGATCAGGAAGACTGCTGCTGGAGAGGAGAAGGAACGCAAACGCAGTCGCTTTGATGTAGACTAGCAGCTGTGAAGACCGTCGTTGAATACCAGGATAGGCATGAAGGGTGAGAATCACCTGAGGAATAACACAGAACTACAGCAATCAGTCTCTAGAGATTATTTCGATGCTTTTCATGCCATTTTATGTGCTCGTCATTATATATGTACAAACATCTTCTTTTCCATATGCTTCTTGGGTCATAATATTACTCTTCCAGCCCTTTACGACTCAGCCCCACCAGGCGCTCTAAGCAGAGCACGTCCCCGGAACGCTATTCGCAAATGCCTGCAACGAGGGCTCGACCTTCGTCCTAGGCTGACCAAGCAGGACATTCAAGCCCGCAATGACGATCGAATTCTCCGTTACAAGGAAATCACCCAGTCCCAGACCAGGCGTGAGGTACGGCGCGCAAACACTGTTCAAGTCCAGCCTCTCGACACGGCCCGGGCCAGCATTCGCCATTGCGTCCTTCATGAGCGCCAACGATAGGGGGTTGTACAGCACGCCCTCGTGGGTGTAGACCGTAGACGCGAGACCCTTGCCCGCGCACACGACCTGGACTTCGTTGTTCGTGACGCCCACACCACGGGCGTCGTTCAGAAAGGCGGAGGCGCCGGTGCCGGATTGGGGTTGGACGATCTCATCGAAGAGGCCGGAGTAGATGCTTGTGGTGGGGACGTAGCCCGAGTCACCGCCGTTGGAGCGCAGGGCGGTGATGTACTTGCTTGACTGGAGATATTGCTGTTGCAGGACGGCGGGGGTGCAGGAGGCTAGGCCGTCGGGGCAGATGAAGTTTGCGTTGACGGTGCCGGCATAGTCGGCTGAGATGGCGATATGGTCTGAGGTCGTGAGGCGGGTGGAGGGGAAGTACTTGAAGGCCCACTGGGTGTTGATGTTACCTTGGGACCAGGCGACGATGGTGGTGTTCTTGCCGGTTAGCGAGGCGATGTAGTTCAGGGCGTAGGCGGCGTATTGGGCGTTAATCTGGGCATCGTCGACCAGGGAGCGAGGGACGTTGACCCAGACGGGGTCGGCCCAGGATTGGCCGGAGAGGAGCTTGATAAAATTGCCGCTGAAGGTCTGGAAACCAGTATTTCCTGTACCTGGGAAGAGGATGACGGGTGGCTTCTGGCCCTTGGTGAAGGTAGGTGGAATGTAGATGGCTGATCGAAGCGCACTCTCTGAGACGGTGTAGGGGGCATCGCAGGACAGCTTCTTGGGGTAGACAGGCTTGGGAGGATTGGGATTGTTGTTGGAAGCACTGTTCTGGCCCGTCAACTGGCCGCCGAGGCCATTGATGAGAGACGCAAGTGTGCCCGAGACCAGACCATTGGCTGAAAGCATAGCACTGTACTGGAAGATGTTGGATGGCTTTGCGGTCTGCACGATCTGAGCAATCGCCTTGCTGGCCTGCTCAGGGGAGGTGGGAGTGGCGGTGGGGTTGGCCTGCTTCAAGTTGTTGAGGATGCCATTTGTATCGCCTTTCGACACGGCATTGTTGATGCCGCTGAGAAGCCCACTGAGCAGTCCACCAAGGAGTTGTCGTTCCTCTAAGGTAGTGGTCTCTGCCAATGGCTCTGGAATTGCTGCGGGCTGTGGTGCTGGAGCAGCAAGAGCCACAGAAGACAGGGAAGCGAGAAGGGCGAGGGAGAGCTTCATCTTGACGGAAGTGATTGTGTTGGAGAATACAGACCAAAACCGACTTACGCTGGGCGACAAGGCCTCTTGTAGCTGGGAGACTGGCCCCAGCTGCCATCATTACACCTCCGGAACCATGCCATCACATCCGAGCGCAGCAGAACCATGAACCTGGGAGGTTGAGGGCAGGACGAAGATCATGACCCGTCTTGCTGGTCGTCTGGAGATCTAATCGGAGAAGCGTCCTTATTCGGCGAGTGGCCAGACGAAAGTAGAAGATAGTCTGTCAATCCTCAGAGTCCGGCAGAGTCGTGTTCCGTGAGCTTGGTTGGCTAAACTTTATTTGCAGAGCCGCACCAAGGCATTTGAAATTGACCCCTGCATCTTCATCTGTTATGCGTACGCCACAGCATCAGTCCTGACTCGACTTTTGATTATCTAGCACATTACGACGACGGCGAAGCAATCCAGCTCCCCGATCCACCGGACTCGAGAGATCTTGTCCTGTTGTCGTGGTTGAAGAATGATTTTAAGCTCTCCGTTCAGCGTCAGGAGTTCCAGACTCTTGGGTAAACATGGAAGTCCCAATGACGTCAGGCGCTCACCACAAGAACGTGGCATTTGCCGCGTGTCAATGCAAGAACCTGCGAGTAAACTATGTAAGTAGCACGTGAAGGCAGCGTGTGCATAAACCATGAACGCTACGATGCTGCTTGGCTGGACTGGCAGACGGAGCCTGATCCATCTCCCGCCATGCAGGCACGCATTTCCCGACAGCTGCTGAGTAATGCGGGGTACGGTCCATACTCTATTACCATCACTCTGCTCATTTACACTGAACAAGTGCCTGTGGTTCTGCTGTGGTCAGTGTGCCTGAGAAGAAATCCTAGCTATGGCGGAACCATACACCATCTCCGTGCCCGACTCTAGTGTCGACGATCTAAAGACGAGGTTATCGCTCGCTAGATTTCCAGACGAGGTAGGTTATCTTCTGCATCATCTCGTGCCCTAGCAGTACAAGCAGCATGGTACAAGTGCCCGCATGAACCCACGTTTAACACAGGCCTAGCTCGATGGTGCAGGCTGGGACTATGGCAGTCCCCTCGCCGAAGTCAAGAGATTGACGGCCTACTGGAAAGACCAATTCAAGTGGCGCAAAGTCGAGTCTGAACTCAACAAGTTACCACAATTTCACACGACTATCACCGTAACTGGCTTTGCCCCAATCGACCTTCACTTCCTCCACCAACGCTCCTCCAACCCCGACTCCATACCCCTCCTCTTCTGCCACGGCTGGCCCGGGTCCTACCTCGAAGCAACCAAGCTTCTCGAACCTCTCACAAACTCCACCGCTTCTCCCTCGTTCCACCTTGTCGCGCCCTCCCTCCCCAACTACGCCTGGTCCTCCGGCATCAAAACCCGCGGCTTTGGCCTCTCCCAATACGCCACAGCATGCCACCTCCTCATGCAATCCCTCGGCTACACCCGCTACGTCACCCAAGGCGGCGACTGGGGCTTCTACATAACGCGCACCATGTCCCTGCTCTACCCCAAATCTTGCCTAGCAACGCACATCAACATGATCCGCGCCTTCCAGCCCTCGCTAACCTCGCACCCGCTCCTGGCCCTCTCCCACGCAACAACCCCTTACACCGACTTCGAAAAGCGCGGCCTCGAGCGCTCAGACTGGTTCGCCAACGAAGGTTCAGGGTACAAAGTCCTACAGTGTACCAAGCCGCAAACCCCCGGCTACGCCGTGACGGACAGCCCCGTGGGCCTCCTGGCGTGGATTCTGGAGAAACTCCATGACTGGACAGACGCCTACCCTTGGACGGACGAGGAGGTCTGCACCTGGGTCAGCGTCTACTGGTTCAGCCGCGCCGGCCCGGCCGCGAGTTTCAGGATCTATTACGAGGCGACGCACGATAGCGTGGGTGCCGGGGAGGGGGGCAAGGATGGCGGATTGCCCTTCACGAAGCGCGAGAGGACGCAGGAGTGGATTGGGGGCGGCGTCAAGGTCGGGCTGTGTTATGCGCCTAAGGAGCTGAGTATTGTGCCCAGGGCGTGGGCGGGGACGTTGGGGGAGGTAGTGTTTGTGGGCCAGCATGAGAGTGGGGGCCATTTCTTGGCGCACGAGAGGCCGGAGGCGATTGTGGGGGATTTGAGGGAGATGTTTGGTCAGGAGGGACCTTGTGGGGAGGTCGTGAGAAGGGTGTTGGGGAAATGAAATGAAGGTACGAACAGCGCAGCAGCAATAGTAGCAACGCTTTTCCATATTATGCAGTAATATCCAACCTAGCTATGCAAGATTCAGTCATGTACAAACAAGAAGACTTCACACCTTCCCCCACTTGAAACAATCCACCACCATCCTCCTCCTCGCCTTCCCCTTCAACTCCCCCATCAGATCCTCCTCCACCGTCTCCGTCCCCACGGCCCCAACCTCCCTCGCCTCCAACCCCTTCGCTTCCGCAATGGCCCTGATCTCGCCAATCTTCCACCCCCTCAACAAAAAGCAACACCCCGCAGCAGCAATATACATGATCCCCGTGAACACCTGCGCGCCGATATACCGTCCCTCATTGAAACTGACAATCTCCAACCCGATCGGCTCGCTAAACGTGCACGGCACCGCCAGCACGATCCAGATGATGTTCAGCGCGCTCGGCACGTCCCTGAGCCCCACGACCTCGGCACTTACCGGCGCAATGGTGGTCCAGAACGTGCCTGCCACTGCGCCGCCCACTAGCGCATAGAAAATGAGGACGCCGAAGGACTTTGCGAAGATCCAGATGACGAGGGCGAAGAAGCCGGCGAAGAAGGTCATGAGGGCCGCCATGTTGATCCTGCCGATCGCGTCGGAGAAGTAGCCTATCGGGGGCCGGCCGAGGCCTTGACCGAGGTTGAGGATGGCGGAGATGGTGGCGGCCTGGGAGGCGGAGAGGCCTACGCTGTTGGCGTAGTTGGCGAGGGAGAAGAGGAGGACGACGTAGGCCAGCATGCTGAACCAGCCGTAGGAGAGGAGGAGGAGGTATTCGGTGCGTTTGAAGAGGGACATGTCGAAGGCGAGCTGCGAGGACCCGATCTGCTTGTTGCGGTCTTTCATCAGCAAGGCGCAGATGGTGTTGACGGTGAAGGCGATGATGCCGAGCACGCGGAACGCCCAGGGCAGACCGATGGTGCGGATCATGGCGCCGGTCGCGAGGGAGTAGGTTAGTCCGCCGAAGCCGGACCCTGCGGTCGCGATGCCGTTCGCGAGACTGCGGCGGGTCGTGAACCATTGGGGCACGATGCCGACAGAGCCCACGAAGAGGAAGCCCATGCCGAAGCCGAAGCAGAGGCCTTGGGAGAGGAAGAGATGCCAGATTTTGGTGGCGAAGGAGGCGGAGATTAGGGAGATGACTTCCAGGATGGTGCCGATGAGGAGTGTGGTGCGGGTGCCGTACTTACGGGTGGTGATGGTGGCGATGGGGGAGAGGAACAGGGCGCAGGAGATGGATAGTGAGCCGACAAATGCGTATTGCAAGTATGTGGCGCCGGGGTAGACATTGTTGGATAGGTAGTGCGCGAGGAAGACTCCGTACGACGAATTGATACCCCATGTGTGGGCGTTGATGAAGGCGGTACAGATGGTGCACACCCAGCCGTAGCCACCATTTGGAGGAACATCTTCTGGATGTTTTGCTGGTGGTCTGTTGTCCGTAGAGGGTGTCCTCGAATTTGGCGAAGATGTGAGATCGTGAGTCTCGTCCTTGGAGGAAGCGCTCAATCGGTGAGGGGTCGGATCTGACTCTTTTGAAGATGCATCCCGGGCGATTGGTTGGTGTTCAGCGGCCCCGGACCCAGCAGCAAGGGACTGGTCTCCGCCATTTTGGGCGTTCTCCTTCTCAATCATCAAAGTCTAGAGCAAAACACTTTGCTATCGCATTCTTGACATTGGAGGACGGAAGATGTCTTGACTCGAAGAAGATGCAAGCGGGGAGAAGAAAACATTAGTCAAAAACGGATCATGTTGCCGCAGGGCCTCGTTTAGCTCGCGGCCCAAGAGAGCGGTTAAAGTCTAATCAAACATGCAGAGAGATGCCCCTCGGGAATACGCCGGTCATGGTGGGACAGAGAGCCGCCACCCCTCTTCCACCCTGCCTCTTCTTGACCTATGGAGTGCTCTTCTGGGTCACCCATTCCCGACTGACAGGTTGCGGGAATCACAGAAGTATGCATCTAGATGAGGTGTTTCTGTGCACGAAGTGGATGATTCCTGCAAGAGGCCCGCTATGGTAGTATCACAGGCGCTTGAACAACACATCATACTAAGGAGCGTCTTAAGACTGTTATTGGACTTTGTTCGTTCGAATGTGCGAATCAGCAAGCTGCCTAACCTGAGTCCGAGTCGTCCCCAAATATCGACTTGAACAGCTCTTCACCGGCCTTCTGCGCTTCAAGAGCGTCGTTATGCTCAACATCGACCTTTGCTGGCTCCGCTTTTGAAGGAGACGCAGACATGCCCTGACCAAAGTCTCCGCCTTGTGCACCAGTGTTGCCAGCAGTAGCAGCTTCCCTCATCATCTCCTCCATCCTCCCCTTGCCCACCACATCGAACCTTTCCTTCTCCTTTCCAGGATCGTGCAATACATGATCTGGCGGCTTGACCCCAAATCTTTTGCAAGTCAATCTCGTCGGGTAGAACTCCACCACAGACCTTGTCATGGGCCCAAACATGCCCAATTTTGCGGCCTGTTCCGCCGGGTCATTCGAATCCGCCGTTTTGACACCATCTCTGAGACCCTCCTTCCCCTCGCTCCCATCAGGCGCATCATTAGCCTTCTTCGCCCCTTCGCTTGCTTTCGCACTCGTGAACCTCGTCGCCATGAGCCCAGACACAGGCTTGAAAACCATTGCTGCCTGACTAAATTCCCTCATCTCGTTCACCCACTCGTCCGTCTCCGCTCCCGGCTTCCGTATCGGCAGCTCATTCCTGTCCCCCGTCATCGTCTCCAAGAAAGCTCGATAGCGATGGCGTTTGCCCTCGTCCTCGGCGTAGGGCATCCATCCTGTCTTGCCCCTGTCAAGCGCCGCCTGCGCAGTCGCTCGCTCGAGCCGCGGCACTACGTCCCAGGGACTTTTGGCGCGATCGGCGGGTGATTGCTCGTAGCCTGGAGGAGGCGCTTCACCGCGCCCTTGAGGTAGGTCGGCGCCTGTAGTGGTGGCGAGGCGGTCTCGGGCAGCAGAAGAGATGAAGTCGAAGATGGACTTCCCAGGGAGTGAAGACTCGCCGAGCAGAGAGGCACGAGAGGACGGATCGAGAGTGGACGATTTGGCAGCTTCGGATGTGGATGGAAGAAGGGCTGAATCGGTCGCTTTTGCAGACAGTCTGGAAGGTTTCCACCCTTCTGGTACTGGTGGTGGAGCGTATTTCTTGGTATCGTCGAGAGTGAGAGCCTGAGCCGCGAGAATGAAACCGTCCAGAGGGAGCTTACCGTCATGGCATCGACGAAAGTTGTTGGTGCGCGACTGGTTGGTAAGTTTTTGGGATAGAAAGACTGGCTTGGAGACGTTGCCAATTCTCTTAATATTAGCAACGATGCCGCCCTTCTTCCTCTTTTTGTCACCACCAATGATCTTGTTGTAGGAAATTTTGGGCCCATTCTCATATGGGTCTTCTTCATCTGACCCTGTGTCGTTGAGGACCCCGACGCCGAAACCAGTCTTTTTCGCCTTGGACTTCTTCTGTTGTGGTTTCATTGCTCGAAAAGAGTTTGGCTCATCGTCGGAGTCGCTCACATCGACCTTGTCCGAATTTCCAGTTCTGGAAGGCCTGCTGGTTCCGAGTCGCTGCTCTCCATTCCATCCAAGACCAAACTTGTTCGTCTTCTTGTCGAGAGTGACCATGGGTACGTCGTCAGGGGCAAAGAGCTGCTCTTGCGCTGTATCATCTGATGCGCCCTCATCCCCTCGAGGCTTGCGCTTGATCTTTGGTCCTAGCCCCTGACCCGGTCGCCAGCCCATGCGCTGTAAAAGCTTGACCCCCATTGTGTCGTTCGGGTCATGAAAGAGGTCAGACATGAAGCCCCGACGTATGCCACCTTCTTGTGTCGATCCGAGACCTGCAAATCCAGCCTGTGTCTCCAGCCGCTGCGATTCTTGGAGATCCGCGAGATCCTCTTCATCCATAAAATCTTCGGCTCGCTGCTGTGTCGACTTTGCGTCCTTTTGCCGGTTCGATCGCGAGGATACAAAGGTCGATGGTGTCCACCCTTCTTTCGATCCCACCGTATTAAAGTAGCCGGCGCTGAACCCTCCAGTGAATGCGCCGTGCAGGCGCTTCCTCCCTCGCTCATCGCGAACTTCTTGCTTCCACACAGGAACATAGGTGCCATCGTCACGGCTTTCAGAGTCTAGTGGTGGAAGAGGAGTGCCGTAGAAGACATATGGCGGCTGCTGCGAAGAAGAGCTTTTGTCAGCTTCAAAGTCGGTGCGGGACCGCTTGTAGGACATGGTTGGATGCACTGAAGGACTGGTCAAGTATTGAAGAGGGCATCTCGCTGCTGCAGACCGAGTGGACCTACGTGATATGCTACCTAGCCATTGCAAGTCGTCTTGCTTGTCAAGATGTGGCTCACGAGCCCGCACAGCTCTGGTACATGCGCAGGGTCCGAAACGATAGAAAAGAGAGATGTGGATAATCTAAACTTGGTGCCTGGAGGTTGACGTAAGTTGAAGAGATCTGCAGACGGTGCGTCGAAGCTCGAAGCGGAAAGTCGCTTCTCAGAACTGCGCCCAAGTTTGGGACCATCTGTGGAGCACTATAACAAATACCCTGACTGCCCTGAGCTGGCAGCGGAGAACGCAATTCTGTAATCGCTACATTGACGCTAGTTGCTAAAATATGATGATGTGCAGAACAGCGCACTCAATGACTCGTGGGCTATATCATGCGGCTGCATGGATTGGTAGAGCTTGATTGAGCCGAAATGAGCATCAAATATCCCTGGAATTGATGCCAGCTCGCGTTCCGGATTGGCAAGACGGGTCTGCGCAATGGAACGCGACTGCCTGCGTCGTCAACATTATCTGAAACGAGTGATCTTCACTCTACAAAGGGTACACGAAGATTACTCGAAGAGTACATCTCATCACCTCTTCTGATCTCTTCACCGTCGACGTCTCCCCCGCCATCGCCGCTGTCGGTTTAGACTCCCGCTAGCCAGGGCCAGCAACGATTGGGCAAGCCGACGCTAGTCTGTGCCTCTTGCTCTCGGTCACGGCCTCTCCCTGCCTGCCCAGAAGTTCCACCACGGGGGACCTTGTGCGCTACTGCACCTCCATTGATTGTCGGTGCTGGCATCCTCTGGCCTTGTCCCTCACCAACCATCGCATCATACGCGATTTTCTCAACTGTCGTTCTTCGACCGACCGCCATACACGTGGCTAATTATCAGTCCGTCATTCGCGTCAACACCACTATCAATCGTTCGCCCGAGATCTAGTGTTTCATTGCATAGACATTCCACCAGCACGCCTTGCTCCTCCACGCACTCTTCACCGTAGAAGGCAACTTTCAACCGTCGCTCAAACCGTTTGTGCCGCTACAGCTTCAGACAGATTCAGCAGCCCGTCTCCAACGGTCGCGACACGCTACACTTCGTACTTCGTCCTGAACCTCACGCTAGAGAACACGAACCTGCTATACGCCGACCTGGATTACTTGTGACGACATTACCACTGCTTGAGTAGCAGTGGCCAGGTGCGGCAGCAATGTCCGCCGCTACCTCACAGGCTCCCCTCAGGAGCCACTCAACTCGTCGCCATGGCTATACTCCCTCTGGCGACAAATCCAATGCGCCGCCGTCACCAAGAGCTGGAGGCTCAGAAGGTCCAAGGAGATCAATGTCACTGCCCCAGGGCGCTGTGCCTGCATCGCACAGTCGGAACGCATCAGGAGCCGGCGGAAATCTTTCACACGTCGCGCAGCGAGATACCGAGCAGACAAATCTAGCACGTCCTTCTACAGCGCACCGCAGCGACTCCAGAGACAGACCATCGAGGGACGGAGGCGTATCTAGAAGCGAGTCCAGACGAGGCCCACCATCCTCTTCGCGGCAAGGTCATAGTCGACAGCAGTCCGAAGCTGCATCAGTCATGAATGGGAATGAGCAAGGAAGTTCCTCAAGACAAGGCGGTGGAGACTCTTCACACGGGCCCCGACGGAGGACTACAGTTGATGCCAAGTCGGGCGTATGGGAATTGGGAAAGACCATCGGCGCTGGTAGCATGGGCAAGGTGAAACTGGCGCGACACCGAGAGACCCACGAGCAGGTTTGTGCTGTATAGAATCTCTGTGATGGAAGACATTAACGTATCGCAGGTTGCTGTAAAGATCATTCCTCGCCAATCGACCGACGACCATAAGACGGCCGCTGAGAAAGAACGAGCAGACCATTCAAAAGAGGTCAGAACGTCACGTGAAGCTGCTATTGTCACTCTCGTCGACCATCCGTACATATGTGGCATGAAGGACTATGTCAAGACCAAGTACCACTGGTACATGCTCTTTGAATATGTAAACGGAGGACAGATGCTCGATTACATCATCTCGCACGGCAGGCTAAAGGAGAAGCAAGCTCGCAAATTTGGCCGTCAGATTGCCAGCGCTCTCGACTACTGCCACAGAAACAACATCGTCCACCGCGATTTGAAGATTGAGAACATTCTAATCAGTAAGACTGGAGATATCAAGATCATCGATTTCGGGTTGAGCAACACTTTCACACCGAAAGGTCACCTGAAGACATTCTGCGGATCGCTCTACTTCGCTGCGCCAGAACTCCTTCAAGCAAAACAGTATACTGGACCTGAAGTTGACGTTTGGAGTTTCGGTATCGTCCTATATGTACTAGTCTGTGGCAAAGTCCCCTTTGATGACCAAAGTATGCCTCAACTACACGCCAAGATCAAGAAAGGCCATGTTGAATATCCACCATGGCTGACGAATGGTAAGCAACACGTATCCTTGGTGAAGTCATGACTGACATTATCACAGAGTGCCGATCTCTTATCGCACGTATGCTGCAGACAGATCCCAACCAGCGAGCGACCATGTCAGAGATCATGTGTCATCCTTGGATGACGAAAGGATTTGGAGGACCGCCAGACAACTTCTTACCGCCCCGTAGACCTCTCACCCTTCCCTTGGAGAAGGAGGTGATACGAAAAATGGACGGGTTTGACTTCGGCGCTGCTTCTCAGGTCCACGAACAGCTCTGTCGCATCATTGACTCGGAAGAATACCAGAGAGCCATCCAGAACTGGCAAAAGAAGATCAACATGCCCACGCCTGAGGTCGAGCGCAAGCGGGGGGTCTTTGATTTCTACAAGAGAAGAAATTCGCTCAGTCGCGACACATTGAACTCTAGCTCATCCGAGGCTGTCCAGTGGGGACAGGATCCAGTGAATGCTTTCCATCCACTGGTCTCGGTGTACTTCCTTGCTAAGGAGAAGATCGATCGAGAACGGGGCATACCCCCTGGCTCTAGCCCAGCAGAGGAGAAGCCACTGCCAGAGAAACCGATTTCACAGCCACCTTCACAGCAGGTGACGCCCACTCTGGCTGCACCCGAAGCAGCTTACACGAACCCTGCCACGTACGAGATGGCTGGTGAGTCACCCACAGGGGGACGATCTCGCCCGAGAGCCAGAACTCATGGTCAAGACGAAGTCGCTGAAGATCTCCGGCATGTCAAGATTGAAGATCCCGCTACAGTGCCTCCACCACCGCAAGTTGTCACACCTCCGGAGGCGCCTCCTCCAAGGAAGGAAAGTACGGCAGGTAGCATCTTCCGCAAACTCAGCACAAGGAGACACGGCAGGGACCATGATCGGACGCCGTCACTATCAGTCAACTCTCCAGAGGAAGGCTCCAGCATACCTAAGAAGAGCTTCAGCATTCGACGCAGAGACCGGAGTGCAAACAGACTGACCCCTGGCGATGCAGCACCACCTCAAGGAGATCTTCTCAGCCCGCCAGAGGAGGCCGCCAAACGTCGCGGCCTCGGTAGATCGACTAGTGTCAACTCTGCCGAATTCCGACGGAAGCTTGCTAAGCGACAAGCATCCGAAGGCGCTTCACTCTGGCCGACGAAGACACCTCCTAATAAGCGGAAGGTGTCTACCGACAACTCAAGGAGCGCAAACGACGCCACGACATCTGACCTCGAAGCTCCTCAATCAGCTCCACAAGCTTCGCGGACAAAGAGTTTGGGGCACGCTCGTAAGGAGAGCATTCAGCGTCGTCGCCAACAACGCCAGGCCTCTCGTGCTGCTGACGTGCCCGAAGAGACTGACGCAGACATGGCTGCGAACGAGGACGACGAGGGAGACTTCACCGCGAACGAAGGATCTGGATCTCCAAATATGTCCAAGCCCGTTTTTCTGAAAGGATTGTTCAGCGTCAGTACAACATCCAGCAAACCTTTCAAGGTCATCGAAGCCGATATCATTCGTGTATTGAAGCAGCGCGGCGTCCAATATGTCAGCAATGGCAAAGGTGGCTTCAAGTGCAAGTACTCGCCCGGCTTGAATATTGACACTGGTCGCCCTGCAGACGACAAACCGCCTCAGATCGAAACGCCTCAAGCCATCGGCCAGCACCGTCGGAAGCTCAGCTTCAGTCTATTCGGCGACGACAAGGAGAAAGAGCCACGCACGCCTCGAAACAATCGTCGCCCTACCGACGTGAGCGACGAGGACATGATGGAGAGTGAGATCGAGGACGGCACGACGCCAGCGGCAGAGCGCAGGATTCAGTTCAGCAGCCCGACCATGACGCCGGGTGAACGAAGGGACAGACCTGCTGGTGAGACGAGCACTCATGTCCAGAATGACATGGGGACAAACATGGATTTGAGATTTGAAATCTTCATCGTCAAGGTGCCACTTCTTAGCCTTCATGGAATTCAGTTCAAGAAGGTGGATGGTGGAACGTGGCAGTACAAGAGCATGGCGCAGAGGATTCTAGACGAGCTCAGACTCTAGGGCGGCAGGCTCACGCGGTGAGCACTTGATCACGGTGTATTCGAAGCGGAGGAAGAGCATAAGATAGGACATTGGACTGAGGACAATTAGGTGTCGGCAGAAACTAGTCGGCAGCTTGCTAGTAGACTAGGATACGTAATGACTGTGTTGTAATTCATGACCATGTTTTAGTAGACAATTGACTCCGGGCCAGACCTCGTTACTGCAAATCATTGAAAGACAACATCACATTGTATTAATGCTCGCCCAATACAGCAGAGAAATCAGATTGTAGACCTGAACCGCAGATCGTCGGTCCGGTTCAGCCCTATGAGTAATACTCCGGGTTCCCCCGCGTGTGGCGGTGCGGAATGACAAGGGTCGCTCAGGCATCCGCATTCGCCTCTCCCTCTCTCAATACGCTCTCCACTCTCCTAAACACTCTAGGAGCATTACGGTCACAGCAACCATGCCTCCGCTAGCAGGCTATTGGCATAGCCTGCTCGCAAAGCATGGGCATGTCTGGAAGTAAGTCCTTATCTCAATGCCCCTACAGCCAGCTCCGATACTGACAGATGTCATAGAGCTGCTTACAAAGAGGCCACAAAGGCCGTCAAGGCAAAGCTGACTGGTCGTGTCCCCGCACAAGTCGAACATGCATACGCGCGCGTCCCAGCACGCCAGTCCGTCCATCCTGTCGCTCGCATTCGCCAGGGTCAAAGCGGCTGGTTGAACGGCAAGCGCTATTTCCACAACGCGGTTCGATATCTCACCACCGAAGCTCGAGCTGGCGCAGGCCCAACAAGAGCTACTATCAAATCTGCGACCTGGACTGCGATCAAGCAATCGCCTGGTCGCGCTCCTTTCGCTTCGACACTTCGACCCAACTTGACTGGCGGAACACTCGGAAGGACAGCAGGTGGATACGGACTGGGTGGTGGCAGAGTTGGAGCACAGCGGTACTTCTCCCACGGTCCTGCAGGCCAAACACAGGTTGTGCAGAACGTGTCGCAAGCTGTCAGAGCATTCATGCTCGGCGGTCAGAAGGCACAATTCGATGGCGTCAGTCCTGTTACTGGCGAGAAGAGATACAAAGCTGTTACGCAGCTGCAGCACGACACTGGAAAGAAGATGAGGGAGCTTCCTAAGACCACACCAGGTAGTCATGTCGACTTCAGCATCAACCCTACGGTCACAGCTCTTACGCCATTGAAGACTGTACCAGGATTCGACTTGCAGGAGCAACACCTGAACACTGAAGGTTTGCTGGATGTGCTCTCGGTCGACTTCTCTCGTTCGTTGAAGGAGCTGGCTATCGTCCTTGCCGATTTGAAGAGGCTTTCAGTCCTTGGCGATCTGCCGATTACTTACCACAATTCGTCACTACGGGTACATTTCCCTGGCTGTGACGGCGATACAATCGAGCGACTGTGTGATGAGCTCAACATTCAACGTGGTATGGTCGTCCAGGACGAAGATTTCGATGCCTTCACGGGAACGGAAATGGCTCTACTCTTCCCTTTTGCACCCAGCAAGCCTGTCTCCGAGGCTGACGAGCTGTTCCATCAGCAACCACAGAGGACGAAGAAGCAAGCACAGCCGATTGATTGGCAGGACATGTTCACTCCATCGGAACGTTCATACGAGGACTCAACAAGGTCCGAGACGGGTTTCCAGGACATCGATGAGCTGGAGGAGGACAATCCTTGGCTCTCATCGCCATCGGAGGACGAGGGCTACCACTTCAGCGACGATGTGGTGTCTTCATCACATTCGCCGCTTGAGTATCAGGGGATTGAGGGCATCTATCGCTTCATTGAGCAATGCGATAGCGTCAGGAGGAACTAGGAATTACCAGGACACCAGCTACTACTTGGCAAAAATTGATACCCTCTGCTCTTATGTACTATGAATGCAACGAAGTTGATATTGATGATTCGCTTCTTGTCCTTTCACATGAACGTGCGCATGTGTAGTCATGTTCATCGTGTTGATCTACTGGTCAATCAACCACAATGATCGGCAAGCGTTGCGGCCCGGTGGAGTGGCTTTCCACTTGCAAAACGAGCAAACCAGCCCCCACTTCGAACGTATCATATTCTCAACCTCACCACCAATACCAATCTTGTCGTACCCATTCACGTGCGACAACCAAGCCGATCATAATCCGTCCCACGAATCCGTCATACAGCAATTGACTCTCTAGCCTCGCCTTGTAACGCGACTGGTGTCTCGCACGCAATCGCAGTCTGCTGACTGACCTTCAACTTCGAGCCCCCCTCATCGCAGCCCACTTCTTCGGCACTATCCGTACAATGACATCGCGGAGTCACGAGGGATCATAAAAGAAGCTGGGCCCAAATCGCTACCATCAGCGAGCACTGCGCGCACTAAGAGCGACGGCGCTGTGTGAAGAGCTAGACCGGGCAAGGCAGATACAACCAATATCTTGCTGCGAGCCTTGAGCCCGCAGAGCATACGACTCAAGCGCACTGCCTCCTGAGGCATCGCTACAACATATCCCATACTCCCAGGCATACACGAAATCCTTCCTAGACACCCCACCAACAACCCTCCCACACCGCAACCATGTCCGCCTCATCCCAAGACACCGAATCCTGGATCGCCGCCTTCTGCTCCCTCGTGGGCCACGAATACTTCGCCGAAGTTTCCGAAGACTTTATCGAAGACGACTTCAACCTCACAGGCCTACAATCCCAAGTACCGATGTACAAAGAGGCTCTGGAAATGATTCTCGACGTCGAACCGGAAACCTCAGACTACTCCGGCGCCTCGGACCTCGACGACGACGAAGACGGCTCCCTAAACGGCAGCGACGGCGAGTACCGCGCCTACGCTCGGCAAGAGCGGCGACAAGCCCGCCTGGCCTCAGACTACGGCATGATCGAGTCCTCAGCCGAGCTCCTCTACGGCCTCATACACCAGCGCTTCATCACCTCCCGCCAGGGCATCCAGCAGATGCTGGAAAAGTACGAGCACGGCCACTTCGGCGCCTGCCCGCGCGTGCACTGCCGCGGCGCAAAAGTCCTCCCCGTCGGCACGAGCGACATCCCCGGCCAAGACACGGTCAAGCTCTTCTGCCCGGCCTGTCTGGACGTGTACGCGCCACCCAACTCGCGGTTCCAGACCGTCGACGGCGCCTTCTTTGGCACCACCTTCGGGTGTCTCTTCTTCATGACGTTCCCGGAGCTGGACGTGGCGGGCACGCGCGGGCTGGAGAACGGGCTGGGATCGTCGGGCCACGCCGAGGGCAGCGGCAAGGCCGTGGACGCGGACAAGCAGGTCACGGTCAATGGGGTGGCGGCGCATAATCTGGCGCCGGGGCTGGGGAAGGGCAGCCTGTTCGAGCCGAGGATATATGGGTTCCGGGTGAGCGAGTTGGCCAAGACGGGGCCGAGGATGAAGTGGTTGAGGATGAAGCCCGAGAAGGTCAGCGAGTTAGATGAGGTCGCGATTTGGGAGAGTCGGATGGAGTATGATGAGGGGGTAGGGGGGCAGGAGGGGCCGGTGGAGGAACAAGGCGGGGAAGGCGAGGAAGGGATCTTAGAGGGGGACGAAGAGGACGACGAGGAAGAAGAGGAAGAGGAAGAGGAGGACGAAGAGGAGGTGGGAGGTACCGAGGCGGCGGGTGCGGTGGTGGATGATGCGTCGGGGAGGGGGAAGAAGGGGAGACATCGGGGTGTGAATGGGGAGGTGCGATAAGAATGGTTTCAGGGACAAGGGCGAATGAGATATGAGATTACCCACTTTCTTCCTTTTGGTTCTTTACGGACTGACTCAGCTTCTTGAGAATGCAGCCTTTTTTTCTTTCACTTTCTTGTCGGTTAGGGACTTAGACAGCGGAGACGACAAGACTTGCATTAGCATGGCACGACATGGGACTTGATCCTGCTTCGAGACGATAGCTTAGCATTGAATATGCATATTCAAAGATTTTTACTATCATCTTGATTCCTGGGTACAAGTCCTCCATCAACGATCCCAACAACAAAACTACTCATCATCATCCTCATCATCCACCACGGCCCTCCGTCTCTTCGCCTTCGGCGCCTGCCTGACATCCTCATCCTCGACCTCGCCCTCCGCATCACTCTCATCCTCTCCCTCGTCCTCCCTCTCCCTCCTCTTCCCCCCCTTCGCCTTCCCGAGATCAATACCATCATCCACGTCCTCCTCCTCGCTCTCCTCCTCCGCCCCGTCCTCCTCCTCATCACTCCCCGCCACAAAATCATCCACCTCGTAATCATCGTTTGCGAAATTACCCCTCCGCCTCCCCAAGTCCTCATCACTACTGTACTCGTCGTTCCTCTGCCTACGGCTCGCCTTGGCCTTCGCGCGCGGCCGCTGCGCCTGGCCTCCCATCTCGTCGTCCTCGAGCATACCGGCCGTCAAGCCACCGCCGCTGCCGTAGCGGCCGCTTGTGAGTCCGCTGCGGCCGAGGGCGCGGTTCGAGCGGTCCCGGTCGCGATTCTCGGCTGCCATGCGTCGCTTTTGTGCTCGGTCTTTCTCTTTCTCCGCTAGCTCGGCTTTGCGCCGCATCAGCTCGGGGTCTTCGCTGATGGGCATTACTTCGATGCCCGTGCCGTTGTGGGCGTTCTTGCCGCGGACGGCGGCGGCCAGGGAGGACTGGAGGCGCTCGAGGGCGTCGTCGGTGGTCTTTTGGGAGGGCATGATGGAGAGGCCGGCGGTGATTTTGTGGGTGGTGCGGAGGAGACCGACGGATTCATGGGGGACGGTCAGGTAGGTGTAGGTTTCTTGATTGGTTGGCGCTTTTGTGCTGGTTGGGGTCGGCTTGAGAGCATTCTTTTGAGGAGGTGCTAAGGCGTTGCCGTCAATCTCGTATTGTTGTGTCGGATCCGAGGCGAGTTGGAGGGTGAGGGAGCCATCGGACCAGCGTAAGATTCGCGCGTTGGATTGGAGTTGTGAGGAGTCGGCAGGGGAGTGTCGCCATCGAATGGTGGACATGGCAGTGTTGAAGGCGGAGAAAGTAGGAGGTGGGTCTTGACGCGAGTGGTGCTCTTTTTCTGGAACGCTGAAGGAAGGAGTGTCGAACATGGTAGGTTCTAATGAGAGGAACTTTGGCACTTTGAGAAGGTACATCTGCCAAATGTCAGCATTGCTCGATCGGAGCGAGTAAGTCTGCATACCTCGCCATCACTAGGCTCTGGCACAGGCTGCCTGCCGAATTCACTATATTGGACAAGCTCCTCCTTCTGCTGCTCTGGAGCAGGAGTGCCAAAAGCTGCGCGCTCACGGTCGTTCCGGTCCATATCGTCGCCAGAGTCAAGCTCTTCGTCATCCAATTGGCGCTTTTTGCTGCTAGAAGTCAGCACCTGTCCCTGTTCTATAACCAGGGTGTCTTACGGCGCATCATCTTGTGCTTCTTCATCTGATCCATCACCAAAAAGATCCCCATCGTCAGCTTCCTCTTCCTCTTCTACTGCGCGTCCGTTCGTCCTACCTCCACGCTTCTTCGAGGTGACAATATCATCATCATCGTCATCTTCGAGATTGTCTGGTATCGACTCTTCCCTGGACAAGATTGCGCTAGTGACCTTGCCAGTCGTCGATACAGGCTCCGCAATGTTCGTGGGTTCGGGCGCCGGAGGACTCGTTGCGTCTTGCTGCTCGCCGTCGGAAGACATTGGAAAGATTGTGCGCGACTAAGTCGCGTGGTGATCCTGGTTCAGAAACCTTTGTCGCAGCACCAGATGGTCGACGCTACCCGTGACGATTGAGTAGCAATGCGAACGGCAATACCGTCGATAATAATGCCCAAGCAATAGATCCGTGTGTAGGTGTGTGAGCGCAAAGTGAAGTCGGAACGCGTTCGGTGTAGGATCCTCGAATCTCTGCTACACCTGCTGTGAAGCTCGAGGACGAACAAAGTTGTCGAGCTGATCCGCAAATGGTGCAAATTAAGATGCGGCTCTGCGGACGCTGCCGTCGCTGTTTCCGCAAGTGAATTTGTGGAGGTCAAGGCGCTGCATGTGAAACTAAGGGGCCAGACAACTCGACAAGAACACACAGCGACCTCATATACATGGTCAGGTGTGACATAAGACGACTCAATCCATTTCTCCACACACTAACCTCTTCGTCACCACGACTCCTCTGCTTACCATTGAAAAATCGAACGGCAGGAGACCTACCACGACCTCGAAGATCCCGGTTGGGGGACCACCAGCATCTAGGATCCGAATAGCATGGCATCTTTCTTTTCGAACATGTGAGTATCTTTCTTTGCCAAGTCGATTGTTGCCGCCATCGACGCCCCTGAACTCTTCGTCCCAAACATCACATTTCGGAACATCAGAAGCACGTGCCAATCCCACATGGTGAAGTTGCCCCCTTGCATCAAGCGTCTCTTTGCCAAATCTAGCAAAATGGATCAACAGATGTATGCTGATAGCGACAGGCGAAGTGGCTTCGCACGTGGTTCCAGTAAAAACAATAACCCCCAGAAGCCTGGAAACGGCGGTCAGTCACCAACTGGATTTGGTCAAGCTCTCTCGCCTTCACAAAGCAGCCTGAACCCTTCACCGTCACCTTCACCGTCCGCAGTGATCGACAACCCAATGAATCAAGATATTGGAAACCGAGGACGTCCGTTCTTTTTCCGCGAGCAATATGCAAATCTCATCGTCAAAGGCAACTTTATGACCCTAGCCGCAAAGCCGGTCCTAGTCGAAGAGGGCGAATGGCTAGCTCACCAAGGTATGGTCCCTCACCGCCCGGTTTTCTCCCTTACACTAACGCTTATTCTCTTAAAGTCGTGGAACAAAACCGTCTCCTAGACGGCATGCTCAAAGTGATCCAGGAAAGCGACCGCAGCACCGCCCTCCCCATCTGCAACCAACACACATGCCCCTCCATGACCGCCGGTCCCGGCGTGACTTACACCTGGCTCGACGCCAACAAGAACTCGGTCCGTGTCCCAGCCCCACAATACATCGCCTATGTCCAACGCTGGATCACGGGCAAGATCACTGACCCGAGCATCTTTCCAACCGACGCCTTCACCGGCCCACCCCCACCCCTCAACAACCCTCCCGCAGGCACCCAAGACTCCTGGCTCGGCAAGTCCTCCGGCTTCCCCGCCTCCTTCCCCAGCGACATCCGCAACATCTACCGCCAGATGTTCCGCTGCTACGCCCACGTCTACCACGCCCACTGGCTCGAGTTCTGGCACTTGGGCGCGTACAAGGAGCTCAACACTTGCTTCATCCATTTCGTGAATGTAGGCAGGCTGTTTGGGCTGCTCAACGACAAGGACCTCGAACCCATGGGTCCGCTGATCGATATCTGGTTGGAGAAAGGCTGGTTGCCTAGGCCGCAGAGCAGTGGCGGCTTGAGCTCGGGGCAGGTCAGTAGGAGTGCTAGCGTTGCGGATGGGCAGGGACAGGGGCAGGGACAGGGGCAATTGCAGCCTGGATCCATGGGGCCGCCGGGCAGTGCTGGGGGCCAGTAGTGGATAGTTGAGTTGTGAGTGGCAATGATGACGATAGACAGGGTGTCATGGACGAGAGCATCGCTCATCTGGTATGGGCTTACGAGACTATTGCATTTCGCAGAATGGCATGCTTCGAATCACATAGGTCAAGGAATGGATACGTGTTCTTGCACATGCGTACCGGCGTCATTTCGTACCAGTTGAAACAGTGTTGATCACCTAGTTCCCAGGCTGAAGTTTAGCGATGCCTGGAAAACATGATCCTTCCGATGAAGATATGACAAAAGGAGCTTACTCAACACCGACAGATCACTCGCAAGTCACACGCAAGGGCACAGAGGATATCGGAAACCATGGTGCATAGCATTCAACTGTAACAACCCACGCGAAGTAAAAGAAAAACGTCAGAGTAAAAAGGGTGATGTGGACCTTCGACAGCAGCAGAGCCCCCTCTCAGAGTCAAGCCACATCAGTCGCCCAAATGTGCCATTTTCTCCAGGAGGAAAGTCCCACCGCCCTTCTTAAATCCAGCTTGCCACGCCTTTCTCTCCCCATCTTCCGCCCGCATTGTCATCAGCCTGTTCAGAGCGCAACTTTTGCCCATAGCTCCACCGAAGTATTCGCCCAAGGATAGAGTGACTCCCATTGCTACAACAACTACTGCAATCTGCCCATCGCTGCCCAGCTTGCTACCATGCCAAACCCCGTTCTACCTTTCTGTGTCTTGTCCGTTGTTCGTGAGAGAATGGTGGGGGGTGAGAGGTTTACTGGTGGCCGGCCTTGCGGAGCGAATTGCTGAGCCATTCGAGACCTTCGTACAGACCGTCTCCGGAGGTGGCGCAAGTGGACTGAATGTACTATGGGGATTGTCAGAAGATGTTTTGAACGGATCAAGCATGTGTGACTTACCCAGGCGCGCTGCCTCAAGCTGTGCAGGCCAAGTTTGTCGGTGATCTCGGCGGCGTTCATGGCGTTCTGTGATGAAAATCAGTATTTTGTCCTGACTACGATATTAGGGTGGGAGGCCTTACGGGCAAATCTTGCTTGTTGGCGAAGACAAGCAAAAGGGCATCCCTCAGCTCGTCCTCGTTCAACATGCGCTGCAGCTCCTCACGGGCCTCGACGATACGGTCACGGTCGTTGGAGTCGACGACGAAGATGATACCCTGGGTGTTCTGGAAGTAATGTCTCCAGAGAGGTCGGATCTTGTCCTGTCCACCGACATCCCACACGGTGAAAGAGATGTTCTTGTACTCGACCGTCTCGACGTTGAAGCCTGAAATCGTCACGTATCAGCTAATGTGCCCTTTCTTGCGTATCGCGATTGAAATCGTTGGTCTGGAGATGGACTCCGATCGCGGGGTGGGTTAACGAACCGATTGTGGGAATAGTCGTAACGATCTCACCAAGCTTGAGCTTGTAGAGAATAGTGGTCTTTCCGGCAGCATCGAGGCCAACCATCAGAATTCTCATCTCCTTCTTTCCCCACAGACGGTCGAACAGCCGAGAGAATGTGATACCCATGTTGGCGGTGTGGTGTGTGTAATTGGATTACGTGTTTGTTGTGGAGGAGATGGAGGAGGTCGATTGAACTGGACAGAGAAGCAATGTCAGTGAACAATTCGAACATGAGCAGAACTAGGGAAGCGCATTGATATATTGAGGATCGTGCATGTTTCGAGAATAGCTGACGCCTGCAAGCGCAATCTGTCCGTTTGGAGGCTGAGCGCGTGCCCAGTTGCAGGCTCCAATATGTTGCTATCGGCGAAGCATTGAAACGATCTTGATGATTGCGCATCTGGATTATAACTCACCTTGTGACGAATGGGCGACACAAGATTAGATGTGTGTGTTGTGGAAAGGGGTGTTGGTGGGAGTTGAAAATAATCCTGACGTTCAACAGCGACGAATCGTCTTCCCGGCTTCTGAGCCTCAGGGCGGGAGAGCTGCTTTGTCAATAAGGGCCCTTCACGTGACCAGCTTGCTCCTTTCAAACGTTCACGAACCAGTCTTTGCAATCGTTTCGAAAAAATAGTAACATATCTATATCCTTTAATGAATCTGATCTACACTGCACCTACAAGTCTATATTGTACAAAAATTCACTGCTGTCCTGCAGCAGCCTGCTCTTCAGCGGTCAATTGACTCTTTGCTTTATCGATCTTCACAAATGCCGCCATAACAACGAGAGCCAGTCCAGCACATGCGACCTCGAGCCAGAAGACATTTTTGTACTTTTGCATAGTACCTTGATCGTTTGTTTCAGTTTGCACCACGTCCGCAAATCCAAGAAGGAAAGCTATGCCAAGTTGCATGATACTGTTAACAAGAGCTCCAGCCATGCCTTGCCTGTGCTTTGGCATCGATGTCGAAATGAAGATGGTACTGATGTTGATGGTAGTATCCACGGCAATGGTGGCACAGAACACAGATGGGAATGTCCATGCCCAGTAATTCGCTCCTACAGGTGCAAGGGCGAAGAGAAGCGGTGCAATGAGCCAGGCGACACCGGCCAGTACGACCACAACTGTTCCAGGTACGAGATGAAGTAGATAGCCGCTGACTATTGCGACCACTGCAGCTCCTGGTCCAAAAGGAACGTACCAAGCGACCAGCTGCATTGGCGTTCCTCCCATAACATCAGTCATGCTAAGCCGATATTAGCATAAATTCACCAGCGCGATAATACAGTCTTGACGTACTATAGTGTTGCGTAAAGCAGGTAGATACCCAGACTTCCGAAGCTGAACAGCAATGCTACAATCAGAGCTTTCATGCGCTTGACACGGAAGACATCCGCAGGCAAAAGCGGCGCCTCTGCAACCCACCCTTCGACATAGAATGTTACTCCAAGTAGGATAATGCCTAGTATGAGTGCAACAAGAATGTAAGGTGTTGCCCACGTTTTGGGGGCATGAGAAGCGGCAGTGACGGCAAACACCACCAGGATCAATCCAGAGAACATGGTCGCGCTACCAAGCCAATCCATCTTGACACCCATCGCTTTGCGTTCTGCCATGTCAGATGGTATGCAGAAGAATCCAGCTACACCAACCATGGCAATAAGTCCCGCGCCGATGAAGAAATACACCCGCCAGGTTGTGAATTGGCTTGAAACTCCAGCAAAGAAGATTCCTGCGAAGAAGCCAAGTGGGGCGTTTGCTCCCATGAGCGAAAACACCTGGCCTAGATTAGTTCTGTATTTATTTAAAAGACCTTGAGTTCGTATTACATACCAAATTCTTCCTTGGTCCTGGTCGATACGTACTACCCAAGAGCAGAACGCTTGCAGGCAGGAAAGCAGCAGGACCAAAGCCCTGGAACGCCCGACAGAAGTTGAGCATAATCTCGTTCTGTGCAAAGCCAGCAATGAGCGACCAGATGGCGAACCATGTGCATCCTGCCATATACAGAGGATATCCTCCGTACATGTCACCGAGTCGACCGAGCGGCAGTAGTGTCGTGGAGACCACTAGAGAGAAGGCACTGGCTGGCCAGGTGACGGAAGCCGAAGGTATATTAAGTTCCGTCGCCAATGTCGGAATGATGACCGAGAATCCGCTGATGAAGTACTCCGTAATGAATTGGCTCATAGTCACAGCGAATATGAATCCATATTCTTCGTATGCGGACTTGAAGACTTCGGGTCTTTGTCGCCCGAGACGGTCGATTCGTTTCGCCTCGGATTCATCGGTGTCGAGTGGTTCTGGTGGTGTTGATTTCTTCATATCGACTGTTTTGTCGTTCGCCAGGGCCACAGAAGTGGAACTATGAGAGGTAGTGGGCTTGTGCTGGTTGATGTCCTCAAGGCGAGAATCCGATGATGACATTATTAGTAACGAAAATGGTCGGCCGGCAACAAGGTGAAAAGAGGAATTTACAGGAACGTCTGAAGAGACCTCATATGGTCTTTGCACCTCTGCATACTTATTCTCGTCGAGCGTATGGTGGAATTATCGATCCAAATTCCTTTGGGCGGAGATGGTGCTGTTTATGACGACCCGGGCTGGTTTCCCGGGTCGTCAGAGGCTTATTCCAAGACAACAAAGTCAACGGTAATTAGGTAATGTGACAAACTGGTAGTGCTAGGGCGTACCATCAGTCGGCGAACAACCATTTCCTCGAGCAGCTACTCATCATGGAGGGTCAGGGTGAAGACAACAAGAAGGTAAAGTCATACTTGAAGATGGCTATGCACTCTCCACGTCGCGAGTGTGGTGCCGCCGAAGAGATGAAGTGGTCCACCGAAGCCACCGGGCTTGTCCCGATACAGTGTTTACGTAAGCCAAAAAGTTCTATAAAATTCTCCTCCGACCCTATCCCTCTTTATACAATCTACATCAGTAGGTGACTATCAGTCATCTATCGAGGCTCCGCTTCGGCGGCTTGCTGAGGGCTATTCTAGCTTTGCTACATGGATCTCCTTCCGTTCCCGGCCTCGTCGAGTGATTGCGTCCGTTCTTCCTAATCAATCGTGGTTGTCCCAAATGTGGAGCATGGTTGTGGGATGGCCGCTACAAATTCTCAGTACAGACGTGCAAGTTTTTAAGTGATAGGATTGACTGTTGGCATGTGCACCAAGCGCATCTACTGAGCCCTCTATAAATGTGCTGCGATGCGTGACAAGCTCACGCGCAAGTTCTACGCAAAATTGTGTTTGCGCTGCAGGAAGTTTTCGTGGCAAGCCAGTACAAAGGTCACATGCTACAATCACGCACAACGCGATGCATAGGAGAGAGCAGTTCCTCGAGACCGTTCTTCATTAGCGCGTACCAACTAGCTATCTAGTAGAGGCGCTTGGGAGGGGACATGGAAGCCTTGATAGTCAAGCTTCCAACGTTCTGCCAGCCCTTCTTGAGCAGAGAGACGAGGTAGTTGATGGACAACATGATGTTACCGATCAGCTCATCCTCAGTCATCTCAACGTTGCCAACCGCGACACCCATGCACAACACCTTCTTCAACTGGAACTTGATGGTCGACTTGACTTCGGTGATCTTGGCGGCGAGATCTTCGGCGTGAGAGACAGGGGTAGGGAACTTGCCGGCTATGTGGTGTTAGTGATGTCCTCGCTTTTATTCTTATCGATCGTGCCTACCCTTGGAAAGACCTGGACCCAAGAGACGAGGGATCTGCTTGATCAAGGCGTCGGAGGCGACGAAAGCGTCGTACTTGCGGGCCAACTTCTTGATGAGCTTCTTGTTCTTGTTGAGCTTCTTCAAGTCGTCAGAGGACATGGCATCAACACCGTGGTGCTTCGCTCGGTCGATGTCGTGCTGGTCACCGAGAATGCTACAAGCTCGTTAGCGATCAATCTCCTTCTGTCGTAGGTCGTGGTTTGTCGTACCAGATGCTCATGTTCGGGCGGGGAACGCGAGGGAGCTTGACGGTGCCCGAGAAACGCTTGTCACGCTGAGGGTCATAGTTCTTCAAGCCGATCTGAAGTTCGACGGTCTCGAGGAAGTTCCTCTTCTTGGTGTTCTGGGAGTAGTCCAGGACAGCCTGCACGTTGGTGCGCACTCCGGCGACTGTGATTTTGGACATGATGACAGTCTTCCAGAAGAAACAAAAGTATTCTTATGGTAAGGATTGGCGCGGTGCTGATGGTAGATGGAGGTGTTGAAGTCTTGCGGCGACTTGAGGAGTGGCCACCCTCGGAAAATCCTTTCCCCGCGAAATTTGCGTTTGCACTGTTTGCAGCAGTTCTTGAGACGGGCCCGACAGTTTGACAAACCAACATAAACCTCATGTCAAGCTGCCTCACATCTTTCATTCGTATAATCCAAATCTTCATGGTCAATCTAGAAGCTCGCGCTGTTACCACGACAAGAGATGAAAGTCGGCATCGTCAACTAAAATCTATATGTAGATACTAGAGTTTGCGAGAATATTGGCATCAGTGTCTAAGAGGACGACTCTCAGTCCTCCCTGAACATCTCCGTACATTAGCAATGGGCCCGGGTCACCATTATCTGGCCATATGGAAGCAAAGCTGCTCTCGGTGTTGAATAATACACTTACGGCGCGTACGCTAGCCAACCCCGTGTCGCTTCTACTCTGATGCAGCTGTTGCAATGTACCATTCGTCTCCAGATAGAAGAGGTGCGATTGAGTCTGGTTTCCGTTGGTAGTAATACTCATATCCGAGTCGTCGCGCACCGCTATGTCCTGTAGGTCTATGCTGTTTCCTTGGACCTGCTCTAGATATTGCATCGTTAGCAAAACAATCACGATGCTTGATGCGGAGCACCAATACTGCGGCCACTTACCGAGGGTCCTGTTGCTGGACATCTCTCGTTGTGTCAATTGAGAATCAGTAGATCTTGCGTAGACGTCCTGCACGGTCTGGTCGTTCTTAGCAACAGTTGGACCACAGGTACAGCCGGCTCTTGCATCCAAATCCCGGAAAGTCTGCTCATGCGCCCATGGCGCGAAGTATCCATAGAATGGGAAATAGTTGATGGCACTAGCTATGTAGCCGGTGGCCAGGCTGACATAAAGACGCAGGCCAACCTTCTCGAAGTAGCAGGCAGCGAAAGAGGGACTGTTGGGAAGAATATCCCTTGTATAGATCACTTCCCCGTTCGTCCAGTTTTGGGAAAGACCGGAGCTGTTGGTAGTGCGTACGCTTGTCGTATTATCGATGTAGAACAAGCTACGCTGCGAGAAGAGTAAGACACTCGTTGCATGTAAACCGTGTAGCCACTTACCCAGACTTCGCCGTCTCTCAAGAAAGACGCAGCAGAAAGGGGGGACCCCAGCGAGATGCTTTGACTAGGTACCATTCTTCGCTCTGTGGCCTTCACAGGTGAGTTCTGTCTCAGCACATCCAACGCAAACGTATCATTCGTGTAGAAATCCTCAACAATACTGCCATTGGCGAGCTGGTAGTACAGCAGCATGCCGGCACCGTCACCTCGGATGATGGCCGCAATGCTCGTGTTATCCGCGACTCGTGGGGCCGCAGCGGAAGGT
Organism: Elsinoe australis; assembly: GCA_007556505.1. Taxonomy (NCBI): domain Eukaryota; kingdom Fungi; phylum Ascomycota; class Dothideomycetes; order Myriangiales; family Elsinoaceae; genus Elsinoe; species Elsinoe australis. The sequence continues at coordinate 1,380,038 of SWCS01000001.1, forward strand.
CTAGGATAATCTGGCTGTGTACCAGGGCCCTCTGTCTCGTTTCTGGACTTCAGACCAAGTCCAAGTCCTGCCCCCAAAGCACATCCCAGCACGAGTAGTCCGACTAAGATGCCGCCACTTACTACCGTCTTGTATGGCATGCCACAGATCCTCTTCTTCCCGGGTTCCGAATAGTCCGCAAGAGTCGGGGGCTTGCTTGCTATGTGCATGTACACGCTATCGGCTGTCGTGTTCTCATATCGCCTATCGACTTCTGGAAGGAGGTCCGGTGGCTGAACCGTGTATTTGTCGCTTTCGCGTGTTGCCGAAGGGAACTTCTCGGTTCCTGTGTATTGTTCTCCATAGCCGTTGTTGACGAGTTCCGGTGCTGAGGTCGAGTGTCTTTTGCTCATTTTCCTTCGGGTTTTAAGACACGGCGACACGGACGGTGGAGAGACATAAAGCTCACTGTTGAGGTGCACAGTGCAAGATAAGTACGGGGTCAAGAAGTACTTGCTGCACCACCTACCATATCCTACTTAAGATAATACTCACTCTCAGCTGAGACCAGCCAGCTGGAATCGAGCTTCTGCAGCTAAAACGCCTCAATCGACGGATTTAGCGCCTGTACTACCACATCCCCAATTCAGGTACTAGGATGTGCACATGTGAGGCACAGTCAGACCAATGAAATCAATTTGAGATGAAAAGCCATCCTGAGGATCTGCGGGACGACGAATAGAAAGGTCAGCTCTATACAAGGTGAATATTACATGGCATTTCATCTCCATAGCTTGGCAATCGCAATCTCCGCTGTAGGCGATTGCTCTGTAAAGGACCTTTGCCCTGAAACCGAGTTCAAAAGTCTTAATTGTTGAGCTTGACGGTCTCCCGGTACTATTCGCATTTCCGGGGGGTTCAGAACCTGGTGGCACAAAATCTGCTGGATTTAGAAAAAGTTCCCGTGATATGGAGCTCGCAGTACAGCCGAACGGATCTGTTCCGGGGATCCATTCAAGAGGCAAACAAGCAGCGGCCAGCCACGATGCAATATGGCCGGCATTCGAAGCCACCCTCTTCAATCTTGGAAATTCCCTAGGCTTCCTTCTCTGCCATTGGACAGACTGGGAAGACATTCGATCGCCGCACTGTGTCTCCAACATAGCGAGATCATCAGCCCACCTTCGCCAAGCTGGAATGTGTTTACAGCGTTTCTGAAGACTGATGCTATAGAGCACATAAGTTCAAACGGTCAATACAGCTTGCATGAGAAAGGCTTTTCTTTCAAGTCGTGGCCCTAATTCAGAGGGACGAGGCGGGTAAGTCTCCTCTGAGATGATCTTGAACCCATGCGTCTCATACCACTGCGTAGCCGCAGCATTACAGGTATCAACATGAACGCCAAGTTTTGCATACCGTCCATTACGTCTTCGGCAGTCGTTTTTTGCCTCCAACAATGATGTCTTTAACAGCGCCTTCCCAACACCCTTGCGCCGATGCGGAGCCGTGGTGTAGGCGCCAGAGATGTGGTAGACCACAGTTTCAGGGGCAGGCCTGCCAGCTGTTGCGGATGCTTCCATGGAAGACTGATTGAATGCAATGGAAGGCACTTTGCTCCATGGCGAGTCACTGGCGGAGGTATCCTCCGCTAAAGGGCCGAGTAGTACAATCATCCCGGACCACTCTGTCTCGAGCAATTCGATCTCAGACCAGTTCTCCCCTCGTCTGGCTGGCAATGCCACCAGATTGACAGCTAATGGGTTTGCCAGTCGGCTCCGCCAATATTCGACCGGCTGACCGTTCTCTTCGGCATACGACGATGCGAATACGTCTGGATCATTTTTCAATGCATTCAACCGAAAGTTACGATAACGCTGAATGAGCTTGTCCTCGTGGTCGCGCGAAAGACCGTCCCTGTCCAGCAGCGGAAGAATCAATATTTCGACCACATCTCTGTCCATGTCGGTCATAGTCGACACTCCGATCATATACTGGTAGACGAACAGATTGTTGCTGACGGAGTTGGTACATTCCAGCAAACACACGTCCGGCAATCGTTTGATGATACACTGTACAGAATGCGAGGGTGCGCGAACCGAGACCACGCTAGGCCGAAAATGGGAGGCAGTCACACGACTCACCGACTGACCCCTGACCTCTCCTCCTGCACAAAACCCATCCATCTGATCACAGAATGAGCATGGAGGTTTTCGATAGTGCACTAACTGCGCCTTTGATCCTCATGATGCGAAAGACACTGTAAGCGTACCTGGTGACACTTGGCATGCTTCCCCTCTGGTGTCACTTCATATAGCCAAGGCGAGGTAGGTTGGCAGCCTGTACTTTTGCCGCTGCACCTTTCTCTTCTTTTTGCATAGCATGGCTGTTCCTAGAGCTCCTCGCTCCAATTCTGCCCTTTCATTCGAGTATAATGCATTTTACGACAAATGTTCACCATCCGAGTGTCTGGAAGGCCGCTTCAACAGTATCGACGAGACGGAAGGTCTACATCATGCCGTCGAGAATATCACCAGCTGCACCAATCGTAATTTTGTCATAGACTTCAGTGATCGTCATGCTTGGGCAGGATTTGACCTCACAATCGACACCATCCTTGAGCTCATCAAGACCGGCGGCTGGCCCGGAGAGGCCAGCACGAGATGGATCGACATCTCTTTCCCGATCAAACAAAAACAACTTCTGAACAAGTTAGCTCAGCACTACGACTTTTCACCGAAATTATTGGCAATGATGTGTTCCGAACCGCCACAAGAAAGAACAGTTCCTGCATCTGGCCAGTCCGGCGATCAAAGGCTCATCAGTAGCGATGGGTCAAGAGGTTCAGCGGATATTGAGAAGGGGCAAAGCGTATCTGACATCTCTTCTATGTCTTCCAATAACCCTGCCAGATCTGGCAATCTATATGAGCTGCTCGACGAAGTGTGGCACTATACATCGGTTGATCAAGGAAGCAATTGTAAGTAGGTCACTGTTCGATACATATCTTAGGACTTACAGGGCCACTAGATTTGTGCCTAGGTTACAATTCAATCTACTCTACTGGAACCACGCCCATCCCGTACAGCCAGCTAGGCCTGCAATCGAGTTCGCCCTTACCACATTGCGTGCGGGTCTGGAGATGGCTTATCCTCTGCAATGACAGGACAGTCATCACTATTAACGAGGATCTGTTCCCTCATATAACAGGCTCACCGTCGCTGCGGGAGAAAGCAGTATTGCTGCGAACCAAGCAGAACATCATCAATGTCTTTAGGTCCTTGTCCCTTGCCGAAGATACATCTTCATCGCCCATGACCCTGCTGCCCATACGGAAGCGCTTCACGCATGAGGAAAAGGCTGTATCTGAAAGATCAAGAGAAGCACCTGGTTTACTGTTCTACTATCTCTTCGACAATTGGTACAACAGCTACTCTTTGATCACAAGGCGAGACAGCCGTTACAACAAAGAGCTACAAGATATCGTGTGTTACCTTTTCGGTCAGCTCTGATCGCCATGGCTGACATCCACATAGCGTACCGAAATGTTCGAAAGCCCGCAGCTCGGCCAGATCGACCGCTTGGATCAAGTAGGCAACGAGCTGGGCGTTTTGAAGCGACATTACAAGAGCTACATTCGGATCATAGACCGCATCACCGAGTCCTCAGTCATGCTAGATGGGAACACTATCGGCAGTTCTCAGATCACCACACGAATGGTCGATGAGTCCTGGGATGCAGGACACCATCATACCTTTCCTGCCTCCCGAGCCGAGCCCGCGTCTCTACTTGGAGTCAATCCTGGAGCTGCCGCACAGATACGCTTCGAGCGACTCAAGGACATGATCTCGCTCTATGCTCTCAGTGAAGTGAAGGACTACCTAGCAAAGAAGGATAACTTGGTCCAGATGGTAGGTCCTCACCACACCGGGCCTAGCTCATGATCTGACTGACTGCTTTCAAGAACTTCCAGCTCATCGCTATCAAGGAGTCACGAGACGTGGAGCGACTTACCAGGGTGTCGCTATTTATCGCCAAGGCAACCATGCTCTTCCTCCCAGTCAGCCTTATGACGAGCTACTTTGGTACCAACCTCGATGGTCAGGACTTTACCATTGTCTCCTATTGGGCTACATTTGGAGGCATCTTTTTGGTCTCTTTCGTTGCGTTGATCGGATTCGGCATTCTTTCCGGCACAATGGAGAGTTGGCCCATTGTGCCACCCATGAGAAGTCTGATCAGGAAAGTCAGACGAAAGAGGGGTTGATACGGCCGTCTTCAGGATCGCGAACACATAGCATCAAGTATTAATGGGTCATTACGTAGCACATCAGACGGGCACAGGGGAACCTGATGCATTGCAGACTGGGACCACAAGGCATATCTTGAATGTACTATGTTAGTGGAGTTGTCTATCAAAATGTAATCGCTTGAACGCTGCGAAACGATCAAACACAATTCACCTTCCCTCCTTCTTCCGCCACCGGTTTAGCGCTTCTGACCATGAAGGATTACTTGCGCCAGTGGACGAGGCTTCACACCTCTCGTTCATGATCTGCCACGTCCTCTGCCTCACAATCTCCTCCACCATCCTTTCATTCCGCATCAAGCTAGCCAAGCGTTCGGTCCTCGCCTCTCGAGGGAAGTATCGCGCAGAGTACGGATCCAGTCGTTCGTCCACGATCCTCTCTCGCGCCTTCGCATCCTCCACTTCTCTCAACACATGTTCCGGGTCGTCGGGGTCCGGGCTGGTCGCTACACCAGCGCAGTAACTCATGACGTCGCTCCTTGCTTGCCACGATGGGAACAGGACGTTCTCTCTGAACTTCTCGCATGAATCTGCAGGGACCAGTCTACGTGATCGTGGCGCGAGGTGCCGCTGTGATGTGCTAGTGGGATCGAATGTATCTGTGGATGGCGACAGTAACGAGTTCAAGTTTTGGCTGATCGTGTCATCGATTGTACTCCTTGAGATTCTGAGGAAGTCTTCCCATGCATTAGCCTTGTAGCAGGAGTCAATGATGGTGGGTACTGACCTCGTAGAGCAGTCTCGTTGAAACACATCGCCGGACTGAGCGCAGGCTTCTCTGATGCTGAAGCCATGTTATGCCTCGACTGGCCCGTCGTTGCCGGGGTCGGAGTTGGCGAAGATGGTGGCGACGCTTCGCTCCAGAATAACCAAGCCAGTTTGCTGCTAATCGGAAGTTGCAAGGTGAATAGTCTTCAAGCACCCAATAATTGATTGTCAAACAATCACAGGATCTGTGTCAATTACAACGTCGAAATGGTGTTCTCCAGGAACAACTTATAGTTCTAGAACACAAGTTGAGGTATCACCATGCTAAAGAGAGGTAAGGCATCTGATAGGTGCTTTACGTCATGAAAGTGGTTCACGCGGGAAGCGCGCGTTGACGCGGGGAGAAGCAATTTAACCAAAGAGGAAATCACCTTCGGCAGCCTACATTTGAACCCCATCTACTCTGTAGCTGTGCGACAAACCGCCTAATGCAATGTATACTGAGAAGAACCTATCGTGATCGCCGCACTCTCACTTGTACCTTCAAAGCACCGCTTGCCGCTCACGTTCGCCTTCAATCGCAGCAGCTCCCACTCTACGCGTTGCAGACAGCCACGCGACTATCACTTCCTCGGGCAGGCAGCGCATTTTCCGCAGCAGCTATGGCGCCGGGTCAGTCGACACTTGGGTATGTAAACCCTTCTCAGCGGACTTTGACGTGCGAATGCCTTCGTCGCTCCACTTTCTCGTCAGCTTCTGACTGTGCAATAGCAAGTTCTTCGGTAATCAGAATGGGGGCAAGGCAGCTGCACCTCAGCAATCGAAGCTCGCGTTCTCGAAAAAGGCCGAGGTGAAGAAGGACAGCGCTAGGCAGGAGACTGTGAAGGACGAGGTGGTGGACCAGGTCAAGCCGAAAACGGAGCAAACAGAAGCAGCCGATGTCGAGATGAAGAATGGCCAGAACGGCACATCCATAGCAGACACGAGCATTGCCAATGACTCGGACGAGGACGTAAAGCCGCCTCGAAAGCGCTCGATTGCCTCGGCAGCTTCTACCGCATCTGACGACGAGCCTCCAACGAAGAAACAGCGCAAGAAGCCGGCTCCACAACCCACCTCCCCCAAAGCCAAAGCTAGCAAGAGCTCGAAGATCAAGATCGAGGATGACGAGGATGACGCTCCTGTCAAGACTAAGAAGGCGGCCAATGGCTCGAGCAAAGATGTCAAGGGCAAGAAAGCTCCGGTGCCACCAGTAGCAGAAGAAGATTCCGACAAGCCAGAGCAAGACTCGGTCACCAGTGATGCCGAGTCGGATCACGAAGCAGAGGAGTCAGAAGAAGAGAAGCCTGAGCTTGCAGCTAAAGAACGTGAAAAGATACAGAGTACCCTCAAATCGACAACGAAGGATCCGTACCCGGATTGGAAACCTGGCGAGCCGGTACCTTATGCGGCACTCTGCACAACTTTCTCCCTCATAGAAATGACGACCAAGCGCTTGGAAATCATGGCACATTGTTCACTCATCCTACGCCAGGTCTTGCGGCTGACCCCTGATGATCTCCTTCCGACTGTGTTTCTGATGCTCGGAAAGCTTGCAGCGGATTACTCCGGTGTGGAGCTTGGTATTGGCGAGTCACTGATCATGAAGGCCATTGGAGAAACTACTGGTCGCAGTCTGGCTATCATCAAGACGGATCAGCAGGAGATCGGTGATCTTGGTTTAGTAGCGGCAAAGAGCAGATCGAATCAGCCGACCATGTTCAAACCTAAACCCTTGACTGTCCGCGGCGTCCACAAAGGCCTCATGACCATTGCTACTATCGAAGGTCAGGGCTCTCAAGGACGTAAGATTGCAGATATCAAGAAGCTTCTTTCGTCTGCAGACGTGGACCTGGCGGGCAAGGGTAAATCTGGTGGTGTTGACATCACTTTGAACAAGGGCGGACCGAGCGAGTCAAAGTACATTGTCCGTACTCTGGAAGGGAAGATGCGCCTTGGACTTGCAGAGAAGACTGTCCTAGTCTCCCTTGCTCACGCCATGGTCTGGCACGACTCGGTCAAGAAGGATGCAAAGAAGATACCTGGTCCAGAAACTATCGCAAAGGGCGAAACTCAGTTGAAGAACGTGTTCAAGTAGGTCAACCTTACTTAAACTCTTCCGCCGTCGCTAACATGAACAAGTGAACTACCAAGCTACGAGGTAATCATTCCTGCTTACCTCAAGCACGGCATTTTCAAACTCCGCGAGGCCTGCAATCTACAGCCTGGTGTACCCCTCAAGCCTATGCTTGCTCGACCTACCAAATCCATCACCGAAGTCCTCGATCGTTTCGAAGGCAAGGACTTCACCTGCGAATACAAGTACGACGGCGAACGAGCCCAGATCCACTTTGTCGCTCATTCCGCCAACATGAACTTCGCCACAGCCGTCGCAGCAGCCGGCAAGAGCGAAAGAGGCGTCTCCAACATCTTCTCCCGCAACAGCGAAGACCTCTCCAAAAAGTACCCCGACATCCTCGCCAAGCTGCCAACCTGGGTGAAAGAGGGCACCACTTCCTTCGTCCTCGACTGCGAGACGGTCGCCTGGGACGTGAACGAAAAGAAAGTGCTCCCCTTCCAACAACTCATGACGCGCAAACGCAAAGACGTCAAAACCGAAGACATCAAAGTCAAAGTGTGCGTCTTCGCCTTCGACCTCCTCTACCTCAACGGCTCGGCGCTGGTCAACCGCTCCTTCCGCGAACGCCGCGAGCTCATGGTCAGCGCCTTCGCGCCCGTCGAGGGCGAATTCGCCTTCGCACAATACCAAAACACGTCCGAGCTAGAAGAGATCCAGACGCTCCTCGAAGAATCCGTCAAAGCCTCATGCGAAGGCCTAATGGTCAAGATGCTCGACGGCGAAAGCTCCTACTACGAACCCTCGCGCAGATCCCAGAACTGGCTCAAGGTCAAAAAGGACTACCTCGCCGGCGCCGGGGACAGCCTGGACCTCGTGGTGCTGGGCGCCTACTACGGCAAGGGCAAGCGCACGTCTGTCTTCGGCGCCTTCCTGCTCGCGTGCTACAACCAGTCGAGCCAAGAGTTCGAAACGGTGTGCAATATCGGCACGGGCTTCAGCGAGGAAATGCTCGCGCACTTGCACGAGATTCTGTCCCCGATCGAGATCGAGAAGCCAAAGCCGTTTTATAGTCACAGTGCTGGCAATAAGGACCAGCCGGATGTGTGGTTCGAACCGCGGTTCGTGTGGGAGGTCAAGACGGCCGACTTGACGCTGAGTCCTAGGTATAAGGCTGCTGCGGGCAGTGTGGGCGACCCCCAGGGCAGGGGCGTCAGTTTGAGGTTTCCCAGATTTATCAGGGAGAGGGAGGATAAGAAGCCGGAGGACGCGACGAGTGCGAGGCAGGTCGCGGGGATGTATAAGGATCAGATGGTCGTTAGTGGGCAGAAGAAGGGGGGGCCGGCGGTGGATGATGATTTTGAATACTAAGGTGCATGTGTGGTAGTTTTGCGTGATCGCGGAGGGAGATTTGCTGGCGAGACGGGACGGTTCTGATGTCTGACGAGCAGGTAGGATGATTGGGCGGTATCTAGACTAGCATCTTTTGCGCAGCGAGGAGTCGAGCATGTATGTATAGCCACGCCAGGACGAGATCAACAGCATCATGAATAAAGTCACATGCTCAGAAAGAGACTGGGTCAAGAACCATAGCTTTTATCCGAATATTCTACAGCCCGCCTGATCATACAGCCATGCTAAGCTAAGCAAAGGGTATCTCGGTACTGTACAGCTTGTACCTCTTTCCCACCATCTTATGTCCCGTCACCTTCATCAAAACGAATGGTCGCCTCCGTCGTCACAAGTCCTATCAACCCAGTGGTCCATTGCGCCGATCATTCTATGCTGTGCTCGCCAATCGTCGAGCAGTTTGGCTTTACCTTGGATCCCGTAGAAGGACATCAAGAGGTCCAACGAACGCCAGGAAAGAAATCCTATCTATGTTATGGATGAAGTAAGACTGATCGTTCCGTAATCATGCAAAAATGAAAGTCCAGATTGTAATCGAGAGCGAGATTATGCGCTGATGTTACATCCACCGTATCCTTCGACTGTTCCCTCACTAGTGCGATGGTGGCGGCTGTCTATACTGTGGTCCATATTGAGGCCCTTCATGAGGTCCGCTTTGAGATCCATTTTGGTGTCCATTTCGAATTCCGTTAACGGGCAGACATCCTTGTGTATTCCCACCCGCCACCTCCCTTGGTGCAGGGACACTTCTGCCAAAATTGACCTGCCGGCTGAATGGTGCTGCTTCCGGTCTCAACTGGGTACGCTTTGTGCTCTGTTGCCCGGTACTGGGCCGCTCCGACTAAGGCAGCAGAGCGGGTTGGTGGCCTGGTCCTTGCTGAATACCTGGGTCCACGACCTGATCGGAAAGAGCCATGAGGAGTTGTGCCAGACAGCGCTTAGTAGCGGCATCGTCTCGAAGGACGGAGCTGAAGGTTGCGTCTCGAAGAGGCTCGGGAAGGCATTGACGGAGGGCTTCTCGGGCGCGGGCATTATCCGATAAACTGACGGGATTTAGCAAGACTAAGTGTTAGAGGGGAAATGAACGTACCGGAGGAAGCATCTCACGACATGCTTGAGCAGTCTGACTGTTTGCTGCTCTACCAACTGGTTGACCATGTTGCTGAGAACCGTGCCAACGGCGTAGAAGCGCTCGTATGTCTGACAGATGTACTGAAGACCTAGGTCATCGAGGAGAATCTTCTGCACGATAAAGATGGCAACGGTCTTGGAAAGTTCGCTTCCCGTCTCCATGATCCGCAGGCAAAGTGGGATGATCTCGGTCGTCAAGAGGAAGTTGATAACCTCACTACTGTCGTTCTTGACAAGCGCTCCAATGACACCAAGAGAGGTAAGGCGGAGATACTCGAAAGGTCTCGACTTTGAGGTAGTGTTGAGAAAAGGGTAGAGGAATAGAGGAATGTGAGCTGCAACAATTAGCTTCCACACCAGCTAGCCAGTACAGTGAACCTACCACCGAGAAACAGCCCCCGGGTCTCGCTGTGACTAGCAACGCATTGTAGCAATGCCAAAGCATTACAGACCCGGTTCGAAGCCGCTGCAGTGAGCTGGCTAGGATTGAGCAACGGGTAGACCGAGATGATCTCCTGAAGCAGAGAAGTCATGACACCTGTGTAGTTGTAAGCGGTTGTACCCTCCAAGGATTCCCTGGCATCCCAGCCGACCAGGCGACATACCAAAGCTATGCCACAATATCAATGCCAGCTCCGGTACCTGCTCTCTCTTCTTGCTCAGCTCCAACAGTGCACTCTCCCTTGTCTCAGATCGCATCATCTGTGCTATCCATTCCAAGACCCTCCGGTTCTCCTCGTTCATCGCACCTCCTTCTTGTCCAGTAGCACCACCGCCACCTCCTGCGCCCATACCAACGCCTCCTCCACTCAAAGCAGACGACTGTGCGCCGCGGTCGAGCCCTGCATTGTGATCGAGGCCAGCGGGACCGCGGAATTGGGAAAAGTTGTTTGCGCCACCGCCTAACGATGGAGTATGGGCGTGCGTCACATGATGCGGTGTATGCGATGGGTGTGAGGCCCAGTCCGGAGGGTAGTGCTGGTGAGAGAAAGCGTGCTGCCCTGGCAGCATGTTGGCGATTGTGCGGTCCTAACCGCGGGATCGAGTAAGTGAGAGCAGTCGATAAATATATGAATATATGGGCTGGAATTCTTGATTGACCACCTGCCGCCGCTTGACAGGTGACAGAGGAAGGCGAGCGAACAATGGTAGTTGGAACGAAAAGGTCACAATGAAGGATGAGGTTGAAGCTCAAGGTCAAGGCTCCTCCCTCGAGACATCGAAAACGAGTTTCCCGCGGCTGGTCCGTGCGCCAGCTCCATCACTCCACGGGGATGGACTTGGTCACTTACTCGCATGAATTTTCTGCATTTATTCTGGAACAGAATTATATTAGCTTCCAGCTTCAGAATGGCGACTATCATCGTGCTAGGGTACTACACTGAATGCCAGTCGCACCTCAATTCCTGTGAGCATCCTGCCTGACGATGGATTGGTATCATGATCGTTATACACTTTCGCTATGGAAATCAAACATCCCCAACACTGGTCCATCTCCATGTTCTCCATCTGCCACATCCTAATCGCCACCCTGCCATCCCGGCACCTGATCCTCCTTCAACTCCCACTTCCCACTCCACTGCACCTTCTGGGCCATCGCCAGATTCAACAACCAATCCGTCTTCACAATCCTCGCCTCCAATCCCTGCTTTTCCGCCAAATTCCTGAACAGCGTCCACATCTTGACTTCCTCATCCTCCGTCCCACTCACAAGATACACATTGTCGACCTCCTCGTCCCCGCCCTGGTTCTGGCTCTCCGCGCCCGCCCCTCCGTCTTCGTCGGGCCGTAATCTCCGCTTGGGAATCGTGACCCCTGTCCTGCCTCTGTATGGCACCGCTTTGCCGCCGTTCGCTGTGATGATGTTGGCGTAGGTTTCGTAGCCGCCGTTGACTTTGTCTGTCACGTAGATGGTCCAGCCGCGGAGCAGGCGGTGGTCGTTCTCGCGCGCACGGTACAGGGCATGGTGAAGTTGGAAGCCGAGCCGCTTTTCGCCTTGGGAGTCTATGAGGTGATAGTTTCCTGAGGATGGGAGCGATTTGTTGAATAGGACGTAGTCGAGGTAGCCTTTGTCGACGATCTCGGGGGCGTTGGCGATGGCTGTGACGAATTTCCGCGTTCGGAGAAGCTTGGGCGCTACGAGGAGGTTGCATTGAGCTGGGTCAGTGACGAGCTGGATTCCGAGGCTGCGGAGGAGTTTCTGCTGTCATTAGTAGAGTTCATTGACACATGCAGCACATGGTGTGCGTAAGTGTCGAAGGGGAGACGTACCTTGTCATCGGCCTCCTTCTTCGCTTTGCCCAGCCATCTCTCATCACCCGTTACCAACATCTTGTATACCACAGGCGGTTGATCGGGTTCCGTCTTGGCCTTTTTCACTACCCTGGCGACGTCGACTTCACCATCACTGTTGAAGCCATGGAGATCTGACACTTCTTTGCCTTCTTCAATCTGCCGTTTCCGGCTGTGCGTGACACCACCCTTACGATGCTGCTCCTTTTGAAACTCGGCAACGTCCTTCATTGCCTTCTCCAGTTCAACTTGAGCTTTGAGCTTCGAGGCTCTCGATGTAGAAGTTGGCACGTCATTCTCCTTGGACGATGAGCGTCGGAATGATGGTGTCGCTGCGCCAGCGCCTGTTCTTGCGGCAGTAGGCGAGAGTGCTCGCTCTACACCATTACCAAGGTTGTCCGTGTCCGTAGCTCGGACTGTCTTGCGTGGTGAAGGCTTCGGCGGTTTGACAGCTCCGACCTCGAGATGCTCTTCGTCGCCGTTTTCCTTAAAATTAAGGTCCTCAACCTTGTCAAGATCGATTGGCGTTGTCCCTACAATCTCGCTGAGGTTGGTCTTTTGCGGAAAATGCAGATACCGAGGGACTGATAGACTCTGGACTTTGCATTTCGCATAGCTGTCCTCGAGCCATTGGTGGTTGATGATATTGACACCCCATTCTTGCGCGGCCTCACATTTTTCTGACGACTTGTGCGCCGTGACTAGATGCGTATTGTCCGGTCGCATTGTCTTGGTGAACTCGGCGCCCGCAACTTGTATGAGGTTCTCCAGATATGTGCGCGCATCTCCTGTGTAATTTGAAAGACTGATCTTCATGCCTTCGAAGCCCGCGATACCCTCTCGAGGAATTGGGTAATGGAGCAGCTTATTCAGGGGGTTAGACCAACGATTCTTCATGATGACGCTGTAGAACCAAGACAGATTGCCAACAGTCTTGCGTCTGCGAGAGGCTGTCACGTATTCGTGCCCGTCACGGTAATGACCGATGTACACATCGCACTCTTCGGCGTTCCCAGTCATGGTACCGCCACTGCGTTCCACAAGGTCCTTCAAGGTGCGGACCAGCTTTTCATGTACATTGAGGTCGTGGCTGAAGAAGATCTTCTTGTCGATGAAGGCGTTCAACTTTCGCCTAGGAGTCGAAGGCTCTCCTGGACTCGAGGGAGGTGGGGTCAAGGAAGGGGGTTGACCAGCAACTGCAGAGGTGGCGCCGTTCAGATCCGTCTGACTGTGTGGCCGTCTGACAGTGAAGCTCTCAGTGTTCAAGATCTCCGGCTCCGGTAGCAAGTACGGTCCCTCGTATATCTTCCTCCCGAGTTTGAGACAATCGTCGAACCAGTGTGGCAGCACCACTTTCGTGGGAAGTTTCATGCTCTTAACAATCCTGATCTTTTCCGAGTCCTCGGTGAGAGATACAATGTGCGTAACCAATTTGGTCATCGAAGAGCTGTAAAGTCCTCCCATAGCCAGCACTCCAGCCGTGATCGCATCCTTGTCACCTCGAGGTAGATCACCAAAAGTGATTATAACATCTTGAAAGATGAGCGCTGGATCCGGGCTGTGTTGTCGCACAGCTACATGGCGGCCTTTAGCGATACTCTGGTAGATCCAAGATGGTTTCACCACATGTGAGTCCTTGTCGAGCGCCTCTTGGTATTCGGGGAAGTCGGCATGGGCAGCGACGATGTGAGAGTGGGCCGCGACCTGATCTACGGAGCCGTCTTTCAGCAAAGGAATGAACATACCTCCGTTGGAAAGGATGAGGTGCTTTAGCTAGGTCTCGATCAGTCTCTCGCGCCCAAATACCGCTCTGCGCATCTTACCTCGGTCTCCTCCTGTTCAGATATAACGCCAGGAATTACGGTAAAGCTGTTGTTCAGAAACACACCCTCCTCTCGTTCCGGAAATATTGTCATTTTGGCACGCTTGTCACCGGTAGGAATGGTTTGTATGCATGACGCATGCCCTTGACGTGCGAATTTGGCGCTGTGAGAAATGTAATGCACTGCGCTCTACTGTCGGTAGCATGGTGGAAGTGGGAGTTGGGCTACGCGTCGAAGCTCCAGACGCGCTGTCACGTGCCCAGACTTCCAATTTCAGCTCTATATCACAAGCACTCCCTTCTCACTGATTGCATGGCTTCTCAATTTTGTGATTGCAAGAAATTGTATTCAGGCGCTATGCACAACTGCAAATTGGTATCTCGGAAACGCATTATTTCCTCCCAGAGGTACTGCTCTGGCCTTGAGCATTCATTCGACGCCGAAGTCTTTCCTCGGCTTGTTCTACAATTCGACGCTTTCTTTCCTTTTCGCTCATAGCTGTGCCTCCACTAGAGCTCCTTCTACTCTGGCTATTACGACTCTTAGATCTCGGTCTTCTTGGTGACTTTCTGCTTGCTTGAGGTGATGCGGTGGGGACTGGTGGTAATGGATCCTTGGGTGGAGGTACGGGCGGTTTCTCCACCAATGTCTGTAGCCCTTGTGCAGGAGTCGTCACTCCTGTCTGCGATGTCGATGGCGGTGTTGCAGTGACCTCGGTCGCTGGCATCTTCTCCTGCTTCCTGCTGCTGGCTTGTATAGCTTTCTGAGACGCGCGAGCACGCGGTCTGCGCGCCTTGGGAGGACTCTTGACTGAGGCAGGCTTGGAGGCCGCCTTCTGAGTCGGGCTACTCGAAGGACTAGAGGGTGATGAGATGCGCTTTCCCGGGGTGATTGATCGACTCGAGGCTTGCGTCGAGTCATTTCTTTTCACTATGGCGGCTATTGCTTGGACGAGAAGCGCCGCGTCTTCAAAGTCCGCATCTTCCATACCCTCTGGCGCAGTGTATACCTCACGAATGGTGCTCTTCGCCTTCTCTTTTGCTAGTGCAAAGTCTTTGCCACACTCCCAAGTGAAGGCGCAGGACTCGAAAGCAACTGATAGTCGAAGTGGATCTGAACCAGGCAACAGCCGCTTTGCAAGCACATTAGCTTGGGAGAAGTAAGCTGTCGCTGCGGGTATGAAGTTCAGAGGGGGCATTAGAAAGTCTGCACTCGAAGGTGGGGATCGTGATGCGGGTGATTTGATCATTAAACCTTGCAGAAGTGGCGGAGTACTAGGGGCAGGAGCCTGGCCCGTCGGGACAGGGGGCGGAGGATACGGTGGCGGAGATGTTTGGGCGGGTCCACTGAAAGCGTAAGGGTTCGTGATATAGGATGCTTCGGAAGTCATGGAGGGTATCGTTTCTCGTAGCACGGCCTGTCTAGCTCGTGCGTCTTTGGCAGGTATCTCAGTTTTCGAGGTTATCTTTCCGTCTGGTGAGGTCTTTGGTGGCGTAAGCTGAGAAATCGGCGGATGATTATGGTACATGCAGAAGACGTGGTAGAAGGAGGCTCGTAATTTTGCTGCCATGACTCGGCAGCGTGCAGACTGTGAGCCACTTTGACAGTAAGGCAGTATCATGACCTCGGTGATCGCAAGGCCTTCTCGCGACAGCCATATGATTTGATGGTATAAGGTAACCGACTTTGTGTCCCGTGTAGTGTCCAGTCGGCGCAACTTCCTCGCACGGTATAGCTTTCTCGACAGTATGACCGATAGGCCGAGAATTTGATAGAAGGCTGAAGAGAGCAGAGGATTTGAGCGGGAGACATCTTTTGCGATCTGACCCAGGATCTTCTGGTCAATGTCTGACGCTGCCATCTGCGGACTGTGCAAGCAGCTACGTCCAGAGTCATGCGTCAGCTCTACTTTTCCCAGTCGGCCTCATCAGACGTGTGCCCAGAATGCTCCGTCCCGCCTTGGACATGAAAGGCGCCTAATGGCCAATTCCTCCTCTTGCAACGTGAGAATCTAGTTTCAACGCGACAGGATGAAAACCGCAATTGTCGATCGTCGCTGTCGAGGTGATTCGGTACTACTATAGCGAGTGAAGTTGTGAGTGACTCTTCGATCTTTACATCATGGCATTGGTATGTTCATTCGTAGCTTCGTTCGTAGAGTCCGTATCCGTGTCGTCCAGTCAATCGTTATGCCGTTTTCTCTGAGCAGCTCAAAGGATACGCTTGCGAAATATCCTGGTCATAAACAATTGCTCGAGGTCGCTTGATCGTGGAGTCTCTTTTCACGTGTCATGAAGAGCGCTGGAAGGATGCTGGCAAAGTAAAAGACAATCGCTCGTGTATGTGCGTCAATTCGTAAAGATCATGAGGAAGTGTTTCTTTCGAATGCAAGAAACATGCATGGCAGAGCTCCGCACGTGGGGAGCGACTGGGGAAAAGGAAGAGGCAAGGGAAGATTGTGGACTTTGCGA
Source organism: Elsinoe australis (assembly GCA_007556505.1). Taxonomy (NCBI): domain Eukaryota; kingdom Fungi; phylum Ascomycota; class Dothideomycetes; order Myriangiales; family Elsinoaceae; genus Elsinoe; species Elsinoe australis. The sequence goes on from SWCS01000001.1 coordinate 1,396,274, forward strand.
ATTGAAGGTTTTGGGACCTGCATAAATTGATGCAATGGACTCCAAGCTCGGCCTGAGCTTGCAAGCAACACCAACCGTGTTTGGGCGATTTGTCGGTGTGCAGCGACGTGGCCGTGGCTCGCTTGACGATTGACGACCGAACAGCGCATCAACCCACTCGTCCCCAGCCACCCGCCGCAGCACCAAGTCAGGTCAATGCTGACGTCGGTAGAGGCCCTCGCCTGGTCTGGAGCTCCAGGAATCAAGCTGGACAGTCCATGGCGGACGGATGATGATGTTCGGGCTTCTCTGCACCAGGGAAAGAGGTTTGTGTGAGGAGGAAGAGGAGACGGGTGCGCAGCGGCAGAGGAAATGCGCCCAAGTGGCTCTTTGACGCATCGCCGCCCAAACTTCAACCACATCTCCCCGCTGCCTTTGCACACCACCGGATCAGATCACACCCACTCCACCCGAGGTCCTTTTCATTGCATTGAGGCTACAATTTGTCTTCAAAGTCATTGGAATTCCAGCCATGGCCATGGACAATCTCCCCAATCGAACATATGCAGCTTGGCATCTGCGATAGTCCCTTTCCCCGGGACGAACGGACGCAGGTACCTCTTTCGCAGTTCACATCCGGTCAGAAGCCGTGCTGTCACAATGCATCGAGACCTGAGCTCAAGCCTCCACATCCCGCGTTGCCGTCCGCCTTGGTTGACGCCCCCGGCGTTCGTGTTCAAATCGAACTTGCAGGGATCATTCAGCCACAAAAAGTAGCGGTGAAGCTTCACTGTGATTGGTTGGTATCCGATACCATTGCTGCTACCTTGGGCTTCACAATTTCATTCATCAACAATCTTACGAGCACGACGAATCGCTTGTATCGTCCGAATAGTCCGTCTCACTTCCTGTCGTCAGGCTCTCGAATCTGTTCCCGATGCCCAAGTTGTACCTGTCTGATGCCTCCTCTTTGGCCTTCTCGCTGCCCAGCTTCTCCTGAATGCTCCACGCAACACGCTCTGCGCCAATTCTCGCGCCTGCTAGATTAGCAGCCCCTGGTCCTATTCGCAGAGCTGCTAGCTTTCCCGTCATGTACAGCGGCACTTCATCACACCATGCCATGTCATCATTCAGACAAGGCAACCCACCAATTCCATCGACCGGGTGCTTTCTGATCAGTGTCTGCAAGTACGGCAGCTTCTCGAAGTCGGTCGGAATGCCCGTGGCAAAGTAGATGTAGTCGATGGGAGGAAAGTCGACCGCTGGCTCGGTTCGAATGTCCCATTGTCGGCTAGTTGGGCTGAGGTCTCTCGACTTGATGGTTGTGTTGGTATGGATGATAAGCCGACCCTGATCACAATATCGTTTCAGCACTTTCTGGATTCGGGGTGTGATGCTGCCGCCGTCACGAGCGATCTTGATCTGCTCCCAGCGTTCCTCGTCCGTGTCTGCAGACCAGAACGTGGCTTGCTGGACGTTCTTGAATTTGCCCATCCAGGAGAGGTCAATGTCAAATGGTTTGACTGGGGTTGTCAGCTGTACCTTAGATTCCGGAAGAGAGGAAACAAACGTACCTTTGAGGTGGCTGCGAATGACCATGTGCACTCTGGTCACTCCTTTAGCAAGAGCATTTGCGGCGAGATGTGCTGCTGTCAGACCTCCTCCGACGATGACTACATGAGTATCTCGTCTTTCTCGAATTCTGGCACCTACTTGAGGATCTGGGAAGTTTTGAATGTGCATAGCATGACAAGCGCCTTCGATCACCTTCTCTCCCGCCGTACCAGGTATGTATGGAATGTTGCCAGCCCCGACTGACATGACCACTGTCCGTGAGTACCTTTTTCCTTTGCTAGTTGATACTGTAAAGATCTTGTCCACCTCAGAGATGTCCTCGACGTAATCGTAGTCGACATCCAGCAGTGTCTCGTCATTGACAAGATCATCTCTCAGGCCATATTTGTTGATGACCTCTTGGCAATGATCGTGGAACAGCGGCGTTGAAGGGGTAAAATAGTCACTTCGATCTCTCTCGTCGATAGCAGTTTCTTTCCAGTTGCTCGCCGATCCCCGGTCTTTCTTCCTCTGGTGCTTGGACCTCTCCTGACCAACACAGCCTCCTATCTCGATCAACTCTTTCGCCCGGTTGTGCTCGTGGGCATATCCCAGCAGCCCATCTCGATTCCTAGGGTCTACATGGAAGAACATCGGACTCCTGAGATGCGATATCTCGAAGATGCCAAACAGTCGGTTCCACTTCGACATCCACTGCCTGCCGGAGCTGTCGACCACCAGCATCGAGTACTTGTGCCGCTTCATATCGTTCTTCGACGCCTCCTTTGTCGCCTTGGTCTTTCGGTTCTTGATAGACATCTTCCCTTCGTGCCTCTTAATCCAGTGATAGCGCTGCTGCTCTTCATCTGTGAACATGGCTGACGGCGTCTCCTCTCGTAGTCGTGAGGCGACTGCGAGCCCACAGGGGCCCGCACCAACGATGAGGACATCATAGATACCTTGAGCGTCGTCCAGATTGTACAATACTTCTGTCATTGTTTAGAATTGCGAGCTGATTGCCCAAAAGACTTCGGACTTACGTTTCGGATATATCCCCTATATGATTATGTTGCGTGCTGGTGTGACTACCGTGATGGGCGCCATCAAGGTACTGCTCAAGTCATGCAGGCTCACGTCCAACGTCAATTCAGACTTAGATAAGCTCGCCTAATTTGTCTCATGACCTAGCCTTCCGAAAAACAATGACTTGATTCGAAGCGTTGCTGAATACTATGTGCTGTATTTGGTGAGGTCATACCCGTTGTCGGAGTGAAATCGCATCCCACTTGACATCGAAACTTCACATCTGTGTGACCACGACATCAACAATGATCATCCCTTGCAATCCCTTGGCCTCCTTCACACTTATCATGCACGTATCCGATCTCAAACGGCGGTATCGGACGCACGCCATGTGCCATCGAGTGCCTACCGACATCCCTTCTCGGCGAGACAGCCCCTCTCCCGCAATAGGTATCATGGCCAGACTTCGCACTTTCAACGGTTGAACCGACAGATGCCATGCCGTGACACAATTTTTCATACACTCAGTTATTCTGAGTCCAATCAGTGTTCGGCTACATGCATGTCAAGAACAATGCAAGCACCCGCCACACGGGCACAAGCTCCCCCATGTAAACAATTGCCAGCATATACCGACACCCCTCAGAAAGTGTCGTGCACCCGAAACAAAGAGCCAGTACATGTGCCTCAGCGCGCGACTTTCACCAGTGTGAGTCCTCAGTAGGTGCCTAGACTCTCACATCTCCTGCCATTCTTTCACACCACCTCTCAAACAAACACACAAGAAATCTTTCACAATTCCTGATACCTCCACCACACCATCCCCACTATCCAGTACTCCCCATCATCCCCTCCCACGACGCCTCCCAAAATGTGTCTCACAATAACCTACGTCTACCAATGTACGCACACCGAAACCCACCACGCCGAATTCTGCAAAGAAGCCCAGAAGACAAACAAGTACTGCCCGCCCGGCAGTTCAGGCTATAACGCACTGCCGCCTTTCGACGTGGATAAGGACTGTAGCGCTTGCATTGCTCGCTTGAGGGAGCTCATGGCGAGGCTTGATCGTGGGGGACCTGTTGGTGGGGAGACGGCGGAAGAGGGAAAGGGGTTGGACGCTGAAGACCAGGGCATGGCCGTCGGTGGGGAGACGGGGCAGATGGCTGGTCCTCTGGCGGCGGATGGCGCGGGGTTGGGCAGGGGTAGAGCTATGAGCGGGAGGTTGGACAGGGGGTCAGAGATGATGGGGAGGGGTACGGGTGGGGACGACCGCGGGGTGAAGAAGAGGAAGAGGGGGGAGGAGGTGGGGAGGTCTGAACCGATTGATGTGCCGGCTAAGAAGGAGGAGGGGAGGTCTGAGCCGATTGATGTGCCGGCTAAGAAGGAGGAGAAAGATAATGGGGGAGGGATGGGGGAGGATGTGTCGTTCGATTCGGACTGGTAGGGATGACGAGGTGATGAGGCTGGGGAGGGGAAGAGGGCTCTGGAAGTCACATGGATCAGAAGCTGAAGCAGTGGTGAGAGCCTGGCCTCTTCATTTGGCCTACCGCCCTGAGGTGACATGGCCTAGCACTGCTGTCAGGGATGAGAGACCGTGGTACAGAAGAAGAGTCGAGCATAGCAACAAGTCATTGAGCATAGCAACAAATTGGGCACTGCATAGCGCTGAAGCACAATTCAGCGATCATCAAAACATGTATAACTATATGGGGTATCACAAGCCAAATCCCTCTCCTCAATCGCTTGCCAGCAAGCGACCCTTCTCCGCCTCAACTCAGCAACTTCTGAATATCCCCCACCGTCCCGCCCCTCTTCTTCCTCCCCGCCCTCTCCGGCCCCTCTCTCATCGCAACAGCCATCAACTTCCTCTTCTCCCCCTGCACCTCCAGCGTCCGCTCCTCCACGCTCCCCTTCACCACCAGCCTCCAAACCGTACACTCCCTCTTCTGCCCCAACCTATGCACCCGGTCAACCGCCTGGTCCTCGATCGCCGGCGCCCACCAGCTATCGCACATGATGACCGTGTTCGCAGCCGCAAGGTTCAGTCCCACGGCACAGACACCCAGACTGGCTAATAGGATCGTCGTCCCGGTGTCAGTGTCAAACTGGCGTAAAGACCTGTCGCGCGCGTGGGCTGGCATGCTTCCGTCTAGCCGGACGGTCTTATACCCCTGCGCCACGAGCCGAGGCTCGAGAATGTCGAGATAGCGTCGCCACTGGGAGAAGATCACGATCTTGGTGTCGTCTTTCCTGTGCATGGCGTCGACCAGCTTCATCAGTCCATCGGTCTTAGCGCTTGTATCCTGGTCGCCGACTTTCTCGCCACTGCTGGTGTCGTCACCGCACTCAACGGCTGGACCGACAAGGTTGTTCTCGTCCTGCAACTCGTTGCGGCACATGGGGCATTTGTGCTGGGTCTCGATGACGCGCTGGATGCAGCTTCGCCCAAAGAAGTGGCCGCAAGGCGTGATGACGGGGTCGTGCAGGTCGTCGATGCAGACGGGACATTCCTCGCGTGACTCGATGGAGAGCTGGAGAAGGTCCTGCAGAGCTTTGACGTTGTCGGGGGTCAAGGAGACTTTGCCGCCTTTTTCGAGGAGAGACATGAGGTCTAACACGCGGCCTTCGCACATCTTCCAGTGGTTGCAGACCTGGCGAAGACGAAGAAGGATCTCAAGAAGATGGCGGTAAGTCTGCATGGCTTTGCGAGAGTCGCCGGCGTTGGAAGCCTTATTGTAGGTGCTGAGCATGCCGCGGGCTTCGTCCTGAAGCGCGTCGTATTTCTTCTGCTCGTGGGTTGAGAGTTCGATGTGGTGTACATACTCGATGAGGCCGGGTAGCTTGAGGTCGACAAAGGACATGTCCTTACGGCGACGCAGGCAGATGGTGCCCATGAGAGCTTGAAGCAAGATGCCAGCATCTGCTTGCCCATCTTTCATGGGTCGAATAAGAACACTGTTGAAGATCTCCAGCTTGTCGAGACCACCACTCAAGCCAATGAATTTGACCAAAGAGAAGAGATCCTTCAGTGAATTGATGATCGGCGTACCGGTCAAGGCCCATTTGGCATGGGCGTCGATGGCGGTAGCGGCGAGAGCGTTCTTGGTATTTGGATTGCGAATGTTGTGTCCTTCATCCAAGACGATTCGACGCCATTGGAAAGAGTACAAGCCCTCCTTCGTCGGAAGCTTTGGTGGCCCTTTGCTGCCTCTCGGCATGTATTCCACAGAAAGTGTGCCGTAAGTAGTAATGACAATGTCAAATCCCTTAAAGTCCTCTGGCTTCATCTTCTTGCGGCTTGGCCCGTGGTAGGTATACACCTTCAGCGGCCATTCCTTGTTGACATGCAGCTCCGCCTGACCACTCCAATTGCTCATGACACTGACGGGGGCAACAATAAGTGTGGGTCCGATATTGCCGTGCTTTTCCATGTCCTTAACGATAAGACTGATTATTTGGAGGGTCTTCCCAAGGCCCATGTCGTCTGCGAGGATTCCGCCACGAGCCAAAGGGGGCTCCTGGTTCTGAAGTGAGAAATTGGTTGCAATGTTGGTGTACATATTCTTCTTTGGGCGTTTCCAGAGCTGGACCACATCCTTCCCACCCTCCTTTGGCAACTGCGGATTCTCGTGTTCAAGCAGCCATGCTAGACCTTGCAGCTGGAATGGTAGGAGCTGTGTGCTAATACCCTTGGGCTGCTCCTCCTTGGGCAGTGCGAGCAATTGCTCTTCCTGAGCGCCATACTGTTCCGCGACCTTGCCGGCTTCGCGAGGATTGAATGACACCGAGCTGTCAATGAGCTGATCCAGATCTTCTGGACCGTCACCATCCCCAACGGTGATCGCACCATTTGCCCATTGCGTATTGTTCTCTTTCTCAAGCTTCTTCCCCTTGGCGACATTCTTCAGCTCTGCCGCACGTTTCTTTTTCTCCTCTGCGTCACGTCGCTTGAGTGCATCCAGATTGAGTCTATCTTTCTGCATGCGATCGCGTAACTCCCGTTTGGCATTCGATTCGCTTGGTCCGAATATTGCGATGTTGAGGGGAATGTCAAATTCACCTCTCCAGCCAGCCAATGTTCCCTCTACGAAGAGCTCTTGCCTGTCAAGATACCCTGCCAGCTTGGCTGCAAGTTGGCGGGGAACGTGGCCTACCTGCTCGCGGTTGACGTTGAGAACACGAATAGCATTCCTATCGTATTGATTCTCCGGCTCTCTGCGAAGCACGACAGTCTCGCCGGCATTCGCATATCCGTTGTAGTAGCGAATGCCGACTACTTTGCTGGGCATGACGCCGTAGAGCTCAAAGCTCTCAGCATCAGCCGGCGCGGCTTGAGTGGAAGCAATGAGCTCGTTGCCGTCATCTTCGTCATCCCAAGGTTCGTACGAGGTCTGTGAGTTGAGGGACCTCCTCGGGCCGGACTGTGAAGATCGCGGAGCTTTCGCGACAGGCTCAAAGGCGTCTTCGCCGTCACTTGTGAGATCAATGACTTGCGACGACGTCCGCTTCGGAGCAGATTTCGGACCTGCCATAGCTGGCCTGTCAATAGTATCGATACTTTGTAAGGCACAGAAGGAAGACAAAGAAAAACCTAGATCCGTGGTGAGATCGCCATGAATCTGAGCTACCGCGAAATTCACACGACGTCATGTGAAATGTGGGGTGGACGGCCATCTACAAGATCATGGTTTTAGGTGCAGACTTGAACAACCTATCTTAAGACAAGCCGGGTATAAGTTATATAGATGCTCCATAGAGAACAACGAAAGCTTCCGAGCGAGCAAATAAAGGGACTCCAAACGTTGATTCTCATTTATCACCATTCATTGCGCTCTTCCCGTGTTTGTGCACTACCAACTGTTTCCCCGCTTGAGTTCCGTGACCACGACGCGCAGTGCCGGCTTCTCAGGCATGGTATCGAGCTCCTCGCGAGCATCCTGGAATGCTTCACCTTCGTCGCTGCTATCCAGAACGTTATCAAGAGCATGCGTGCTACCGCCATGGCCATACGGCAACAGAGACCCTAGGCCGCAAGTCAAACTCGTCTCGTCTGCCGGGGCTTGTCGGATGACATCAAGCAGTTCTCTGAATGCCCGAGCCATGACTTCTGTAACCCCTGTCCTTTTCTCAAAGTCACTTGCGAATTGCTCAAGAACATAGTCGTTGTCGCATCTCAATCTGAAATGGCTTGCTCGTTCTAAGATTCTTAGCGTTCTCAGGTCCGCATACTTTGCGGCAAGATCTAGTAGATTCGGTCCTTTGAGACGTGGGCATTCTGAGTACTCGTACCATCGATCAAGTAGCAGCTGCAAGACGTCATGGTTATTGTACATGATTGCAGTTGTAAGAGGAGTACGGCCGTCTTTGGAGGTTGCGTTAATATTGGCGCCATACTCCAGAAGGAGTACAGCATGTCTCGCCCCTTGATTTCGTGCCACGTGCAGCAGTGGCGTCACCCCGTCAACGCCGGTGGCTTCTGTGCATGCACCAAAGTCAAGAAGGGTCTTCAGGAGAATCGGATCGCGGGCATTGCGTGCTGCGCAATTCAATGGTGTTCCGAAACGAATACTCGGCGGAAGCACAGGGTCAGTTTCAGCTCCAGCTTCGAGTAGCAGGCGTACACAGACTGTATGATTCTGATTGGCAGCGAGGGTCAGAGGAGTGTTGAGCTTCTTGTCCATGATGTTCGGGTCGGCGCCGTAACTGAGCAGAATCGTTACTGCCCGATCGTCACCACGAGCAGCGGCCCATTCCAGTGCGGTCCGGCCTCCGGCATCAGGGATGTCGATATCCGAGGGATCGTCCAGAATGGCGTCTTCGAGGTCTTGGAAGGACAGACCGAGGACAGCCTGGTGAATAGCTTTAAAGTTTTGGCACTCCACGTAGTCATTGCCGTCGGCTATGGCTCTGAGAATCTCAATCGCCTTGCGTGGAAGTCCACCACGTAGAATCAGGTCACTCGACTTGTCGCTTGGACAGTTGTCGCTCTGAGATATCGGCCGGTAATACGGATCAGCTCCTTGTTGTAGCAGAAATTTGCATGTCTCATATTGTTGACCGTATAGAGCCCAACGCAACAGAGAATAGCCGCGTGTGCTGCTCACATCTCGAGCTGATGCCATGCGAGAGGCAAACAAGCTCTTCAGTCCATTGATGTCGCCCTTCAGGGCGAATGAAACACAAGGAGCGTCGTCCGAAACTTGACGCAGCGTGCTAAGCGAAAAGCTTGGCCCAAGATTCGGCTGATATGCTAGCTGGAAAGTAACAATTTGAGACCAGCAGAAACCCATGGGAAACCAGTACTCAGCACTGACTGCCGGTCCTTGACGACTCTCACAGAGCTCTGTGTCGCATTTCGGTGTAAAATAGGGCATTCCAGTGTAACCAACAAATAGATTGCCGAGCAATTTTTCAAGGACTCCAGGCGATGCTGCATTTCTCGTAGAGTGACATGCACAAGAACACTCGGAACGACATGAGGTGGTACTCTGTCTTTTCACCCTTATTCTGACACTGTCGTTGTTACTTCGTGTACTGCCACTCGATGACGTGGATGAGAACGAAGATCGGCTGGACGACCGTCTTCGCTCCTGAGTCCGACCTAAGCCATATAGCATGCCCATGTGCCGCAATTGGTTCGCCTCCATTTGAGCAAGTTGGTTCCTGAGCACATCCTCTACGTGGGTAATCCGATCGTCGACCTTGTGGAGTGCTTGTCCGAAAGAGCCGATACTGTCAGTAACCTGGTCTCGGAATATCTCTCCATCATCAGAAGATCTGGTGGCGACAGCAGAGAGGGCTTCCAGCTCGACTCTGACCTTCAACATGTCCCGACTTGACAGGATCAGTATCTACACGATTTAGTACAGTTCACAGGAAATTACTTACGAATTGGAAGAGCCAAGCAGCACATTGAGTGAGCTTTTCACATCTCTGATCTCGGCTTGGAGAGAACTGAACTTTGGTTGAAGCTTTCGCCAGGTGCTCGCCCGAGCGAGTATGTTTTTCCGCGACTGGATCTCGCTGAGCTTGCCCAGGATGCTCTGTAACTCCTTCAATCTTACTGTGACCGTACCTGTTAGTGCTTTGATTGAAGAAGTGTCATCCTGGCTAATAGCATCTCGTTCCTTGACGACCAAAAGTAGCTCGCACAACACTACTTCAAGGTCAGCGACCTCATTCCCCAGTGCATGGATGCGGCCTGGCAATTCCACACAATCCTCTCGAAGCTTGTGGAAGGCATGGCTGACCTGGGCCGCAAGCGTTGCGACTGCGACTACACTTGCTGCGATCGATAGCGGATCCATGCTTCAATTGCTCAGTTGTGAAAAGTCATTATGGCAAAAGGATGTTGCCACTGAGGCTTGAGAGCTCTGATGGGCTATCCGGATGGTATTAATCCGGCTCGTATATCGGCCTCGGGCATAATGCCAACATAACGTGCAAGACCCTTGGACGGCGCTTGCAACGTAGCGATTTGTGCCGCTCACTTGCAGTGATTCCTGCAGGTCTTTGAGCGGTGGATGACAGTTGATGAAATGACAGCGAATCAGAGATGACTGAGACGGCGCCGTCGCACAGAGGCGATGTCCGGCGCTTGGCAAGAGAGGCGACCATCTTCCTCGCATCTGGTGACTCACTCATCTCTACAAACACATGGCCGACTACTACTGTGGACGTGAATTACGACAGCGAGATTTCACATTCGACCCGACATACGTCCCACTGAACCATGGATCTTACGGTGCTTTTCCTAGGGTCGTGAAAGACAAGCAGAGAGAACTGCAAGATCTCACAGAGAGTCGGTCGGACCCTTTTATCCGCTTTACGATCCCAAAGCTACTCAAACAGTCTCGAAGTGAAGTGGCACCGCTGTTAGGGGTACCTACGGAGGAAGTTGTGTTCGTTCCGAATGCGACTACTGCTGTCAATACGGTACTCCGTAATCTGGACTATCAGGCCAAGGATACCATCCTCTACTTCAGTACTGTCTATGGAGCCTGTGAGAAAACGATATGGCATATCTGTGAGACCACCGCTGCAGAATCATATCGCATAAACTTGACTTTTCCTTTCGAAGACGATGATCTTGTCAGTCTATTTCGAGATACCGTCACGCGACTAGGATCTAAGGGGAAGCGAGTCCGCATAGCCATGTTCGATACAGTAGCGACCTTTCCTGGCGTCAGGATGCCATGGGAAATGCTGGTTGGCGCTTGCAAAGAATTGTCTATCCTCTCTTTAATCGACGGTGCCCATGGCATTGGACATATCGACCTGACGCACCTCGGCAAAGTCGATCCAGACTTCTTCGCTAGCAATACCTACAAGTGGTTATATGTGCCACGTGGGAGCGCTGTATTTCATGTCCCCAGGAGGAACTGGCATCTGATCAAGACGTGCTTTCCAACGTCTCATGGCTTCATGCCGGAGGAGCAGAGGGGAAAGAACTCCGAGGATGCATTTGGTGACCTGTTCTATTGGGCCGCAACGATTGACATGACACCGTACCTCTGCATCAGGCGTGCTATGGAGTTTCGAATCAGTAGCCTAGGTGGGGAGGAAAGCATCCGAAGGTATTGCTTCGATCTTGCCAAGCAAGGCGGAAGACGAATGGCTGAAATACTCGGAACTGAGGTCCTCGACAATCAGTCTGGGAGTCTGTCGCAATGCTGCTTCGCAATGGTGCGATTGCCGATTGAGTTCTCGCAAGGCGACGTCCAAGACGGTGCGGATTCTGACGAGAGAGTGCCGAAAAGATTCACAGCGGACGACGGGCCGGCGCTTGTGAAATGGATCATGGAGACGCTCATGAGAGAATACGATACCTGGATTCCTGGTAAGTTCTTCCAAGGCGCCGCATGGATGAGGGTGAGCGCGCAGACATATCTCGAGCCGGCGGACTTTGAATGGGCGGCCGAGGTGTTGCAGAAGTTATGCCAGAGGATCATGTTTGAGGATGTATCACGAAGGGATAATAGATTGACGACGTAAATGCCGTGTGAGGAAGGCCGTATCCTACTTGCCTTGACTTTCGGACTGGGCAGTCTGAGATACGATGGCTTAGTTCTGGTGTCATCTGCTATCACGGTCAGTCAAATTAGTTCTAGTCAGACTCGAGGTTGCAAGTATGGAAGAGTGGTTCAGATATCTTCATAACAATACTCCGCCGCAGCGACATGAAAAGCTACATGGTTTTCAAGCTCAAGGCCATCAAGAGCCGAGCTGCAGTCCGTTGCGCCTTGCTCCTAATCTCTGTACTCTAATGCTGCTTTAAAATGCATGCACTCTGAAATGTCCTCGTAGCAATTCGCTCATTCGCTGGCTCGCTCAGTCCATTACACTCGAAATGCTCATTCGTGGGTCCTTCTTGTCGTTGCTAGGGAGATTTGGGAAATGCACAATGTTGTTCATCGAGATATTCAGTTTCGATGGTGAGTTGCGTCTCACGTTTTTCTGTGGAATGTCCCCCATGATGTGCTCGTCCACCTCGGAACTCCGTCGTTTGATGCCGGATTTGGTGGGTGTCTTATTGCCTTTTGCCGCAGCTGCTGTGATCGCTTTCGACTGTGTCATGACTTGGTTGATCTTCATCGTGGATTTTGCGCTAGGCTTCTTTGTGCCCTTCGCATTCTTCGCGGGAGCCTTTGGCGCAGCCTTTGTCTTGCCAAGTGCGGACGTGTTGTTTGTAGACTTTGGCGGTCGACCTGGTTTCCTCTTCTCTGTGGGCTTGTTCTGTTTGAGCGCATCGAAAGCTGAGATTGACTTCTTTACTGGCGAATTCCTTGCTGATTTAGATGGTGTTGGTGGTGCACCTAGCACATCTTCGCCGTCGGTTGTAATGTCGCCGTATTCCGAGACGGTTCGTGATGCAATAGGCGAGAACTCTGGTGATGCTAGTGACCTTCTAAAGTTCTCGGTACTGCTGATGGGCTTGAAAGCCTTGTTGATCACGACTTCTGCCTTGTTGTTCACAGCGGTTTGCCATTCCTCCACGGTGACGTCGCCTTGCTCGTACCACTTCGGCAGAGCCGCATGTTGTGCCACTTTATCGCAGGTGCCCTGTACGACAATGTCCCAGCAGTCCTTGAATTCTACGCCAGTAGGCTCCGGGTCATTGTTGATCCAGACAGCCATTCCATCTCTCCGATCTCTGACCGTTGCGCACATCTCGCGCACGATTCTCTTCACTCCGGGAATCTTTAGTGAAGTACCAACAACGATAATAGCATCGGGTCGTTTGCGCAAGTCCTCAGCCACAACACTGCCTATGGCTTCCTCGTCTGGGTTGTGTTCGTTGTACAGAACCATGCGCGGCCTAAGTCGGCCGATCCCGTGGCTTCGCTTGCCAGCAATGTCCGTGCGCACCCGATCAATCTCTACACACTCGGTGCAAACAGGCGGTGTGGGACCGTCGAAGAGGTCTGCGTCAAAGTCTTTGAGGTCGTTGCATTTTGAGCATACCATCTTCTCTAGACCCCCGTGGAGCTGCACGGTTTTCGGCCATCGTCCATCCACCTTCTTTAGCGGCACAGTTGTCGCAAGTGGCTCGAGACCCACGTCAATGCCGTCGACATTCTGGGTGTATAGGCGTAACAACCTACCAGCATCGGCGAGAGTGGCGAGAAGGTGGTGGAAGCCTGTGGGTTTTGCGCCCTTTGTCAGTTTTGACATGTTCCGCACCATGTCGTGGAACGAAGAAGTTGACGAGTCATCTTTGTAAACAGAGGCGTCAAAAAGGTTCTTTCCAGAACCTTTCAGATTATGTTCGGCACGTAGAGATGTGAATAGACCAGTGGATGATCGAAAGTCAGGAACTAGTGCAGCGATCAGTATACAATGTACAAGAGGTGGACGGATTGCTTACTGCCAGCGGAGACGGAAATACCAGCGCCAGCGACGACGACAATTTTGCGTCGCTTTTCTAGCACCTTTAATAGGCGGTCCAATTGTTCCTGTCCAGCTCCTGTCTCTTCATGAGCGTCTAAATTCAGGTACTCGGTCGTGCGTTGTTTGCGGTCGCTAATGCGTCGCTTCTTTGCCGGAGGGGGTCCGTCCTTGTCAGACACCCTTATTGTCGAGTGCATACCATCTGGACAGGGGGAACCGGCATCGGAGGATTCTTGAGATGCGGGCGGCGAAGGGTAGGATAGCAAAGATAATTCTGGAGGTGGTGATGGCGATGTTGCGACTGAGCTGAGCGGAGAGCTGGGGCAATCGCTCAGCACGCTGCTGTCGTCGGAAAGCATTGTGACGGTGGAGGGAGGAGCGGGCAGAGCAGAATCAGCAAGAGGGACAGTCGCGCGCTCGGACTTTGGAAAAGTGGGTGACCGGCTCTATTGCATCGTTCAATTTGGGCGTCAAGAGATCGTACAAGTATTGCTTGACAGCGCGACGCGATTGATGGCAGGAAAATTAGGTGTTAGAATGTTGGAAGACAGGATTGAATGTCCGGCTGGCTGGGGGGGAACGTAGTTGAACAACGTCCAAGAGGCCCGCCCGCGTCAGTTTCGCACCGCTCCACACTGCGCGGGTCTAGCCGGAGCTAATGCATGTTTGTTTAGACCTTTGGGTCGATGACAACAATTGCGACAAAGAATGCTCAATCGGAATACATTGGCATCTTTATCGTTTGGCATCCGATACTACGGCTGATATTGCATCTTTGTGTGTCTTTGATTCCCACATGTCCTGGCACAAGCATGCGCCGGCTCACTTGTGCTACTCGTGTCCAGAAACTCCCAAACGGGCAAGCTGTGGAGTAGATTCCGTCGGGCCATGCATCTTGCAGATCTTGGCAGAGGCTTCCTCGCGTGCAGCGGGCGCTTTGCCGATCCCGATCTGTGTCCTCCTCCACCGAGCGTCTGAACGTGGTATACATAGAATTACCAGCTGTACAATGTGCATGCAAATGTTTGGCCTCTATGCATGTGAGGAAGCATGATGCTTCTGGATAACTTGTTGAAAGCCGTTTGCTGCAAAAAGCACATTTGAACAACCCACAATGATAGCGTAGTCAAGCTCAAGTCAAGCAAAGCAAACCCAATGCCCTTCATGGACGATGCAATGCTTGATTTGTTTGGCGATGACGCCGTGGGTGACAATATTGGTGCATTGACACCACAAGAGCCAGAGAGCCGCGCCGTAATTAGGAGACTAGATCAGCTGCATCGATCTGGGTGCTGTCAGTAGGTCCTTCAGCCTGGTACGAGTGCGTGTACTAGTACTGACTACCACAACAGGCGTCTCACCTGGTCGAAGAATGCGACTCTGGCCTATCTCTCTGCAGACGGTCGCAAGATCCATTTCCGACTTGTAGTCCGAGATCCTGAGAGTCGAAAATGGGTCCTGTCCAACGAGTCACCCACGCCAGTTCTCGCCGCTGAGGATATCTCCTTTGTTCATATTCAATGGAGTAGTGTTGGTCTGGATCTAGTCGCTTTGGATCAGACTGGACGTCCACATCTATACCAATTGGCGTATGCCCTGGATAGGGTCCAGGCGTACAGCTTCAACCCTCCTTCACCGCCAGATGACCTAAATACTGTCGTCGGGCTTCATTGGTTACCAGTACATCCTAATCAGTTCCGCGTAGGGCCTCAGTCTGATCTTGAAGCGTAAGAACTAATCAATGACAGCCTCCTCACATCAGCGTCGGCATTAGAGAAGGAAATGAATGGACGAACAAAATGGGGGTGAGCTCTGTCGATTGGCCGCACCATCAGATTGATGGAAAATCTGCATTTCTCCTTGTCACGGAATCTCATATCGTCAAATTGTATTTTCAGCAAGAGTTTGGGCCATGGTCTGAAGTCACGACATCTTTATGGGAGTCCAGTGGTTCGGAACAAATCCTTACCCATGCAGCATTCGCAGAAGCCAATAGTAAGCAGACACCTAGAAGCCTCTTGGTGACGACGCCTGACATGAGCAACAGAACACATGTATCTTACCGTATACTCATCACACGGAAGTCTTCGGCTCTACAAGCTTCACATCGACTGGGCTGTCACACAAAGCAAAGATCCTAGCAGACCATTTCAAATCGCATCAGCCCAGCTACGGATTGAGTATCTCCACATTATCCAGACCGTACTACCTCATCCAAGTCCCGATGTGGGTATGGATGTACAACAGTTTCTGTACAGAAGTAGACTTTCTAGCTTGTCGATTCTCCAGCCATCCCCTTTGGCTCCAGCTGAGCCAAGCGTGTATCAGGTGCAGGCTGTGTTCACTTGTGCAGGCGATATTTACAGTCTTCAAGGCCCTTCTGCAAGTTGCAGCGCTATCATCTGCTGGGAGATAGTGCAGGAGGAACCCGAACTTCTGGAAGTATGGAAGACTTTCAAGCAAGGCAATGCTAAGCTCACACCCGAGGTAAATGCTAACGGTTCCACAATGCGTAGCCATAGTTGACATCTTGGTAGGCTATAACAGTCATGAAGCGACTACCAGATCTGAGCATGCCTAAGATTATTCTTGGAGTCACCAGCATTCTTTACGAGCCACTGTTGGCACTCACGTTTTCTGATGGCTCGATCCAGTTTCATAATCGCCATGATCTTCAATTTATTACAGCAGACAATGACGATACTAAAGCCGGCAGCTACCCACAGAGTGGCTTTGCGTTCTTGCCATCAGAGAGATGTGAGACTCTCGATATGCTTCTCACATGATCAGCACTGACAATCTCTAGGCTCTGATGTTGCCCTGGCACCTGATGCGTGTATGGCAGCTTCGCAAACCGTTGATGGATCCATAGTTCTCAACATCATGGAATATCTGCCAGGCTGGAACAACTCCCAGATCGACAACCGTAAGTCATCTCCACACTCTATACACAGAACTGACAGACTGATTCATGAAAGACCGTACACAAGCAGCTCTCAATACAATTGCCCGACAAATCTCCATCACGACTGGCCTACAAATCGCCGCTGATGAGCCCTTCGCCCTTATTCCTATCTCCCTCCCCATCGACCACCGACGCTATCTCATGAAACAAGTCTACCGGATGCTCCAGCGCCCCTTCGACTTCACCATAGAAGAATCCCGCAAAATGTCATCCCGCATCATGCGCGACAGCCTCCTCGCCAAGGTCCTCTCCACCCAGCTGTTCATCAGCTACACCAACCAACCCACAACTCTCGATCTCCCCGGCAAGATCGTCTGGGTCACGCTCAACCTCCGAATGATCGACAATAGCATCGCCTCGACCGTGACACCCAAAGAACCCTCACGCGCCGACGCCGTCATCGCCCTCGCCGGCTCAGTGAAATGGTGCGTTGACCTCAGCATCCTGATCCTCGACGACCTCGCCGAAGCCATGAAACACCTCCCCTCACCCATCACGACGCCCTCGCTCCTCTCCTTCCTCGCCCCCTCCGCCTCTCCCTCGGTCCTCATCCTCCTCTCCTCAGCACCCCGCTCCCTCCTCCGCGTCACCCTCGAGCTCCTGAAGATCTACTTCACAAAACTCACGCAGTGCAACCCCACGACCGTCACGCAGCGCGTCCAGGTCCAGGAGCTGGTGCAGTACTACAAGACGCTGCCGTTCAAGCTGCCGCATCTGGAGAGCGTGCTGCAGGAGGTGGACAATAGTGTGCGCACGGCGTACACGAATGCGAAGATTAGCAGTGCGGGCAGGGTGGAGTGCGAGACGAAGATGCTGGTCGATGGGGAGGTGCCGCAGTGTTTGGAGAAGGTGGTCGAGTATATCTTTAGTCCGAAGATTGCGGGGAAGGTGGTGGATAGTGTGGACCAGGGAGCTGTGTGGGGGTGGGATACGAGTTGGTTGGGGTTGAGGGATGGGAAAGGGAAGGGGATGGACAAGAGGAGGTATGATGTTATTAGAAAGACGGTTGTCAAGGAAGGCACCAAGTTGAGGGTCTGTAAGAGATGTGGAAGTGTGATGGAGGATCTGTATGGTGGTGTTGAGGGGCAGAGGCAGGGGCTCCCGCCGTGGTTGGTGCATGCGCAGAGGAATTGCGTTTGTTTGGGGTATTGGATGGTGGAAGGGTAGGTTGGTTAACGCCCGCGTTTACTGCTTATTCATACATGAGAGACAGCATAACGAGCACTGTCCTACTTCCTATCTGTACCGCCATGCTCGACATGTTTTCCTCATGGTGGTGGAAGCGCAAATTTTGGCAAAGTGAATTAGCAACGGACCACGAACAGTGTCAGACGTTGAGAGCGGAAATATCAAGGAGACTGTGTCATTCCTGTCGTTCTATAAATCAAGCTCATATCAAGCTCTTCAAATCGTACAAGTCTTCCTCCTCCCTATCGTACATCCCCTCCAGTCTTTCGCACAATCACTGCTTCTTACTCTCCTGCCCCTCCTTCTCCATCCCCTCACACCCCGTAACCTTACCCGCGACCTCCTCGACCTTGCCGAAGCCCTGGTTCGAGCTGTCCCGCTGCGCGCTCGCCGCCTTCATCGCATCGACACCCTGCTGCTTGTCGGTGGCGCCGCTCTCAGTCCAAGGTGCGGAGCCGGTGGCTTTGCCGACTAGTTCCTGAGGAAAGTCAGTATAGGTGTACGAGGAGAAAGCTTTGGAGGGATGGAAGAATTACCTCTGCGGCGCCTTTGACGTATTGGGCGTGGGAAGAGACCAGACCGGGGGTTTGCTCGTTTGAAGACATGTCGTGAGAGTTGGACTTATTTGCTTATGATATATTTGAGCGAGGTCAGAAAAGCAGTAGTTTAGATCTTTGTGTTCGTAGTAAGATGTGCTGCAAGAGTTTACATATAAAGAGTGCTGGACCGCGAGTCGTGTCGTGACGTCGAATGGATGACGTCATTGCATGTGCTTCATCTCTGCATGGCCTGGGGTAGAGGGACGACTTGAAGCATCCATAGATGACGAAAATCAAGAGTCCATATCCACAATTTCTGAGGCTGAGATTTCGTTACAAGTTGCAGTTGCTGACCAAAGGCTCGAGTGAGCAGTCGTCCTAGACACCCATAGAATTAGCCCGCAGCATAGGCAAGTGGTAGTAAAAAAATGGTAGTAATCGTATATTCAATTCTCTCTCGTGGCTATATCGCCAGCTGCTCGAGTACTATGCAAGAGCCTGACAACATACTCACCCTTCTGTCATTCCTGGAATCTGCCTACGCATGCCCGTTACTTCCTCCACCGTCTCCGGCTGCCCCGCCAGGTACGACTGCATGAACTCCTTCAACAGGCTGTGCAGCATGTGGTACTGGGCTTTCGGGTATCTTCTTGACGGGCACGTTTCCAGTACCCAGCCCGCCTTCTCCTGCCTGAGTGCCCATACCTTTACCGTCCTGTGTCCTGCTAGGACTTAGAGCTGTTGCTGGTGGGAAGACAGGCGTCTCGCTGACGTGGTCTCTCGATGGCGGCCGCGCGGTGTCGTGCTTCTGTGGAATGACAGGTCCATCTCCGACTGGTGGGATTGGACTGCTTGCGGCTTGAGGTGTGGCTCGGAGCAGCGAGGCGGCAGGGGACGAGGCTGGAGGTGCTATTTGGGCGGCCGGTGTAGCTGCCAGAGGAGGTAACGATGGCGAGGATTGCAGGGCAGCCATGGGAGGCGGCATGGATGGCGACGATTGTAGTGGTGCTTGGTAGCGGTAAGGCGGCGGAGGTGAGGGAGACACCTGCTTTACGGGCGACTGTCCAGCTAGACGTTGTTGTTGTGCGCTATTGGGAGGCGGCGAAAGTTGGTGATATGGGGATTGCCCTGAAGGTCGTTGAGCAGAGAAAGGACTGTTGCGATCGACGTGACGAGGCGCAGATGGCGATGGTGTAGCCCGCTTCTTGACCGGTGAGGGCGTGACCCCGTTTGACGCACTACTAGAAGGTCGGTGGGTACTGAAGGTGTTCATGTATGAGCTCTGTGGGGGAGGCTGTCGATACTGCTGTTGCTGTGGAGGAGGGAACATTGGCGCTTGAGTCATAGAATAGCCATTGACTTGTGGTCCCGGACTATTGTGGTGAAGACCAGAATTGGCTAGCGCGCTCGCGTGAGCTTGTTGATGGATTTGGTAGTGGGATGAGCCTTCCTGAGCCCTATCGCCACTCTGCCCATTTTTGGCATGCGGATGGACCGGAG
Source organism: Elsinoe australis (assembly GCA_007556505.1). Classification (NCBI taxonomy): domain Eukaryota; kingdom Fungi; phylum Ascomycota; class Dothideomycetes; order Myriangiales; family Elsinoaceae; genus Elsinoe; species Elsinoe australis. Next base: position 1,415,915 of record SWCS01000001.1, read on the forward strand.
CAGACTGCGCAGTAGGCGGAGGAAGAGCAGCTCCTTGCCACGCAGCTTGAGGTGTGCCAACTGGAGGGGGACCGTGTGGATGGTACCCAGGAGGCCCTGGAAGCTGACCGTGTGGTGATAGAGAGGGCCCGTTATCGAGACTGAGGACTCGAGCTGATTGTGGACTGTGAGTTGTACTTGGTTGTCGTTTGATGATGGAGACACCTTCGACAATCCTTTCCCCGGGAGCAGGGCCCAATCCATTGACGCCACTACTCGCTGGGCGGCTCTCTGACTTGTCTGTCTGAGGTGATGAAGAGGCGCCAACACGACCCAATTTGAGAGGTGGAATCTTCGGTTTCTTTGCATCTTCCTCTTTCCGCTTGCAGTCCGAGCATATGAAGTGGAAGTCTTCCCGCTCAGCATCTGCCTCCTTGACGCCGTTGCATTTAGAATGCTGCCAGATGTTGCATCTCTCACAAGCAATACTGTGAGTGCCGTCATCGATGTTCTCGCCGTACAGACCGCATCCGGAACAGTCGAAGACCCAGTTATCCTCTTCCTCCTTGAGCTCGTCCAATTCTCTTTGCCGCCTCTCCATCTCGTTTTCGAGATTCCTGGATGAGTGGCGTGACTCATCATCCTCGCCCCTGGCTTTGCGCTCCTCCAGTTTGGCCAGCTCTTCCTCATGGAGAATGCGCTTGACTTCTCGCTCCTTCAGACGCTGCTCGCGTGTCTGCATCCGGGAGTTGCGGTCCTGAAATTTGTTAGTGACGGGCGTGCAAGGTACGTTGATGTGGTAACTAGCCTCTTCCATCTTCTGCTGCTTCTGCTGCTCCTTGTGGGCCATTTCAAGGTCAGCACGCCTCTTCGCCTCTGCGGCCCGGACCTCCTCCTCCTCTTTCTGCTTCTCCATCTTGCCCGCAATACGACTGGATCGCTTGGCGGTCATCAACTTTTGCTCGTTCTCCCAATCACGCTGCTTTTTAAGCAATTCCCGCCTCCGGTCCTCTGCCCTTTCCTCCAGGATTGGTATGACGTTGTTGACGATCTGCTTGTGCAGAGTCTTTTCGTTAGAGTCCCGGCTACGTCGGATGGACTCCAGGAAGTCCTGATATTCGTCCATGGTGACAGCTACGCACTCCCATTTCATACCTCCAAGGCCATCATCTTCCCCGGGTTGTGGAGCATCAGCTTGTGTAGTGTCGTCTCCGTTGACCTCAGTCTCATCTTCTTGCTCTGCCTCATCTTCGCTTTCGGCTTCAGGGGTTGACAACTTGATTCGCTTGCTCGAGCGGGTGGGCTTCGAACGTGGTTTGGATTTTGGCTTCGACTTTCCTTTGGGCTTAGGCTTGGCTTTGAGCTTGGTCGGGGTAGGTGGAATGGGCACATCGGTGCGGCGGTACAATCTGTCATCGTCGAGGACAAAGTAGGTCCGGTCGTCAGCATCCCACCCGAACGGCTCGATGCGCTAGAAGAGTATAAGTCATGCGACCTGGGATAAAGTGATATCCACTTACCCATAACAGCTGACCAGCATCGGTCTCGTCCATGACCGATCTAATGCGATCCGCATTGCCCAGCGTCCAGACGGAAAGTTGCTGTAGGACCTTGATCTTTGTGAAGATGTCCAATTCCGCGAACTTGAGAGGCTCCTCCTCGTCTCCGAACGGATTTCTCTCTGGAGCTTTGGCAGTGTACTGACGGCGTGTGTATTCGTCGAAAATCTGGGGACTGCCATGGATTAGATACTAGCGGGGCGAAATTGATGGATAGGAGCGCATACGTGAGACCACGATGGGAGGAGACGTATTTGAGCAGGGCCAATCCAATGTCGGCAAGCTTGCCCTGTTTCTCGGTATTCAAGCACATCTCTTCGAACTCCTGAGGCGTATATGTCAGTTTGTGGGTGCAAGCCATGTGCGGGGATGGTCGTACATCGATGTTGAATTCCTCTACCTTGACAGCTTTGCGGAAGATGTTGAGGTATTGCATGAAGTTGGCGAATTGCCACATGTTCCGTAGCCGGCGTAGCATGCCCTCGTCTTTCGGCTTTTCATCTTGGAATAGACTGAGATCAAGCTCGGATTCGTCTCTGGCGCGTTTGCGCGGCATCATGTGCAGAGTGCCTGGATCTGACAAGTAATTCTGGATTTGGGGATATGTTCAGTGTCGTTTTATCATGGTGGAAATGATACGATTCGAAATCAGAAGACCAGAATCAGCAGTGCGTTTTGGCGACAATAGCAAATCAAGCTATTGAGCGGTCGTACAATTCAAGACGCGCGCGGAGGTGAAAGATTGAACCTCACACGCCGATGTTCATTGATGTCGCGACAAGCCAATCGGAGCGCTCGCCGACCAGAACTGGATTCACCTTGGATGTCCGGCCTTTTGCACGTGCTTCCATTTTTTTATCCTCTAGTCATCGTAGTTCAGTATGCTCAATGGGTTCGACGAATAGTGACGCGCCTTTAGCAGTGAATCTCAACCTTCCAGATCCGTCAGCAGCAGACGAGAATCTTGAAGATGGCGGGCAGGCCAATCATGATAACGAACAGCAACCATTCATGCCCGAGTCCCGTCTCACACAGCTCGAAATGGACCATCATGTAATCTCTGATCTGACAGGCATTCAGAGAAAGCTATATGTCTCTCACACGATCGCTACCTGGAACTCCCGAATGTTCGAGTTTGGCGCGGTCTTGTTCCTCTCAACTATATATCCCGATACGCTTCTACCTGCATCCATCTATGCGCTTTCTCGAGCTTTTGCAGCTGTCCTCCTCTCTTCCTGGATCGGAAAGATCGTGGACACTACCAGCCGAATAGTGGTAGTTCGAATGTCTATAGGTAGGTCATTCCGCAGTTAAGTGGCCTTTCTTCTTCTGATCACGAGCTCCAGTTGGCCAAAGGCTTGCGGTACTCATCTCATGCGCTCTGATTTACCTTCTTACTCTCTTGGTCCATAAAAATGCAATCCCGGCTTGGCTGATTATCGCTGGTCTCTGCCTCCTTGCTTGCTTAGAGAAGCTGAGTGCAACAATGAACACTATCGCTATCGAGCGAGATTGGGTTGTTGTCATCGCTGGTAGCGCCACTGAAACATTACGTGGTAAGTCGCTGTGTTCGACAAAGGTTCGAGGTCATCTTAGACTGATAATGCAGCCATGAACTCGACAATGCGCCGAATCGACCTGACCTGCAAGCTGTTTGGCCCACTTATGATCGCATTTGTCCACGGGTGGTCTGCAAGACTCGGTATCCTAATGACGTTCGCGACTGCATTGCTGTCCATTCCGTCTGAGTATCTCCTGATTGGTCGAGTCCACAAAGCTTGTCCCGATCTGCAATCAAAGCCCAAGACCACGGCAAAGGACACTTCGAGATCAAACCAGGGTGCATGCTATTCTCGAGCCGGTGACTGGGTTGTCGCATCTTCGAGGAGCACGATCGAGGACTTGACATATTATGGAAGTCACGAGGCGTTCTTGCCGTCCTTTTCGCTTGCTTTGCTGTATCTGACAGTGCTTTCTTTTGGCGGGCAAATGGTCAACTACCTGGTCAGTCGAAGCCTGGCTTCTTCCACCATTGGTCTGCTACGTACTGGGTCGGCCGTTTTCGAGATCTCTGCCACGTGGATAGCTCCACTGATCATGGGCCGGATAGGCGCTGTCCGTTCAGGCATCTGGCTTCTGAACTGGCAGCTTGGATGTCTTGCAATAGCGACAGCCACAATGTGGGTACAAGACACCACATTCGGTGGTCTATGGATATTCCTACCATCTGTGATGCTGAGCAGAGCGGGTTTATGGGGTTTTGACTTGACCGCGCAATACCTTATCCAAGAGGTGAGTTTTAAGTCCACGTAGGACAGCTGGGTACTACCAGGTTTGGTCTGCTAGTCCACCATGACTGTCACCGTAGCGCATGTTTTCTTGCCCTGCATTGCCTGGAGCTTGTTCATCAACATTGCTCACACGGTACAGGAAGTCGAGGCTGAAGGTCGTGGGCGCTTCTCGTCCATCGAAGCTTCGTTCCAGAATCTCTTCGAACTCTCTGCCTTCGCCGCCACAATAGTCTTCTCGAAGCCGGAGCAGTTCAAGATTCCGGCTATTATCAGTACTGCAGCGGCAGCCTCTGCGGCTTTCACGTACGCGCTATATGTCCGGAAGCAAAGAGGTCACCTATTTCATCAATCTCGGTGTCTACAATCAAGGGGTGCGAAATCAATGGCTCCGGGCGGCCAGTATCAGCGATTAGAGCAACCTGTTGAGCTCGAAGAGGCCTAGCATTGTTGGCATATTCCTGCGTTATCCCTGTAAATCTAACGACTACATGAGAAGGTTCAAAACTTCGTTGAAACGTCTTTCATGAAACTCGCTCTGCGTGATGGTCAATAAACGCTTTTGAACCCGACTGCCTGTATATCCATAGCTTGAGCGTCCTTCTGATACCTTCATGCTTGCCCATTCCTACATCATCGTAGACCTGATCAATCCATGCCCTTCATACTCCTGAAAAAGTCCATCACTCCGGTGAACACCACGAGCAAGATACCACCTCCAGGTCCCAATCTCAGGACCTTGGGCAGGAAACCCTTGTACAACGCAGCAAAGCCCTCCTCCTTGTAGACAGTCCCCAGCGCCGGAACAGCCCAGTTGTATTTCCTGACACCAGCACCCTTCTGGCTGTTCTGGATTCTGCTCTTGACCACATCCATAGGCGTGTTCAACACAGTTCCGACTGTTCCACCAACAGCACCACTGATCAAGTCGTTCACTACTTGACCCTTCTTGTCCTTGGCCGCAGGCATAATTGCCCTGACCTGGAAAATACATCCAAAGTAGCCCGCATTCCACAGCACGTGACGCCAGATAGTACTCTCAAGTCCTTGGTAGAGTGTCAAGGGTCCCTCGTGCCTTACGATCTTCTGCACACAGTCCAGCATACCAGAGTACTTGTGCGCTTGTGCCTTGTCTTGCAGCCTGATCTTGACCAGCTCGAAAGGAACCACCACAAAAGCCTCTGTCGCACCAGCAGTCGCGCCTGTGAGAACGGAAAGTCCTTGCGTCATCTTGGGAGCGTTGAAAAGATTGCGGTAGACCTTGCCCCACTCATCGTTGGCCGCGAACTTGGTCGCGCGCTTTGGCGCCTCCATGAGGATTGGCGCCTCGATACCACGGTAGAGACGGGAGAAGCTGGTGATGTAAGCACGGCGCATTGTACAATCGAAGGGGCTGTCGGCGAAAGAGGGGTGCCAGTGGTGGTGGCAAACCTTGCACATGTGCATTGAGAGAGAGGGGTGAGAGGTACTTACCCTTCATTCTTGATAATCTTCTTGAAGCAGTCCAGCATGCCTGTGTAGTGATCACCACCGGCTATTGCGGGCCCACTTTGAAGTTGTCTGAGAGACCATGAGCGATTCGTTGTTGTATCTTCTGCGTGCGAGGGCTTACACTCGGGTTTTGACTACGTCCAATGGGTACATGACCAGAATCTAAGGCCATTGTCAGGGCACGTCGGTCAATTGAAGTAAAGAAGCTCGTACCTCGGACACACCGGCCACCGCGCCAGCGGCAAATTGGTAGATGAAGGGGAGAGGCTTGTCGGTCGACATGACTGCGGTTGTTATGCGACAATTGCTTGACGATGTTGTGTAGTCTGCTTGAGTCCGAGGTAGAAATATTGAGGTGGAAAGATAGAGTGATTCGGCAGCTTCCGATCTCGGCGATACGGTAATGGCACGGAGGAAGAAGGTACGCGATTGAGATCAATCTTTGAAAGACAAGTCTTTGTCTCCAGAGTACTCCAGATTGATCAAGAAATAAGTGTAATGTTTCAATTCTGCTCTATCAGCCTTCAATAGCCGATCGGAACTCGAGGTTGAGCTCGGGTGATGATCCGGTGGGGGAATTGATCACGTGAGGACGTCGGCCTCTTGTTACTTTCTTTCCAGCTGAACGCGTTTTGTGGGGAATTTCAGACGCGTCTTAGTTAATGACCATGAGAGGTCATGTCTACGAGACAGACATCCTTCTTTGATCAGAACCATAACAAGAAGGTGCGACAACGATAGAGAATACAAAACAAACTCTAATATATCTATCAGCCAAATGGCTATTGGCGTCGACCTAATCGCAGCTACACGAATGAGCGCTCCGCACCATTTCAGCAACCTACAGCATCTGTACCCAAATCACCAATAGCCGCCTCGAGCGTGGCAAAGGCGAAACTGGACGCGTTCAAGCTCGACATGGCACCCATAATGAGCCCAAGAAGGAGCCAGGGCAAAGAAAATACTCAGCACATCAGTAGTCAGTCCCCAATGCGGAAGAATCATGCTGGTGTAGGAAAAGTCGCCGCCGTCACCGAGGGTCCTATCTACCTTCCCCCGTCGACGCCAGCAGTCAGACTCCCTCTTGCCGACCTTCTCGGTAACAACGATGAGGTCTTGAGGCATTCTCAAACCAAGGAGGACTCGCCCGAGCTCAATTGGGTCACAAACAGCCAACATCCGGACTTTACTCCTGGCAAAAGACGAAAGCGTGCCCATAGCTCCTCTCCAGCTACATCTTCTCAAAATGAGGCCTCGTCACATTTCATATGCCGAGCGCCTCTAGATCTTGAGCATATTCAACAAGCATTGAAGACTCCAAAGGCAGATCCGGCCGCGGACTTGTGGACTCGATATAATGGATCCCACGAGAGTGAAGATCCATCGGCGGCAAAGCTACCCTCACTTGCACACTTACTACAAGACTCATCCCCACAATCTTTGCCTCGGACGCCTGGCGGCAGTGTAGGGGGACTTCGACGTTGGGCAAGCTGTGGCAACGAGTGGCCGGCCTCGAAGACCAAGAGGAGGAAGACAAATCGTGTCATGAGAGATCAGGAATACCACGACAAGCCAGTAATCACGATGGAGACAAGCAATGCATCTCGACTTGGAGCGATGGTAGACAGGGTTCAGGCAAATTTTGCACGTCCAAAGCAGCCGAAGAGGCTGCAGGATCCGTCAAGCTCCTCGCCTCTGCCTGAAAAAGGTGCTTTTGACGATTTGACAGATTTGTCGCCAGTAAATCGAGCTCCATCGAGACAGAGTGCAGGCATATCGAGTCAAAATGGTCTACAGCAGGTCGAGAGTGTCGTCAACATGGACATGGGTGACAATAACGCTGAAGAGTCCTCGGATTACGGAGACGATAACATCGATCTTACCGAGCTAGCGATGGATGAACCTGCACTTCCGAATCCGAACGAGACCGGCCAGCACGTTGAACGCTACAACGATTCAGGTTATGAGGAGGACTCGTTGGGCGTGGAGAACGAATCAGCACGAGAACATCAGCCGGCCCAGCTACCTACCATCGAGGAGGAGTCGGACGAGTTTGGAGATGATGACGATCTCACTGCCGAGGATCTCGAGACTGCTTTCTCACAGATCGAAACACTCACGACTCAACGGCAGCACGCCTCTGCAAACATCACTCGAGATCATTCCAACATCGATAGCAATTCCCAACGCCATCATGTCACACAGCCTGCCAGCATTGCTATACAAGATGATGACGATGATGAATTCGGAGAGTTAGATGCGGATGAGGAGTCATTTGCGGCAGCTGAGATATCAGCAACGCAAGCATATCGGGCGAGTGGCAGATCGCAGGCATCTGTACGTACATCGAATCTGCCAAGATCGTAAATAGCTAAGAGTATATAGATCATTCCTACGAAGTCACGAAAAATTCAACGATATCTTGTACAGAAAGTTGCAAAAGGACACTATGTCGATCATCGCGGATTTGAGCAAGAAGAGAAAGTCTTACTCGTTGAGGAAGGGAAGAAGAAGTCTCTTAAAGCCATAACCTTGCGACAGTCATGGCTCGACACGCACTGCAACCCAGGCGCCTTTGTTCATGTTGTAGGGCAGTTCTCGAAGACGGGCCAAATCACTATCGATGATGCGGCGAATCTCATCATCATCCACCCTGACCATCTTGTATCTGCAACTGCTGTTGCGGACTCTTTTGATTGTCTACGCAAGGCTGTACTGCAAGACCGTGTGAAGGCTACTAGCGTTACAAGCAAGCCTACAGTCTATGGCTCTCTACTACATGAGCTCTTCCAGATCGCCATGCGACAAAATCGTTGGGACATCGAGTATCTCAATGGCCTCATTGACGAGTTGGTGGTGAAGTACGTCGAAGGACTTTTTGAGGCAGGGGCAAAGGACACTGTCGAAGCAGTTGAGTTCCTGACCTCAAAGATGCCGGAGCTTAGAGATTGGGCAGGCCACTTCGTCCGGTCTGCTCCAAGTGTAAGTAACAATTTCACATTCGTCTCGAGGAGATGCTGACATCCATACAGAGAACTGTGAAAGCTCAGGATCGGAATGGTAAGACTGTAGGACTAAGTGTTACAAAATTGCTTGATGTTGAGGAGCATGTTTGGTCTCCGACGTACGGTCTCAAGGGCAACATTGACGCAACTGTCGAAGTTACCATGGAGGATGATGAAGGCAGCCGCCATTTAATTGTTCCGTTCGAGGTCAAGACGGGCAAGTATCAGAGCGCTGCCCATCGCGCGCAGACAGCATTGTACACCTTGCTGCTGTCGGACCGATATGGTAAGACTCACATCTTGATAAGCTAGACAAACAGTACTGACGTGAGCCAGATGTGGAGGTTCAGTATGGCGTTTTGTACTACATGGACAGCTCAGCAGTCAGTCGAATACCAGCAATCAGGAACGAACTTCGACACATGGTCATGCAGAGGAACGAGTTGGCCAGCTACGTGAGAGAGCGCCTGTCCCTGCCTCCGATGCTCAAGAATGAGTTCAAATGCGGTCGATGCTACGCGAAGACTTCTTGCTTCTTGTATCACAAACTCTCAGAGGACGGCACTCCCGAATCAGCTGGCGTCGGTGCCAAATTCGCCCAGGTGGTGTCAAAGCTACGGCCTTCACACCAAGACTTCTTCAAGAAATGGGACGAATTGCTCACCAAGGAAGAAACTGAAATGTTCAAGTTTCGCAGGGAGCTATGGACCATGCTTAGCCATGAACGAGAAAAGCTAGGACGGTGCTTTTCAGAAGTCATCATCGAGCCTGGCAGCGCACATGAGGATCGAGATGCTCAGAAGATCAATCGCTTCAGCTACACTTTCCTCAAGCAGAACGCCAAAGCCGGCTTCTCTTTCACTGAGAGCCAGATTACTGTTGGCGAGCCTATTGTCATTTCAAGCGAGAAAGGTCACTTTGCTCTAGCCAATGGATACGTGACCAAGGTCTCCGCTAGCAGAATTGGTGTCGCAGTGGATCGACGACTTCACAATGCTAGGATTCGACAAAAGGGATTCGACGAAGAAAGAAATCAATCATTCGCAGCCATCATGGAGGTTGGAAAGACTGATGCAAGGAGGAGTACGGCCTCTAAAGATGAAGACGAGGGTCATCAGGTTGTCTACCGTCTGGACAAGGATGAGTTCAGTAATGGCATGGCGACAGTCCGCAACAACCTATTAGCGATCATGGACGATGAGATTTTCCGGTCGTACGAGTTGCGAGAACTAATCATCGAGAACAAGGCACCAGTCTTCAAGACTAGTCCGACCGCATACACGCTCAGTGGTCCAGCCAGCCAGATGCAGATCAACACCGATCAACGTGCTGCTATCGACAAGATCATGTCTGCTCAAGACTACGCTCTGGTGCTAGGAATGCCTGGAACGGGTAAAACTACCACTATTGCGCACATTATCCGAGCGTTAGTCGCTAGGGGCAAGTCTGTTCTCTTGACGTCCTACACGCACACCGCAGTCGACAACATCTTATTGAAGCTACGAGATACATCAACCTCTGTGCTTCGTCTTGGTGTACAGGCGAAGATACACCCAGAGGTCCAGCACTTCGCAAAGCTCGCTTGTATGCCTCCTCAGTCGATTCCTGAACTCGAAGAGATGTACATGACCCCCTCTGTTGTAGCGACTACCTGTCTCGGTGTCAATCATCAGCTCTTCCACAAGCGAATCTTCGACTACTGCATCGTCGACGAAGCCTCACAGATTACACTACCAGTCTGTCTCGGGCCAATTCGTATGGCTCGTACATTCGTCCTTGTCGGAGATCACTACCAACTGCCGCCACTGGTGCAAAACAAAGAAGCTCAGGAAGGCGGTCTGGACATTTCCCTCTTCAAGCTTCTCTCAGATCGCAGACCTGAAAGCGTCGTCAACCTGGAGCATCAATACCGCATGGCAGAGGAGATCATGCACCTCTCCAACACACTCATCTATAGCGGCCGCCTGAAGTGCGGCAATGAAGCCGTGGCCAAGCGAACATTGCACATATCAAACCCCGGCGCTCTACAGAAATTCCACTCTTGCGGATCACAAGCTGCATCCCAACGCTTAGCGTTCTGCCCTTCCTCTTCAGAGCAGTGCCTGCTCCACAGAGTCATAGATCCAAGTCGAAAAGCCATCTTCGCCAACACAGACGCCCTCGCCCAAGCCCACGAGTGCTTGTCGGGATCCCGCATCACAAATCCTTACGAGGCGTCGGCTTTGCACCTCATCGCGTCTTCCCTTCTCGCGCAGGGCATCAGTCCCGGGCAGATAGGCATCATTACCTTCTACCGCTCTCAGCTTTCCCTGCTGCGACAGACAGTGAAAGGGACCGAAGCCGAAGCAATCGAGATGCACACTGCGGACAAGTTTCAGGGACGCGATAAGGAGGTTGTGCTTCTTAGTTGTGTAAGGAGCAACAAGGATGGCAACGTGGGAGAGCTGTTGAGGGATTGGAGACGATTGAATGTTGCTGTGACGCGTGCAAGGAGTAAGTTCGTGATCGTGGGGAGTAGAAACACGTTGAGGGGTGATGAGCTATGGAGGAAGCTCATTGATGTTGTGGCAGGTGCTGGTGGTTTAGTGGATCTAGACGAAGGGCTAATTGGAGGACATGTGATGCCTGCTGTGGAGATGAGCGGGACTGCTCCGTGGGAAGAGGCAGATGAGAAGGTAGAGGTAGTGGTGGAGAGGCAGGCAACGGCGTTGGCTGAGAGTAGGAGTGGCGCGAATAGAGGTTCGCAGAAGAAGCCGGTCAAGAAGGGTAAGCTGGGAAAGGACCTGCTGCTAAAGAAGAGGCCGGTCAGTCAGGATATTATGAACATGATATTGGAATGAGAAAATAGGCAAGCATTGGCCAAGCTTGATTGGCATCGATAGATACCCACTACCCATCCATCTCTATGGTCTCGTAAACTGCTGGGTATACCGTGCTTTAGTCTTTTACTGCAGGAAGTGCAGTCCTCAAACCTCAGCTTCATCTCCGCCCCATTTCCCCAAATCCCCAACTTCACCTCCACTACCGCAACTCCGCCATACCACACCACATCCACCCAAAACAATGCAATGCGCACCGCCTCCTCACCACCACTAATTGCCCTCCTCCTCACAATCTCCACACGCTCCGGCCCCCGCTTCATCTTCCACTACCCGCCCTCCCCCTCGCTCTCGGCCCCCACCCCGCGCCCCACGCGCCGCAACTCCCTCGACACCAGCACCTCGACCTCCTCGGGCTCAGACAACGACACCACGACCGCGGCGTCCTCGACCGAAGACGATGCGTACAGCATCGACAAAGTCTCGCAGTCGAACGGCGGGAGCGGGAGCAAGAATGAGGGCAGCGGGGGCCGGGGAAGCGGGAGCAAAGGCACGTCGGGGACGGTGAGGAAGGAGGGCAAGAGCAATACTTCTAGTGGGCGGAGAACGGCGCGGACGTTGCGCGAGGATGGCCCAGAAGAGTATTTGGATGATGAGGAGGAGGAGGGGTTGAGTCCTAGGAAGAGTGGGAGGAGAGGGACCGGGGTGGAGGGGGCGAGGGCGGAGTGGGACGATTTGTTGGGGTATCCCACCGAGGGTTTGGAGAAGTTGCTTTGCCCGGGGAGGGAGACGAGGAAGAAGAGATTTGAGGTGGGCGTGGGGGATGCAGTGTTTCTTGGGTATCCGGTTTTTGTGAGGGAGGAGGGTGGGTGGAGAAAGAAGAAGGTGAGGGCGAGGCGGGGAGGGGATGGAGAGGAGGCCGGGGGGGAGGGTAAGAGGAGGGGTGAGAGTGGGGACCGACTAGGGGATGAGCTGGCTGCGAAGGCGAGTTTCAACAGCGCTGGAGGATTGAGTGAGTATAGTGAAGCCAAGAGTACGAGCACGAGCTCGGGGGTCAGCAGCAACGAGATGCTCATGTATCATGTCGTATTTGTTATGCATCCGCAGGCGTTGGAATATCAAGAACGGGTCGGCGAGATGTACGACAACGTGGTCAAGAAGTTTGCCAAAGCACTCAAGTATGAGCAGGCAAGATCGGGTTACGTCTGGGCTGAGAGCAAGAAGATACTCGAGCTGAAGGCCAAAGGGAAGGAGAACGGTAAGATATGAACGGCCTCCACTATCCGCGGTAGCTACTGATGGGCGATGTAGGAACACCCCTGAGCCTTTTATGGCCCACCATCATGCAAGCTTCCCATCTGGCTCGTTCCATGGCACATATTTACAGCGCGATATCAGCATCCAAGATTGCTCATGTGTCCATAGGCGAGACAGTGGATATTATCCTACAGATCCCTCAGCCGATCTCGACACCCTATCATCCTACTCCATCCAACCCTGGAAAGCCAGGTCTCTGGCTAACAACAGCATCAATGGTTGAAGACGATGGGTCACTGAGCCCTCATGCAGCACTTCTACTCTTGCAAGATAAAGAGACGATCCTGAAGGAGATCGAGAATGATAATCGAGAGCTTGCTGCGCCACTCGTGGTATTCATTAGGGAGCTAACGCCTACGAAATCCCTGCAAAAGATGGCCATCCGTCTATCACTTCGACTCCCAGATCTCCAATATCTAGCGCGTCATCTGATCAGCTGGCGACGAGCGCGAGCAATTCCGCCTCTCCATGTGCGAGACATTTACATAGTATCGCCCTTGGCCGATATGAGAAAGTTCCCGGAAGCAAGCGATGCATACGAACGGCGATTCCCAGGTCTCCCAAGTCTGCCACGGATGCTCCAGTCGCTCAGCTCAAGGCCACTGCCATACGGGTACCTCATCCCCAGCCAAGATCACAAATCGGTATATATGGAGATACTCGCATGGCTCCTTAGAGGTAATTGGATTACACAGCTCCGGACGTTTGCGTGGATACGAGCTTCGAACGATATCAAGTCAAAGGCAGCCCTTCTGGCGAAGAAGGAGGAGCACAGGGGAAGTGCCAGAGAGCGGGCGTCGAAGAGAGACTCGACTGCCTCAGGACTGTCAGGATCAAGTCTGGAAAGGGTGAGGACGAATGAAAGTGGAAACAAAGACGACTCCGCGGCTCGAGAGTCCGCTGTTGCTGCAGAGTTCCTCTCTCCTCTTTTGAAGCCAGTCAGCGACGGCAATAGATCCGAGACGGGCAGTGTGAGCAGTAATAGGACGACCGTGCAGGTGAGCCATACGCCGGGGCCATCTCGATTGAATCAAGTCAGCACGCCAGAACCCCCTTCGCCGTTTAGTATTGCTGGAGGTGGGCCAGGCACGACGGAAGACAGTTCAGGTGCAATACCACCACTCGAGCTGACAGCTCGGGAGCCATCCCTGGTAATTTCACCTCAGAAGGCGAGCCCCGAGGAGTCGAGATGGCTGGCTCTCATCCGAGATTCGTTACCAAGTGAAGAACTGCGCAGTACGTGGGGCACTCTGGTGAATTACTTTGACGGAAAGTGGGCGCTGGAGGAGATTGCTGCGCGCGAAGGCATGAAGAGGAGCCGAGTCGCGAACATTGTGGCTCGATTGGAACATGAGGGTATCTTGTGCATCGTGAGACATTGGTAATTCGGAGACGACTAGTCCTCGCGCCTGCGCGTAGACCTGTCTTCAGTCTGTCCTTGACGGATTCCAGTGACTACTTCTGACACGAGGTCGCGAAGATCAGCCTGACCTGATTCGGACTGGAAGTCTTCACGAGAAGCAAGCTCTTCTATCCGTCTACGAATTTCAGGGTCGGGTACAAAGTCTTCGTCCATAGGTTCCGTGGTGTGGCCGATGTGGATATCTCCAACTCCAGGTGGTACCCTAGGTGGGTGATGAACACCATTCGGGATGTCGCCGTTCGTGACAGTGCCAGATAGCGCTGCGGATGAAGAATTCGCTCCTGCAGTCTGTGCCACAGTGGAGGCGCCAGCGCCGCCCGCCCCGTGGGAAGCTGCCTCACGTAGGTATGCAGCAACGAGAGGGAATTCCTCCTCGGCTTCAATCTTTTCCTCTGGTGTTTGCCCTTCCTCGTTTCGGCAGCCAAGGTCTGCATGAAGTTCTTCGACCAGCTGTCGTGCCATCTCCACTGTCTCCGCAGCGCAAAGTGGCGAGTCTCCATCCTCATCCTTCAGATTGATGTCTACATGGAACTCGTTGACTAATTTGCGAGCCAGATCAGCATGTCCGTACGATACGGCAGCATGAATTAACGAGTAGCCGGAAAAGTCCTGTGCATTGGCGAGGCTTGGATGGCTCGATAGAAGCTCGAGGACCTGGTCCGGTCTGTCAGGTACCAAGTTGAGTAGGCGATCGATTGTCACTCCCTGTGACATTTCGACTCAATGACTGGGCTATGCTGTGATATCTGAGGGATAATCGATTGGCGCCGGGTTTCTGGTAGCGTATGGATCCAGAAATAGGCCTTTGAAACCAAACCTATGGTGGCACGGCAAACAATTTCATCAAAGGTAGCCGCTGCCCCGCCCTGACTCATTCGCAGCCCCGCGGCTGACTCTTGCGCCTTCCGTTCACCTTCACGTCGGTGATCTTTTTAGATGACCGTAAATACCGTCACACTCCCATTGACCGGATACAATTTGACAGGTATAGAGGCTGCAGTCCTGAGATACTTGTTTACCGCAGCATCTTCGATTCGAATCCGAGTGCGGATCTCACGGTCATTGAAGTCTCTGGCAGTTCTCACGTTAAAAGGCTGCGCTCTGCGCAGTTTTCGCTGACAATGAACGGGCGAAACACTGACACTCAGCCCTACCAGAAGCAGAATCCTCGACAAGTGAACCAGGTCGTGAAAGCGCTTGAAGAGCATAACGGTAAGAAAAATGCCAAAGGAGGATTCTCTTGCAGAAAAACAGTCTTTCCGGTAGCCGGCTCGAATATCAAGGTCACTTCTTGGAAGCTCCAGGACCATGACTACAAGAAACCATTCCTACCAACCTATGCTCGGGGTCTTTTCACGTATACCAACTCTAACGGCGATTTCGAAATTGCCGTCCGGGGTTATGACAAGTTCTTCAACCATGGCGAAGTACCCAAGACAAAATGGCCGAACGTCGAGAAGAACACTCGTGGACCGTACGAGTTGTCTGTCAAGGAGAACGGCTGTATTATCTTTATCTCTGGTCTCGAAGACGGCACACTTCTTGTATGCAGCAAACACTCGACCGGAGCAAGGACAGACGTCGACTTGTCGCATGCTTTGGCTGGCGAGAAGTGGGTAGATAGGCATCTCGAATCGGTTGGAAAGACAAGGCAGGACTTGGCCAGGCATCTACGAAATGCAAACATCACTGCTGTTGCCGAACTATGCGATGATGAGTTCGAGGAGCACGTTCTTGCTTACAGCCCAGATGCTGCCGGACTCTACTTGCATGGAATCAACCTCAACCTTCCAGACTTCGCGACATACCCGGCTCATCTTGTGGACAAATTCGCTGAGGAATGGGGTTTCAAGAAGACAATGCACCTCATCAAAGATGATATCAAGACAGTCAAATCTTTCCTCGATGACATTGCCGACACTGGAGCTTATGCCGGCCGCGACACAGAAGGGTTCGTCATCAGATGTCAGGCAAGGGAGACTCCAGACAGCCCATACGAGGACTGGTTCTTCAAGTACAAGTTCGAGGAGCCGTATCTCATGTACCGACAGTGGCGAGAGTGTACTAAAGCTGTCATTGCGGGCAAGGAACCTCGGATCAACAAGCACAAGGACATTACTTCCGAATACATCAGGTTCGCCAAGAAAAAGCTGGCCGCGGATCCTGAGCTGGGAAAGCGATACAACCACAATCATGGTATCATCGAGCTTCGAGATGAATTCCTCAAGGAGATCGGGGTCAGGGGTGCGGATCTCATTAAGAACGAGAAGGAGCAAAGCAGCCAGAAAGACAGTGAAGCAACAAGGAATGTTATTCTTGTCCCGGTCGCGACTATTGGCTGTGGGAAGACCACCGTAGCTACCGCATTAGCAAGGCTCTTCAATTGGGGCCATATCCAGAACGACAACATTCAAGGCAAAGCAAGGCCACCTCGTTTTGCAAGGATGATCACCGAGGGGCTACTGCAATACCCGGTGATGATTGCTGATCGCAACAATCACCAGAAGCGCGAACGGAAGCAGCTTATTGATGATGTGGGGAGGACTGTGAATGAGCCGACGTTCGTTGCATTACACTATGTTCATGACCGTGCCGATTACGACTACATTCGTCAAAGGATGCGCGAGCGAGTGTTTGGCAGAGGCGACAAACATCAAACAATTCAGGCTGGCAGCAAAGGTGAGGGGCACATTATCGAGATCATGGAAGGCTTCATGCATCGTTTCGAGCCTCTCGATCCAACAGGCGACCCAGACGATATGTTTGACCATGTTATCGATCTCGACGTTGCTGCAGACTCTCGTCAAAATCTCGAGACTGTCATTAGCGATATTTCGGAGCAGTACCCTAACCTCATACCTAACCTGCCATCGGCTGCCGAGATGGATGCTGCGATCGATTGGGCGCTGCACAGCTACAGTCCAGATATCAAACACCAGATCAATGGTCACGACTCCATGAAGCAGCAGAATCGGCAGGCGAAAGCACAGCGACAGCAGGAGTACCAGGCACCGAAGTCAAAGCCACCCAAGATTGAATTCTTCGGCGTTTCCATCTCGGCTGCCCGTGTCCAGTCCATACTCGAAGCCATCTTTCGCGACGCTGACCCCCAGACTGCTAAGATGTATAACCACCTCAAGACACAGCGACGGATACAGCCTGCGTTCCACGTGACGTTGATCCACCGCGCCAGCGCTACGCAGTCCCAAGACTACTGGAACCAGTTGACGGGACTGGCGGATCAGGCCGGGCCAGCAAAGGAGGGCGGAGAACAGCCGGATCTGGGCAAAGTGAAAGTTCTCCTCGAGCGGCTAGTATGGGATCAGAGATTGATGGCGTTTGTGGTAAGGATCGAGGGTCAGCAGGACGAAAACCAGCATGCGCCAGAGGTGGAGTTCAAGAGTGTGAATAAGACAGCACATATCACAGTCGGAACAGCGAATGAGGGGATCAAGCCAAGGGAGAGCAATGATCTACTGGAGAGGTGGCTGCAGCAGGGCAGTGGAGAGCAGAGTGGCATCGGAGAGATTCTGGTCAAGGGCCATGTTGAGTTGCCTGGGGTGGTGAGGGCTACTATGCAGAAGTTCTAAGATACAGGACCGCCGGACAGGGTCAAGGGAGCGGACAATGGGTGACGAATGACGGCTGCACGAGGTTAGAAGCATTCCAAGAATATGGCATTAGCGGTAGAGATGAGCGGTTACAGCATCGGTTCCAAAGCATCGTAGATACCATGGCACAATCGGAATCAGTCATAGCGGATTCGAGCATATCCATCTGGAGCTAGTACCATCCAGTCACGTCCAGAGTGAGTCAACACGGTGGTCGCGTGGTAGCGTCGACAAAGGTCTGAATGCGGAAGGAATCGGCTGCTGGACACGGTTCGCTGAATGACTTGCAGATGGCCCTCCCTTTCCAACTACAACGTCTGCAAAATCCTTCGCCTCTATCTACCACGGTCGAGCGAACATTGCGGTCAATGTTTGGGACGCGACGGGCGCGCCTACGGCCGCGTTCCCGATCCCTGTCAACCAAAGAATGAAGCGACCCGGCGTCAGCCAAAACCTCTATCAAGCGCCCAAGTCTTCACCGGTCGGTGACCATTACTGATTCGTCCCCGATACTTCTTTCAGCAGACGATTCACTCAGGGCCAAGGTAATCTCACGATGTCGCTTGGATCAGATCAGCCTACTCGCCGTGCGGACTCGATCTGATTCTAGATCCAAAATTGGGTAATGGTCAAGACGCCATTCGTGCCCAATGGAACCCCACAAGGGAGGCTGGATTAGATTCTGAGCGGTGTCGCTCGAGTCGGCAGCCTGACTGCCTCAGCCGCACGCTACTCTACCACCTGATTTAGAGCTCACCGCGCTATCAACCACAAGATGCCCTGTCAGATCTTTGCCTATTCGTCCAATTCCTTCCACTTTGTCTACTCTCCTCCTGTAAGGGATTCTCTCTCCCTTCCTTTCCATATTTTTACTTGACCGGTCTCGAGTCAGATCTGCTTCCTCCCACTTGTTCTCAGCCCTACCCAGCTCTCCCGGCAGGAGATACAGACCACCGTACCCGATCCCCGCTCTTGGCGTAGTTTGCAGCCGGAGCTGGGTGCGAAGCACAATGGCTTACTATCCTCCCTACGATCCCTATTACTCACCACCACACCTCTCACCACAACCATATGCGCCCTACTATCGCTCTTCTTCCCACGGACGAGGCCATGAAAACACCACAAATGTCTTTGTCCCCACATCACCGGACTACCGAGGTCGCCAGATCGAGCGCATCGCAGACGAGATTCAAGATCTTCGCATTTCGCAATCCAGAGGCCGCTACCGAGCCCACTCAGATCTGGTATATGCTAGATCCCGTAGCCGGTCGCGATCTTCGTCACATCTGGAGCGCGAAATTGAGAGGCTGAAGAAAGACCTCGAGGCTTCCGAGGGCAGACACCATGAAGACGAGCACAAGCATCAAATCATCTCCCAATGGGAGAACGAGCAGGCAGAAAAGAAGCGCAAGAAGGAAGAAGAGATCAAGCGTGTAAAAGAGCAAATCAGGGTCGACGAGATCATGGCCAAAGAAAAAGCCGACAAGCAGTACAAGGAGTTCGAGGCGCTGCAAGAGAAGAAGAAACAAGAAGCCGAGCTCAAGGCGAAGCAGGAGAAGGAGAAGGCAGACAAGGCGACGCGCGCAAACCTTGCTAAAGCAGGGTACTCAGAGAACCAGATCGACCGGATCATGGCCAGGGCCAGCGATGAGCACAAAGAGCAAACGACGATCGAGAGCAAGACGACCAACATCATTGCTTATCCTGGCGGTGGTCAGCCGACCCATGTTCACCACCATAGCGGCCACCACAACCATCATTCTGCCGGAGATATCATAGTGGCAGGTTCAGGCCGGACACCAGTCTACCCCCGAGCTCACAGGCACGACATCTCCACAGATGTGCTCAAAGAGTTTGGTATTTCTTACCGCTACGATCCCGTAGGTATTTCCTCGCCTGTAAAATGTCCCGTATACTGACATCCAGCAGGTCGATTCCAACTACATCATCATCTACCGCGAAATGGACCAAGCCATGTTCGAAGTCCTGCACGACAAGACCAAAGAACAGCGAGGGCGCGGCAAGAAGAAGTACCTCATTGAAGCCAAGAAGGACCGCGGTGGTGGATTGGCGATCGTCCGCAAAAAGGACAGCAGGAGCCGCAGCCGATCGAGGAATCGAGGCAGCGAGAAGATTGTCTATGTACGGGGCATTTGAATGATCTCTACGACATGTATGGCTTTTGTCGGGCGACTGGGTTGTACGTTCACTTCGAATTGTGACTCTCGCGATTAGCGCAGGGCGGCATTATGATTAGCATTTTCCATCGTCTACCTTTGGCTTTTGCCGCTTGAGCTACTTTCCATTGTCCACATCTCGGAACGATAGTGGAGTACCTGCGCACCTGCCTGCGCCAGTGCCTGAACGTCCCGGTTCACGAGGCTCCCTCGCCAAAAACAACCATCATGTCCTCCAGTTCCCCACTCGATCCCTCCTAAAGATCAACAGCCATTTCCTCCCCACCCCCCTGGGCCGCCCTCCCCAACGCCCCCAGCGCTCTCGCATACGGCACCGTAATCCTCTGCAAATCCCTATGTTTCCCCAGTATAAGCACCACCTCCCTCCCCAGTTCCCTTCTATCCCACCCACACACCTCCTCGTCCTGCCCCAACCATCCCCTTCCCTCCCCCTCCCCAGCCCCGTCCTCATCCTCCTCCCCTCCCTCAACAGCCCCTACCAACCCCGCCAGCAGCTCCTGGACTTTCCCGCGCAGCCCCTCGCTGCCCAGCCGCCGAGCGTACATGACGAGGTACACCCTGAACTCGTCCCTGGCGCCCAGCATCATGGCCGCCGCGCACCGGTTCTCTAAGTGCGCGACGCTGACGGCGGATTCGAACCCCTCGTAGCCCTCGGCGGAGAGCAGGCTCTTGACCAGCCTTTGCAAAAAGAAGGCGCGGCCTTTTTGCAAGGCCTGCGCGGTGGTGTTACGCTCGAGGAGGGGGATGATGCCGGCCGAGACGGTGGCGGCCGTCACGGCGTCGATGTCGTCGAGGAGGGTGGCGGCGGGGTCTTTGTCTTTCGCGGTGGCCGGGGCAGAGGCACTGGTGGTCAGGGACGTGTCGCTTGTGTTCCAGTACTGGCTCCCCACGGCCCACCACGGCTCGGAGAGTTTCTGCCACACGAACATGTCGGGGTTGTAGGCGTAGCCGTCGCCTGTGCTGACGCCGATGACGACGCGGCCTTTGCTGTTGAGGCGGGCGAACATGATGGCTGGCGAGACGGTGAGGTGGTCTTGCATTGGAGTGGCGGCGGCGTCGAGGACGGGAGCCAGGGAGATGGGCGGGTGCGGGGAAGACAGGGTGCGCAGGTTGTAGACGGCGCATTCGCCGGTTGCGGTGATGGCGAGGAGGTACCAGCCTCTGCAGTCGAGGATCACGGGTTGGGCGGAGAGGACCAAAGAGTTGATCATGCGCCGACCGGCGGGAGTCCATATGTGGAGTGTGCCGTCGTCGCAGCCTACGGCCCAGAAGTGGCGGTTACCGGTCGCGAGGAGGACGTGGCGCGGAACAAAGTCTTGCCAGAGGACTTGGCCACGACGGGAGAGGGTGATGCGGGTTGGGTTGCGGTCTTGAGGTCGGCCTGTGCGCGAGGGACCGAGGGAGTTGCGGGCTTCGAACAGGACCGAGGTGTCCTCTACCGTATTTGTAGACGACTTGTCTCGTTGTGGAAAGAGCTCGAGAGGACGGGTGATTGAGGGACGTATGAGGGGTATTGCGAGACGGATCTGAGAAACGGAGAGACTGGGTGAGATGACAGAGGGACGGAGAGCTTCGGCGACTTCTTTTGACGTAGATGTAGCATGGCTAGGCGGTACGAGACCAGATGAGGTATTCATGAGGATGGGCGTCGCACCAGTGTCTTGGACGGCTTGAATGCGCTTTTCTGCGCGCTTCTCTTCGTCACCCTCAATCTCAGCAAACTTCCGCTTTTGACCAAGGATCAAAGAGGCAAGGCCGCCTTTGGGTAAGCCGTCATAGGGTTTGGAGAGGTCGAGAATGTTCGTTGGTGCATCGTCGCGCACACCTCGCGAGCTTTGCACGACCAGCTGTGATTGTGGTAACGAAGACTGCGCGCTGCCTGAAGCAGATGAGACGAGCAAGGGCTGTATTCGCTTCTTTCCATCCTTGGTGATTGTGACTCTTTGCTTCAGCTTGTCTATCCGAGCAATCTGAGGATCCGGTGCAGGAGTAGATATGTCCTTGTCTCCATTTGTGGTAGCATTCGCACTGGGCACAGCATCTCCGTTTGTGGTGGTAGGCGTACCATTGGTCTTGGTAGAGTCGCCGTTGAGTGCGGGCCTGGGCGTATCCTTGCCATCGCCCATCAACTCGCCCATCCGTCCTTGAGCACCTCGCAGCTCGTCTGCTTTACTGCTTTGTTCCAGCTTCAGAGCGTCCGCATTTTCGATAATGCCCGCCCTTCTGCTACCTCCGAATCTCTGCAAGGCCTTATCATTTTCAGCCACTGGTGCTGCCCATCCGAGCTCTCCTTCCCGAAACACGCAAGCTGCGATAGTGCCGTCCAAGCTAGTGAAGAAGAGGTTCATGCCATCTGGCGACCAAGAGAGATCGGATATCGATTTTGCAGCCAGTTCCTGAGTCACGACAAATGGCCTAGGTACGCTTGTGTTCCAGACGCTCAAAGTCTTGTCCTGACCAGCGCATGCCACAACCGTCACGCTTTGCTGAGCTTCCTCCTCAGTGACCACGGGTTTTCGATTATACATACGCGGGGAGAAAGCGCATACTTCCACCGGTCCTTCGTGGCCGATCAGACTGATATCACTGTCCCATGACCCTCTTGTGATAACAGCGACAGAGCTGACTGGTCCATTGACAGCATTTGCCGCGCTGAGATGTGCGCCATCAGGGGACCAGGAAGGTCTTCGAAAGTAGGTCGTGAGGGGTGAGGCAGCAAAAGGGGCAGAGATGCTAGTCTCCAATGTAAAGTTGTTGACCTGATCGTACGCGGTCGCTTTCGCATCCGGCGACTGGAACCTGTAGACCTTGATCGTGCGATCGTCACTTGCTGTCGCAAAGTACTTATTCGCGGGGTCGAATGTGATTCCTTTGACGTGACTCTGGTGTTGCGACAACGTCTTTAGCTTCTCAAATGTATGCCCCGACCAGACCACGACTTTCGAGTCCAGACCCACAGACACCAGTATCGAAGAGTCATGAGACCATCCTAGATCTTGTACATCGTTGTCGTGTCCTATCAGACGTCGGTATATCCGCCAATTCTCTACAGGAGGCGTCTCGTTCGAGCCTATGTCTTGTCAGATTCTCGCATACCCCACCCTTCCTACTCTTGGACGTACCGAAAGTCGTATGCGATGGAGGATTCGGGTCGAGTATGTAGATACAGACAATCTTGTCGTCTGCGCCAGAGGCCAGGTACTTTCCGTTAGGAGAGAAACGGACAGAGTGGATGGTTCCGGAGTGATAACTCAGCGACGCTAGCTGCTTAGGCTTGCTCTCGTACTGTGGATCGCCGGTGTTCAGAATCGCTTCAGTCGACCATATACGGACGTGGCCATCTATTGAGGTTGAGTTAGTCACTGTAGCTCCTCCTCCTTTGCGCCTGCTCACCTCCTGCCGCTGTGACGAGGCGGCTACCGTCGGGAGATACATGACAGCTGTAGACTTCATGATCTTTCTTGTCGCCGCCGTGTGTAAGCCAGAGTGGTTTTGTGAAGCGCATCGTCGCTCAATCGTCTCTCAAGGTGAGGTCGCGCTCATGTCTGCCACTGCTGAACGCTCCGCTGAAGAATTTCCGGTCCTGTATCGACTGAGTTGGAGAGGATCTGTTCAAAAGCGCCGATTCTCGAGGTCACCAATGTCTTGTACGAAAGAGTGTTGGGTGCAAACAAATTGACGGATCAATCACGAAAATCGCGTCGCTGTCGGAAGCTTGGAGCTGCATGTGTGAAGATCTGGGGAAGTCTGACCCCTGCTTGGCATTTGATAATGGCTATTTAATCTCACCCACCCTTGAGACCGTAGTCGCAACTCTGATCTTCTACCAATCCATGCCTTGGTAATGATGACATATGTTCCGATGCCATACCGACTCTAGTTACCCCTAGCAAGACATGCCCTATAGTCATTCCGCGACCAGCTCTGATAGGCAGTAGGATGATTGGCCCTCCACCAGCAAGACCCTCATCGTGGCCTTTTGACGCAGCGTTCAAGGTCCCGTGACTGATCCAAGTCGGTTGACAATCATTCGCCGCACCTCTGCTGCTGTAATTCCTCGATTGTGATATCTGGGTTTGATACGATCGGCCTCATCGCTTGCCCTTCCGCTTTTTGAAAACCACTGGCGCGTCCGCAGCAGCTGCTTCCTGAATAGAATCTAGACTCGCTGGACCAGCCCCGAGCAATGTTTTCAGAGCAGCCTCTTCGAGAGACTCTTCCTTCTTCAGCGTCACGCCATCGTCCAGCTGTTCGGTCTCCTCCTTGATCTCCGGCTCCACTTCCTTCTTCACTGTCGCAGTCGACAGCAGCGCATCAAAGTCGTCCGCATCGCCGCCCTTTGCGCCAGGATAGGATTTCAATGTCGTGCCCCAAACCCTTCGCTTGCTGTTGATGCGATCAGGCGCTTCCTCTTCGTCTTCGTCGTCTATCCGTCTTCTTTTCGACGAGGACCCAAATGCATCATCTTTGGAATCCTCTTGGTCTTCGTCCTCTGCCTTGGGCTGTGGTCGATGATATATAGGTGTAGCAGATACCGTGCTCCACTCGCTTGCAATAGCCATGTCCTTCCTGAACTCATCCGGTATGGTCACGCCCATAGCCGCTAATTGCTCCGCCTGGCGTTTTCTGTCATCTGCACTTGCTCTCACGGGCTCAGTGCGCGAAAAGTGCGGTTTCGATTTTGCCACTGAGATTGGCTGCGATGGTCCAGCCCTGGCCGCTGGCTTGCCCGAGACGACACCGGTGACACGAGCGAGCTCATCCTTGGCCCGTTGCTTCTCGCGGTCTTCTCGGCTTTGGTTTTTATGTAGCTCTCGCAGTGACTTTTGGATGTTGTTCTGGTGCTTGCCGGTCGCTTCGTGCTGCTTCTTCTCGATGCTTGTGTCCCGCACGTAGGTCTTGCAGAATTTGCACCAGTATTTTGGTGTCGATTTCCAGTATTCCGACATGATGAGTGTCGATGTCTGTCGTGCTCTGCACCTCAATACAGGTGAGTGTGAGTTGAAGTTCGCAGGTGTACTGGTTCGATATTTCCCGATTTGTGAAGCGCCCGAAGAACCGAGCTCTGCGCGAGCAAAGTCCGACTGATTTTATACATAAAATACTCAAGTTTCGATGACGGATTGGGAATCATTATTCGAGACTCAAATTGAACACATATGAAAATGAATTAAATAACTAGGTTGACCAACCCCAAACAGAGCACCATAAGACACCACATTTCGATCTTGATCTTACCCAGTCTAGATACCCCGCCCTTGAATCCCTCCACGGTCCTATTCTGACCCTGTCCGCCCTTATCACCAGATTCCGTCGCAACACCATTGTATGGGGGCTGGCCAGCAAGCCCAGACATGATCCAATCTGCGACATCCTGCGCCACAGCGTTTGTGTCGCTTGGTCGGCTGGAGGACACTACCACAGTCGTAGCCACAATACCAGGGTCGCGCATGTTAGGTATGGCTGTTTTCAGAAAGTCTGTGAAGGACGCCATTGCGATCGTTGTGCCATCGATTACCACAACACCGTCGACTGACCCATGACCGTTCAGCTGAGATGCAACGGACAAGACTCGACCTCCGATAGTGATGGGCCCGTCACCGGGTAGTAGCGTTTTCGTGCCTGCTATAACCACCGCAGGGACAAGCCTAGCTGAAGAGAGGGTGCCGCTGGGAAGTGGCTGTGTAATGACTTGGACACCAGCCACCCTTAGCTCGGGCATCGCGGTGGCCATGACCTGCTCCAAATCGCCGAGGGGCATGGTAGTAGAGTCAATGACCACCACTGGTTTTGCTACCAGAATACTGCCAGTGGATTGTGTGATTTGAGGCTGCGGAATGAAAATAATATAACCAGCTACCGTAACAGGTGCGGCGCCTGCTGTTATAGTGCTCCTGCCGATGACGAGGACGGGTCCAGAAACTGCCAGCTTTGGATCCGGCTTGGAATCAATGCCACCAGTGGATGGACTGCTGACTTGAGCTAGACTATTGATTGGATCATTGCCTGAAGATGGAAGACCTGGGAGTCCGTTGTCCTGACTTGGACCCTCGTTAGGGTCATTGCCTGGGGAGGGAGTACCCGGGGAGGAATTGCCAGGTGGATCATTGCCTTGACCTGCACCCACTTGCGGATTGTGGCCTAAGGGTGGAGTGTCAGGACCAATTTGACCTACTGCAGGGTGAGTCGCAATAGGTTTAGCTGTAGAGAAGCTCAAGCTAGGACCGGGTCCGGGGACTGTTGAGCCTGGTGAAGGCGGTCTCGCGGGTGGATCATCATCGCCACCCAGGGGATCGGCAGTCTTCTGTGGAGGGGCGGCAAGTGTTGGAGCAGGCGATGGCGGCTCTCTAGTTATCGGGTCAACAAGTGTGAGGCTTTGAGCGGTCGTGAGCTTTGGTTCTAGCAGGTGCTCTGCCGGACGAAGTACGCGCGGCGGATCCTGTAGTGATTAGCAAGGCCACTCTACACCACCATGCAGATATAAACTCACGAACCAACCACCAGCACCGACGCCCGATGGTGCAAATTTGCATTCTTCTGGGTGGAGATTGCCGAGATCGGAAAGGACCTTTGACATCCGAGGGGGCACGTCCAGGACAGGGTTGAATGGGAAGAGGACTTCGTCAACTGGTTGACATCTTTTGTCGAATCTTGCAAAACATCGCGGCTGACAACCATACGAGCTCCAGGGCACAGGTGATACCAGATCAGCGTAATTAATGGCCATCGTACCTTCGATGTTTCGATATCCACACACCATGGAGATTTCGTCCGGATGATATGGTATGAAGGTATCTGTAATCACACGAGTGGAGAAGAGTCCAGAAGAATAGGCGTACGTCAGATTATGATAGGATATGTACACAGTTGGCGAAGTCAGGATGGTGCCCCTGTAGTCGACAGTACTTGGACCGGTCATACTAATGTTCGCAGTAGCAATCGTAGTCTCATTGGAGCAGAAATTGCTTGGTCTCGGTGTGTACCAGTAGAACATCTGAGCGGACTGTGGTGCGACATAACAGTAAGAAGTCGTTGGGTATTGGCTCATTGTGGTCGGACATAAGCTTGGCCAGACATACTCAACGTTGAAGGCATCTGGGTTCGAGTCGTCCAGCGCCATGCTTCGAGTTGTGCTGTAGATGTCTGCCAATTGGGAGCAATACGTAGAATATATGTCTGAGGAGACTGTACATGGCTGTGGCGGCTGTTCGAATGAACTCAGGCGCCAGGAATACAGCTCAGGGGGATCTAAAGAAATTGTGCTCGTAATGACGTCCCAAGTGCGATTACCCGTATATACCACACGGGGCACGCCATCGCAGAGTGTTGTGATGGAGCTGTAGAAGGTTGTGTAGGTAGAAAGGCTTGTGCGATCCGTGCGAGTAGTATAATCGGCGGCAACATACGTCCCTGCATTCGACCATTGCGACAAGGCGAGCATGCAATCCCAAGCAGACTGAACTACGAAAGATTCGTTCCTAGTCACATTACTGATGGGAGTGGCCGTGGCGGCTTGAGGAAAAGGGCTAGAAGATAAATCTCTACCGGTGTCGCTTTGTTCGGCAGTCTGACTTGCACTGGTAATTGATTGTGATGTTGAGACTTGTATTGAAGTGCTTAGCGGTGAAAACGTTCGATTCTGCAGCAGGGCCGAAGCATAGCCAATGCCGGCGAGCAAGCAGTACGTTGACCACAGCATAGCTCAGCCTTTTCCAGATCGTCTACGTGCAAGTGAGGCATGAACCGCCGAAATGCGAGAAAGCAGATGGAGCAGGTGTGGTGTAGGAAACGCAGTCGCAATTTTCATGAAGAGCGCAGTGATGAGATGATTACATGGAACGTTTCAAGTGACAGTCGAGGTATTCAGAACAAGCATACCTACATGGACAGTACCTTGACGGAAATAGACTACCAGATATGCAAGTTCCAATGGCGCTGTGTTGCCTCCAATCCAATCGTCAAGTTGCCGAGAGGAGAACCATTTGGGACCTATACATGGTCGCGATACCTATATTGTCGCTTGTGGCTGCAGTAGAATGCCACGGTGACAGGACCTGAAGGATTGGGTGGCTTCAGCTACAGCAAGTCATCCGCATATGCATGTACAACCAGGCAACCTGGCAATGTAGCACGAATACGAGCGACCCTGGGTGTAGCATCGAAGCCGGGAAGTTTGCGCAGCACCGCCTGCGCTTGTGAGCCGGTCTGACAACAAAGAGGACATGATAGATGTATTCGAAATATAATTTGTTGTCGGAGGTTAGGTGAGAACCAAGAGGTGACACAATGGGCCAGGCAGTTGTCAGCGAGTCATGTCCAGCATGACGTTTCCTCCGACTTCACGTTGAAGCTTTGAAGGCGGAAGTGTTTCTTCCTGTCAGCTTCCTCTTCCACATACAACACAGCCCGCCATCATGGCACTTTCAAAATCAATAGCGCGGTCGTCTGCACTGGCAGCTACCCGAAGACCAGTAACACAGTTAACAGCGCGCCTCCTCCCATCCGCCGCCGTCATTCCTCGACAGAGTCAACCTTTCCACAGCTCTCCAACCTCGCAGATCCCATCTCCGACTGAGTCGATATTCCGTTCCTCAAGCACTATCGGCGGACCTCCAAACAACTACTTCCAGCGACCATCATTACCCGCGAACACTATCATCAAATTTGTGCCACAACAGACAGCATGGATTGTAGAGCGCATGGGAAGGTTCAGTCGCATTCTGTCACCGGGTCTCGCAGTCCTGGTGCCAGTGTTAGATCGGATAGCCTACGTCAAGAGCTTGAAGGAGTCAGCGATCGAAATCCCCAGCCAAAGCGCCATCACAGCCGACAACGTGACCCTCGAGCTTGACGGCGTTCTCTACACAAGAGTCTTCGATCCCTACAAGGCCAGGTACGCCCACTGTCCACCCTCTTCACCTATGTCACCCCACTAACCCTCCCAGCTACGGCGTAGAAGACGCCGAATACGCCATCTCCCAACTCGCGCAAACCACGATGCGTTCCGAAATCGGCCAACTCAGCCTCGACCACGTCCTGAAAGAGCGCGCAAACCTCAACTCCAACATCACCGCCGCCATCAACGAAGCCGCCCAGGACTGGGGCGTGACCTGCCTCCGCTACGAGATCCGCGACATCCACGCCCCAGGCCCCGTCGTAGAAGCCATGCACCGCCAGGTGACAGCGGAGCGGTCGAAGCGCGCCGAGATCCTGGACTCGGAGGGACAGAGGCAGAGCGCGATCAACATCGCCGAGGGACGGAAACAGAGCGTCATTTTGGCGTCCGAGGCGCTGCGCAGCGAGCAGATCAACACGGCGAGCGGAGAGGCGGAGGCGATTCTACTCAAGGCGCAAGCGACGGCCGCGGGCATCGACGCGGTCGCGAGGTCCATCGCTCAGGGCCAGGAGAGCGCGCAAGGGGCAGTGAGCCTCAGCGTGGCGGAGAAGTACGTGGATGCCTTCTCTAAGCTGGCGAAGGAGGGGACCAGCGTGGTCGTGCCGGGCAACGTCGGAGATCTGGGAGGGATGATCGCCAACGCGATGGCCGTGTACGGAAAGGTGAATGAGAGCCAGGCGAGGTCGATGGCGAAGCGGATGGAGGGTGGCCAGGGGAGGCAGCAGGTGGAGAAGGGAGAGGCGGAGCAGAGGCGGATAGAGGGTGGGGCGAAGGAGGGCCAGGCGGAGAAGAGCGATGAGGTGGCGCAGAGTGTGTTGGATAGCTTTGATAAGACGACGCAGAAGTATTGAGTTGCGTCGAGAGGAGAGCGGGTGGGATGTGTATAATGGGATTGTCTCAAAAATGGGAGAAAATAAGGAAAAAGGCATCGGTTAGCATGCATGATATCCTCGCTCAGCAATTGATAGCAAATCGATTCTCAAGATCAGATTGCTCAGATCACTATTGCTACCTCACTCTCTGCGCGCCTCAAAGTCGTGCTTCTCAAGCCCTCTCTGTCATAATCAAGGTGCACAATGATGTGACTTTGCGATTCTCACCACAAGCACGGGGACAAGGCACAACAAGGATTTTGAATCTTTGTATTGCTGTTGCTTCGATGGTCATACTGATCTGCGTATCCTCTACCTAAGACCATCAAAGCTTTCTCGTTATGAGTCGTTTCTGTTTGCTCTGTGCCGCCTGTACTGTATCCTTGACGGATGTTGGACTGCGACTATGCCTCCAAGTCAAGGACATCACCCGCCATGAGCTCGCACATTTCGACAGTCCAGCTGACGCTGAAGATCTCGCCGTTGAAAGCGAGCTCCAGCTTGTTCGGAGCAACTCCAGCCTTCTTGCAGGCCTCAAGGATGAGATGCATGATCTTCATGCTGTTGTAGACCTCAACGGTAACACGGCGATCAAACCCTGAAATATGTCAGTAGTGTTCAGAGACACTCGTTTGATATATGGCTTACCGATCCTGATGTGAATAGGGAATGTCTCCTGCCCAGCAGGGATGGAGGTCTTACTTCCTGCTGAAACGGACTTGGCTGGAGCCGAGACCTTTGGGCTAGCTGGAGCAGTCTTTGTAGTCACTGGAGACTCTGGAGTGAATGTTAGTCACTTTGTAAAATGACAATGAAAAGTCACGCACCGGCTCGACCACCACTTGGACTGCCTGCGGTACCGTTGACATGAACGGCAGGTCCGTCATCATCGTCGAATTTGCCGGAGAAGGTAGAGACCTTATCAGCAGAGTCGTCGACAGGTTTATCGGGATTGAAAACACGACCCGAGAGAGTAGTGGCCTTTGTTGGGGTTGGATGACCGTTCTGAGCGGCTTCGTGGTCACTTGCATGATTGCCAGTAATGCCGTTTAACTTTGACTTTTCGAGCTGATCGACTCGAGCACTCAGAGAAGAGACCAATTCGATAAGCTCCTCAGTGAATTCAGCCATGACTTGATTGTGGGCCTTCAATGTGTCGAAAGCCGCATGTGTAGAAGCCTGGCTGAGCTTGCATTCCTCAAGTAAAGAGGCCAGCCTGATGGCTGCGTTGGATCCGAGCTCACCGGTGATGGCCATCGACTTCTGCGGTAGAGACTCGTCGTTCGGAATAGGGGTTGCGGGCCCTTCATGGGCGGGAGTGATGCCTCGATGCAAGGATCCAGTAATATCACCAGGTGTGGAGAACTTGGCAGAATGCTCGTGGCCATTGATCTTGGCTGTTGTACCTCCTGATTCCTTCTGAGCAGGCCAAGAGGGGGTATCCCAGGCCGAAGGTCCCTACATTAGTGTTAGAATTTGGTGGGGCATTGGCCACAGCATGAATCACCTGTGAGTGGGAAGGGGTCTGTGGAGCAGCTTCATCCTTGACTGAGTTGTGATCGCCATTGTCGATCTTACTGCTTGAATTGGCAGCAATTTTGGCTTTGTCGGTCTTCGTGACCCCGGTTGGTTTCTTGTTCTCAATAACCTTGTTGAATTGAGTCCACTCGGCAGTCTTGACAGAACCAGCATCACTGAAAGGCTTCTCGAGCCTGATTGGGGTCGTATAAATCACCGGGCTGCTTGCTTTGGTGAAGGCATCGCTCTTGTGAGCCGGTGTCAGATTGTTCCCTCCTGTGGTGTTTACAGGTGTGCTGACGCGTATTCCCGCGTCGGTTGCGTTTAACTGGAATTTGGTCCAGCCACCTGTAGGGGTCAAAGGTGATTGCGCTTTTGCTAGGACCTTGTCATCATTGTTGTTGGTGTACGCGCTGGCGTATGGGTTAATGCTACCTTGGTTGCCGACAGTGGTGAGCTTTGACGGGAGGGTCTCGCTCGTGTTCGAAAAAGCGGCGCGCTGTCGCTCGAAGAAAGTGACGGGCGCCATATCGTTCTCGGTGAGGTTTCGAAGAGATTCACTGACGTGCGGCTTGCGGTGAGAAGTCTTTTGCGAAGCTGCTGAGTATTGTGTCCAGGGACACGGGAAAAGCTTCGCCATGCTGTGAGGCAAAGCAAGAAGCTACGGCCAACTTGTAGCCTTGGCAGCGCAGTTGCCCTGACAGATAAGAGCGGATGAGGACGTCACTGAGACGTCTGCTGACCTCTGCTCAAAAGGGTAAGGGATTAGATTAGATTTCCAAGGACCTGGTACGAATTTCAGGAAGATAGCAAGCTGAGATGTTCGTTGGAGAAGCAGTCACTGCTTCGAATATGGCTTAATAGGCAGATTGTATCCTGGAGGATGTTTGTAATCGGTTTGGCGAGAAAGTTTTCCAGGTTGAGCAATTATAAGATTCGAATTGCTAAGAAGATGACTGCAGATCAGGCAGGAGGCAACTGTGCTTCGTCCTCACTGTAGCCCTCACCTTGTAACCGACACTGAAAGCACATGCTAGGCAGTACGTCTCACTTTTTCCCTGTGTCGACATATGTTCCATCACCTCCTTTCAATCTTGGTAGCCCTACCCACCACTTCATATATGTCAGAGGTGGCTGCGCATGAGAAGGGCGTGGCCAGAGCCGGCCTTGTAAACTCTGCTTAGGTGGGCGCTACGCGATCCAGATGCATCAAAGCTGCCACTGGTGGGAGTAGAATGAAGATCTTAGCTTTCCTAATGAAAGAGTACGCGTGGGCCAAAGCTGGGAGCGCGATGTGGGCAGTCAAGTTTTGCACGGAAGCTTGGGCGTGAGTGATACCTCAGGCGAGATCTACGAATCATACACGATCACAGCAACGTCTACAATATCTGCAGGTGGTGTACGTCTAATGATTCAAGCAAACGCCAGTTGAAGACAAGGACAGATGAGGTCTGCTTGCCCGACGTCAACGTTTCACTTTAGAGGCAGAACGCCCCCGAGTCATGGTCACTCAGAGGATCATGACGCAACCTCATTCGCTGCAATGCATTTCTTCTACATATTTTCCAAAGTAGAATTCTTTTCATGTTAATGAAGTAATTAATTTTCGATGTCTAATAATACCAGTCGTGATATCTGGATAGTAAGTGGTTCCTTTCTCCAAGTACTTTGAAACGGGTCCTGATTTCTCCTGTAGGCTGGAGCATTTGCAGCATTCTCAGTAGATTTGCTCGTCTACCCGCTTGATACACTCAAGACACGCATACAGTCGCCAGACTACAAAAGATTATTCGTCAATGGAGCCACAAATACTGTCAACAAGCCAGCCTTGTTCCGCGGTCTATACCAAGGACTCGGCAGCGTCATTATAGCAACTCTACCTTCCTGTAAGGACACCCCTAAGCTGCTCGACCACGTCGCCCCTTGCAGTCTCGCCACTCATCCTCCATGCTCCTCAATCCAAGTTCCCTTCTACGCAATCTAACTCCTTTCCAGCCGGCGCCTTCTTCACGACTTACGAAGGTGTCAAATCCCTCCTCGAGCGCCACAACCCGCGCTCCACCCTCCCACAACCCCTAATCCACTCGACGGCCTCCTCCCTCGCCGAACTCGTAAGCTGCGCCATCCTCACGCCCGCCGAAGTAATCAAGCAAAACGCGCAAATGGTTTCCTCGCCCAGCAGCACCTCCGCCACCCTGCAAACCATCTCCCGCTTCCGCTCCAACCCCCTCGCCCTCTGGCGCGGCTACACCGCGCTAGCAGGGCGCAATCTCCCCTTCACAGCGCTGCAGTTCCCGCTCTTCGAGCGGCTGAAGCGCTACATCCGCGAGCGCCGCGAGAGCCAGGGGCGGCTGAGCGGGACTGTGCTCGAGGGCGGGATGATCACTGCCGTGTCCGCGGGGACGGCGGGGAGCTTGGCCGCGGTGGTGACGACGCCGGTGGATGTGGTCAAGACGAGGATCATGCTTGCTGCGGCCGAGGGCGCGGCGGAGGCGGCGAGTAAGCCTGCTCCTGGCCCGAGGACCGGGGGCGAGAAGCCGACGCTGGATGCGTTGGGGCAGAAGGTCAAGGCTGCGGCGGAAAATGTGGCGAAGAAGCCGAGTCGGAAGGGGAGCATGCAGATTGCAAGGGAGATTGTGGCGGAGAAGGGGGTGAAGGGATTGTTTAGGGGTGGGGCGCTGAGGGCCGTGTGGACTTTGCTGGGCAGTGGGCTGTATTTGGGGGTGTATGAGAGTGGGAGGATGTGGTTGGGGAGGAGAGACGGGGTGGATGTTGATGCTGATGATCTTTGATATGCATGGAACACGGCGGGCCGACAGGACAGATGGACCTAATGTCGACATTCATGACTTGTATAGACGTGCAGGATAGACATTGCTCAGGCACCTTATAGAACAGTTGGTCACAGGACAAAGTACAGTAAAGTGTGGGCAAGGAAAGTTGCGATTCATCCTCATCGAGGCTCGAACGCTATATACAATCTTTTTTACCCCTGTCTCCACCCTTAGTCTAGTGTGCAATCTGCAGCACTTCCATTTTCCATTCTCGTCCTCTTCCTCTCCGGACCAGTAGACAAGGAAAAAGTCTTTTGATTGACGACATTTTTGTGATATGAAATAATGGGAGACTCGCGAAGCCGCTCGAGGGGCAAGTGGTATCTTGATGACCAGATCAAGTGAAAAAGGTCGAAGCAAATGCAGGCGCTTGTGTCGCCGCGGGAATTGTGTGTTTTGCTGAGATAGGAAATAATTTGTCCAAAATGTCCAGGTAGATGCTTTGATACATGTTTGCCGTGCGTGGGTACAGTCATCGAAGCCGACCCCGCCCTGGTGGTTGATTTGTTGTGTACATGATCCCAGACTCCGGAGAGAGACGCCATGTATTTGAGACCCAGAATCATCGCCGAGATACGTCGTCTGAACATTGTCCCACCTTCTCTATGATGAGTGTTCCGTCGACCATCTCTGATGATTCCGTATTGGTGGTACACCCGTGGCATCGAAGTATTGATAGATCTTTGTTGACAAAACAAGCAGCCGCCGAGGACCGCTGAGAACGCCGAAGCCCATTTTTGTTCGCGCTAGAGACCCAGTCTATGATTCTTGGATGTATGTCCATGCGCCGAAGAAATGCCAAAAAGTGCTGGTAGAGATAAGGAAATAATAGTGAGTGCCTTTGAATTATCGGTGGGTTGCCTGTGCAGCAAAAATGCTCGCGGCAGCGGCTGAAGCCCAGTCATTCTCCTCGTAGGGAGGCGTGGGCCACTGTGGGTTGTGGTTTGCTCGAGCGGGAGTCTTTTTAATGTTCACCGGCTTGGAAGGCACGGCATCTAATTGCCCGAAGTTGACAGAGTTGTTCTCTTTGGAGGGGGAAGGAGTCAGGTAGGGCGCCGGAACGGGAGCCGGGTCAGAGGCAATCTGCTGTGGAGCTCGTCTGCCGTAATGAGCGGCTTCATCGTGAGCATGCCTCTCAAGATTGCGTGCGACCTTGTCCGCGGAGGCGAGGGCTTCGTCAAGGAGTTCATCCTCTTCATCTGGGGTTTCATACCGCTTCTCTTGGCGGAGTGCATACCTAACGGATCTTCGAGTTCTGGCCATGTTGGCACCGGGCTCAGCTTGCTGCTCGGAAACTTTGTGTAAAGACCCGAGTCGTCGAAGGGAGTTGAAGCTGGAAGTCCGATGTGGCTGCTTTGGAGGAACCTCAGGTCCCTTGGTTCCGCCTTCCAGGCTGTACCTGACATTGTTCAAAACTTTGTCGAGCTCTGCAAAACCAGAGTCTTTGGAGGGGCTTTGAGGATCGTATTCCTGTTCCTGAGGGTCGACAATCACGGAGGTACGATTCGATGTGTAGCCGTAAGCAGGAACGTCATCGGCAGGCGGCGATGCTGGCGCGCCGTATTTGCCAGAAAATCGGCGAGCACGCTTGCGAAGATGCGAGAAAAAGCTTTCTTTGGTGCCGCTGGTCGGTGAAGACAACCCAGAAGCGCCACCATTGAGAGCCTTCTCGGCCTCTTGCCGGTGGTAGTCGGCGTAGTGGTTGTTACTTGAGTTGACCGACAATTGTCTGCCAAGCTTCTTACTTGGCCGCTCACGGTTGCACGCCGGGTTAGAAGTGGCTTGAGCAGTTGCAGCGTCAGGTAGTGGCGAGACAGGTCGGATGGATGGGAGGATAGGGATTGGTGCAGCGCTGCTGGTCGCACCATTGGTCCAGCTGGCTCGCTTAGAGATCACTGGCTTTGGCTTGGTAGTTGCCACAGGAATATCCGAGACGGCTTGTGCTGGTGAAGGTCGAACAGGAAGTGGCTGTACTGGTGTGCTCTGCTCTGATTGAACGGGCGTAGAGAATTCACGAGGTCCGAGTGATCTGCGGAACCACGAGGAAGTCTTTGTAGTCAGGCTGTGGGGTGAGTCTGGTTGCTCATTGTGCTTGCGGCCGAGGAGACGTGATGTTGATGCAGACTTTGGTCGGAGCGGGTCCACAGCATCGGCAAAGTACTCGTGGGCGAGAGCCTGCGTAGATGTTGGTCGAGCTTTGGGGTCCCACAGGAGACACCAAGTGACGAATTCAACTAAGCTAGCTGGCCATTGAGACAATGGCATGACCGTGGTCAAAGAGTGAGGCGCCATCTTCGGAAAAGAGAACCCGAGCTTTGAAGCAAGCTTGACGCCCTCTTTCCACTCACCACCGCCAACCTTTTGACCATGCTTGTTGACCCAGACACCAGGGCTTCCCATGATCTCACACACTCTCCAGACCTGGTCGACTTCATTGGCACCCGGGAAGAGCGGCTTCAATGTTGCAATCTCGACAGCCATAGCACCAAGGGCCCAGATGTCGACAGGCGCAGAGTACTCGCCTGCTCGGAGAAGAACCTCGGGAGCACGGTACCATCTAGTCGAGACGTAGGTTGTGTACGGAGTCCTGGAGTGGGTCTCACGAGCCAGACCAAAATCAGCAAGCTTGATGGTGTAAGTCGGTGGTGTCGATGGTGGGGTCATGAGTGATGAGTATCTCTTGAATGCATTGCCGTTCTCAGGAGCTGAAGAAGTGACGAGAATGTTTTCGGGCTTGATATCACGATGGAAGAAGTCGTGGTCGTGAATGTGCTCCAGACCAGAAAGGATCTGGAAAAGTATGCTCTTGACGCTTGCTCCATCAAGCGGCTTGTGGTCCCTCGACTTCATCAATTGGTATAAATTGCCATCCATGTATTCCATTGCGATGTGAAGCTTGCGGGAGAGTGGGTCGAGGAAGATGTCGTATGCAGGGACGAGATGTTGGTGGGGCGGGAGGGTCTTGAGGAAAATGACCTCGCGGAGTTCCAAGCACTGGGCGAAGTTGTCAAAGGTCTTTTTCATGGTCTTGATGGCGACCTGGGAGTTGTAAGCATGGTTTAGTACCTCGCCTCGAATCATTCACATACCATTGTGTTCCTTCGAACGACGGTAGCGCCAGCGCTCCGAGTCCGACCAAGGACGACACTACCGAAACTTCCATCGCCAACCTCCTTGACAATCTCATACTTGTCCTCCAATGTGA
Source organism: Elsinoe australis (assembly GCA_007556505.1). NCBI lineage: Eukaryota > Fungi > Ascomycota > Dothideomycetes > Myriangiales > Elsinoaceae > Elsinoe > Elsinoe australis. Next base: position 1,452,930 of record SWCS01000001.1, read on the forward strand.
TGGCCGGGGTCATATTGTTGTGGTTGTGGTGTGAGGCCCAGCCGCGGAAGGAAGAATCGATTGCCACTGTCATTTTGATGACTGTGAGAGAAAAATTGACGAATCCTGCGTCCTCTCTACTGCATCTGGATATGACTGACGAGATTCTATTCACATGTTAGTTATGTCATGTCGTCGCCTGCCTATATCATGACAACATACTGTAAAATCCTTAGCGTGCAGATCTACAGTCAAGTGATCGAGCTAGCAAAGAAGCTTGGTCTCGTTGGTACGGCGGACGCGTCTAGAGATAGGGTGCGGAGAGGTATCGATGGTGAATGAATTAGGATTATCAGTCGGGACCGTTGTGGTAGAACGGGTCGACGGTTTGAGGAGCGATGGGCTCGTACTGGAAACGTCCGTTGAGTAGCGGTAAAAGTACAGTATTGCAGAGGTGGGTATCGTGAGAGTGGTTGAACGAAAGTCGTATCGATGGAGCGTAGTTTGCTGGTTGAAGGAATGTGAAAGCTCAAAGAGCAAAAAGCAGAGCAATGAAGTCGAGACTTGGGATTAGAGGATCAATTGCTCGTGCATTGACGGGGAAGCGAGGTTCTGGAGACTGTTGAAAAGACGTTGTAGAGAGGCGTATGTTGGGTAAAGTTCTGGAGGAATAGCGTGATGTCGTGGCTGGTAGCCGATGGGGACGACGCGAGAGAGTTCAGAGACGGGACAATCGATTTTGCGGACGGGAACCGTTATGATTGCCAATCGATAGCGAGTGGATGTGTTTCGTGCAGGCCGTGGAAGGATATCGTAGACGTCTAGACGAGCTGTCGAAGGACTATTTTCGGCAGGTTCGGAGTTTAGAGTCAAAAGGTGTTGACTGCTTAAGGCAGGAGCGAGCGGGTCAAGACGTCGCAACGGCGCTCAGTGAAAGGACCTGAAGAGGCTCGAAGCCTTTTGACAGAAGATGGTCCATACAATACTGGTGAGCGGTCGGTGCATGTACGATGGTGTCGCGGGAAGGGTTGAAGACAGATTGATCACGCTCGGGCCCAGACTGTCAAGAATGAGCAGACTATTGTCCGGAACAATAGGGGACGACAATCGTGGAGAAAAGGATGAAGATAGTCAAGACCCGTGGTGTGGGAAATGAGGTTCCTTAATTGTGCAGGCGCACAGGCGTAATGTGTGGCGTATGGATGGGACGAGGTCGGGAGAAGGATGCGAGATGCGAATGCGAGGAGCAGCAAAGACCAGCTGCAGGTGTCCTTTTGCCTTTGATGACGAACCTGTGGGCTCTGCTGGGCATTCAGGGGTCCTTTCCCTCTCTCGAGCAAGGAAAGGGCAACAAACGCGCGAGCAGATCGGCTCCGGGGAGGGAAGGAAGACGTTTGCGCAGAGGCCGCAAGGTGAAGTATGCGGCGGGCGGGAAGGGCGATGATGCGACGGCGAGCCAGTAAACGGCAGTCAAGGGCGATCAAGAGTGATTGAGGGACCAGATGCGGTGTATTGGCGATTCAGATACGCCACGAGTACCGATATTGGCTGTCTTGAAGCAGGAGTTGATTTGGATGAGAAAACGAATGTATGTGGAGTTGCGACGGTGATGGTCAGAAGAGGGCGTGAAGGCTGGGTGCAGCTGCAGGTGTATGCAACAGCAAGCGCGCTGGACAGAGAGATGCCGCAGCTTCAGAACAGGCACAGACACACACACACACACCAAAGGACCTGGGGCCGTCCTGCTTGCTTGCGTTCGGCAAAGACCAGACGAGCAGCGCCAACATTCGCACCCAACGTCGACGTCTGCCGGACGATGGGCGCACACTGTGCCTGACTCGCCCTGACTCGTTGCAGGGGCTTGCAGTGATTACGCTTAGCAGACAACGTGGAAAAACTACAGATTGTGCGTTGGGTTTCGGATCAAGATTTGGACTTGACAAGGGCCCTAGCCCGGAATAGATCAAGTCCATCTACGGCTAATATGCCCAAGTGGCTCGGGAGGAGAGGACGCGAAGAGGCAGCCTGCTCGGCCACACCCATCACTCATCATAGTGCTGCCTCGGTCGACGGTGCCTGATCCGCTATTCGTTCCCACTGACCCATCCACAGGCGAGCTATACTGCTTCGAGCTTGACACGTCTGATCTCCTGGTCTACCATATGCATCTAGGCTGTGGCATATCACAAACACACGACCAGGACGACTTCACGGTGAATGCGCTGTCTCGTCTGCGACAAGCACGACAAGCACGTCAAGCACGACGACGGCGAATAGGAGATGAGCAGGATACGTAGACAGTCTCGTGTTGGGCACTATTGGACATGACAAGTTGGCCACCTTTAGCGAGCTCTGTTTCTCGTACAACCACACGACTAAATTGTGTCTAAATTGATCGCCTCAATATTTTTCATCACGGACTGCAGTCAAGCACCCGTGTTGTTTTGTTTCGACACGTTTGTTTCTCTCTGGTTTCCCGTTTCGTACTCTGGTGTTTGCCATACTTTTTCCGACAGTCTGGATGTACAACATGGCTGATGGGATGTGGTTCCGGACAACGTTCGCACTGCATGCGCAGTCATCCTGCAGCATGCAGCTTGCAGCGGGCGCATCCAACCCTATCTTGGGATCGACTGGTACTGCATCATCCTTCCCTCTCAGGTTCATCTTCGGCAGCTCGCAGATTGTTCCCGCCTGTCAAGCTCGATGCCAAATGGGCCACTGTGGACTTTGCCGCAACTCTCCCAGACCTCACGGCGCGTCCAAACAGCACGAGGGTGACCCACGAGATGAATATCTGAGACCCTGGTCACGTCCGTCTGCCCCATCGCAGACCGTGCTTCAGTCCGTGTCAATTTGGGCCCAGGGTCCTGAACTCTTCCGTGCAATCTCCAGTGGGTAAACTTGGTCTGAACCTTGACTGCTTTGTCAACATCATGGTGGCTGCGGCCGCGGATGCCACACAAGACCTCGTGATTCGGGCATGTCAAATCGAAAAGGAACACGCTTTTTCCCGCACAGTAAAGAGGGTGCAGCGCTTGGCATGAGAGCGCGCCAGACCTGGTCCAAATCCTGTTTTTGGGACGCTCTGCTTCATCTCGCGCTTGTGCCTGTGCCTGATCATCGACTGGACTCGATTGGCTGGGAGGACCTCCGTGCCTGTCCCATTGGCTAGGGACAACAAGGCTACGGGAACGGGCATGCACTTCCGAACCGCTGCACAAGAGTCCACTTTGTCCGGGCTAGTTTTCTGTCAGGAGAAGAGCGCTCATGCGCAGTCAGAGCCTTTCATCTGCCCTAGCAAGCCAAAAAAGCCACTGGGAAAACGATCGGATCATTCACCGAGCAACAACCCGTGCAGTTCGCTGTGCGTTCTCCCGCCATTCTCTGCTTCGGTGGGTTTTGGCAAGGAAACCACGTGCTTCTCCTCACACAACTGTGCCACGAGCATGCCCTTCGAAATGGCAAATTAAAGACAATTGTCTGATTCAGTATCCCTGCCTATCAATGACTGATCAACCAGACTGAGCCGAGTGTCAATCAAAAATTGACCATGTCTGGGAATCATCGCTGAGCAGAGATTTCATCACTGTTCACCGGTGTCCGTCCCGCGGGCCGGGGTCGAAGATGCTTCCAAGATTCTCGTATGGGGCAGCACGGCAAGGCATCTCCAGCTGCGTTTCAAAATCCTTCGCAAAGCGCTCATGCTGTCGTCATGCAAAAGAGTTGAAACCCTGAGGCGCCAGAGCACCGAAAGCTGAAGAGCTCGATCGACACGACTTTGACGCGTGAGAACGATACCCTGCGCGTGCATGGAAAAAGTGATCGACGATACCCTCACAAACCACCGTTAGGTCTGTCTGCTCGAGCCTGCCCTTGCGGTGCCTGGCAGTGCTCCAACGGCCGGGCATGACATGCGACGCTTTCTCACACGAGAGAAGTCCAACATTCGGCCGGGCGGGCAAGTTCGAACAATGATCGACTTTGGGCTGCTGTCCGATCCGTTGCATGCATGACATCCGACACCTGCAAAGAACAGGAGGTCGCGTTTCCCCCAAAGAGCACTGTGCTGCTGCCCTCGAGCCCAGCTGACAGGTACTTGTCACTGCAGGTACTCGCACTACTACCCTGCACCGACGGTGGACCATTAACCATTTTCTGAATAGAGGATCCGGACATGTTCGCGCGCCATCAAAGTCATCTGTGCATGCAGGCAGGCTCTGACAAATTCCAACGCCGTGGTACGCCCGCGATTTGTAGATTCCTTTTGCTTCCTTCGCTCTCCTGAGTCGGGACCCAAGAATAGCCTCGTTGGCTGCACTCCGGATTCGTGGCGAGAGAGTGGTGGCTTTGGGACAGATAGTCTTTGATATTGATTCACTCGTGCCATGTGTGCTGCTCAATATTGAGGGAATGTGTGGCCGTAAGGGGCGCCGGGGAACCGTGGTTGTGAGGCCGATCATCCTTTGCTTGATCCAGTGTTGATTTGACGAGATCGAACGTTCCGTCATTCCTGTAGCTAGCACTTAACCTTTCCAATGACTGTGTAGAGGGGACTTTGGTCCGAGACGATCTACGCGTGTATGGCCGTAGCATGTTCGAAGCGTGACACAAGGCATATCAACTGCTTGTACCAAAGGCTCGACAACACATGTGCAGAAGTGTTCATCACTGCTCACAGTAGATCATTGTAGTAATAGAATCATACAAGTAATCTATCTCATCATAATTTCATCTTGTAACTCTATGTGATCCTCGCTATGCAATCCCAATACAAGATTCATCACCACCCACCACCAATAGTGCTCGCCAACCCAGCGACCCTCTCAACATCATTCGCGCTCTTCCCAACATCGCTCTCGACCTTCCTGTATGTAGTATACAGCAACCGCTCCATCTCCACCCCAGTACATTCCACCCAGCTCTTGACAAAGCCCTCGACCTCCCTCCTCGACACTCCGTCCACCACCAGATCCTCCTCATCCACCCTGCTGGTCTCCTCCATCTCAACATCATCCTCCTGATCCTCCCCATCACTCGTCGCCCCCGAGAAATAAGCCTCATCAACCCTAGCCAACCACTCCCTCTGCCCCAACTCACCCAGCTCCCCCTGTTCCTTCGTATCCCCCATCTCCCCCCTCACCTCCCTAACATCCTGCACCTTCACCTGCCCACCCCCATTCGTGCAGCCGCCCGGACAAGCCATGACCTCAACATAATCGTACCCCTCCACGCCTTCCGCCTTCCCCCCAAGCCCAGCCCCAGGCCCAGCCCCGGCCCCCACCTTCCTCGCCCCTCCCCTGCCCGCAGCGCCAGGCATCCGGCTCTGCTTAGCGGGCCTCAGTCTCCGGACCAGATTCTGAATATTCCTAAACCCGTAATACCGCGCCGCGCGCAGCAGGACCGGTCCTCCCTCCTTCTCCTGTTGCGGTGCGGTCCCATTCACGCCGTTCGGGCCAGACACAAGCGTGTACTCCACCACGTCGGCGTTACGCCCGCGCTGCATCCTCAGCTGGCTGCCGGGGTGGCGCAGCTGGGCCGTGCGCAGGATGTGGTGGAGGTAGCCGCCTGAGGGACCCGCGTCGGGGACGACGGGGCCGCGTTTGCGGCGGGGAAAGAGGCGGGCGTTGAGGTCTGAGTTTGGGAAGGGGGGACGGGAAGAGCGGGGTAGGGGCCGGTGGGACAGGGAGGGAAAATTGATGCCTCGGGCTGTGGCGAGGGAGAGGAGCTCGCGGGAGGTGATGACTAGGTCTACGTCTCGGGCGGGGGAGAAGTCGGTAGAAGAATCAGTGGAGGGGGACCAGTAGGGGGAGGTGAATTCCTCGCGGGAGGCTTCGAGTTTCTTGTCGAAGCAGGGCATGATGGCCATGTGGAAGACTTTGTTTGGGGGGATGCCTTTGGTGGCTAGGACGGATTTGATGAGCGTCCCGGCTATGGCTTGGGGAGATTTCAGCTTGCTGATGTGAGGCAGAACGTGCGGGTGTGTTTTTTCGGCGTAGCAGATCCAGCCTGGACAGGCCGAAGTGAGGATGGGCTTCTTGGGGGCGCTGGTGCGCGTCGTGAAGTCTCCGAGGCCCGATGCGGTCTTATTTGTTGCTTGTGCTGCTGCCACTTCGTCTGCTGCTCCGACCAAGGCGATCTCTCTGAAGACATTGGAGTCGAGAACCCAGGTGAATCCGCTGCCGTGTGCGCCTCCGTTCCTGAGTCCTTCCTCGCCGCTCAACAATCGCTCGATCATGTGTCCTGCTGCTCGCTCGCTGATTCCAAACGTCGCTGCTACGCTGGCTCTTGCCTGTGGACTCACGGTTGCGACAAAGACCTTCCCATCTCTTTCTGCCAAACCGCTCCATTCCCCCTCGCTGCTCGTCCGAGGGAGTGGTATTTCCGGGTATGCGTCCAGTGTCGTCAACACCTCTTGGTAGCTTTGTAACGACACCAATACGGCCTCCGCGCTCGTCACACAACCTGAACATGCCAGGCAGTCTGTGAGCGAGATCTGAGCTGGAGGCGCTTTGGCCGCAGCTTCTGCATCTTCGGTGGTGACTTCGTAAGGATTCGAGGGCTTCTCGGCCTCTGGTAGAGTTTCGACTGGCTTAATGCATGCGACCGAAGGAGAAATAAAGTCGTTGAGGTCGTCGGCGGAGAGAATCGCGGACATGGCGGCAGGCGCTCAGACAAGAATGCAGGCCGGAGTCGCACTTTAGACAGGCCGAGCAATGCGCATCGATGTTCGCAGAATGATAGAGTTGTCCAGTTCAAGTCTTCGAGTATGTCTGATTCGTATTTGAGCTACTCAGACAGTCCAAATGAGCATACGAATTCAGTGGCACATGTCAAAGATTATGGCTGACCAATTGCCAAACATTTCATTGGGCGCGACGTCAGTTTGCCCGCGGAGAAGGCCAAATTTCTGCCGCTCCCTCCGTTATCGCTGCCCGCCTCCTCAAGCAAAGACTCAGCCAAGCTTCTTCACCGACTTGACATCTTCTTCACGACCACAGCAGCACTCCATTACATCGCCCTAGATCCACGCACCAGATCCGCTCCTCTACAACCACATCCTCATCTTCCCGGCTCCAACCTCTATCGGACGACCAAGATTCACTTCCACCACACCCAAAATGTCCCGCGAAGCCTTCCAAGCCCCTTCCATCCCCACCGGCGGACAAAGCAGCGCCTTTGCGCCCACCCAGACGACCGACTTTGGCGACACCAGCAAGCCAGTCGCGTATCTGTGCGGCGACTGCGACACCAAGGTCTTCCTTAAGCGCGGCGACCCGATCAGATGCAAGGAGTGCGGGTACAGGGTGCTGTATAAGCAGAGGACGGAAAGATTGATTCAGTTTGAGGCGAGATGAGATGATTTATACTGGAAGGGACGGAGGTTGGGAAGGCCTTGAGAATGGTTTAGCCCTGGGTTGGAGGATATTCGCGCTTAACAGGAGACTCTGCTTCAAGAGGCCTAGCATGACGGGGCCAGCGGGTTCTAGCGTCAATGGGCAGCAATGGCGAGGACGCACATGATTCGCAAAGATCGCAGTCGGGAGGAGAAAGACAACTGCGTCAAAAGGGTAGCACACATCAAAAATTGAGCATGGAGTTGGCCGGGTATGTATTAGTCTGAAATGCAATTACGGGCACGTCTCAGTACGATATGTTCTTCCTCTCTTTCCCATCCGTTTTCCCGCTCGCACTATCTTTAACTTTCTGGCATTCTTTGCTCAGAAGGTGAGCTGTCCCGGAAAAGCGTAGCAGAGAGACAGACATAGAGAGATCAGACTGCTTGTGTGAGAGCCTCATATGAGATTCTAAGGATACAATGCCTATGACCGAGGCAGACTCGAGGCGATAGTAATACCGCTATCTGTAAGCACATTGTTGAACCATAACGTGCTACAGCAACACTCATGAAAGAAGCAAATTTCACAGATTCGTGCCATGATTTATATTGACTTGATGCATGATACGCCACATCCCATGTCCACATGCTCCTCCCCCGGCAGCACGCCAGGCATGCAGCTCTTCTTTATGCTTCTGCTCCATGCTTCGTCACATATCATGCGTCCAGCGCCTCTGCCCTATGCTTCATCTCATCCGCACCACAGCCATCAATTCGTGTATCCAGTATCTGATTCTCGGGTCCGCGTATGTATCTGATGTAGTCCACGATCCAGATCCAGCATGAATCCGCTTACAGTATTGAAGGCGACGGCTTCAACTACGATGATGGCGGTCACGGCGGCAACGACTGTCGTACTGTACAATGCAAAATCGCACCGCTTACCTTGATCAAGCTCGGTCCCTTCCTTCGACCTTCTTCACGCCCTTCCTGTCTCCACTCTCGTCTCAAGCACCCCTGAATGCATCGAACCTCTTGTAGGTGTACCCGATGAAAGGCAGACTCATGCTCGCCTCCTCTCCACCCGTAGCCTCCGTCTGCGCTCTGAGCTGCGCGCTAGTGTCAGTCTGCGGGATCTCGTCAATCGGGAAGTACTGCGTGTCGGTGGCGCTCTGGAGCTTAGGCTCGAACGGAGCGCGGATGCGGCGGAGCTGGTCCCAGACGACGCCGCGGAAGAAGGGGTGGCGCTTGATCTCTGCTGCGCCGCCGATGCGACCGAGACGGTCATTGGGGTCGCAGATGAGGCTGTGTATTTGTCAGCATTTGAAAGATGAAGAGAGGAGGGCAAACGTACCCTTTAACAAAGTCTTCAGTGTCCCGTGATAGAGGCTGCTCGGGTGGGAAATGCAGATGACGGCGCCAGTCGACGATTTTGCGGTACGTATCGTGGGCTTGTTCGGCGCAGAAGGGCGGCCAGCCGATCAGACACTCGAACATAATGGTGCCAACACTCCACCAATCGCAAGCATAGTCGTAGCCGCGTCCACTGAAGATTTCGGGGGCGATATAATCTGGAGTTCCGACTGTGGAGTAGGCGAGCTGACGTCTGCTCTTACGCCATGTGTTAATCTGGTTGCGGTTGGATACTGTAAGTTGGATCTGGTCGATGGAAACACTGTTGCGGTTCTGGTTTGATGGGCGTGCTTGTGCGTTGGACATGAGCTGTTGGTAGTACGAGGCTGAGTGCTCTTTGTGGAAACCTGTCGAAAGACCAAAATCCGTGAGTTTGATGTGTCCACCCTTGTCGAGGAGGATGTTGTCTGGCTTGATATCACTGCAGACTGTTAGCTCTTGAGCCTTGATCTGTTTCGCAGGGCCTGTCGTACCGATGGATGAATCCAAGCTTATGCACAGCTTCAATCGAGAGGACAAGTTCGGCCATGTAGAAGCGGGTAATGTCCTCAGAGAAGATCTCGTACTTGATCAACATGGTCATCAAGTCTCCACCAGGGAGAAACTCCATCAACATGTACAGGAAAGTTGAGTCTTGGAACGAGGTGTGAAGCTTGACAAGCCATGGGCTGTCGGCGTTGGCGAGAATGTCACGCTCAGCGCGCACGTGAGCAAGCTGGTCCTTCTTGAACTATTCGAGTATCAGCACCTGGGAAGGACCTTCGCTCTTCGTAAGTCGCTCACCATCTCAGCCTTGATCAATGACTTCAGCGCATAGACCTTGTGATCGTGTCTCCTCTGCACCAGCTTGACCTCACCAAAGGCACCCTTGCCAATGATCTTGATCGTCTGATAGTTCTCGGGCCTTTCACTGGTACGCAGGAAGCGAAGGAAGTTCACTTCAGACTTGCGCATATTGTTCGTCTTTTGCATCTTCATCTGGTCGGTTGTCCTTTGATCCTTCATGATCTGTTCAAGCTCTTGTGCTCTGTGCATGTGTCAGCCAACCACAATGGTATCGATCAACTGTTCTCGTGTGTACCTTCCGTTCCTGTCTCTGGCTCTCTCTACGCTGTCTTTGAAAAAGGTGCCAACCAACTCAGTCTGCAGCTTCGCTCTGTTCGTCATGGTCGTGGAATACTTTGCAGGGTTCTTTGGAGGCGGTTCCTCATCGTATACTGAAGGCTGGTCTCGTTGTGGAGAAGATCCCAAGAACTGTCCGTACTGTGGCTGCGGACTTGACCCTGTCCCCGCAGTCCGGGGTCGCTGCATATTCGGGGACGGTTGTCGACCGTAGGGACTTTGCGCACGAGGCTGATTTCCGAGGTTCTGGTGCGCAAATTGCTGAGCCATGCCGTTGACTTGGTCGTTATATGGCGCTTGCTGCTGAACAGGAGATCTGTATGATGGGCTTGGGGCTTGCAGGTTGTTCTGCTGCTGTTGCATTTGCGGGGTGTAGGCATTGTTCATGAAATATCCCGAGTTTGTGAAGCCGCTGCTGGGCTGCTGGTTTGTGCCCCATACCTCTTGCTGCTGACCCCCAGCACTCGCCAATGGCTGTGGGAATGTGGAAGGGGTTGTGGGAAATGCCCGCCCCTGCTCGGCCGCAAAGTTCCCCTGTCCGGCGAAGTTGAAGTTGAGGTGCAGGCGATTTGGTTGTTGGGGGTTAGCCCCTTGTTGGTTGTTCATCTTGTCTCGTCTCCAGAAGTATTGAAACCCTGTCTTAGAAGTCATTTAGCCAATTTTCGACACTAGATCCCAATGTGAGACTGACCTGTGTGGAGAAAGGGCGACGTGGGTATTTAGCTCCCCGCGTGGACTTGAAATCTTAGCGAGTGACGGGCGAGCTCATATCGTTCTTGGTGATGCGGCAGATCGAGGCGCGGGATTCCTAGAGAGGATAAGGTGGGTGGGACGAGTACAGTGTGGTGAAGGTGGATTTGGAAGCACGAGCAAGTGAAGCAGTCGATAGGTCGGTGAAGCAAAGGAGACGAGGGTCTTGGCGTGACTGGCGTCCTGTTCTTGCACCAATATCTTTTCCTACGCCAGAGAATATCGATAGCCGATATGCTGCGGAAGGTGACAGAGCCCGGAAGACTGGGATTGCTTTCGAGGAGGAATTGTGTAATCAGTTGCGGTTTCAGAAGCACCTGTAGAGTTTCGCGAAGCACTCCTCCGTCGTCGATCCATGTCCCGCAGCCTTGGCAGGGGCTTCATGGATCCCCCGAATGATAGCTCAGCGAACATATTAAAAAATCTGGACTTGACAGCTTGGGGCTCGAGAATAAGCCTTGATACGAAATCTAATTCTACAATGGTATCCTACGCTTCCAAGTATGCTGACAACTGCGATGCGGACAAAGTCCATACACTGCTCCACACCTTGCTCCAGCGGTGCATATGCAAGCGAGCCCAATACACCTGGTTGTCTATTACCAAACCCAATGTACTCATCATAGCGTTTTGTTGTACAATCCCACTGTCCCAGCATAAGGTCGTTGACTAAGGAAATGATATGCCCGCGGCGAGGCAATCTCTATGCCAGGAGCCGAAGAGCTCTCTGTTTCTCCTCGCTGATGGCGCTCTGCAGCTTCTTCATTCCCTGGTTGGCAGTCTCCCTGTCGCGTTGTTAGTGATATCCTCGATGCATTCTCCGTCAGACAAAGACTTACCTCTCTCCCTGCAGCAAAGCGATCTCCGCTCTCGATCGCTCGACCCTATCGACCGCACCCTTCATCTCAGTGTCAGCCTCAAACAAGGCCTTCTCGAGATCGGCGAGTCTCTTCTCCAGAACAGCCGTCTTGGCCATCTCCCCCATCGACTCCGCCTTGCCAGACCTGGTCATGTCCAGTCTGGGGCTACGAGCAGAAAATATACCCTCGCCCGTCCTGTGTCCCGTGAATTTTGGTCCAGGAATGTTGAGCGTGAGGCGCGTGACCTGAGGAGTCTCTGTCGCATCGGTCGACTTGACAACCTCGTCGCTGACAGCCAAGACGTTCTCTGACTCCTGCTGAGCAGTAATGATCGAGTCCTCAAATCCCTTGAGACGTGATTGCATCTCCGTGATCTTGGCAGTGCTATCAGTTTGCTCCTGCTCACCCTTCTCCAGCGCAGCGACGAGACGTTCTCGGAGGCTGATATTCTTCTGCACACTGTCGTCGAGTCTAGCCGCGAGATCATCAAGGCGTTCGGCAGAGTCGAGCAGCTCCTCAGCGATGCTGCGGTCGGTGAGGCTACGTGCTTTGGACCTGTATACCTCTGCTTCGCGACGTGCGGCATCTCTTTCGGTCTCAGCGAGCTGGATGCTACGACGCAGGATCTTAACCATGGAAATGGGGCTCTCGTCACCGTTGTTGGACACAATGCTGATGCCGAGACCATCGCTCCCCTTGCGTCCGTTCTCATCCCTAGCACCCAAGAGATTGCGGAGAGATCTGGTCTCCTGTTCAGCTCGGTCAAGAGCCATCTTAACTCCACCGAGACTGTCCTCACACTGCCATTTCGAGGTCAAAGTCTCGTCGACTCGTCTACGCAAGGTGACAATCTCCTCCTTCATTGTAGCCACATTCCTGGCAAAATTGGTGCGACGGGGAGATATGGTTGCAGCAGCATCGCGGTCGACAATCAATCGCTGAATGGCACGTGCGTGTTCGCGCTTCTCGGCTTCGTGTCGGCGGATGAGGTTCTTGAGTGTCTTATGGAGAGCGTCGCGCTGGTCTTCAATCTCCTTGACTTCGGCAACGGTCTCGGGCGCACGTTGCTGCTTGACAGATGTCGAACGGTTGAGAGTCGAGTTGCTACGCTTCATGGCAGAGCCTTGCATATTGCCGAAGAGCGAGTTCGATCTAGCGAGACCGCCCATCTTGCTCCAAGGGGTCGAAGGTTCTGGTCCAGCTTCAGCGATAGAATTGACTCTCGACCTGTTAGGTGTTGGGTAGCCGTATTCTTGTTGCATGCGAACATTCTCGTGCTCTAGACCTTCCACTTGTGCTTTGAGCTGCGGCACGACCTCTTCAACCAGGTTGTCTCGTTCACTGCGGATCGCAGTCAATTCAGCGCGCAGCGCAGCAAGAAGGTCCTCGAAGTTGTCTCGCGATTGCCGCTCCTGCGTGAGCCGACGCCTCGTTTCGTCAAGGAACGTCTCGAGCTCTCTGATCTTCTCGCTCGAATCTACGCTTGCGGCAGCCCTTGCTTGAGTCTCTTGGTATTCCCTTGTCAAGTTTGAGATGTGAATCTCCATGTCGTGTCGTTTTCGAAGCTCATCTGCAAGCTTTGTCGAGTACTCAGCTCGCACCGAAGCCTTGTCCTGCTCCAACTTTCTCTTTGTCTTTTCTAATTCTTCTATCCTGTTGTCCAATTCGGATGTGGAACCCTTGGCAGCGCTTGATCCAGAGTCTGAAAAATAATCGCTAGTCCTTCTAGCCACTTCACCGGGAAATATTGATGGTTCGCCCTTGTAACGGTCGACTTCATCTTCGAGCTCCATCTCTCGTCTGATAGAATTGGCGAGCTCGGAACTGACCTCCTTGAGTTCCCTTTCGAGTTCATCAAAGTGCGCGGTAACCGAGGCCGAACGACCAGTGAAGGGAGTGCGAGGACTGCCATTGGAATACCCTTGAAGACCATTGGCGGTAAGTGTGTCGATAGCAGGGGGTGCATTGAGACGAGGAGCAGAGACGGAGCGATCGAGACCTTGGTTCTTAGACCAGAAGGGCGATTGAGAGGGTGATGCTGATCGGTCAGTGAATGGTGTTGAAGGAGAGTCGGGACCGGTCTTGGGTGACGACTTCCAGCCGAAGAAGGAAGTGAATTTATTTGCTTGTTGTTGTTTTGACGGGGATATTGTCTGTGTCGACCCCATGCTGTGGTCCGACACAGACCTGGGCAGATTCTCCGCCCATATCGACATGTCGGGTTGCTCCAGCCGAGGAGGTGGTGGATGGAAGGAAGATTGGTTCTTGGAAGTGGAAGAAGAGGTCGAAGACGCGTTACGATTCAGAACCGGGCGCCCGCCATGCCTGCCGTTGGTATCCGTATCCTTAACCTGTTGCAACGGGTGTGACGACGAACGGACCGGGTACGATTCGCTCACGCGCTGGCGCGAGAGGGTTTCAAGGGTGCCGTTGGGAGTATCCGTCGACAGAGAGCTCTTTTGATCGTGCGTGGTAGAAGCGTTTTTGTCAATGGGATGGATATCAGAAGGCCTTGCTTGCTCCTGAACCGTTGTATGTGCTAGCCTGATTGAGTCCTGTCCCTTGCCTGCGTCTTTCAAGCCGAGTCCCAGGACCGTTGCAAGTCCAGAACCTTGCTTTGAGGAAAAGCTATCTATGGAACCAGGTCTTGTCAAATCTTCAATATCGCCAAACTGTGTTTCTGTCTCTGTCGGCGAGAAGCATGAGACCTGCGGGGATGCGTTGGGTGGGAGGGGCTTCCGTCTGACGGAGCTTGGAGATGGTACAGAGGATGTTTGCGCGCGAAAGTCGGAGAATGAGCGAACGGAGATGTTGGCTAGCGAGGGCTGCTTGGATCTCGTCGAGAAGGAGCGATCTCTACCATTCCCACTATGCGAGCTGGCCTGTGAGGAGGAACGAGTGGCCGTAGTGACAGACATTGACGGTCGGGTGGAGGGGTGCGTGCTTCAGAGCCAACTCATGGGCAAGGATGTCGGTGCCCTAACGACTACCAGCTGGGAAGATAGGAGGTGTGGAAGGGGAGTTTGGCGGCGGAGAGTCAACGGTCGGACCAGTCGCTGCAGGAGGTATAGTCGGAGGTCGAAGAGCGGGCCAGGAATCCTTGGGGCGCGAGTCTATCCAGAGGGCGAGGTGATTATGGTCGCAATTACTCATACAAGGTCATGTCGTGTCATACGAAGGGAAATGAAATATTGGAAGAGAGAGACAGATCAGCTTTCGAAAGAGGCATTGAGGACAGAGACAAGCAGCTTTGGATTGCCGCCGGGTCTCAGGCTAGCAAGAGGCCAGGAAAACACTGACGAGTGGTGGCATTTGGCCCGCTGCAGGAACCAGCAAGATCCCAGCACGATCCCAGCGAGAACCATGCAATTCCAGGCACGCAAATTCATGATTGGCTGCGCGTGGCCCCTTTCGTGGCTGGAATGCGAGTCAGCGCCTCGACCGCGTGGGTTGGCTCTTGGGATCCAAAGGGAAAGGTTTCACATGCATCGCGCCAAACCGTGGCCTCTGCTGCGGGTGATCTGTCTTTGCCGTGCAAATAGACAGCACATCGTGCACATCACTTTGATGAACATCTGTCGTATTCGGGATCTACCAACTGTCATGTCCATTCCGCATTTCTATGGACATTGGCGACGGAGCGGCTAGTTGGCCTCTGCTGCCGACAGTTGCCAACTGCCACCATGTCCGTCCGAGACATCATCGAAGAACCAGCGACTTCATTCCTATGCGGCTGAGACACTCTTCAGTATTCGGACTGCAGAACAATTGCGTGGGCAATCTGTTCTACTGCTGCCATCAAACTTACCAGTCCCCCTCACTTAATGTGATGTGCCTGTCGCAACTGCTGGTCCTGTGGGTCTCCGGTCGACAGCTCTGGCCAGGCTTCGACCAGCGAGTCGCAAACTCATGTTCATCGTCATAAGGTCATGCAAGGATACTCGTTCAATAGCTCAACTGAGCTTTTGCAGATAGCCCTGCTGAATTAGTCTTTCCACGTCGCCTTGTCGTACATAGAATTGACTGTTTTTGGTGAGGTTGATCGCGCTGTCGTAGTCAGTCGGGCGTCCTGTCAGGAGACACATGGTCACAAACCCATATTCAGTCTGAATCTCGCCCGCATCCTTCAGTACTCTGACATCGATGAAAAGATCTTTCGGCGGCTCTAGGCTGCCCGTCAGGTCGACATCTGTCCACTGCCCTTTATAGCCCGCCAGAAGATCGCTGTACGCCCTGACGTACTCCTCTTCTTCGGGACTGAGGTTGCTGCTTTCGCCGCCATCTGTCTCGCTGGATCCTGTCGCGTTCGTCCCATTGCCGATCCCTTCGCTAGCCGTGAGGTCTATGCCTTTCCAACATAATTGTTCCAGTTTAGATGTGCGGACTCGATGGTATGCGAGGAGGCAGCGCTTCTTGCGCCGCATGGTCAGATGATTGACCAGCAAAAGACACGCTGTTGCCGGGTCCTGAGATGGGTTGAAAGACCCGGCAAATGACTCCAAGATAGTGGTGACTTCTTTGTTCAGATCTCGTACCTCGCGGGTCAGGAGGCGAACTGCTTCTGTTTCGTACGGGAGCAGCTGGGCGAGAGATTGCTCTCGCTTTGCTTGTTGCACCTCGTTCCTGTTAGCATGATCATCGTTAATGAGCAAAAGTCTGCACGCACAAGCTTGTCTCCTAATTCTCTACTCATGTTCCCTCAATTCGCTCACTGCGTAAAGCTAGGGTCGCGAACGCGAAGCAATCTATCTACGAGACGCGATTGCCAAGACCGGCGAAATTGAGGACAACGTCGGTGCCAGACAGGACACTCGCCTTTTTTACATACCGTACGTTCCAAACACTGCTCTTTGTACGACTTTGCGCACATCCGTCACGACAAGTTTTAAAGACGGAGGATTGGGATCGGCACAATGGCTGATCGTTTCCAACAGGTCACACAAGACTCGGCATAATAGGATGGCATGGCATGCAGGGTATGTCAATGCGTTTCAGATCATGAATTAACTATAGTTTCATCCTTGAGTTGTATAAATGTGTCACCTACACAACAGCGAGGTGTACATTAGTGTGCGTTCCTGTCCCGGTCGAGGTCTCTACCGTAGGCCGCGTCGAGGTCTGTCGTAGTCAAGGAGGGATCGATACCGAACTCCGACCATCCTTGTCCGGGTACGAAGCCTGTTCGAGGGCTTTGCAACGAAGGATACTGGAAGTCCAAGTTACCTGGCTGAGAATAGTACGGCCCCGCATTGCCTGCCATGGGCACATAATGGTCCCGTGGAAGCTCGAACTGCTGCTGCTCCCATTGAGGCCCATTCGGTATTCCATATCCAGTATACTGCGCAGCCGGAAAAGCGAACGACCTGTTCAGGCCATGAAATGAGGTGTCGATCGGTGGAGCCATGCTGTATGGGTCTGCATGGTGCAATCCGTGCGGAGCAGGCAAGGGTCGTGGTCCTTGCTGTGCCAGCCATGGGTAGTCATACGGGCTGTAATCAACACCCGATGAATATGTGTCCGAGATGGCAGGGCTCTCAGATCGGACGGAAGACTGGTACGGCGAGGTGAGTTGCCTCTGTATCCGCCGAGATGGGATGTACTCCGCGTCAGAGTCGCCTTGGTCTGGATCTGGTCCGTCGTCCTCGTCCTTTCTCTTGATACCGGCCTTGCTAGGGGAGAACTTGTAGTGAGGGAAAGCGGCAGCATGGTTGTCTCTTTCGGTCTTGGCCCAAGCATTGTACTGGTTCCGTAACTCCTCCGATTCCATAGGCCAGCTCTCACCAGCGACGGACGACACCACCTGATGGTTGTTCTCTTTGCACCACTCCTTCGTTCTCTCGGCGTATGCAGAGCGGTACAGCATGAACGAATTCATCGGCCTCGCGATATACCCCTTACGCTTCTGGGTCTCCTCGTTTCGTTCGGACACGGGCCGATTGACCCACGCTTCAATATCCCTTACTGGTATCGAGGAGTCCTTTGTGATCTCGCTCAGGGGACCGGGAAGGTGAACCTTCTCCACCTTGTCGCTTCTGGCCTTGATCTTCTTCGGTCGAGGGGACTTGGACACTCTGGAGTTCGAGACACCACTGGATGCTGCAGGAGACTGAGTTCGGCGAGTGACTCTTCCACTCCTGGTACGCACGGCGTCGGCAACGTCCTGTTGTGTCACTGCGACGCTGCTTGACTGAATTTGCTGCGGATCCGAGTATGTGTACGATTGCCCAGTACCAGAGTGATCCTACAAAAGTCAGTGCCATGAGTCAGAAGAGAGTTGCCGGTAAGGTAACATACCAAGTCAAAGTTGAAATCATCGGGATTCCAGGAGCCGTCTTGCTGGTAGTCGCCAAAGTGAGCGTTGTGCTCCGCGACATATTGGAGATTGTAGTCCGCTGCGTTGTTCGACATCATTGTGTTCGTGTTTCGAAACTTCGAATGCTGACTATCATCCGCTCACAAAGGATGTGCGGCAGTGACTCCTTTTGTTGGTCCGACAAGTCCGTGTTCCTGCAGTGTTTGGACCTAGCGAGCTACTCGGATCGTGCTGTCGACCACGAAAAGTGTCTCAGGACTTGATCCCAGAAATCTGGTATGAGAAGCGGTCAATGTCGATGTCGTGCAGTAGGGGATGGTCGATTGTGATCAACGGCTAATCAGCAAGCCAAGGTCGGTACTCTCTGGCAGGCGTTCGTGCTACGAGGCCTCCCACACTGCTTGAATGCGGAGCGAGATTGCTTTGTTGGGTAAAGTCGTGTAAGCCACCGATGAAGGCACGATCTGTCAGAGCGATTCTAGGACAGTCAGGAGGAGAAAGAAGACGCTCTTTGTTGATCGGGAAGCACAGTATAAGTACAAAACTCCTCAGATGCAATTCACTATACAGTAGCCTGCGGGCGAACTCTGATAGCCGCATCCGTACTGACAAGTGAGCGCCTGGGCCCTGCTCGACGAAATGAGCCGCATCCGGACGGAAGGCGGTATACGACAATGATAGTTCCTGGGCGCTGGCTAGAGAGCCACCGAAACATGAGATCGCTCGACATAGTGGGTGTTGCAATAGGCTTGCTTTAGGGCACTGCATAGACGCCTACATGGCTGCATGAAGAGGAGCTCGGGCTGTTAACGCTGTTTGGGCCGGTTCTTCGCGCGAATGGCCCGCAATCTTAGCAGCGGGATCGACGAAGCTTGAGCAGCCTTTTTGGACTGGCACTCGCCTGGACTATCCTTATGGGGGGCGGACGACAAATACCCAAGCCGGTGGGATCTCGTCCAGCAACTACTCCTAGCTTACAGTGGATCTCAAGACACGACGATCGTCGAATGGGTTCCAAGTTGCCCCACGCTCGGTGTTCTGACGCAACGGTATGTACCACCTGCTGCTCAATAGTCCGTACAAGCCTGTCCTGTCAAGAATCCCAACCATGGCCCTGGGTCCAACACGGACTCCCAGGTTCGTGCTCATCCTGTAGCTGCAGAGCTTGCGAGCTTCATTTCAAGCATGCAAATCCGTCCGCAGCACGTTGTCTGAAACGACCATGTCGACATGTGGCATTGACAAGAGACAGCAGCAAGGACAGTCAGGGCCAGCAACCTGTGACCGGACTGGGAGATGAGAGGGACTGAAGACAGCAATGTGATCCTCCTAGCATTCCTCGCTGGCGGGAGAGAAGATGCAGGCAGCCCAGGCATGCGGTAGCAATTTGGACGACGTGCATGTCGTCGCATCCGGCTCTCTGCAGCCGACACGGGCGTCCAATCACCTGCTCTTCGGTATTTCCGGTCGTGGTTGTTCGCAATCTAGATGTCAATGCACTACTTGGCGGACGCCTTTGTCCTGCCTCTCGGGCCGCTTGCGTTACACGGGACGGGCACGGGAAGAGGGATGTGGTTTAGCGTCGGATGCATCGCAGGCTGGGAAGTCGTGGTGGCATGTTGAGAGGAATGCATTCCTGTCCCACCTTTCTGCTTGAAGTGGCTGGTCTGTGCGGGCATTGCAGATGCAGGTCGACGCTGCGATGACCGACTTGTCTCATTTTCATGCAGAAGGTTCAGATTCGGAGCGGTGAGGCATCGATAAATGTGAGCATGTCGTAGAATGATTCTGAGGTTTGCTTCTTCTCAACCCAAGTATGTGGATATCCCGATTTTCAGTATGCACGTGCGCGGACGTTTGCTTGTCAACCATGACTTCAATTCGATTGAATTAGCCCATACAACTCGGAGTACTCTACATCTCCGATTCTACGCTCCTCTGCTTGCAACAAGCTGTGGCTAATGGGTGTCGTTGATGTTCCCCGCCAGGTCAGTGCCTCCTGGCGTCGACGGACCGTCTGCCGTGAGCCTAAATCGATCAGGCTCTGAGCTACAAGTGCACTTCGGGGACAGCGAACCAGACTTGAACAACGCTCTACATTCTACAGATATCTATTGATCGTGTCCACTTGCGTCCAGTGAGGCATGACAGGAGCTCGAGCCACAAGGATCGTCAAGAAAGATTCGATTTTAGCGGCAAAAGGTACGTAGCAGTGACCAGGATATGGCGTCAAGCTGTTTTCCGCCACGATTGGCAAAGACAAAGTCAAAGAAAGTCTACAGGCCCTTCCATCTCCTGAGTCAAGCGGGACAATTCCCGTTTTGCCAGAGCTGAAACAGTGATCGGTGAGAGAGGACGTCTCGCAAGCTTATCTACACGAGGCGGTACTAGTGTGAGCACCGCGTAGGGGTATGTTACACTGAGAAATCCAATACCATGGAATCATATCGGTCGAGGAGTTTAGGAGACTAGCCGTTCGTGTTCGTCTGCAGAGATCGTCAGCAGCTGGTCTTGTGAGCATAATGGTCGCAGACTCGGGCGGAATAGAGGGGTTCAGTTCTCCAAGGTGTAAAAATGGAATGTTCGTCAACGGCGTGCCTCTGTAAGAACACAGCGAAATATTGTTGTTCATCGTGCAGTGAAGAAGGGAAAATTGGGGACCGGCCAACTTACGTAGCGAATTCACTTCATGATTGAAGCGCCGATGGAACAACAAACCTGAGTACCAGGTCAGCATACCACTCCACAGAGGTTGTATATCGCTCAAGGACGGGGTAAAATGGTTATCAGGCTAGGATCGCGTTAGTCCTGCCATGTGCTGATCTCGGTGAACACATACCTCATTAAATCAGATTTTGAAAGACTCTCATGTTCTGCATGCCTTTCACAGCATGCAAAAGCTCGAACAGTGTGAATAGTAAAGTTTCATCTTCTTAAGAATGTACACGAATGAAAGTGATTGGAATATTACCTGCCGCAAGTTAGCAACGATGCCAGCCCGAAACAATGTCGACGCTTGATGAGGCTTGAGCGTGATCAGCTGACGAATTCTCAACAAACACTTCCACCAGCCATATCCACGAGGTTTGTACGCCTCGTTGTTTTTGAACATGGCCGATGGAGTGCGCAGTCTGTCCGCCCGTTCGTTCAAGATTCTTCATATGGATAGGAGCGTGCAGCAAATAGCAAGATTGGCGAGTCATACCTGTGCATAAGAGGTCAGCGTGTGTTCTACACCGTGACATGACAAATGTGCAAGCGTAGAAGAACTCAGACAAGGCTGAAACTTGAATTTGACAGGTTCGACAGAATAGTTCGGATTGAGGAATGCCTTTCCGTGTCGTTGATCATCACTGAACGAGAAACAAGTACAGTAAAAGTATCAACGGACCTTTGGTATCAGATGACCCTTCCACCTCTTGCACAACCCAAGGGCTGTCCGACAGTACTCAGGCGTACCCAATCTAACATGGAACGGCAGCATGCAGATAATCTACTTGTACGAGGCACCTATACAAGCAGAGTCAGCGATATGGTAATGAGCTATTTGTAGCAGCTTAGTTGAGGTCGTGTCGTTCAGTGTAATTCTAGAGCTTTCTGATTTCTCCGCACCATAAACTAGGATTTGGATTGTTCGTGGAAATGTTCATCGTCGAAGACCTCCTAAGACAGCTGAAAGGTCCAACGTACCATTGAAAATGTTGCGAGGACTGCAACTATGAAGCTGGAGGCGCACATGCGCGAGAAGAACCTCGACAGAGTGTGGTGAAAATAGATTGAGAAGTCGAGAAATTTTGCGAAGACAAAAGCAGACCTCGGCTCAACCTTCCTTTGCGAAGCGCTCGCTTGCCTTGCTCCTCCGCTTGACCCACCAAGCACTGTCGAGCATGCTCCGCAGCTCTTATCATACTGATCCCATCCTGCCAGAGTGTTGTCCAGATTGGCACCCTGCTTGATTTCTGACTTGTCCGGAAGCGATCAACCGACATTGTGTGTTAATATAAGGCAATGTCGTACTCTGGGACACCTCAGGGGCATTACCCATCGAGTTCTCACGACTTCAGTACAGCGACTCCCCCTCCGCCACCTCCCAAACCAGGCAGTGGAACCCAAACACCATCAAGAGGTCCCCCGCTCCCTCCTCCGCCACCTCAGAATCCCCACGATCAAGGTAATGGGCACTACCGCCACCAACAGTACAATGAAGTTCCAGCACAACCAGATGTTAGGTCGCCAGATGTCGGCTGGTTACCTGCTGGACTGGTCGATAAGTCGTAAGTATTATCTGAAAACACAATTTGCCAAAGCGCCGGTTCTCATCACTGTCCAGAACTCAAGATCTCCAACATCTTCTTCAAAATCCTGAACTTCAGGCAGCGCTACTCGACGATCCCGAAACTTCACATCCCTCAATCGTGCAGGCACAAGCTCCACTGAAACAGCTTTTGGAGTCCAATGTTAACCTGTCAAGCTCAGTGCTACAACTAGAGTCACAATTGTTGTCCCTTCGTTCTTCCACTCAGTCTCGCTTGTTGGCACTTCGGGCTCTGGAGCAACAACACAGATCGAAGATCACCGAGACCGAACGAGAGCTAAGCGAATTCAGTCCGCCGGCACTGTATCAGCGTCTCAGTGCAAGCGTGCAGGAACAAGACTCTCTAGTAAAAGGCATTGAAGAGTCTTTCTTGGAGGAAGGCGGGGTCGCAAGCGATCGTGAGGTCCAGGAGTTTGTTAGAAGGGTCAGAGAGGCGAGAAAGGTGGCGTTCTTGAGGAATGAGAGGAAGATGAGATGGGACGAGGGCCGAGTCGGTGGATGGCGATGAGAGGACCCAGTCGAAAGGAACGAAACGCTTACAGCACCACGACCTACATTAGCCGTTGACACTTGCGCTGTCATGGATCGAGAGCTGATATCTATTGCTTCAGCCGGAGTCTAGTTGCGAGGACCTGTGACCAAGCATCAAGCCTTCATCAAGCCCTGGACCCTAGAGACAATCGCGCCGTTGTAGAGCTATCTAACTACGGCCCACAGTAAGCGAAGCAGACCGACACTTACCGATCGACTGTTACATGCCGTGGAATTAGTGGAATGGTGCTCACTCGCAGGCTCAGGTGTCAGGTCGATCAGCTACATGTTCTGCCGCCACAAGCCACGAATTTTGCGCTGTTTATGTTCAATCCTCTGCTCTGATCATTAGAGTTGCCAGGCCGTTGCATAAGAGAACGCAGTAAATTTGGGAAATGCAACTTAAATAGACATAGCCAGTGTTGAGCTAGACCATAGCAGTGCCATGTATGGGCTATCTGGAGAGGGTCGGATACCAACAAGAACATATTGATGCAGAGAATCAATCTCACGAGATGTCAAGCACGAAGTTCCATTGTTCGAGTGGTCTTTACCTCTTAGTATGTATGTGCCCCGTGCTTGACGCTTTGATGCTGTCGTCCTGATCTAAGATGCCAAGCGATATGCCAGGCTTCGGTCCATAGCTCAACCTTCTGAAGTCACAACACAATCACATTATTGAATTATGCTGAATCCGAGAGACATAAACCCACCGCCTATGAAGCGGAGTAAATCTGATCAGGGCGCACGAGAATTACCAGCCATTGCTGCCATTGACAGACCGTCGTCAGAGTCGGGCACAGCCTCGGCGCCGGAGCGGATTGAGGGCAATGAGGATGATGATATGTCCGAAGTCACCGGATCGCCAAGCTCCTCAATACTAGAAGACGCCATGGACGAAGCTGAAGATCGCCCGTACTTTGCAGCTGGTAATCAAGTCTACTACATGCAGGGATTATAGCTAACGTGCGCCACAGAGAACGAAGAGGGATGCGATGCCGAAGAGGGCAAACAGCTACGAGCACTACTGCGCAACATTGGAGCGAAAAGGTTTCTGGAACAGACTCTTGACGGCAAGATGTATACGCTGCGACAGCTGGTGACGGCTTTTGGTGTCAGACCAGATCTACCATACCCGGATTCATGGTATCTCCGTATACTATCCGAAGCCATTCAAAGAGAGCTCCGAAGACGACAGAAGCTCCGACAGTACAACACCATTGATGACGCTGTAGCACTCATCAAGAAGTCTAAGAGAATCATGGTCATCACTGGAGCCGGCATCTCTACCAGTTTGGGAATTCCCGACTTCCGTTCGAAGAATACCGGATTTTACTCTCAACTCCAGGAACGAGGCTTCCAAGAGCCGGAGGAGGTCTTCGATATCCATCTATTCGACGAGGACCCTACCGTATTCTACTCTCTAGCTGGAGAAATTCTCCCAGTTGTTGACCGATGCTCACCAACACATGCATTCATCAAGCTTCTTCAAGACAAGGACAAGTTGTTGACCAATTATACACAGAACATTGACAACATTGAGCAATTTGCGGGAATTAAAGCTGATAAGTTGATTCAATGTCACGGGTCGTGGGCCACGGCAGTCTGCAGGAAATGCGGGCACAGCATCAACGGGTTGGAGATCTTCGGACATGTCAAGGCACAGAAGGTTCCCAAGTGTACCGCATGTGAGAGTCAGCTCAAGGTTCAGCAACCGAAGAAACGCAAGCGGGGCAGTGCGAACAGTAGTCGCTCGAGAAAGTCAGGCTTCTCGGACGATGACAGTGAAGGCGAATTTGACATCCCTCAACCAGGAGTTATGAAGGTGAGGACCCTTCCATGACTTCTGACACACGTTACGACTGACACATTTGTAGCCTGGTATCACCTTCTTCGGGGAGAAGCTACCAGACAACTTCTTCGACCGCCTGTCCGACCACGACAAGGACCTGGTCGACTTGGTAATTGTCATTGGCACGTCGATGAAAGTCGCCCCCGTGAACGAGATACCAAATTACGTCCCGCCATCAGTGCCCCATATTTACATCTCACGTGAACCAGCAAAGCACATCAACTTCGACATCCAGCTGCTTGGCTACTGCGACGATGTGGTGTCGGAACTAGTCCGGCGTGCGGGATGGAACATTGACCACACCAAGTTTGATGCCCGTGCCAAAGCAAAAATCGAGCGATACGAAGAAGACAACAAACACCAGTGGAGTATCAGGATCCCCGGAAAGGCACACACGGTTGAGGAGACGACCAATCCCGGGCTTTGAAAAAGGGCATGATTGTACGTACCGAGGGATGGCTTGGCGTTTGGATTTTTGCTAGGTATTGGAGATACCCTGGAATGTCTGCACGTGCAATGAGGGTTGTAGAGATAGTGCAGCCACATGTGACAGGCGAAACCATCGTCGTGACAGGTGTTGGGCTTGGTAGATATCGGCAGCGTTGTCAACAGACAGTCGCCGTGTTTGACGCGAATGAAAAGTCCGGCGGCTGGTGTCGGCCGCTCAAGCACGGAGTTGTTTTGGCTCGTTGTGCATCCGTGTGTTGTCGCAGTGAAGCTCTAGAGGTCAGAGGATGTGCAAGTGAACCAGAGTTCGGGGACGAGATCGGCGTGGTCGGCAGGTCATTTGTGGGGCGTCAAAGGCTTGATGCGAATCTGGAGCTGCTTGCACCAGACTAGGCATGTCGAACCACGGACAAGGATCGAAGAGCGAATTCGGCTCGCCTGGTAGAGTGTAGCGAAGGAGGCAAACCGTGAACGGCTCAGCCAAGTCAAAACGAAGTCAAACCCCAAGTAACGTCTGAAGCTCGATATGCTTTCCACCCATGAAGCTCCGATTGGCTCCATGATATGCTCGAGCGCTGGAACTGGGCTTGTCTTTTGAATCCTGAAGTGGCCAAGAGACGAGCACGCACTCTGTCGATCATCCCTGGGCCCTGGGTAGGTCACTCTTAGTCAAGGATATTTTAAGCTCACGATTCCCCTTGCATTCCTTCTCTCTCCTGCCCATCCATCCACAACATCTTCACGACTCTCACACTTACACTTCCTGTTTAATATCTATTGTCACGTCCGGACGTCGACCAAAAGTTACACACACAATCACCAAAATGCGTTTCTCCACTGTCGCCTTCATCTCCGCCCTCTCGGCCACTGCCTGCGCGCAGTCTTCCGTCGACGTTGTCTCCATCTACCAGGTCCTCCAGACTGCTCTCCCCTCCTCGCTCATCCAGGAGGCCTTGACTAACTCCGACGCTGTCTCCGCCCAGATCGCGTCCCAGTTCGCTGCCGGCCAGACCCCATCATGGTACAGCGCTCTCCCCACCGACGTCCAGTCCTACCTCCTCGGTGGTGCTAGCTCCGTTGCTTCCGGCACTGCTCCTTCCACCGCCTCCGCCACCGCTACCGGCAACTCGACCAGTCAAATCACTGGTGCTGCCGGCAATGGAACTGCCTCTGCTACTGGTGCGGTCTCTAGCGGCGCCAGCGGTGCCTCCTCCGGTGCTTCAAGCGGTGCCAGCGGTGCTAGCAGCCGTGCCTCCTCCGCCTCTGGTGCTGCCAGCTCCGGTGCTTCCCGCGCCAGCAGCGCTGCCGGTGCTGCCACTTCGGGCTCCAGCGGTGCTGGTTCCATGCCTACCGCCATGGTCGGTGGTGCCTTTGCTGGTGCCGCTGGTCTTGTCGCTCTCCTCGCTCTTTAAGCGACAGGATAGCAAGGACAAGGTTGGACTGCACGTAATACTTCGCTCGACACGTCGGAGCTGGAATGGGATATTCTCTCCAAAAAGATTATAATTTGGGTCGGACATATCTACTTCGATGGCTGGAGTACGGGGATGAAATGTAGCAATCCAGGTGAAGATCATTCAGAATCAATCACAAACATCATTTCAAATGCATTCTTCTTCTGCTTGTTGCTTCGAGGACGTAGTGAATTGATAGCATGCAGCCCTTTCCACCAGTGTGAGATCTGAAAGAGTAGCACAAATCTGCAACCTCCTGCAGCTCCCCTGCAGCGAGTGGCCCCAACTCTGGCTCCTCCGCAGGCTCCGGCAGTCGATCCTCTGCGCTGTCTCAGGGGTTGTACCGTTCCTGGCAGTCCGCTTACCGGATGCAGCGACGCCTCAGAACCATCCGTCGATTCGCCAAATCAGAACGGTGCTCTGCGACCGCTGTGCCTGAGGGCAAGCTCCGACCCTACTGGGCAACGGGCATGACGACTGAGTTCTGGACAGAAATTTAATAAATTCAGCCCTCGTCTAACGAGATGAAATATTGATTGAGGGTTGTTCTGAAATTAGCCAACAGTGAGAAAAGTCTGCCGTCCGACTCGAGGGCGGCGAGTCAGCTTGCATCGAGACTACTGGGGACTGTCTGCGTTCTCTTCTCGCCTGCGGCACACAAGCTCCGATTGCGGGGCTAGACGGCCACAAGCTGCGGAGCTCTGACTGCGCTGGTCCCCCCACCAATGATCGCGCTGCAATGATGTCACCCAGTGCCCATTGATGGACCTCATGCCTCGAAATTTTATGTCAATTGCTTGTTTGTTAACGTGATAACTTGCATACTGGAGGAATTGATCTAATTGAATTACATCCACGACAGGAATGTTTGCAAGGATGACCAAGAACGCAGCAAAGGACGCAGCCAACAGACTTGCTCAGGTCTCGAACCAGATGAGCAGTCAGGCTCCAATGAGACAGCAGCATGCGAGGTCTGCCCATAACGGAACCTTGTTGAAGCTGAACACAGGGTAAGCCCCATATTTCGTCTTTCCATGCTTTCAGTTGTGGTTTCTACGCCGGCAAGCAGGAAAAGTAGTGACCCTCAGAGGATGTCGACCTGGGACCTTTTTGCACCGATATCATTGACAATCGTGTTCCTACATTGCACCTCCCTCGGGCATATTGTCGATATATGATCACAATGCAACGACATCTGATACTACTGCAGAGCCAACATTCCAGCCCTCGGCTTCGGCACATGGCAAGACAAGGACGCCCAAGAACCCGCCGTCCTCTCCGCCCTTGAAGCCGGCTACCGCCACATCGACACCGCCCGCATCTACGGCACCGAGCCTGCTGTCGGCAACGCCATCAAGAAATCCGGCGTTCCCCGCTCCGAGATCTTCCTCGTCACCAAGCTCTGGAACCACGGCCACCACCCTGACGACGTCGAAAAGCACCTCGACGCCAGCTTAGCCGACCTGGGCACCGACTACATCGACCTCTACCTGATGCACTGGCCAAGCCCCTTCGCGCGCGGTGACAAGATGTTCCCCAAGGGCTCAGACGGCAAAGTCCAAAAGGGCGACAGCGACTACGTCGACACCTACAAGGCCATGGAGAAGTGTTTCAAGAGCGGCAAGGCGCGCGCCATCGGCGTCTCCAACTTCAGCCAAGCAGAAATGGAGCGCCTCCTCAAAGAGACCAGCGTCGTCCCCGCCGCCCACCAGATCGAATGCCACCCGTACCTGCAACAGCCTCACTTCAACGAATGGCACACGACAAAGGGCATCCATGTGACGCAATACAGTCCCTTTGGCAACCAGAACGAGATCTACGACAGCGGCAAGGGGATTGGCAAATTGATCGACGACCCTGTCCTCGTCGAAATCGGGAAGAAGTACGGCAAGAGCGGCGCACAGGTCGCGTTGGCGTGGGGCATCGCTCATGGCCGGACCGTGATCCCCAAGAGCAAGACGCCCGAGAGGATCAGGGCGAACTTGGAGGGCGACTTTGAGTTGAACCTGGAGGATTTGCAGAAGATTAGCAAATTGGACAAGAAGCTGAGGTTCAATGACCCCAGCGCCAACTTTGGGTGGAACTTTTATGCGGATTTGGATGGGAAGAAGGCGTGATGTGGTATACTGTGAATAGATGATGAAGAATGCTACAGCTCTTGTTTTGAGGCCCAGTACTCGTCCCTTTTGCGCCGTGCAGCCGCTAGATCAAACCCTGGCTCTAAATGCCCTATCATGGAGGTATCGATTGGGATCTGCTCCTCCGTCACTGCGTCCTCGCCCACCGCCTCCTCCAAGAAACACTCATACGTTCTCAGCGGCTCCTCTTGCACTTCCGGGTAATACATCTCAAAATCCATTGGGTACTCATGGTTCATGACGGCGTGATACAGCTCGCGCTCCCTCTCGTTAAACAATGCCAGCTTCGCAAAACATGCCTGCGAATCATAGTGCGCACTAGTCGGCCAACCGTGGTTTCTGAAAATCCGTTTCTTTGCTCGGAAATAATGGACTCGGTTCTTGCGGCTGTGGACAGGGTGGCGCCACCGGTCCGAGTCGATGGGTTGCGATGGAGGTTCTTCTTCGTAGCCGTCTTCTCGAGTTGGATCGGGGAGCCAGTGTAGTGTGCGTAGATTTTTGAGCCATGTCTGGAAGAGCTGTGAGGGCGGCGTCCATGGTAAGTGTGTTGCTGTATCGACCAAAGGATTTGGAACGTCGTTCCTATATACAGACATGTCTAATTTGGTAATCAGGCCTGGCGATTCGTGAGCACAAGTTTCATTCATGCGGCAGAGGGCGAAGGACCTGTTGCAGTATCGTATATACACTCTGTTCCTGCATGACCGCCATGCACGAGTCTCAGCATATGTGATGGAATTAGAGTATCCTGATCAAGCTGTGGAATCGGGCCTCGAATATCGGTCAAGAGCGGGCTGATGTAGGAGAATGGTGGAGCTCCAGGAACCAAACAACCATTGTGTCTGCTTTGCCGTTCGGTGTTGAAGTAAGGTAGATACCTCATTATCGCGAGGACGTCTGATGTAAACCCCAGAGAAGCCCACCCGACTTCCTCGATAATGGAGGAACGGTGTGGGGGCCAATCGATTTCCTCATTTCTGTACCATCCGATCCTAACCAGCTCAATGTAGAGGCTGAACATGCCTAGCACTAAGGGAACATGAAGAGGATTGAGCCCTTGAGCGGCTTCAGCAAGTCGAGATCCAGCATCGCCGAAGCTGCTAAGCTCGTCGAGAGATGTATATGGAAGCTGTGTCATTTACGCGACATGTCACTATGATTCATAACTTTTCCAAGCAGTATGGCATCAATCCAAAGAATATGAAGATAGTGGATGATGAAGCAAATGAAGAGTCTCAGCTAAAACCAAAAATCCGGGTGTGGCGCGGCAATGCTGATGTCTTCGCTGATGCCGACCTAACTTACGTTCTCTACTATTCGTCTGAACATTCACGTCGTGTTACGATCTGCTAGCCATGTTTGCAATGATACGCAGCACAATGGATCATTATGGAGTATTGAGCATTGGAGGTGGAGTGGAGATAGGTCCGCGGCGCGGGGCGAGGTGGGCGGCTTGAATAGCAAGCCTTTTGACTTGCAGACGCCGCTGCACATCCCTCGCCTGATCTGCGCCCAACCTGCATCCTGGAGGAGCGTGCGAGTCGGCTTTTGCATGCTTTGAACGTTCTTCATCGGTAATGCTGCAATTGCATGTCCCTCTCTCGACTTTGCGGGCTATGGAAGATTCTGTAGCAGCGGAGTGATCCAATACAGGGCAGGGTCTGTGATTGAGGTCAGACCGTGTTTGAGACGGGCGTAGAGAAGGGGAATCCAGAGCTCGGGCTTGCGTAAACATGGCTCTTATCTTTCCAACGTAGGCCAAATTTGCGCTAAACCCCACAAGCGCAGCGTGCTCAACCCGAACTCGAGTTTTTTGAAGCTTGCGATAGCGCTCTGACGAAATGCCATACTTCTCTCTCCTCTACTATCTCCACTTGCAGCTTTGCGGAAGCATATATCCGACAGTGTGCAGACCTGTCAGATAATGGTGACCCTCCAGCTCGCCATGTATTGTGGACCGTCATGCATAAGTAGACATTTCTGAAAAGTCCATCTCACAACAATCCCGGTCTCGGCCGCAGCGGAGAAGCAAGCTCGACAGACGAGTCTTTTCTTGCGCAATAAGAGGTAGCACAGGCGGTTCCCCTCTTTCTCACAGGCTCACACCTTGCCACGAGACCCAGCAATGGCGAACACACACCGTTCCAAGAACAGCGGGTCCGGCTCTATTCAGCAGCAACTGCCCTTCACCAACGAGGAAGCTGTTGTCGAAGACAGCACAACACGACCGAGCCCAATCCCAGATAGGCCACGATCTGGATCGATAAGGAATCGGAACTCTCTGACTGCTGCCGGATTGTCGTCCTCCTACAAGACCCCAAGTCGCTCATATATCCATCATGCCACGCACAATTCTCAAGGTAAGTAGTTGATGAGCTATATATGCCTCACAGCGACTAACGCCTCACCAGAACCCGTACAGTACTCTTCCTCAGGAGTCCGCGAGCAGACAGCAGAGCTATCTTCGTCATTTATAAGCTCCGATGCACCACAACCACGACCCTCTATTCACAAGACCTCAGAACCCTCACCTTCGAGAAGTAGCTTCGCAACAGTTCCAACCGAAACAGATTATGAGAGCGTTTCAGATAGGCAGCGAAAGCCAGAAGCGATAGAAGAGCGGTCGGAGCCGGTATCACCAGACGAGTTCGCAGGAGATGGACCCTCCATGCCGGACGTTGTAATCAGCCAGGCCGGAGATCAGTACAACGAGGACGACGACATGACCTCTGAGCGAACACCTCTACTTGCAGCGGAGAGGGGGGCAACACATCACAAGTCCTCTCAGTTAGACGGGACACAGGAGCATGACTTGGAGAACCAGGATCGTGATTTTGGCCGGTGGACACGGGTGAAGCAAACTTATCAACCTTGGCGAGACGCGGTCATTAACACACATAAAATCGTGCTCAATCCCAAGTCATGGAACAAGGAGAAGCTCTTCCGATCGATTATCTTGAAGCCGACGTTCATATTACCGGCTGTCTTCCTGGGAGTTCTTCTCAACTTGCTGGATGCGCTTTCCTATGGAATCATCCTTTTCCCTCTGGGCGAGGATATCTTCTCGAGTATGGGAGCGGACGGAGTGTCCATGTTCTACGTCAGCTGTATTGCTTCCCAACTTGTCACATCAACAGGGAGCATATTCAAGGGCGGGGTTGGATCAGAGATGATTGAGGTTGTGCCGTTCTTTCACAAGATGTGCTACATGATCATGGGATATATGGGCACATCGAATCCTGATGCTGTGCGAGCGACAGTCATCGTTTCCTACGCCATGAGCTCCATCCTCACTGGTGTTGTATTCTTCGGTCTTGGAACTGCCAGATTAGGGACTCTCGTCAACTTCTTCCCACACAGCATTCTCACAGGCTGTATCGGCGGAGTGGGCATCTTCCTGTTCTTGACCGGTATTGAGGTCTCTGCAAGACTGGACGGAAACTTTCAATTTGACCTGACCACCGCAAGGATTCTCATACAGCCTCATAAATTGATGCTTTGGCTTCCACCTCTCGCTCTCGCCATTATTTTGCTTGCGGTCAAGCGACACTACGATCGCCCCTGGCTAGTACCCGCGTATTATATTGGCATCACAGTCATCTTCTATATCATTGCAGCAGCAGTACCTACGATCCACATGGACGCCCTTCGTGAGCAAGGCTGGGTCTTTGATGCCCCTGCGGCAGGAGTACCCTTCTACAATTTTTACAGCTACTACAAATTCGGCCTGGTTGACTGGGGAGCAATCTGGAAAACGGTACCTACTCAACTAGCCCTTACCTTCTTCGGCATCTTGCATGTACCGATCAATGTCCCCAACCTGGCTTTGGTCGTCCAGGAGGACAACGTGAGTGTCAACCGGGAGCTGATCCTCCACGGTATCTCCAATACTCTGTCCGGCTGCCTTGGAAGCATTCAGAATTACCTAGTCTTCGTGAACAGCGTACTGTTCATCAATAGCGGTGGTGACAGTCGGTTGGCAGGATACATGCTTGCGCTCGCCACCTTTGGCCTATGGGTCGCCGGTCCGGTCGTGATCGGCTACGTACCGGTCATGGTTGTCGGAACTCTGATCTACATGCTCGGCATCGATCTTGCTCAGGAAGCTCTCGTGGCCACGTACGGAAGATTAAGGAAACTGGAGTACTTTACCATTGTCGGCATTGCAATTGTCATGGGTGTCTACGATTTCGTTGTCGGTATCGCAGTCGGCATTGGACTTGCTTGTCTCGTATACGTTGTACAGACATCGCAGAAGACAGCTATCAGGGCCGAGTTCACTGGCGCTGTTGCAGAGTCGACTGTTCGAAGACCATTCCGGCAGAGGCAGTACCTACATCGAGTCGGCCCACAGATCCGAGTGGTCAAGCTAGGCGGATATCTCTTCTTTGGCAGTATAGTCAAAGTTGAGACCAAGGTACGAGCTGTAATCGAGTCAGAAGCATTTGCGGCGGACCCGATCCGCTTCCTCGTCCTTGACTTTTCGCACGTCACTGGCATTGACTTCTCAGCCGCGGAGGCTTTTACGAGAATGAACCGCATTCTGCATCGACGAGATGTCACGTTGGTGCTGGCAGGGGTCAGCCTCTCGAGCGACGTAGGCGAGTCGCTCCAGATGGTAGGATTGTTTGTCGAAACAGACGAAGACGATGCCATCCCTGTCCCGAAGGTCTTTGAGACTCTCAACGGCGCCCTCGAATACTGCGAGAACACTCTCCTCACCACACTTACCGAAAAGCAACGTGACAGCGTACTCGCCGTCCCCGGCAAGCCCAATACGCCCTCGATCGACATTCCCTCCTCTTCACCACCCAAAACCGCAACCACCGCCGCCCTCTCCGAGTCCCACGCCTCCCCTCGCCGCTCCCTCCTCCACCGCGCCGCAACCGCCACCATCTCCGACACCGCCTACCCGGACGCCTCACGCTGGCGCAACTTCAAGCAACCCCTCCCGCTCCTCCTGCAAACCTTCCAAGACTTCACCACGCGCAACGAAGACTTCTGGTTCCGCGCGATCCCCTTCTTCACCCGTCGCGAGATCCCCCAAGGCACGATCCTCTTCTCCGCCGGCGACGAGCCGGACGGCTTCTACCTGCTGCAGTCGGGCATCCTGCGCGCCGACTACGAGCTCGACCAGGGCGGGTACCACGAGAGCATCGTGGCGGGGACCACGTGCGGGGAGCTGCCTTTCTTCAGCGAGACGGAGCGGACGAGCACGGTGGTCGCGGAACGGGATTGCGTGGCGTGGTGGTTGGGGAAGGAGGGGTGGGAGGGAATGCAGGAGAAGCAGCCTGAGGTCGCGAGGGAGCTTTTGAAGGTTGGGTTGAAACTGAGTGCCGAGAGGATGAGTGCAATCACGAGTTATGTCTTGATTACTGCTAGTTGAGAGATGGGGGTGGAGGAGGGACTGAGATGAGGTGCACTGGAGCGTATTGCATGAGCTTGTGCGGCTTGGATTGCTTTGCAGCGCGGAGTTGGAGGTAGCACTCTAATCTGTTTATCGTAGATGCAATGTAAGTTACAGTGCGGAGCGTTTTTCTCTGATAGTCACTCCATCTCTACATTGTTCGACTGGTATTTGACATGATCTCCAGCACACTCCTGTGCAACATCCTGTGTGATCTGTCACTCGTGTCCCAAAGTCAATTACATAATAGCTCGGACACAGTACATACGCCATGCCAGCCCGGTCATGCAATCTTGTGAAAATCCGGTGGCGCTCTATGACGGCTTGCTGCAGAGCTTTGTTGTCGTGTCATGCATGTGTCGTTGCACTTTTTCTTCTCCTAGCGCTGCTTGCTTCCCCCCAACGGCCATGCAGGACGAACATGGGTTTGCTGCAGCTCCCGAGTCCTGCCATTTCCTTTTTTTACCCTAGCAGTGGCAGTTGACTCTATACATAGACGTCTGGACTCTTTACATCAAGTATCACGAGACAGGTTCGAACTAATGCTGTGAACGCTGATGTGAGTGTGGTCACTCGAAAAGTAAAGATGCCCATGACTAAAGCATCCCAAAAATTTCTGACCTCGGCCAAACAGATCGACAGACTCGACTCGAGCACAGTCGGGCGAAGAAGCCAAAACGCAGGGTCGCGCAACAACGCGCGACGAAGTCGATGCGACAGTGGTGGGGCGGGGGCAGCATGCACCGGTTCGATTGACCCTTGTAGATACTTCGAGACGTGAGCTAAGCGATTTGGCGCCAGAGACAATTCGTGGAAGCAATGACGATCTCACTTTCAGACGTGTCCGTACCCTAAGCACCTCAAGAGTTTACCATGTCTGTACCAGGACACGAGGGTGTTCGACTACGTAGACGAACGAGGCGCGGAAGGGTCTTCGGGACGGGGTGGAAGAAGTGAAAGAATGGATGTCTGCGGAAAGGGAAAGTCTGGTAGTGCTCGCGTGTTCGGTGTAGAGATAAGAGACTACTAGAGGTACAATGACAGGTACAAGGTTGTACAAGATCGAAGGTATCGCGTGATGACCGGGCAGATCGGCTGGCAAGAAGAGTCACATGAATGATGAATTCCAACCGGCAGACGCCTGCTGCCAGACAGCATCCCCAGGGCATGTTCTCGCGCCATCCCTGGGGCACACATTGCAGATTGCAGCAGCCTGCAGGACGGTGGTCGACAGTTGTCGTGGAAGACATGCTTCGGGATGGCTGGTTGGCTTGACGCAGTCTCACCAAGTTTCATATGATTCTGAAACACAGAACACGTCCAGGGAGATTGGCTCGTGTGATTGGCTGCAGAGCTCCCAGACTTGATTCTGATACAAATTTACGAGGTCCCATTCGGGTCAAGGCTGCAATTTCGATAAGTTACTGCTCAACCTGCGGTGAGTGGCGATCATCCAAGGTCAAATCTCCGTCCATAGTGGAAATCCATCGGGGAGGACATGGGGAAGAATTGCTTCTCGCACGGCGAGATCCATTGGGAAGAAAAAGGCTATCCAGGCTGTCTAGGGTAGCTAGGTCTAGTCAGTGGCAGGATATGCATGCAAAACGACAGTTGAGAAGATCACTGCACGTCAGGCCACTGTGTCACGCGCGAAATGACACGGCGAGGCTCAGGGCTCGAGCTGTGAGATTGGGAAGATTGGGAAGATTGGCCCATCGAGAGCTGCCGCCACGCCCGTCCGTCAACCACATCTCATGCCATGGTCGGCGCCAGTGTATGCCACTGGGACGGATGCTTAATTTCGCTAACTCTGCTAACTCGAGGCTCTGCGCTGCCCTGCCAATGGGACGAGCGGCAGCGAAAGAAGGACGGGGCATGTGAGCGAGTAGGTGCACAGCGCAAGGGCCGAATAGTGCAGGTCCAGCCATGTCGAACAAGAGACTGTGCATACAGGCAGGCTGGTAGTATGATTGCCAGGGTCAATAGTGGGAGCGGTAGAGGCAAGTCTCTGCAGCGTCTCCTGACCATTGGATGGATCGCCGGCCCCTGTCTTTTCGTGTCTGGCGCACAGCAGCTAGAGCTCCGAGCAAGAGAAGGGCGTTCTTCGGTTTGGGCTGCCCGGTTTTGCACGATTGAATCGTAGAGTGGTTCGTGCGTCAGCGGGTGTTGCATCAAAACGAGGTCGAGCTCACCACACATCTGTGACAAGATCCAAGTGATTATTTCCAACTTTTGCCCTCCCTCCTTTACCTCAGATCTCATCTCTCTTACATACCCTTCCCTGTCCTCGCCAGAGAAAACGCACACATTTTCTGCGTTTCTTCTCGCTCGTGTGCCTTTTCCATCCACCACCGAGCGTGTTTACTGAGATACCCACTCCGCGTTTAATAACTTTTTGTAAGTATAACAGTCCTTCTTCACCGCAAACAGTCAGGCACACCACTGGGTGCTCCTTCCGTCAGCAAGCTTCGAAATCAATTCAACATCCTTCAATTTAGCAGCAACACAAGTTCCGGCACATATCTAGCACAAAGATCTCGAAACATCCAGCGCTGCCAATGTTTACATTTCACAACACCTCGTCGCCGTAACACTTCCTGAGCTCCCAACTGATAAGCGCACAGAATTACAACTGCTTCGAGATACCCCATTCGTAAATCACCATGTCTGCACCAACTACCACTGCTCCCGTTGTGGACAACACGGTCAACGAGACCAAGCCCGCTGAGCTCCCAACCCAGACCCCCGAGACCTCCGCACCAGTGGAGTCCACCACCGCTACTGAGACTCCCGCCGCGACCGAGGAGAACAAGGTTGAGGACACAAAGCCAGTCGAGGCCACCACCGCGACCGAGGACAAGCCAGTCGAGGCCGCTGCCGCAAAGGAGGAGAAGCCCGTCGAGCCAGTCACCTCCGGTGTTCTCGGCTACAAGGCCCCTGGTCTTGTTCAGTAAGCTACCTCTCTCTCTCTCTGCCCCTCACTTTACGTCTAACAATCCTCCAGCCAGTTCAAGTTCTCCAAGCGCTACTTCTGGCTCGGTGACGAGCCCGTCTCTACCCAGTCTCTGAGCCACTACCTCCGTGGCACCGAAGCCAAGATCGCCCACCCAGTCGCCGCCTGGTCCAGCCAGACCGGCAAGGGTCTCCTCTACCTCGTCAAGTCCGAGAGCGAGAAGAGCCACCCGCAAGATGTCATCCTCCTTGCTGATGTGACCGACCTCAAGAAAGACTCTCCCCACGAATTCTCCTTCAAGGCTCACAACGAGAAGCACGCTTTCAAGGCTGCTAACGACGCCGAGCGCAACGGCTGGTACTCTGCCATTGAGAAGGCCATTGCTGAAGCCAAGGAGGCCAAGGAGGAGATCCACAAGAGCGAGGGTTACCAGGAGAGCGTTAAGCACCTCGGTAGGTTTAACCAAGTCAAACATTGACAAGCAGCTTTCTAACATCTGTACAGGCAAGCCTGCTGCTCTTGCTGGTGGTGTTGCTGCCGGTGGCGCCGCCGCCGGTGCTGCCGCCGCTAAGAAGTCCGAGGACAAGCCTGAGGAGGTCAAGGCTGAGGAGAAGAAGGAGCAGACTGAGGGCCCTGCCCGCGCTAACTCTTCCAGCTCTTCATCCTCTTCCGACGCCGAGAAGGCCGTGAAGAAGGCTGAGAAGAAGAGCAAGAGCAAGAGCCGATCTGCTAGCCGTGGCAAGCGCTCTTCCATCTTCGGCTCTTTCCTTGGCAAGAAGGAGGAGCACGAGGCGAAGAAGGAGGTCAAGGAGGAGAAGAAGGAGGAGGCCAAGGCTGAGGACAAGCCTGTTGCTGAGGCCGCCACCGTCACTGGTGCTGCTGCCGCCGGCACCACCGCTGCTGGTAAGTGTTGACGAGCTTTTCGGACGAGCGTACCCGCTAATGATTACATAGCCGCTCCTGCCGAGGAGACCACCGAGCCTCAGCCAGCTGAGACCACTGACGCTGCCGTCGTCGCTCCTACCACCGCTGCGGAGACCAAGCCTGAGGAGATCAAGGAGGAGACCCCCGTTGCTCCCAAGCCCAGCAAGCGTAACTCCATCTTCGGTAGCATCTACCAGAAGGTCAGGAGCCCTACCACTGAGAAGAAGGAGTCTGAGGTCGCACCCATCGTTCCTCCCAAGGACCAGGAGACCAAGGCTGAGGAGGCCACTTCTATCCCTGCCACCACCACTGAGGTATCCGCCGCTCCCAAGATCGAGGAGCCCGTCGAGTCCAAGCCAGTAGAGGCTGCCCCTGTCGCTGCCGCTGCCACTACCCCAGCGGAGAAGGATGTCAAGAAGGTCGAGACCCCCAAGAAGGAGAAGGAGTCGTTCTTCGGCTCTTTCTTGAACAAGGCTCGTGCCAAGTCCCCTGCCGCTGGCAAGCGTGACGTGAAGGAGGCCGAGAAGGCTTCCGCTATTGACGCGCCCGCTGTCCCTCCTAAGGATGAGGAGAGCAAGCCCACTGAGGCCGCTCCTCTCGCGGCCACTGGCGAGACCCCGGCCGCTACCGCTACCACTGACGCTACTACCGAGCCCAAGGTTGACACTCCTGCCCTTGCCTCCACCACTGAGGCCTCCAAGACCGAGGAGACCCCAGTTGCCAGTGACAACAAGGCTACCACCCCCAAGGAGAACCGCCGCAAGTCTCTCTTCGCTTCCTTTGGCAGCGGCAACAAGAAGGAGGGCGAGACCACTGAGAGTGAGAAGCCTTTCGAGAAGCTCGGTGCCATGTTCCGCAAGCCCAGCCAGGCCATCCGTGGCTCCGGTGAGAAGAAGGACGCCAAGAAGGAGAACGTTGTTGCAGAGAAGGCTGCCGAGGAGAAGCCTATCGAGACCACTCCTGCCACTACCACCACTGATGCCGCCAAGCCAACTGAGGCCGAGAAGCCACAGGAGTCCATCGGCGACGTGACCGCCGACTCTGTCGAGGTTGGCAAGCCCCAGCAGACCAACCCCACCGTCTCTGCCACTGCGTAGCCTTTGGTGGACAGAAGCAATCGCCGAGCCTGATCCCCGAGATCAAGCTACGAGACAAGACGCCCGACGCTCGCTGCAACTTGTTTGACGTTCTATCGATGAACCCCAATGATGTTGTCGCTCATACAGACTGCACGACCAAAAGAAACTTTGAAAAACCATTACCTTGAGATACCCGGAACAGACGACGTACAGACGGACGGACGCTCCATCTTCCGAGACCCCTGCTCTACAGCCCCATATCTACGACGACTATAATCACCGACCGTGTCACTCCTTTTTTGCACCACAATGAGAAAAGTTCAGTCACGACTATCGCTTCCTAAGTCTGGAGAAGAAAGAGGCTGGTAGAGAGGCTCATTGGGGGATGTCGTCTTTGTGTTTCAGCATCGCGAATACCCGTGATACCCTGATTTTTTGCTTTTCCTGCTCTGCTTTGTCGTTTTTGGATTTTTAGTTTTTGCTGCTTTGCTCTCTGCTCTTTGTGTTTGTGTTGGATGATGGGGAGAGAATGGAAGTAATGGTGCAGATGGGCATTCGTTTGTAGTTAGATAGCAGAGAGAAGAGATTGTTTTACTCACGTCTTGGGTTTCCTGTGCCTTGTGTGACCTACAGTCCTTGCAAAGGTGATCAATTTGTCAAGTAGCTCGACGGAGGCTGCCGCTGGTAGATGCATCTTTGGACTAAGGTTCACCGTTGACGTTGTACGGAGGACCGTGTGCCGCTTCTTGTTGGATACAAGAAACTGCCAATTCATTGAGATGTTCCCGTGTAGTGTGCAAGGCCTACACAGCACGGTGTGGGTGTCTGCGATGCTGCAAAGGCTCGACCGTGGCTGAGTTGGAGAGCAGAAACATGGACAAGCCCTTGGTCTTGTTGCCCAGTCGCGGAGATGCTGCCACATGGAAGAAAAAGACTGACTAAGGTTGCTGGATCTTGTGAAATCATCATCGTCCGACCCCGGCATCGATCACCCGCTCGTCCCCACCGCGGCCAGTGGCTGGAATCGTGAACCAGTCGGTCCTCCTTCTCCACAATCCTGCATGTTTAACGATTCCTACGCAACTCGTCGAGCATGCCTGCCCTTTTGACTTTCACACCACACGGCAAGCGGCAGCACAAACCTGTTCAAACGACTGTGACCTCAGACAAACAGAAACGGGCGCCACACCGAATTCACCCTGTTTCCTTCCTCACAACCTAGATATTGCCTTTTTCCTGCGTTACGGCGCCTCCTCGAAACGGTCAAAACAGACACTACTACTTCACTACCACTTGGACCAACTTGGACTTACACCACGCATACACACACGACACTATACTCACATTAATCTCTATTGTCTAGACACCCCATCGCTCGTTTGTCCTATTCCTCCAGCGCAACACACCTTACGATCAACGACCTTCGCTTCTCTTTACCACCGGACACTCACCCTCGTTACCCCATCCACCTCGAGTCCCTCGAGTCCTGATCCAAACCACCATACTCCTCTCCCCCCATAGCATGCGATAGCCATGGTACGCTCCTCTCCACTCTCTTTATAATCCTCCCCACTGACCTCTCCAACAGGGGTGCTGCACCTCCCGCCCCACGCCTCCCACCGGCGAAGAAGCCCACGCGGCCGCCATACCTATCCCCCCCAACTCGTCCTCCATCGCCGCCATCAACGCGCCAAACAATACGCACTCGCGCTCGGCCTCGCACGTCTCAGCGCACTCGCAACGCGCCGGCAGCACCAGCTCGCGCCCCAACAAACCGCTCCGCCCGCCTTCGCCCGTCCAGCGGTGTCCCCCCGAGCGGGCCTTGGCCCCATGGACACCCACGCAGCTGGCGCGAGAACGAGAAGCCTTCTTCGACACGCGCGTGACGGGCGATCCGGCCGTGTGGAACGCGCTCAAGATCATCTGCGAGATGCTGCGGGCGGGGGACGTGAGTGGGGCGCAGGGCGTGATGGACGCGGTGGGGTTGACGTGTCCTACTGGACGGATTAAGAGTGAGAAGCCGGCTAGGGGAGCAGTGAGGGAGGGGGAGAGGAGGAAGGGCGGCGTGTTTGATGAGCAGGGACGGGGGTACGATATTCCTGGCTGGGTGGTGGGGGATCCGGATGATTTGGTAGAGGAGCCGGAGATGGGGGACAATGGGGAGAAGGGGGTGGAGAGCGATGGGGAGAGCGACGAGGATGAGAAGGGGAAAGGGAGGGAGGGGGAGGTGGTCAAGGTTAGAGCCAGACTTAGTGATAAGGGCATTGATGTCGTGGTTGAGGTGGGGATTGAGCAGAAGGTTAGGGTGTTGGTTAAGCGGTTACAGGATAAGAGTGGGGGAAAGAAGATGCGCTTATTGTACCTCGGAAAGATACTGAAGGAGGACCAGAGCTTGCGAGATCAAGGGTGGCAGGAGGGACACGTGGTGAATGCGCTCGTGTTTGAGTAGAGCGGTGATGGGAGAGAGGAGGTATTGCCCTTCGTCGTGCGTTTCAGCGGGCGTTCTCTTGCATGGGTCGAGATCGCGTCTCTATCGTTCTTTGTGGATATCACACCTTGTTCAGTCTGTACAAAAGGATTCTGCACACCGTCACTACGGACGGCATACTTCAGATGCGGCATGGCCGTTGTAGTTCATAGTGTAATCGAATTATTCTATACCCATGATTCCCACATCTCATCTGCCATCTCCGCGTTCAAATTCACCGCCGCCCTTATGTGAATCGACCGAACCCTCCCCAATTCTTGGCACATAAATGCCCCAGTCTTCCATCCTCCACAAAACATCCAGCAACAATGTAATGCCCAAATTCCTCGCCCCGCACAAATCCGGCCCTCACCGCCACGCAGGTACATCCGTCCCCTCTCCCTTCTCCTCCTCTCACTAACCCTCAAAAAAGCAACAACCCTCTACCGCGCCCTCCTCCGCTCCACCACCCTCTCCCCCCTCCCCGCCCCAGCCCGAACCTCCCTGACGACCCTCATAAAGCACCGCTTCCGGCACAACCGCCACAACGCGTCTTACCGCCTGCTCGGTCCCCTCTTTGAACAGGCATACGGCGTCCTAGACCGCTTGGACCTGTGCCGCGCGGGGACGGAGGAGGCGAGGGAGGAAGCGCGGACCTGGCTTGATGGGTATCTAGACAAGAGGAAGAACAGGAATCTGCTGGAGCGAATAAGGGTTGAGGGGAGCGAGGCGTGGGTTGCGGCGAGGGGGGAGGAGGAGAAGAGGAGGAGGAGGGAGGCGCCGAGGTTTGAGAGGTCTGGGGAGGGGTTGTGGAGGCGGCCTTTACCGCTGGAGAGGTTGAGGCTGAGGGTGAGGAGGGAGGATGGCGAGGGGGTAGGGCAGGGAGGGGGAGGGGAGCAGGGTGAGGGGAATGGGGAGAGAGGGCTGAGGAGAAAGATACCGATGCTTTATTCTGCGAATAAGATCCCGGTACTGAGGTTTACGAAGCCTCAGCCGAGAAGCCTGTCGCTGTATTTGAATAGCAGAATACAGCAGAGGCAGAGGAGGATTGACAGGGCGGCTGGGCTGGGGGAGATGGTAGCGTTTGCGCGGTTGGAGGATAGCTGGGATGAGATGATGGACGAGGAGTATGGGGTTGGGTCTCGGGAGGAGCAGGAGAGCGGGAAGGTTCAGGAAGAGGAGGGGGGTACGTGGGCGGGACCGTATCAGAGAGCACTGGAGGAGGTGAAAGTGTTGCTGGAACAGGAGGCGCAAAAAAATATAAAGAGGGCGAAAAGGTACGTTGCGCTGATCGACAAGGAAAAGGCATGTAAGGAACAGGAAAGGAAAGATAGGGTCATGGAGAGGAATAGGCGGGCTTTTGAGAGAAAGGCCCGGAAGTGGAAGGCCGAGGGTAGGTATGATGAGAATCGAGGAAGGCATCTAAGCAGGGACGCACAGTGAAATGAAGAATAGGAGCTGGGGTAGAAAGCTGACAAAAGGAAAGCTACACATATATACCACAATACAGAGCACCGATGATTTTAAATCAAGTTTGTGTATTTCTGAATGTTTGAAGCTATCTGATCCACGCCAACTTGAGCCAACGTCCTGCTTGAAACCTAAATACAGAGAATGGAGACGTCTTTCTTGAGCAAGTGCTAACCTGGCAGTAGGCGAGTGATTGAAGCACGGGGAGAACAGGTATCTCTGAGACTTCGGAGGCCTGTACTCGGGTCGTCAACGCTTGCTTGATGTGGCCAAGTGGTTGCGGTAGCGGCAGAACCCTGTCAAACACCTGCCAGAGTGAACGTGGTAGCGACACGGGTCTGTATCCCATGGTTCCACTGCATCTTTCTCCCAGATCGCACCCTTCGAGGCATAGAACTCGCGCACCAGATCGATGACGAACTCTGCAGTCCCTTCTCCTGCGTCGAGGCTGCCGTGATCGATATGCTTGCCAAGCCCTAGGTGAACGTGGAAGTCCACAATGAGCTTGCGAAGGGGACAACCGGAGACTGAGCCCTCGTACACCTTCGCAGCGTAGCCGATTGGGAACTGGTGATCGGCACGCCACTTTTCCACCATAGCATCCGCAACGGTATTGATGAACTTGAAGTCCAGCAAATAGTCTCCCAGGCGATATAGATCAATGAGCAACGCCCATTCGTCTTCTTCGCTGATTACAGTGGTGCCGAGGTGTGGTGCAGGCGGAGTGGTGATGCTGGACACGGAGAAGATCTTCCCTGTGTACAGATATTGGACGTAGATGTTGAATACGACCGGATCATGGTCGTTGATGCTCACAATTCCAGCCCATGGCTTTGACATAGTGGCCTTCATGTAGTCGGAGTTTTTCACCAGCACGTCTTTGTGAACGATGGAGCCGATGTTGCGAGGACCCACACAGACTGTGACAACCTCTTTGGCAAAGGTGGAGCTAGATACGTTAGCAGTGTCTAACGTTTGATCATGCAATACTTACCATGGTGCTTTGTCCATGGGCTTTCGCACTCCACTCATGGTTTTCGCCTTCGCTTCCTGACGTGCGGCTTTGCTGAGAGCTGTCAATGGTTGCGTTCCGAACAGGATGTATAGAGGGCTTACTTCTTGAGATAGAGCTTTGTAGGCGCCATGTTGGCCGATGAACTCAAGATCACTGGCGCAATGAGATGGAAAGGCAGTTGGCAATGAGCTATTGCCAGAAGTGAACTGAGTCTAGAGAAATGTAACGAAGTGAAGTGATGTGATGTGAGGTAGACTAGAGCAAATCGGATGGCCCATGACCATTGGTTTGGTTTCTTTTTCTGCCTATCGGGGGCATACCGTAACCATGGGCCAAGCGTATGCACGTCCACTGCTCTCCAGTAGTAAGGGTAAGTAGGAAATCTTAGAGCGTCTAAAAGGAAGAGGCATCATCTGCATTAAGGCATGTAACATGTACTTGCTTGAAGAATGTCCCACAGTAAGTGAGTTTTCAATCGATGACTGCGTCTTGTTCAGGGATGCTTCGCTTTGCTAGCATCGAAGCACATGGAGATGAGACTTGTCCGTGGATGTTTTTCTCTTTCGATGAACCCGTGAGCACAACTGACTTCAAGCATCTCGGCAAAGAGCCTGCAGACAAGAGGCTATCAGGCTCCGATAGCGCGCTGAAGGAGCGAGCAATGCAACGAAGGTCTCGAGCTACCATCTAACTCCACGGCCGCAGAATAGGTCGTGCGATCATATTTCTCAACAACACAGTTGTCTAGACCGTCGACAGCAACCAAGCAGCCAGATCAGTCTTGGCGCTTCATGTGCTCGTGATTGTGGGAAATGTAACAATGGAAGTGTAGATAATTCGTCCATGATCAAGTGTCTGGCATGTGAAGAAGGTGAGGTCAGAGGGGCGGGCTTCTGATTGGTCAGTGGTCTTTGCGGCTCTGCATTCACATTTTTGCCCGTCTTCCTGGAGCATCTTTATCTATATATACGATCGCCCCAGCTATCGCCCTTCTCGGTGCATCGGTGCTTACAAGACGAAAAGCTCCACATGGCACCTTCGC
Organism: Elsinoe australis; assembly: GCA_007556505.1. NCBI lineage: Eukaryota > Fungi > Ascomycota > Dothideomycetes > Myriangiales > Elsinoaceae > Elsinoe > Elsinoe australis. Next base: position 1,497,800 of record SWCS01000001.1, read on the forward strand.
AAGTGCTGCTGTCACCAGCGGAGCTTTCCTATCTGCATACTTCACTGACTTCGACACCACCAATTCGACCGGATGCACGCTCAGCAACACAATTCAGGCCATTGGTAGCCGAGACCGACATCTTACCCGCGGCAAATGGAAGCGCGCGAATATGCTTTGCCGACGGCACAGAAGCCGTCGTGGGTGTGAAGGCTGGAGTCCACAAGTCAAGCAGTGCCACCTATGTCGGTGGCGAGACTGAGCAGGGGGGCTCGCGGGGGCTAGGAACTAGTGGCGGTGACGCGGATGTCGATATGGACGACGATGAGGGTGGGGCGACATTAGCAGATGAGAATGCTGGCAAGGGGTCAGATTCTTGGCTGGAGGTCACGGTCGAAATTCCTGGGCTTAGAGACGACGATCAAATGCCTGTATCATTCGGATCGATGTTATCAGAAGCGCTTCTTGCAGATGGAAAGCTAAGGGATAGATTGTACATCAACAATCGTTTTCATTGGATGCTCTACATCGATGTGAGTACAATGGTCTGCAGGAGAAATTTCACGATGCTGACCCATCACAGATTCTTCTCCTATCGGCGCCACTATCATACCCGCTCCCGCTACTTTCCTTGACCACACATCTTGCTATGTTGCAGACAAAGCTGCCAGCTTTGATATCAGAAAAGGACGAGGATCCACTTTTCAACGATGACTGGGATGCAGCTGTTTCGCTGTACCCATCGAAAACTTCAAGCAGCAAACCACCCATCACCCTACTCGTCATGAGCGTTGGCGACAACATCCTGTTTGATCCTACGCAAGAGGAACTCGCCGTCGCCGACGCTCTCCTTGCCGTTTCCGTTGCAGAGACCAAAATAAACAGCAACGACAAGGGAGATCTATCTGTGGTAGCAATGCGCTCGATTGACCCGCCCTCACGAGTGACCAATCCTGGCATTCCAGATAGCATGAATACGGCTACTGGCGGCACAGCGCCGGCTTCGAAAGAGGAAGCACTTGCTAAGAGAGAAGGCATCGATCCTCAGACAGTCTGGAGTCCGCCCAGAGGAGGGATTAGGAGAGGTCTTATCGGTCGCATGGTGGAAGCTGTGGTGGAAAAGGGAGGTGTAGGTTGGGAGGTCCTGGAGGCTCTCGATGCTGTGGAGAGATGATCTTTAATGTCAAGCTACTACATTTGATCAAACCCATCGGCCGGCCGAAGGCTACAGCCGTGCGACAAGCGCACTGCATCCAACCGAGCAAAGATCAGAGCGCGGAGTTACCAAAGCCAATGGTTTTGAGTCCGCCAGGATCTCCGGCATATGCCAGCCAATATCGCAAGGGGTGCCACGCTACTATCGTCGGAGCGTTAGTCGTCTCGATGGTGTGTACGTACTCTCCTGTCTCGACATGCGCAATCTCGATGCCGGGCTGGCCATCCTTTTCTGGACCACATCCGCTGGCGATGTAGGTACCGTCGAAGGAGAAGGATAGATGGTGGATAGCACTGGTACTGTTGGCAAGTGTGTGCTTGCACACCCAGTCGTAGGTGTCCCAGAGGGCGATCAAAGAATCGCTTCCTCCTGTCGCAAGATAGCTGCCATTTGGCGAATGTGCCACGCAATTTGCTATCGATGTGTGCGCGTTCAAAGTATGGAGCAATTTCTATGCCCTGTGTCAGTGTCTGAACACAGCCTGTCGATGCTGCACTCACCATGCTTGGCCAGTCCAGCACCTTGACCAGCCCATCTCCCGTCGTAGCAAATACTTCCCTTCCCGAATTCGAGAAAGCGATCTGGTTCGTCTGTGCCGTCTGCAACTTCCTTCCCTCTCTCGGCTCCAGAGCTTCAGGTGGGCCACCAGGCACCATCCCCATCCTTACATCAATCGGCACAATCACATCATCCCGCCTGCCAACCACAATCTCATTGCCGTTCGGACTCCAAGTCATGAACAGACCGTGATCTCCCACCTTAATGTCCTGCACCACGTTTGACTTGCCAGTCCCCACAGCACCTATCCTGACATCCCAGAGCTTGACTGTCGCGTCGCTTCCTGTGCTGGCTAGTTCTGACTCCCTCGTCGGTCGCCACGCTACCCTCTCTACTACCCCAACATGACCTTTGAGATCCTGACTGGCCTTGACGTTCGGCTTCTCCGGGTTCCAGATCTTAATCGTTGCTCCGGAAGTCGCAGCCAAGGCTGTTCCAGTAGGCGACCAGGCCAAGTGGCGGATGTAGGGTGTGAGGCGGGGATTTTCAGTTAGGAGCACTGGCTTTTGCGTCTTCAAGGATGCCGAAAGAGACGACTTGGGTATGGGCTTTGATCGCACCGGTGCAGGCATTTTGACGCCCGGTCTGGCAGAAGTCGAGGTTGATGGCGATGATTATGCAAGTTTCATGGCTTGCGCTGGCAGGGATTGTGGAGCAACAGAGCAATCGATACTTACCAAAATTGATAAGGGTACCCAGAAACTTCCAGCGAATGACTCGATTTTGTTTAGTGTGTTGAAACGAATGTCGGTCGGTGAATTCGGGTGTACGAAGTAGTCGCTCTGATCTCTGAAGTTGAGGTCGAAGCTTCACGTCAAGCCGACAGCATCAAAAATTCCCCTCCAGGAAGGCCCGCCCTCTTGACGCACAACACCGACCATGAACAACCTTCAAATTTCCCTCGCCCTTGCCAGGCGCTCTCTAGCACCCGAAAGGATGCTAGTACTCCGTCAACTCACCCAGCGAGGGCCCAACAGCTTGCGCATACCATCCCGCGCCGCCTCGACAGCGAAACCCATCAAAGCCCGCGTGCTGGAACAACCAGACAAGTTTCGCCCGCCCTCGCACCCAGCGAAGCTACGTACGAATAGACCGGCATACCCAGGACCGCCGTTATCGCAACAGGAGAAGGAGTCGCAGAAGCGGAAGCAGTACCCGCACATGATGCCGCCAGAGGGAACGTTTATGCACAAGTTCTTGACTTCGAGATCGTTACATACATGGATCACTCTGGTATGAGACACTACAGTGCTATACAAGCACGTTACTTGAGGTACGGCGAACTAACAAGGCACTGTAGAGCGTACTCGTGTCCCTCGCTTTCTTCACCATCTTGACCAACTTTCTTCATACAACGCCCTACAAGGATCAACTACCGCCTAACAACTTGTTCTTCTCACATCCTATACGCTTCGTCGCCAGGTGGTGGGAAGTCTACCAGATGCATACGGACTATATCACGCAAGAAACGATAGCGCGCAGAGAGGCCAAGGTGGATGACGTGAAGAAGCGGGGCGAGTACAGAAAGGCGCACGGAATTGACGAAGAGGCTGGCATTGGTGGATGGACCTTCAGGACCGACAAGAAGCCTGAGACATTGGCAGATGCTGCGGTAAGAGAGGGTGGAGAGCAGCCTGTTGTGGAGCAATCGCAGTTGGGGAAGAATGAGTATGTTGATTTTAGTGGAGAGAAGAAGCAGGTCAAGAAGTGGTTCGGAATCTGGTAGTGTATCATATGTACAATTAGATGCAGGCGACATTGTAATGGCCTGCTCCTCTTCCAGTGATCGTTCGCTGCCAGGCCAGGACTAGCTCAGCTTTGGGCCCACAGAAGAGAGACTGTTCGTGAATAAGACACAGGCAGAGCTACAATCAGTCCTGCCTGCTTATGGCTATCGGCGAAGTTGGCGCTGCTTTGCCATTGATTCGTCGTGGCCCATACAACTCATATTACCAGTACTTCCAGTAGTCCGGACTCTAAGCTTTCAGTGAGTTTGGACCTGTTCCTTCTGACTGATTTATGGTCGTGAACGTAAAAGCTCAAACACAGCTCAATTCACCGACCGCCGTTCTTGAACACCTTGTCGAGATGCTCTTGGCTGTTTTTAAATGTCGTTTCTAGAAAGGTGTACTTCTTATCCAAATTCTCCAGCTTCGCAGTGAGCTCCTTCTTCTCCTTATCCAGCCGCGCATTCACGTCCGGTGTAGGACTTGCAACAAACCTATGTAGATATTAGGTGGCGTTCTGGGTCACCCGTGGTTCAGGGGCAAAGCACTCACATCTTGCCGACACCCTCATAGAGTTTTGCATCTTTTGGCAAAGTTGAAATCTCCTTGTTTGTCAAATCGATCATACGAACCTCTCGCTTCGAAGAGTCGATTTGAGACTTGACAATGACCATCTGCTGTTGAGCAAAGCTGGCTTTCTGCTCAATCTCTTGCAGAAGCTTTCAATTACTTAGCAATGCTTTTTGAAACAGAATCATGATTTCTTACCTTCTGGAGAGCCTCGTTAGGCATCGACATCTTGATAGTAGTCGGAGTCAGATATGCTTCACCCAGACCCTTGAGGAGGTCGCGGGGACTGGATTCACATGCAAAAAGATTACTAAGCGTCTGCAGCGCGCGGACCGTGCCGTACAGCTTAGCCTTGAGTGACGTACAAACTCTCGTATGCTGGGCAGCCCCAAAGTCTATGCTGTTCGCCCTCACTTGCCGTAAATTCCGTTCGGAAATTTACAGGCTGCAACCTACAGCATGCTTCTTTCAAGTACCCTGCATTTGGCACTGATCGAGTGAAACCAATCGCATCAAGGCTATCCTCCTTGTCAGCAATTCTGCTTTCACCGCGGCATCCGCAGCTTCCTGAGTCAAGCATCATGCCTTCATGGCTGCCTTCGATAGCATACCCGCCGTCCCAGAAAGGTTACTGGGACCCTGTCACAAGTACCTTGAACTGGTGTGAAGAGGTAAGGTGCTCATACGATAATACGCTTATGCAGTGTCTAACGCGTCTAGGACTATTATGCAACTATCTATTCGGCAGAGATTGTCAATACTCTGACCAACCTGCTCTTCCAATATCTGGCATACAAAGGAGTCAAGAGCTGCATCAAGGACGGACATGATCAGATCTTCCTGGTCACCTTTGTTGGTTATTTCCTCGTTGGAACAGGCAGTTTCCTCTTCCACTCCACCCTGAAGTACCCGATGCAGCTGGTCGACGAGCTCTCCATGATCTACACCACCTGCTTGATGTTTTTCGCAACATTCTCGCACAAGAAGAAGGCACCAGTACCCTTACTACTCGCTATCTTCTTGGTTGCATTGGCTGCATTCATCACTGGTTACTACCACTACCTTCAAGACCCGGCCTTCCACCAAAACATGTACGCTCTTCTTACAGCAATTGTCCTCTTCAGGTCCATGTACATCATGGAGGTCGAACTCCGGCCGTCATTGAGAAAGAAAGGCGGCTTCTTCCCTAGCAAGGAACAAGTTGATGCAAGGGCTACGCTGCCGGAGAAAGAGCGGGCCAGGCAAGAGAAGCGAGATGAGGAAACCTTGAAGACCATGTGGGCACTGATAGCTTGTGGATTATCAATCTTCTTGGGCGGCTTCGCGCTTTGGACGATTGACAACGAGTACTGTTCTACTCTTCGTCGCTGGAGGCATGAAATCGGTCTCCCCTGGGGCATATTGCTCGAGGGGCATGGCTGGTGGTAAGCATGTCTGTCAATCCACGTGGTACACACGGCTAACAAGCACAGGCACTTGATGACCGGCACAGGCGCATACTTCTACATCACTTGGGGCATATGGTTGAGACATTGCTTGAACTCACGACACGATGAGTATGAATTGATTTGGCCTAGTACTTTCACGTCTCTGCCTGAGGTCGTCAAGGCGAAAGCACACGAGTCGCATAAGAACGGGGTTTCCAAGAAGACTTCATAGGACTTGTCTTACTATGTACATGTATAATCATCATATGATACCCAATAGACAGCAATCAGAACATTGTCTTCTGTACGCTTAATTCCAATGCTTCGGCCGACCATGTGTGCGGGCTTACTGTTTGCCCATCTGGCTGTCGATTATAGCTTGCTCACAAATCCAGACGAATCAAGCTTGACCAAGTATTCCTTCGAGATATCCTTAACAGACGTGACACCAGCCAGGGCCATGCAAAGCCTAAACTCGTCCATCAGCAGGCGCAGGCAGAGCTCGACTCCTGCCTGACCCTTGTATGCCAGTCCCCAAAGGACGGGGCGGCCAATCCAGACGAAGTCGGCTCCCAGAGCAAGCGCCTTGAAGATGTCGGTACCATGTCTGATGCCACCGTCGACATGTACGGGGATCTTGCCCTGGACAGCAGACACGATCTCTGGCAGAGCATCAATTGTCGCGAGAGCACCGTCTGTAACTCGTCAGTACAATATAAGACATGGCAGGAACCAAGCATACTCAGCTGTCGTCCACCATGGTTAGACACCACAATACCATCCACACCATGGTGCACAGCCAACAGCGCATCCTCACCAGTAGCCACGCCCTTGACGAAGACCTTCATCTCGTCTCCGCACTCCTTCTTCAACCACTCGATGTCCCTTTCCCAGCACAGCGTCGGGTTTGGTGCATGCGAATGGAACGTAATCGGGCCCTGTGGCACAATTCTCTTCCCACCCTCGGTATACCCCGTCTCGCTCGCTCTCCTCTCCCTCTTCCTCCCCTCATTCATCTTCGCCTTCTCCTCCCTCGCCCTCTCCTCCGCAGCCCCCATCTCCTCCTCCTCGTCCTGCGCAAAGTTCGCCACCTTGAAATGCCCCGGCAACTTAAATTGATTCCTAATCTCCAGATTCCTCCTCCCCAACATCGGCGTATCAACCGTCAAAAACACAGCCCTATACCCCGCCTTCTTCGCCCTCTGGATCAGCTTCCGACTATGCTCCCTCTCCTCAAACAAATACAGCTGCAACACATAAGCATTATCGCCATTCGCCTGCGCCACCTCCTCCAAACTCTTCGTCGCAAAACTGCTCAGCCCCATGATCACGCCCGCGTCCCGACACGCGCGAGCGGTGCCCAGCTCCCCGTCCTCGTGAGCTAGGCACTGCATCGCGGTGGGCGCCACGCCTAGCGGGACAGAGTTCTGCTGCCCGAGGACGGGGCAGACGGTCGAGATGTTGGACACGTCGCGGAGGACCCGAGGTCGGATCCGATATTTGTCGTAGGCGGACATGTTCTCGCGGAGCGTGGAGCCCGAGTCAGCGCCTTCGTTGTAGTAGTCCCGCGTTTGCTTGTCCATGCGTTCGGCGGCGAGGCGCTCGAGTTCGCTAATTGTGAGGCAGTTGAGGTCGTGCGGGGTGGCGGACGGGGGAGGCATGGTGGCGGTGGGTGAGCGGGGTTGGTGGAATAAGGGTAGGGTGCGTGAAGATCTAGTGGTATGGATGCAGTAGAGAGCTGGGTACGGAGTAGATATCCAGAGCACAGAGATAGGTCGTGGACTAAGAGTGGCGGACGGAAGTTGGTGGAAGGAAGGATATGTATATAAATTTCAAGATTATGACGATCCGGCACTTACATATCCATGTGAGGATGAGATAGATCGTGCATGATGCAGCCATCAAGCGATCTCCATATTGGACGACGTCATGGTTGGTGCTTGAGCCGACCTCGGGAATGGAGCTTGACAGCGGGCAGAAGGAGCTGATCTGGGGAGAAAAATGTGGGGAAGTGTTTATCAGCATCACCTGAATGTTCACCATCAGTCCTTTCTACCAAGTGCTAAGGATCTTGTATAGTCTCTGTGATTGTCTGCCCAAGCTCAGCAGCACGATCAAGACTTCTCAGACGCTTCGATTGGAGGTCCATAACTTCATTGATTTCTACTGGTATTTTGAGCGGAGGGGGTATCATGCTGCTGCTGTTTCTAAACGACTTTCTGCCCGCCGTATTATCTCTTCATATACAGTCCAAGCAAGAGCACTACTTATTGCCTTCCGTGCCATCCTCAACGCCAGGCCGTCAAACATGCTTCCGATTCCTTCTTCGCTCAACATCAGCCGCGCGGCCTGTGCCATGTTTCCATAGCGTGCCGGCATCAACTGCAACCTCGTCTTGATCGCATCGAATGGGTTCGTCATCGCAGTCGCCGTCACTGCCGCAAAAGCTCCAGAGGCGAAGTTGATAGTCGGAGCTGCAAGAGTCCTTGTAATCCCTCCTTCTCTGGCTTCTCCAGATGTCGACGACTGATTCCTGGCGGAGTACGACGAGAATCGTGCCTTTGCCTGCTCATAAAAGAGAACATAGAGACCGGCATATGGCGCGTCCCTTACCGCCGTAGCGCCAAATCCAGCAAAGAAGCCTTTCAGTCCGTTCGTCGCCAGAATGTCCCTTGCAGCGCCCAGTATGGAGTTGTACTGATAGTAAGACGACTCATATCTGACCTTGATGACAGTGACGGGAGACAGCATGAAGCCTGCAGAGGCTCTTGCTAAAGCTCCGGTGATCAGATTCGCTGTGTTCGATAGCTTAGGTAACGCCGACGCAGAACTGCTACCCGATTGTGCCGCAGATGTAAGAGAAGCGTAAGTTCTCATCTGGTTGAGCATTCCAAAATACAAGGCACTCCCAGCTCCTGTCCGTATCACACTAGGCGTTGTGCCCCGCCATAGGGACTTCACCGGATGTGGTCCATTGAGGATCTCTCTGAGCGCGAGAGTCAAAGAGGACGAGTGAGATTGTTGTACTCGGGTTTTGAGGAGATCGGCTGGCTGCAGGAGGAAGGCGGACGTCACGCCAGAGGATAAGCCAGCGAGGAAGTGAAATGCTGAATGTACGTCAGATGGCGGATGGATGCGGTTTTCATGGCGACTTACCCGACGATGACTTGGCTTTCTTTCTCGAAACGCCATCGGACATGACAAATGTGGTGCCCTTCAAGGTATATGTTGCATCTTGCTGCACAAAAAGAATGAAGCCCCCCGAGATGGTAGTGCTAAACCAGAGATGAGCGTCGGGACAGAAATCTTGAAGCCGAACAGCTCGGAGCTTGACAAGCGATGACGCCAATGATCTGGAGAACCCCTGCACGTGACCGGGCAGGGATGATTTCGAAAAAATAGGGACAAACAAGTCTAGCTTGTATTCAACACCAACCATGATATGTGGAGAAAGCTTACAGAACACAACTGTAAGGAAGCTCCTTAAGAGAAATATGCCGTGTTGCAATGCTTGACCAACCTTCGGAGGTGGGACGTCAAGTGTGCCGTGTCAGACACGTGGGCTCCTTATTATCCGTGACTGAGTGGCTGGCATATGTCATATAAGCGATGCATTGATTCAGTCTTGCATGGTTGAATTAAAATTTTCTACATTCACGTCTTCTCACGACAACAATAGTGAAAAGCAGGAAGCATCATGGTGTGGGGGGCATGTGAAAATCAGGGGAACAGATCGGGGCGGCAGGGCCGCAGAGCCGCATTGCGCAATAGCTTCCATGATCCTGGTGAAAATGTTCAACGATTTCTTCTTGACTATATTCTAGCTCTTCTACTCCCAATTGATACATATATCGCATTTGCCTTTCTCCAGATCTCTCGATTGGTCAAGAATTTGCACAATGGCAACGTGAGTCTGACTTGCTCGACCTGCCACCTCCAGGTGCGGGGCCCATGAAGAATCCCAGCTAACTCGGCCAGCAACATCACATGGCACCCTGGTCTCTCGCGCTCAGAGCGAAACCAGCTCCGTAAGCAGCAAGGTCTTACCATCTGGTTCACCGGCCTCTCCGCGTCCGGCAAGTCCACCATCGCCACCGCCCTGGAGCAGCACCTCCTCCACCTCGGTTTCGCAACCTACCGTCTGGACGGCGACAATGTGCGCTTCGGGCTGAACAAGGACCTTGGATTCTCAGAGAAGGACCGCAACGAGAACATTCGTCGTATCGCCGAGGTCGCTAAGCTCTTCGCGGACAGCTCTACGATTGCGCTCACCTCTTTCATCTCTCCCTATAGAGCGGACAGAGACCAGGCGAGGCAGCTGCATGCTTCGACGAACAACACGGACGCGCCATTGCCTTTTGTTGAGGTGTTTGTGGACATTCCGGTAGAGGAGGCGGAGAAGAGAGACCCGAAGGGCTTGTACAAGAAGGCGAGGTCCGGAGAGATCAAGGAGTTTACGGGCATCAGTGCGCCGTACGAGGAGCCGCAGAACCCAGAGATCCACATCCACAGCGAGAAAACCAGTGTGGAGGAGGCCGTGGTCATGATTGTCAAGTACCTCGAGGAGAAGGGTCTGCTCAAGCAGGGTTGAAGCATTTGAGGGGCGAACGATAGATATATGCATGTCATGAACAAAAGCTTTGCTTTGTACATTGGGTATAGACGAACCAGCTTTCTCCAGGCTACGCTTTTTGATCTACGCTATTTCGAACTGATAGAAGACGTACGCATTGTAGTCTTCCGTGCCGTGCGCTGCGGTCTGCGCATCTGACAGGTCGTCTTTGACTGGCCTGCCCTTCTTGTCCCGTCCCATTGCGTTGCCGGCGAGATGTGAGAAGTTGTCGTCGAGCTTAGCTTTCGCCTTTTGCGCCAGCTTTGGGGTGGTCTACAACCATGTCAGCCTTATACCTCAAAGAATAGTAATGGTGTTTCCTACCTTTACCAAGCCGCAAACGTAGCTGAGCGGCAGTCCATACCGAAGGACTGTCTCGACAAAGACCCGGAGCACCAGAACATGTACCCACGCCATCACAGCATCGCTGTAGCCCGTCCGACCCAGCCTCAATGCCTCACCCCACACCCTCCGCTCCTCCTTCTCCAACTTCTCTGCCTCAGCTTCTTCTTCCGCCCTACCACCCTCCTTGAACTTCCAATCCCTCGGCGTCCAGCGCTTTTCTCTGCACTTGTGCACAAACTCTTGACTGTGCTTCTTGAACACGGTCACCGCAAAGAGAGTGAACTCGTCGTCCTTTGCCAGCTGTATCGATGACCGTGGTACAACCCAGTGCTCGACCAACGTCTCGTAAGTCTTCAGGTAATCTTTGACCAATTGGTTCGGTACCGCCAGAAGGTGCTGCTGGAGGTATTCGGAGTCGTCAGGGCCCAACAGCTTTTCCGGGTTCACGACCGACGTTAATGACTTCTGTGATAGATTGCCAGTCTGGCTACGCTGCGCAGTGGCAAGCGCAGTCTTTGTCGAGTTGTATTGATTGAATTTGGACTTGACATCATTGTCTACACTGGCAATTTCCTTCTCGAGGTTGTCTCTCAGCTCTGCGATGGGTTTGTCGGCTCGGTACTTGACTTTGTTCCATTGGAAGTTGGAGAGGTATGCATCGACTGGCCCTGTTAATCTGTCAGAATACAAACGTTTCAAAGCCGCACCAAAGGCGCAAGGCTGCCATACTATCATTGACATTCTTTTGCTCTGCAATCTTGTCCTCGTCCCCCTCGAGTATACTTCTCAGCGAGTCTGCGACCTTGCTCACAACAGCATGGCAGCTCTGCTCCAACTTGCCCAACTCATCTGCCTGTTGTACTAGCGCATCAAGAGTGCCAATCTTGAAACTCGGTATCGCGAAAGGAACAGTGGTTGCAAGGTCAGTTGTTACCGTGGATCGCAGAGCAGTGAGGGCTTCATCCTTATCGTTAGAAGACGATATGGACGTCGGCAGCGATACGAGGAAATATGTCTGCTTCGACATGCTGGGAGGCGAGGGGGTTGAAGGTGATTAAGTAGATCAGGCTGCGGATGGCTGAAGTTGAAGTTGGAGCTGGTCTGTTCCACTGCCCGCTCACGTCACGGGCCGGAGTTCCGCCGCCAACTACGAGGTAATCGCGGAGTTCATGTCCTGAAAGGGAAGCTTGACCCTCCAGATGCCGAGAGGGCATGTTATATACTCCGATGCCCATCTCCTCTCCTCGATTCTTTTTCGCTCAGAAGCCCTGCGAGAGAATAGCAGATAAGTACTGAAGCCGCGTCCAGGCGTTACTACGTCAATTGGTGAGATTCGTTAATCGTGGGGTTCTTCCCAACATGGCAGCCAGAATACCATCACGGGAAGCGAGCCGAGTGCTGGGAGCTGTCACCAGACGACAAGGACCTCGACTGACAAGCCTGGCACCACGTCAATCAATTGTCCACCGTCATCCAGCGAAAGCCGCTCGCTCCTTGTTCCATACGACATGCGTGCAGCGCGCAGATACAGAGATTCCCAGCAAACCACTTTCCCGAACCGGACTCTACGAGCTGCATCTCAAACATGGAGCTAAAATGGTTCCCTTTGGTGGCTACGAGATGCCAGTACAGTACAGCGACCTTGGCGTAGGCGAGTCACACAAGTGGACGCGAGAAAAGGCCAGTCTCTTTGATGTGAGCCATATGTAAGTTCTACTTCCGCAGTCTGAATGTCGAGCATTCCTAATGCCTTCCAAGGGTTCAGTACCACTTTGAAGGTCCAGGCGTCACTGCATTCCTCGAGTCTATCACGCCTTCCTCTCTTGCCACGCTTCCGGCCCATCAGTCCACCCTGTCCGCTCTCCTTCATCCTAAGACTGGCGGCATTGTAGACGATACAGTCATCACCCGCCTCGGCCCGGAGAAGTTCTATGTGGTCACCAACGCTGGATGCCGCGAAAAGGACCAGGCTTTCCTCTCTTCCGCCCTCTCGTCCTGGAACTCTTCTAAAAGTCCTTCGGCAACCATCAACCCTCTCACAAATCAAGGCTTGATCGCCCTCCAAGGCCCCCTCTCAGCCTCAATCCTTTCCTCTGTTCTTGCCGACCCTTCGTCACTCGACCTCCAGACCTTCTACTTCGGCTCTTCAAAGTACATCACAATTACACTCCCTTCAGGACCTTCTGAGCCCCTTCTCGCATCCCGCGGAGGCTACACAGGAGAGGACGGCTTTGAGATCAGCGTCCCACCCTCGCAGACTGAAGCAGTCACAGAACTGCTGCTTTCGAAGGCTGGACCGGACCAACTGCGCTTCGCTGGACTAGGCGCGAGAGATTCTCTGCGCCTTGAGGCTGGAATGTGCCTGTACGGTCACGATCTCGACGACTCGACCACACCAGTCGAAGCCGGACTGAGCTGGATCATCGGCAAGTCGAGACGGGAGAGTGGAGGCTTCAACGGAGCAGAGACGGTCTTGCCGCAATTGACGCCGGCAAGCAAGGGCGGTAAAGGGGTTCAAAGGAGGAGAGTGGGTCTTATTGTCGAAGGTGCACCAGCCAGAGAAGGTGCCGAGATTGTAAACGCCGACGGAACCAAGATTGGTGTCATCACCAGTGGATGCCCCAGTCCGAGTCTGGGTAAGAACATTGCTATGGGCTATATCAAGAACGGGTTGCACAAAGCTGGCACGGAAGTGCAGGTCAAGGTCAGGGGTAAGCCGAGGAAGGCGGTCGTGAGCAAAATGCCGTTCCTTCCTAGCAAGTACTGGAAGGGAGGAGCATCTCCTGCTTAGAGTTCAGGATTGATGCAGTGGGTTAATGCTGGAGAGGAGAGATGAATATTCAACATTGGATGACTAGATACCCTATTCAAGATGGGACATACATGGAGAGTCAAATGAATCGAATGACTTGAATTATCTCGGGTATCTCAAAGTACCCTCGAAGGAGGCTGTCACTGGTAACGACTGCGCACGTGAACGCTAGTAGTCTAGAAGGATGTAGTTGCTCGCAGTAGAGAAGGCGTTGGACGCTGGTAGTTGAGTAGAAGGTGGATAGGTATAGTAAGGGAGGATGCGGATGCTGTAGTGCTGCACGTGGCCGAGCTGGCTCATACCAACTGCCACCTACTTTACCATGTTCTACGAAGTACTGGATCTGGTAGTCCAACAGTCAACATCGTACTGAATTATCTGGTAGTTGCCCCAGCCGACTGATGCTTCCAAGTGGTCGTGGATGCTGAGTACGAAGAGCTGTGCTGAGCGGTCTGGTAGTATGGTTCAGTGGCAACGTCACAGCATTGTCGAGCTTGATCATAGTTGATATCACCGTGGCCGCGTTTCTAATAGATCACGAGCTGGTCTGATAGTCTGGTAGTCCCTTTTCTTCGTGATCTACGAAAAAGCTGCACACAAAAACTGAGAAGAGGTCTACCGATAAGTGATGAAAGAGGTAGAGGTCGGACGCTGGCCATCTAGCGAAGGAAAGGCTGTACCATGTGTGATGACCACTGGAATGCTGGCCTAAGTAGTCTCGCGAGGACAAAAATCTTACGGAACGACAACCCAAGCCATCAACAAATGCACCAGAACTTCAACAAGAAGGCACCGGGGAATACCGACTCAGCACTGCGGCGACAATAGCCAACATTCCAGCGACGGCACAAAACAATTCCGAGGGACATGCACGGGAAAGGAGGGAGCACAGGATACAGGTGTTTGCAGAGCTCTGATTGCAGCTATTCTGATCCCTACGAGGCCACTAGCTCTTCGCCCGGACATCACCGCGTTTGCTCAACCACCATCCCCGCCGTAACGTCCAGCACCGACGCCACTACCAGCTCCCCTCCACAAACCCACATACCATGGTCAGGCTAATAAGATCAGATTGAATGCTATATACCCAGATCATGAAAAACACATACCGTGGAGATGTCCTTGTCAGTCTCACTTGAGCGAGATCCTGAGCTTGTAGACATAGCATGTGTCGGCGTATGTGAGGCCGGTGAGGACTCCTGGCGTGACTTCACATGCGAAGCGAGCAGGTGAAGCGATGCGGTGGAACATAGACGGCAGAGCCACATATCCCTTGTGACAGGCGGAAGTCGACTGCATCGACATGTGAATGTACAGCTTCCTTTTGAGCTTGTGGTCGTAGAGGCGGTAAGAGGCGGCGATAAGGTTATACTCGTCGCGGTTGGCAGTGTATTCGAAGGTAAATTCTGCAGGCATTTGCTCGTCTGAGAACAATGTGATGGCTTTGTCGACAGTATACCAGGAGACGGCGGGCTGGTTGGTCTCGCAAGTGACCGCGGATGTGAAAGCTTTGCCTAATTTGACCATGTCCACGGTTGTAGGATCGTCCGGGATGGTATAATGAAACTTCGGCTCAGAGAGGGCGATAGATGGGTCGATACGGCCGATCATGGCGGCGCCAGGACCAACTGTTGAGGTCCAGTAGATGTCGGTGATGTTCGCATTGTATCCCGGAAGAATTGAGGTAGGCGGCAGGGCGAGGGCGACTTCTCGACCGATGCGACGGGCTAGGAGATCAGGATCAAACGTACCAGCTTCGACAGTGAAGTCCTCGAGGGCATACAGGCCACCAATAGCCACGAAAAGGCCTGTAAGGAGCAGCTTCATGAGCAAGTTGCAAGGCTTGGAAGCCTGAGTGATGTTGATCATTGTGACGATATCTCGTGACGAGTGGTGTAAAGATATCGAGATGACTTGTCGAAGGTGATGAAGCTGCTAGTAGTACGTGCTTGTCGTGAACGAAGGAGTAGCGGATAAGAGATGCTTGAGCCAGAAGATCGGACGGCGGAGAGGTTGTGTATATATACCAGGTGCCAAGAGTCTGTGAAGGCGGTAATGTAGAGGCTGTAATGTGAAGGGAGTAATGTGAAGGCAGGGGTATTGTCATCGCATGTGAATGAGAATGTGAACAAGGAGCAATGAAGCTGAGTGAGCTTTTGTGACCATTGTTTGCCACGGTGTCTGCCAATTGATACCACACAAGCAGAGGTTGATTGACTTCACTAATCTCTTGTGACAGTCTCAAACAAACTAGCGCAGGCAGCAAACCTAATTTGGTTTTACGACTGGCATGTGCTGCATTTGCAGTCTCTCCGTGCAGTCGCTTCGGAGCAAGTGAGTGAACCTGTCTCGCGTGTCAGAGTCTTTCGGGAGGCAGTTGTGGTACAGAGACAATAGCAACATTCAAGGAAACAAGCGGTAGCAAGTTCTGACCCATCAGACTTGCCTTTTAGACCGTCATCAAGTCTATTGACAAGTGGAGACTGAATGTTCAATGCAGGCTACCGAGAACCATAGTTCTGGCAACACATGACAGTTGGACTCTCCAGCCACCCCAGTCGACTCTCAGCAGTATCTGTGAAAGGGAACATTTGCTCCCCCTCATCATCATGGGGTGATTGGCAAGACTTGAGCGCATAGGAAAAGATTATTCACCTTCTGTGACCATGACTCTAAGCAGCCATGGCTGTGAGAGCTTGAGTACCCTTCGTCTTCCTAACCTCCATCTTCGCTGTGCGTGCGCCAAATTGAATCTGCGGAACGATCAGTGACTATTCGATAGGAAGGATGGTGGCACATACAGCTCTCTTTTTTTCTTGCGCCACGCCAGGCATGTCCAGCTTCACAGCAAGGCTTCTGATTATCATCTTGGCCGGGTCAAGTGGAGCGCCGTGATCGTCCACCGGCAAAGGTGCAATCCCAAACCCACACTTCTCAAATAGAGTCGCCGAGAGAGCCCATTTTACTAACGACTCGTCCAGAAATGGGTAACGAGCTTCCTTTGCCCAGTGAGAGATGACACGGTCGTCCCTGCCTAGATTGCGCTTCCCAAGTCGAGAGATGTCCAATGCTAGCTCATCTTCTAAAGCATTCAACCCGCCCCTTGAGTATGCCGTAGCGTGCCGTGTGTACCCTGCAAAGAGCTCGTCGGCACCAAGACCAGAGAGTAACACTCTGGCGCTTGTTTCATACAGCGAGTCGTCTTCAAGCAGCCCGATCCCTCGAGCGGCGAAATATAAAGCTGTTGCTATACTCAAATCCATTTCAGTATTGTGCGGGCGGATCAGCGCAATGACCTTAGGTCTGTGCTTGAGGAACTCTGTGTAGGGAACGTTGACTTTGACCAGATTCCAGTTTCGACCGGGACAGCTAGACTGGAGCTCTTTCAAAGACGTCAATGCGGTCTTCCGATCCGGGCATTGCTCATAAGGAGATTCGCCTGCGACTTTATGCTGTCGATGCACGCGAGGGTTTTCGAAGGCAACGTTGAGAAGATCAATTGGTTCATTTAGGTTGATGATGTCGTGAGCGAATCGTGCCAGCATGGTACAATCAATGCCGCCGGAAAAGAGGACCGCAACCTTCGCCAGTCTGGTATCAAGCTGAGGTGGATGTGCTGGAACCATTTCTGGTATAGTGCAGAGTCGTGACTGGAGTGCATCGTGGAGTAAGTGGTGCAGGCAGTCTATGGGATCTATTGTCCCGTTGGCAGCATGATGGACATCGAGGTCGGCTATGGGCTTTCGTTGCAATTCTAGCTCGCATGGCGACTGGTGACTTGTTAGAGAGGTAATTCGTAGAACAAAGATGTACATACCGTCGATCGCGATGACCGGCCTCCATCTGACGTGCAGCGATATGCTGACTTTCGCAGATCAAGATCTGAACCGACATCAAGATCAACCCAATAGACACCGTCAGCCTCGACTTCCGCCCAACCCTCCTCATCGTCAGGAGTGCTGCTGAACACGAGACCTGTGTGTGTGCGTCTACTTAGTAAAGATCTCCTTCCAAGAAAATCTCGACCACAGTATATCCGTCGGTAGAGGTGATCGTAGTAAGCGAACGCATATGGACCCGCGTATGCAGACAAAGCCTCAGAGATGGCCAGCTCAGGGGTCTCGTCTCCAGCATTCCATGAAGTCGCGCAGACGTAAGACAGGAGGTCGAACACATGAGCCGAGTCGCTACCCCGAATTGGAGTGCTGGCAAACGTCCAGGCTTCACCGTTCCAGCAAAGGAATGACGACGAGGAAGTGTCGGACTTGCCACTACTTGACACAGGCTGCTTTGTGATCTGATTACCTCGCAAAGACAAGACTGAGCCGAGACATGATAGGTGTATACTAGTGTTCGCTGTTGGGAAGTCGCCTTGGTATCGAGGGGTCAAGGGAGAATCCTGCCGGCTGGCCGCTTCTTGACTCTTCGGTTCGATCCTGAAGTGGATTTGTTGTTGACTATCAGGTCCCCTTTGCTTGAGAAGACTTTGGATTTGAGCGCTCGGTGACTGCTCAGTTTCCCTGTCAAGGGCCAGGAAAATGCCACACATGGTGATTCGTTCTGGCCGAGTGAGGGGAAAGATCCATGCTGTCGTGGCAGGAAGCCCAGTCTATATTTTGCGGCGTCCGGGAGGGCAAGAGACTAGACTTGCAAGGGAGCATGTACGACCATGACCATGCATACAGATCCCATGTTCCGAGCCGGTGAACGGCAGATAGATTAAAAGCAGCGTGTTGTCAAGCTGCAATTGGTCTGTCCCAATTTCCGCCGTGCATTTCCAGCCGCAGAGCCGCATCGTCAAGTCTTGCTCTTTTCCAGCACATTGAAACGCCGACCCATGACCATTAGCTTGCTGTCGAGGTTCATTCTCTCTTCAACTGCCCCTCCTTTGATCAACAAGCTCGATTCTTCTTGAATACAGTGGCGTCATATGGACGCCGAGTCCTGCCTCGACTTCCACCAAAATCGAGCTCGGATCGACCTATGCAAGCAGTAATCAGCAATTCCCTTTTATCACAAGGCTGCGCATGAGCAGTCTATGTCAGCAACAGATGCACGAGATGAAGGCGCGGAGGAGAGACGGCTAGATGCAGAAAGAAATATGAGCGACGACGAGACACCAAAGCCGGCTTATACCTTGAAGGACACCACAGCCCAGCCAGAAGATGTGAAAGTCGGGGATCGGTCAGCTGCCGATGCATCAGTGGTGAAGCAAGATGGACAGACGCCCTTTGGCTCGAAGGACGAGCAGGGTGAACCTGCGCTGGACTCTGCGGAACTTGCAGTAGATCACGAGACTCGAGAGAGCCAGACGAGCGAGCCGGGAGAGGCGAGGGAGCCGGCAGTGGAGAGCAAATCGGCAAATGAGGCAGGCGCACCGAGCAGTGAGATAGTGGGCTCACACACGCCGAAGCAAACTACGCAAGGGGAAGACACTTCTCCGGCCTACAGGGACAAGCCGCGAATGAGCTCTCCGCCCCCACCCTCACCACCACCAAAAGATGCTTCACTGTCTAAACTAGCAGCTGGAAAGCAGCCAGAACAGCAGGACTACGATGAGAAGCACCCGCCAGAGGACGATTCGGTGGCGGATCCGCAACCCGGAGCCGACAATGAGGATCAATCGGAAATTCAGAGTATCATGGATCAATTCGAGGAAGAGAGTAAGGCGTTGGGCAAGGACGAGATCATGTCACCGCGGCTGGAGATGGCATCGCCTGGCTTCTTTCCTCCGCGGGGATCTAGTCTGGAACCAGAGTCACAAGGATCGCCAACATCACCTTCATTGCGAAGACCAGCATCTCGAGACAGCTATAGTTTTAATGCTTCAAAGGCGCGCCCACCTTCTTTATCGGAAGGCATGCCACCTCCGCCACCTCCAGCGTCAGAAAAGCCGGATGCTTTACCGCCACAAAGTCCGGGAGGAAACTCCGTCTTCCAACCTCCTCCGCCGTCTCCTGATCCGGAACCGGCACTCCCATTTGATTTTCACCGCTTCCTCGAACAACTACGACATCGGACAGCAGATCCGGTTGCGCGCTTTCTACGGTCCTTCTTGAATGAATTTGGCAAAAAGCAGTGGCAAGTCCATGAGCAGGTCAAGATTATATCCGACTTTCTCGAATTCATCGCGAAGAAGATGTCGCAGTGTGAAGTCTGGCGGACGGTGTCTGATGCTGAATTCGATAATGCTCGAGAAGGTATGGAGAAGCTGGTCATGAACCGCCTCTACTCACAGACCTTCTCACCTGCCATCCCACCTGTTGAGACTGTGGTACGCAGCGGTTCGAGGCGTGCAAAAGCGCAAGCAGCCGCTTCGAACGGGCCTGGACGTAGAGGACAACACCAAGAGGATGTAGAGCGGGATGATGTTATCGCACAGAAAATACGGATTTACGGCTGGATACGGGAAGAGCATCTCGACATACCATCAATCGGCGAGAAAGGCCGTAAATTTCTTGCCCTCGCCCAACAGGAGCTGCTCAAGATCAACAGCTACCGCGCTCCTCGCGACAAAGTCATTCAAATCCTTAATTGCTGCAAAGTCATTTTCGGCTTCTTGAAAAACAACAAGACTGACCAGTCCGCCGACAGCTTCGTCCCACTACTAATCTACACCGTCCTCAAAGCCAACCCCTCCCACCTGGCCAGCAACGTACAATACATCCTCCGCTTCCGCAACCAAGACAAACTCGGCGGCGAAGCAGGCTACTACATCTCCTCCCTAATGGGCGTCATCTCCTTCATCGAAACGCTCGACCGCACCAACCTAACCATCTCAGACGAAGAATTCGAGCGCCACGTCGAAGCCGCCGTCTCCGCCATCGCCGAAGGCCACCAAGCAGAAGACTACGAGTCCAAAACCTCCCTCGCCCCTAGCGCCCCCACCCACGCACCAGCAAACCAAGAGCACTCCCCGCTCCTCGCCTCCCTAGCTGAAAAATCCGCCCCTTCCCGACCAGAAGTCACCCCGCGCAACAGCATGGACGCCGAACGCGCCCTAAGCAGCACACCCCGCCGCAACCTTTCCAACCGCCTCCCTCGCACCTCATCCGACACCGGCCCGGCCCCGTCGCAGTCCTCGACCTCCTCCACCGGCGCAGAAGACATCGCGACCGGCCTCCTCCGCACCATCCAGAAGCCCCTCAGCGGCATAGGCCGCATGTTCAGCGACGAGGACAAGCCGCCGCCACAACCGCCACGGCCACAGAAGAGTCCGACGAGAGGAGGTGCAGGATATCCCGGCCAGGGCCAGGCGTCGCAGCTGGCGTCGAGTGGCGAGAAAGGGCAGCAGGCTGGCGCGAGGGAGGACCGCGAGGTGTTGCGGATGTTCGCGGGGAGTAGGAGGGGGTTGTCAGGGCAGGGACAGGGGAGGCGGAGCGAGGACGGGCGGGGAGAAAGGGGGTTGCATGGTGTACCTTCGGGCCCCGGGGTAGGGGAGCATGAGGCTGCTGTGAGGCAGGCTAGTGCTAATGAGGCTGAGGCGGCGAGGATTAGGAGTGAGGAGCATCGGGTTGTTGTTGAGTGAGTCTTTTCTCTTCCTCCTTCACCCTGTCCGGTTGCTTGGGATTGTGTGAGGTTGGGTTTGTGATACTAATACTTGGGTAGGACGCTCCAGGGCATGTTTCCTGATCTGGACAAGGACGTGATTAGTGATGTTGTGAGGATGAAGGAGGGAAGAGTCGGAATGGCGGTCGATGCTTGCTTAGCATTGTCCGCTGGATGAACATTCGCGAGGGATTGTCTTGTTCGTTGCATGGTGGGAGCAAGTTTGCAGATACCAATACATTAGCGTCACACATGAGCGCGCGAGCAATGCGGTAATGACGAATGAGAAGCGATTTCGTATATTCATGATATCTTGTTGTGGGTATATATAACTTCTTTCGAAACCAGCTCTCATCAACCGCGTTAGATCCACGTACCATGTACGCGTGTAGCGGTCTACGACAATCCCCTTGACAAATTCTTTACATGCTCTGCTTAGCCAAGCGAGAGTTGCCTGGCAGCAAGCTGGTCGTCAGAACGCATCCCAGCGTAATACCACCAGCCAGATACAGAATCCTGTTGATCGATGGGTTGTCTCCACCCAAACCTGAATCCGGAATCAGGCTCTGCGCCGTAAGGGGTGCGATGATACCGAACAATCGACCCCAGAAACTGGCCACACCGCAGGCTGTACCTCTGATGGGTGCAGGAAAGACTTCCGGGGTCCATCCGTAGAGTACGGCATTGAACATGCTCTGGAAGAAATACTCCATTACGTTCAAGCCGATGTTGCTCGCCTCATCGTTTACGGCAGAGAAGATGAAGATACTGGTTCCCATAAGAGCCGATGAGATTACCATGGTCCATTTACGTCCGACAGCGGGGACACGGTACATCATGGCGCCTCCTACGACACCGACGATACCTGGCAGGTAGATGTACACGTAGGACCGATATGTCTGGCGCAGTGAGATGTTGAGCGCGCCGTTTTTGATGGCAAGTACGGTAGGCAGGTAAGTCCCGGCAAGAGTGAATCCCCAGTAGTCGCAGATGTAGGTGAGCCAGACCAGGATCGTCAATCGAGTCATCTGCCACCCCTTGAAGAGCAGAGCATAGCGGTAGAGCTCGAGCTTCAGCTTGGCGCCCAGTGACAGTGAGAGCTGCTTCGCGCCGGTACCCAGAAGCTCTGTACCAGAAGCTGTGGAGCTGTGGTCGTTCGTCAACGACTCGAAGTGTGCGAGGGTCACGCCGCATGAGCGCTTGTTAAACTTTGCGATGTACTCGAGTACTTCAACAGCCTTTGCATCCTTTCCACGATAGAGGAGAAACTTGGGAGACTCCTTGAAGCGGAAGACGACAAATCGCAAGAAGAAGACAAAGAGGGTAAGAGCGCCAAGGGTGAACATGAGATATCTCCATCCCATGTTATCAGCGCGAGAGCAGCATGGTACACCCGGTGGAGTATTATTGCATGATTTCAGCGCGCCAGACTCACTGAAGTTTGGCGAGCAAGAGTAGGTCGGAATATATGCATAAGCGAACGCGCTGCACAAGACGACACCTATGGGCTGGAAGATGGACAGAAGCGCAAGGAGGAAGCGTCGGTTCTGTTGCTTGTCAGACACGGCCTCCATGTGCTGGTCACTCTATGACGAACCTGGGGAATGAACTCGAGACAAATAGTCGTGTCAATCGGAATGTTACCGCCAATGCCAAACCCGGTGAATGCAGTCACCACCAGAAAGGAGGTATAGGAATTGGTTCCTCCTAGACCCAGCCCAAACGCGGCTGAGATCAAACAGGTGAGATTGAAGGCCCATTGACGACCTGAGCAGGCGTTAGCAGATAGCTCTAGAAGAGACCAGACTGTCTGATGCGCCAGAGTACCGACCGATTATGTCAACCAAGACTCCCCACACAAACGCTCCTGCAGTAAGACCCGCGGAGAAAGACGCTGAAATGTTTCCAGATTGATCGGGATTGAAGCCTAGCTCTTGTTCCAGCGGACTCAGCACGAGACCAAATGCCTGTGCCCAAAGCAGATCAATGAGGTATCCGAATCCGCAGAGGAACCAGATGTAGATCTGGTATCTTCCCATGCCATTGTTGTCGATCTCGCGATTGACGAGGACACATTTCTTTTCATACAGAGTGAGGCCCTCAAAATCTGGATCGCCCGCAAAGCTGGCAGTGTTCACATCTGCCCTCGGCGACCCCGAGTCGACCGACTTTTTCTCTTGTGACATTTTCAGGAGGCGAGTTGAAGAGGGGGAAGACGGTCCAGGCAAGAGAGGATGCGAGTCGTTTTCTAAGCTCTGCCGTCTGCTGTCTGATGGTGAGGAAACAGACGAGGGTGGTGAATGGACTGCCATGCCGGGGGCGGGCAGGGTACCACCTTTATGCAACCAAGGATAGGTTCGTCAATGCGCTGAGCAAGGATTTGACAGAGATCAGCATGTGTTAGCTCGCCTGTCTCTGCATGTTTCCGTTGGACGGGCATGGCTTTTGCTGCCACCAGAGAGCGCAAATCTTCCCCGCTATCGACCAACATCCAGATAGAGTTGCGCCGGATCTGCATCTCTGTCGTCACCGCGCGCTCACTCCGAGCGCCACGTTCCTGGGCAAGAGTTGGTCCAGAGACATGATCTGGCGCTGGTCATTGTAGTCATAGATGGATATTTCTACGAGCGAAACTGATTTCTGTATACACGGTCAAGATAAACAAGAACGGGTATTTTATGGTCTGAGAAGACTCCGCGCCTCGCAAATTCGCTGCTGATCGGCTTGAGCTAATCTACAGAAGCTTGGGCCCTTTTGGCTGACTTGGCGATGCGTTGCCCCACTGTGGTCGGGAGCTTGACAAGCTTACCCTACAAACATTTTTTTCCCATCCTAAATCGAAAGCATGCCGCATGTGTCACTGTCGGGGTTCCTGCTAGGTTCGCTCTTCTGATTTGACTCCGACAACAACCTCAATCTGCCTTGTCGTACTTTGCAAGTCGAGGGCTGTACCCCATGCTTCCTGCGATCCAAGCAGCCAACCCCTGCAGCCGTAAGGGGATCCACCACCTCGCTGGACCTAGAAACCACGCTCCTGGCAGCATCACCGGAGCCGAGTCGGTCACGTGCCTTCATCTGATCAGCTCGACTACCTCTGCATGCTTCCGAGTCAAACTTACTGCATCAGAAGGACCTGAAGAGGATCAAACTTCTCCTTTCCAACGTGGCAGTCAGCGCCGTACAGGAAGATGTCACGGAAGAAGAGTCCGTCAATCGGGTTCGGGACATTCTCTGGTGTCGCTACCATCAATATTGTCGTATCTTCCTCGCAGTCTGGCACAGGCCATGGCCGGTGAGGCATGTATGGAGTTATTTCAAACGGTCCATCCGCAGCTGTAAGTATGGTGTCGTTCAACTCATAACCATGAGTTACACCGATTTTGCCGGACAGCACGTGGAAAGTCTCGGACTGCATCATGTGCAGATGCAAAGGTGGCGCCTGCATTCTAGTCAGTCGTTCTCGTCTGGTGAACTTTTTCTTGTGTCTTGGGAGGACTGACATGGTCGGCGTCTTTGCCTTTGCGGTTCATCGCATGTCCTGCCTTATATGTCGCTCGAACGATAGTACTACCAGCTTCAGTTTTGGTCAGATTCAGAGATGGCATCGAGGCTGACCTTGCATTCCTGTTCTTCCCTGGCTGAATGATCTCTACAATGAAAGCGCCATCAAATGTTGAGAATGGTCCGTACACCACCTGCTCGTCGGCTTGTAGTATCGCGTCGGGATGCATATTATAGACTCTGGTTAAGGGCAGAATCCTAGTCTATACACCGAATCGTCGTGAACTATTGTCGCAAGTCTACGAGAAACCTTCGAAACACAAGGAAATTTGAACTTTTCGTGCCAACAAGTACCGTTGTCTGAGGCTGAAGAATGAAGGTCAGTGCCATCCGGTATAAGCACTAGCAGGAACCTTATTCTAACCCACCCATTTCATTCCGCGTTTGCATACAGAAACGAGTTGCATGTAAATCTACAACTATAGTACAGTATCATCGCGGTCATGCCCTCGTTTTCTTCATCAGATAGTCGCCCCCAAGCAACATGCTTGTTGCTCCATATAAACCTCTGCAAATCCAAAAGTCCTTGACTTTGCCCTTAGCCCGTTCGCTCATGCTATTCCTCCTTTTCTCTAGCTCATCTGTGGCGGAATTCTTACACACTTTGTCGTATACCGAAGGCAGAGTCCCTGCTCTATATTTCTGTCTCAGCATATCATATCTTTCCTTATCGTACACCCGCCAGAACTCCTCCTCCGTATAGTACGCCTGCGCATACAGACACTTCAACCCATGCAATTCTCTCGTCCTCTTTTCCAAGTCCCGGTTCTGCTGTACAAACTTGGCAAGCTTCTTGCTGCCTTGTCCCCACATGCCGATGTTCATGATCCGATCTGGTATGGTAGGGTCGTTCGGCTTCAATGGCCACTCGTGCTTCAACAGCAGAGGACATAACCATAGAGGGTAGATGCCAATCTCCTTTTGGATGTAAGAGACAAAGTCCGAGACATGCTTGTATGGTACGCTGATATCCTGCATGATGTACTGATTCATCAGTCCTGCTTTCTGGCCTGCATGCATCATCTTTCCAGGCCGGAAGAGCGAGTCGCCGAGCCATCTCGAGAACCTGATGTTGTGCACGTAGAAATAGTCGAGTGCATGTTGACCCGTCCAGAAGCAAGCGCGGTCATATCGGAAAAGATAGTCGTACGTCGGGATCAACTCCGAGTGTGTCCG
The DNA here is from genome assembly GCA_007556505.1 of Elsinoe australis. Classification (NCBI taxonomy): domain Eukaryota; kingdom Fungi; phylum Ascomycota; class Dothideomycetes; order Myriangiales; family Elsinoaceae; genus Elsinoe; species Elsinoe australis. The sequence continues at coordinate 1,523,331 of SWCS01000001.1, forward strand.
AGGCTGGTGCTTGTCGAGGTCTCCTGCTGTAGATGTACTATCAGTCCGGGCATGCCCCTTCTCGCTTTCCGCCTCACTTCCCGCCTCCAATAAACCATTCACTACGTTCTCAGCGTGCATATAAAACCAATCATCCCCTCGCCTCGTGAACCGCTTGACCTCCTTCCCCTCACCCCCATCCGTAAATCTTCCTACCATGACCACTCCCCTCTCCTCCCCAAACAAGATCCCATCCAAGAAGCCCACGCTCGCATCGTCAGTCACCCTCTCCATATCTCTCACCGCCTCCTCCGCCCCCCTGACCGGCAAATAGCTCAACTCGACATACTTCTTCGCCTCCACCAACCTAACCTCCAACAAAGTCAACACGCCCAACGTCCCATAACTCCCCGCCGCACCTCTCCACAAATCAGCATTCTCCGTCTCGCTCGCCTTCGTCACGCTCCCGTCCCCCAACACAATCTCAAAACTCACCACAGTGTCGTCGAACACGCCATGTCGAAACGACGACGACTCCCCGCCCGTGCCAGCGAAGCACCCGCCGACAGTGATGGTCGTGAACTCAGGTACCACGGCCGGGACGAGGTTGTGCGGCAGACTGGCGGTCACGAGCGAGGCCATGGAGACGTTGGGCTCGACGAGGGCGGTGCGGCGCGCCGGGTCGACGGAGAGGATGTTGACGAAGCTGGACGTGTCGACGGACGTGTCGGGTGAGTACTGCACTTTGCGGGTCGAGGTCGTGGAGCCATGGTAGCAGCGGAAAGGGATCTTGCGGTCGTGGAAGGAGCGCACTTGCGTGGCGAGGGAGGTGACGCGGGTGTTGTGGTCGTCCATTTTTGGGAATTAGGGACTGGGAGCATATAATGGGGTTTGATGGTAGATACAATTATGCATGGAGATTCTATTTGATTTTACATGTTCGATGTTCTGATGGTACATCCAAATGCAGGGAGTGATGTTGTCAGCAGTGACGTGGTCCTCTTGGCCGCATTTCCCGGCGTGCACAGGGGTCTGGCGGACATCAGACTTTCACTCTATAACAACTTTCTGGCAGAGTCAAAATGTAGCTGCCTGGCAGTATTGGACGGTAGCATGTTCTCAGAAATGCAGATCACATGCACTGATCAGGTTTCGAGCTTCACGACGGCGATTGCTGCGTCGTCGTCGTCGTCCACCAAGCGTCTTGGAAAGGCTGAACATGGACAAAAGCGGTAGCAGGCAGCACTGTTTGCCACGAATGATTATCTCTGTCCAAAAAATAACCATTTTGGCATAAGTACCACAACACGAATCACCATAGCTTATGCCGCGATCCTGGAGGTGCCCGGCGAAGAAAGCGCGTCGTCACAGTCTACGATATACCTTACAGCTTATGACTGTTAAGACACCTGTATGAGTCGAGTCGAGACGGTGTTCCTGCAGCCACATTGGAGCCTCAAGCTCATCGAAATTGGCCTGATGCTAACTGCGCCGCTTTACTTTCAGTATCTGTACACAACTTTGCTCTGCGTGGTATTTCCACTCATCTATCACAAGAAAGATATCTAACCAGGCATAGACATCGTGCATTTCTGTCTGTAGACAGATCTAGAGGACCTACGAATATCCAGTCAGTCGGCCTCAAAAAGTCGGATTGCATTTACGAAAAGCCCTCCTCAAGGACTAGTAATTTGTGCCTTCGGACTGCTGCGCTTCCGTGGGGAGCACATCGATTCTGGCGCCGGGGTCCACGCCCCGACAGTAATGGTCACAACTTTGGAATGTTCGCCAAGGGGGAAATTCTTCAATTGAAGAGGAGAATAGATGATAAGATAGCCATGCTATGCCGTGGAATCGAGGAAGCCATCAGAACACCTCGCTGATCACATGCAAAAGACCCGAACGCCGGCTGATGATCTCCCCCACCAACCCTTCCCGTCCTAGCTGCCTCGTCCGGGCCCCACGGCAGCGCTCTTCCCTGCACATCCCCCACGCAAACCGTTAAAAGCCACTCTGACCACGAACGTCACATCCTCATAATACCGCGTCCTTTCCCTCACTGCTCTCAGCTGCCTGCAGGCATGCCATGGCACAGGAAACCCCACGCACTTGTTTTTCGTCCCGTTCTTCCTGGTACGCAACAATGTCCTCACCCCCGACCCACCACACGCTGGCCAAGACAATATCCATCACCGTCTGGACTTCGAGGCCTGTTCGTGGCGCGTAGACCATCATGAATGTCTCTGGCACAAAGCGTGTCATCCATCCTCCTCTTGCTAAAGGATGGCGCTCCCCCCATCCCCGCTCGATGCACAGGGCGACGTCTGCTGGGTGCAATGTCAGATGCAAAGAGCCGTCGGACGGGTGGACATGGCAGACTTCTCCGCCTCGTTTTCTGTTATGAGCTGGCCGGATCGCTACCAGGGCGTCGTTGTGCTTCTCGAAAGGTGATGTGCTGATGTTCAACCGTGGGTTCGTTCGAGCAAGGTCATCAATGGCGGCCGTGGTCTGCTCATAAGACTTGGCTGTTGCGAACGAGTCCAGCTGGCGTTGAGGCGCGAGTCCAGCTACGGTAGGTCTTGGTCCCACACGATGTGGTAGTGTGCGAGTAGAGAGGTACCCTGACTGCTGAGATGGCTCCATTGAGAGCTGGGGCGGGTCCAAGGGGTTTCGCAGGCGGAAGAGGGCAAGCAATTTGAGTTTCAGATATCCTGGGATTGTGGAAGGAGTACCACCGGGACCCAATGCAAGAAAGGCATGGTAATCAAGGTAGGTGATTCGAATGACAGCTAGGAGCAGAGAAAAAGACGATAGAAGGATGAGTATTTGAAAGTATTGGCTGAGCAGAGCAAAAGCATCATGCATGATAAGGAAACGAGAAGACTTGTCCATGGACTCCATAATGACAATGCCACCCTTACCAAAGAGATAGTTCTGACCGAGAGTATAGCAGAGGAGAGCACACGGGCAGGTATACATAGTCTTGAGCGTGGGATGTTTGGCTCTGCTAAATGGGAGATAGCATTTCCAGACACGGTCCTCTTTTGCCAATAATCTCATAGTTGCCTCACAAAGTGCACATTTTATTTCCAGCTACTTAGCCTTGTGACCCTGACCTAACGGCCATTTCCTGGATGAACCAAGCCCTTGCCGTGTTGCTGCAACCACGCTGCGCCATACGAAAAGAAATTGACTGTCTTCCCCCACTCGCGGATTGTTCTTTCCAACAGGCTTCGGGTTTGCGGTCAGAAATGATGCCACAACCCGTCACATCATTCACACATCTCGATTCTGAGATAACACAAATCCATACCGCTTTACTCAGTTGTGGTAGTACACGAATAAACGAAGTCAAGGAGATTGGTTCCAGACTTTACACAAGTTACGCTGGTCTAGGTTTCACAACCCCTCTCACCTGACACAAGCCTCCAGTCCACGTCCGCGAGGGATTCACTGGCCACAAGAAGAAGCTCTGGCCAGGGACGTTGCGGCAACCCCCACGCGAACCAACAAATATTTGCATAGCGTATGCAGGGATCTGCTTTGACATCCTGTGGGAGGTACTAGTTGCAGAGTGAGGCTGATGGTCTCCGCGGATCCGGACAAGCAGTCACGAGTGCTCGCGCGCCTCGAAAGGAAGCGAACAATGATCACCTGTCCGCTAAGCACAGTCATGACACTGCGCATTTGCGTTACCCAAGACGAGGTATGCCAGAGATGTCATTTGCAGAACACCTACACTACAACTTCCGACTCTTGACCAAGTTACTCTTGATACCACTCAGCTCACCACCGTACCCGCCTCGCCCCTCACCACCCTTATACGTCGGCTTCATACTCGCCAACTTCTTCTTCTTCTCATCAAACTTCTTCCTCTTCTTGACCCTCGGGTTTCTGTTCTCCTTCTTCCGATGCGGCGTCAGTCCCTTATTCTTCTCAATCGCATAACTGATCTTCCGCTTCCCGTCCTCCCCAACCACTTCCTGCTCCACCACCCTCCCACCATTCAAAATCGCCTCTTTCTTCGCAGCAGCAAGCGATTCCTTCTCCTCCTTCCTCGCCTTCTTCTTCCCGCTGATGAACTGGTAGTAGTCCCCTTCCCCATCCTCCGCGTCCTCCCTGATAGCCTTCGCCTGCGCCTCGTCCTCGCTCCCGCTCTCCCCGCCCAGATCCGCGCCCGGATTGTCCCGCCGTCCCTTCTTCGCCGCCTCGGCCATCAGCCGCGCCTGTCTGTCCCTCAGCCTCTCGCGGTACGGAATGTCGTCGTCGCCACCGGCCGACCTGCCCGCAGCGCCCCGCTTGTTGCTCTTCTGCGCGATCTGAGAAGTGTAGAAGCGCAATGATTTGCGCTTCGCCGCCTTATCCGCCAGTGCCTTCTCGGATAGCTCTTCCTCGCCAAAGTCCGAGTCGTCGTTGGTCGTACCGTTGGTCTTCACTGCTACTTTGGCGGCCTTGCGTGGTTTTCTGGCGAGCAGGTCGTCCAGGTCGGCAAGGTCGGCCTCTGCTGCTGCCATGCGCTCGGCGCGTCGGGCTTCCTCTGCTCGTTGTACCGCGAGTGCGGCCTTCTCTGCTCGCGTCTTGCGGCCGCGGTCGCGGCGGCGCGGAGCGGCGGTGACCGTGCTTGCGGCTGGTGCTGCAGCGGCAGTCTCTTCCTCGTCTGATTCCCATTCTGAATCGTCCTCTGGTAGGTCTTTTACTTGGTGCCATAGTGAACGAACAGAGAGTAAGCTCTCCATGACGGGATGTTCGCGAATTGCTGTCGCTGAAATGGCGATTGTGCCGATTGGTGAAGTGCTTGACGTAAGTAGAGCGAAGTACATGGCCAGAGTCGCAAGATAGGCCGAAGCAGCACGCTGTTTGGTCTCCAGAACGCTAGCTGGGCCATCGTTGTAAACTTGACCGTCCCTTGAGACTTTTGGACTGCCTTGCTTCAGCTCCTTCTGGATGCCAGCCAGCTCCTCTCGCAGCTCCAAGAATTCCTTGCTGAGTGGCTCGAACTCGGGGTATCTCGACTTGAGCAGCTTTAATCTCTCTGCCGGTCCCATTTCGTCCGTCACTTTAAGCTGCGGCAGTGCTTCCGTAACTGTCTGACTCTTCTTTCCTGCCTTCTCCAGGTCCTTCTTGGTTTCACCCGTCCATTCGTCTTCATCAAAACCGTAGTCCGCAGCCGTGAGTGCCTCGAGTTGTTTCTGCTGCAGTCGCTTGGCTTCAGCTTCCTCATCAAGCGCGTCCTGTTCCGTCTCCATCTGATCCGCGCCATAGTAGTCCTGCTTCGAATCGCCCCACTCATTCAGTTCATCCTCTTCATCCGCCGCCTCTCCGTCCTCCTCATCGGACCGGACAGCACGGCGCTGCCTCCCATTTGTGACAGGTCGCTCTTCATCGGATTCGTCCTCGTCTAAGTCTTCTTCGTCGTCTTCATCCGAATAGCCAAGTACCTCCTCGTCCGAAGCCTCGAGAAATTGTTCTAGGCTATATGTTAGACATGCTGCAGTACCAGTAGCCCGCAGAAAACATACCGCCCTCCCTCAGCTTCCTCGCTCTCTTATCTGCTGGCGCCTCGTCTAGCAAGACCTTGTCCCGTCCGATCTGGAATTCGTCGTCCGACCCCGCCACATCTTCGTACGAGTCGACATTCAGTCGCACCCGCTTGTTGAAATCCTCTTCTGGAGCTGCTTTGCCCTTTGATGAGCCGGGAGCCTTCCTCTTCTTCGCCATTTCTGCTTATGGTATCGAGAGGACTGTGTTCGGGAGTGAGAAGGACAAACTCCGCAAGCTTGCGGTCAAAATTTCTTGAGATGCATGACTCGCTTTCAACCGCGAGTCATTCACTTAGGGCCCCCCAACTACACATTAGTGGAACACCATCATCTTGCTCCGACATGTACGCGGCACTGGATCTAGATCACCTTGAAGTCCGAGGGAGACTGCAATGTCGGATATCACGATGCGTTGTGGCACTGAGGAAGCGTGAAAATGAATCTCGATCAACGAAGGCATTGACAACAACGTACAAAATCAGCAGCCAGTCCAGGCGCATGGACGAAATCGATGGTGAAGCAATTTGCATTCTACCCATCTTGTGCTATAAAATCCCAGACACCCTAACTCGGTATGTACAATCTGAACCATTTCCTCCGATTCACATTCAATCCTCTCAAATTCTTTCTCGAAATACCAGTCTAGCCCACGATACCGAAGTGAGGGTTCCTGCGAACGAACTTCATCTTCTTGACCTCAGGAGCAGCGCCTGGCGCCTCCTGGATGAGGTTGGCGGCTTCAGTCAGAGCAGTGATGAGGGACAAGATGTCTGGAAGGCCAACAGTCTCGTTGACTCTGGACCAGCCAAGCTCGACAGGGAGACGTTCGTTCTCTGTGAAATGAATAAGCATACAGCTGACTCGAAGGAACGACCATGGCACGTACCGAAGAAGTAGTTGACAAGAGCACGAGGAGTCGTGACAGCCCTCTTGTCACCAAAGGCGACGACGGGAGCAAGCAACTCTCCAACACTGAACCCTTCCGTCACGTTAGTGAACTTGTAGGTCGGGTTGAAGGCCTTGGACTGCAGCATGCGGAACATTCTCGCGTTGGCGAGCTGGAACCTGTCGAGTGTCTCGTCGGTGAAGTATTGCTTTGTGGTGTCGTACACCGTCTGATTGAATTCGAACTGGTTGCCGAAGTAAAAGTCGCTGCGACTGTGGAGGGATGGTCAGGCACGACAGTGGTGTGAGGGTTTGATATGCTTACCTGAGACTGGCGTCGTGCTCGAGGAGGTTGTGGGGCTGGAGCTGCTCTCTAGTGCTGTGTTAGTGATGACTTGACGCGTGGAGCTGCAAACGGAAGAGACTAACAGAGTGAAGAATGTCGCGTTAGGCTCAGGGTTTACGCCAATGGCCTGGTCAAACATGACGTCGGTGAGAGCATTCTCAAAGTTCAAGGCGGTCGACAAGGCGTGGTAAGCGTTGGCCCTTGTGATGTTCCTGCCGTCGCGTGGAAGGAAGCCGTGGTTGGCCAAGGTGTTCATCATAGGACATGGTCCTCGGACTGCACTGTCTAAGCTCTTGTGTGTGGCGGTGGAAGATGGGCATATCTACCTTCGCCTGGTCCAGCGGGGGCCCAGTGGGTGAAAGAGCCTTGAGCATAGACTTGGGCGCAGCCCAGTGCAACACTCAGGATGGAGGACTTCATGTTGACTTGTAATCAGTGCAAACGTTTTCCAATGAGCAGACAGAAGGGGTGATTGGATTGGCGACCTTTTACTGAGCCCATGGCTGACATACTTATATATTTGAAGTCTCCTATTCATCTACACTGCAATACAAGGAAAGACTGGTTGAACATGCTGTAAACGAGGAACGATTCTTTGTCTGCTCTGTAAAGACCAGGAAAACGATACTCGATTGGTCCACCGAACGACGAGAAGCACCAGGCAGCGGGCAACGCTCATGGACCAGACCAATCTTTGATATAGTGACGTGCATTTACTTGCCCGTGTAGGCGTAGTAGGGGAAGTGTTCGTTGCGAGCCTCCAATGGCACGACGTGTAATCCGAGTTCATGTGTGAGAATACGAGGGTGTCTAGTGGTGGTCGTTGACGTACATTGGTGCCACGCGGCGCGTTCACAGATAGACAGGATCCCTGTTTGAAACGGGTCCGTTCATGTTGATCCCGACGTAGGGACGAGGTCAATTTCAGCGTCCAACTTGTCGGCGAGCAGAGCCGCCTGCTGTGCAGGGTCCGGCCCGATGATGAGAGTGAAAGTCTTGGAAGTGTTGGTCACTCGCGTAATTTCCAATGGCTCGAGTGGAAAAGTCCAATTCGAGCGGCCGGAATGGCCCCCTCTGCCGATCGCTGCGGTAAGGAGCCTTTGGCCGTCTTGGTCGACCACTCAACGCATTCAATCCGAGCACTATTCGTCGATCCACCGAAGGCCGGGTTTAGCATGGACCTGAAGATCCGTCTACCTGCCCGACGGAGTAACAACGTGCATTCCTGATTCTCCAATTCTTCCAGAAACATCAAATTTTGCTCCAGTTCCGTACCTTAGCTATGCCTTAGTGCTGGCGATCTTGCCTGACTACCAAGGTGTTGCAGCAACAACAATTCTCCATACGAGAATTGGATGGCCTCACCAACATTGTGGCGGTTCTTCTCGTAGTATAAGAATGAAGATGAGTATTGCTGGTATCTGATCACCAAAGCACCATCTGCTCTGTCTCTTGTTTCCTACTACCATCTATTCTATTCATTGCAAAGGCCAGCAACAACATCATTATGCACTCCATCATCACAGTCATCACCGCCCTGTCGGGTCTCTCCACCGCCTTCACCCTTCCTAAGCGCCAGACAACTATCCCTGCTGAGTGCACCAACATTGTCCCTTCCGTCACAATAGACTCTTTCGCCTGGTTCAATTCGACCAATAATCTCGACTGCGCAGGCCGCACAAACTTCGCCCCAGGCTCCACCGTCTGTATCACCCCGGGCCCAGACTCTCAATTGTGCCCAGCCGAGACACGCCCTACGAACAACTCGTGTACCTGCATTCCCATCTGTGCCACCGGTGTGCCCGAACGTGCTCAGCAGCCATACGGCTTCAGCTCTCCAGACACCATCAGCATCTCCATTGCTGGTAAGAGGTCTTGCTCAGCAGCCAACCCCCAGGGTTTCAGGAACTTCCCCATCGGCGAGGGACGTATCGACTGCGGTAACAGCCAGACCTATATCGCCTTCAATGGCAACTCCGACTCCGACACTGGTGTCACTTCTTTCTATGACGTTGATGGTCCGACTTGCAACAGCAAGCGTGCCTACTACTCGGGAGAGCACCCTGTCACATGTGTCAAAGATGCGGGTGGAAACGCCACCTGCACGGCGCCAGTGCCAGTCTCGCTGCCTTTCAAGGGCTTCTTCTAGATCAGATGAGGTGGCAAGGGAAGATACACGACAGGAACGATAAAAGTTAGCTTTTAATGTATACATTTCTTTCAAAGATGTTGGGTTATGCTCTATGCGCAAGAAGATGCTGTAGTGGTCTCGAATATGGATCACACAACTCGTGATACAACAACCAATGAATCGTCTGTGTTTCCGCTGACCCCTGTCACAAGAAGACCGTGCTAATGAAGGACTTGGGATTGGTAGGCAAATGTTTCATTACTGTCCCCCGGATTCCAAGTGCCATCATTGGTTCGTATAGATACGAGACCACTCCGTTCTGCCGCTAAGCAGCTCGTCCGTTGTTCGATCTTCTGGCGTCGACCAAAGATCCACATCCAAGGTCTACAATCCATGGACTGCGCCGCGTCAGGGGAGGCCACTGCAGTTCATGTGATCACTTTGAAGATCGCAATGTAATGTCTGTACTCGTACTTGAGCAATGGGAGAGGGGACTTGGGTCCCGGTATGACTCGACAACGAGAGTAGCATGATTCATGCTTCTCCTGCGACTCGGGCCTGGCCTTGGCATAAAATTGGCCTGAACTCAGCTTACACTGTCAGCAACGCGTCCGATTGCTGAATCAGTACACACGCCCTTGGACTGCAGCAGGCATTTCAAGGATGCTGCAATGATACCAGTACCAGTTAATGCTTATGTCCTAGGCACGTTGGCCGCTGTTCTTGCTGTCTTTACATACGTAGCTTCCGACGTGATGGGTCTATTCCCAAGCAAGAACAAGTTCCCCGTCGAGGGTCGAGTAGGTCAGTGTGTATTCTAGCTGGATATCTACTAATTCGTCCCAGACTGTTGTCCTGACCGGCGGCTCCCAGGGTATGGGAAAAGGTCTTGGCAAGCTGCTCGCACAAAAAGGGGCAAACCTGATCATAGTTGCTCGGAACAAAGAGAAGCTTGAAGCTGCCCTGAAGGAGATATCCGTAAGCTCAGTCACCTGTTAACCCTCACGTCAAGAGATCATGTTCTGATATGACCCTCTCGTAGGCCGAAGCCAAGTCTCCCACCCAACGCTTCCATTATATCTCCGCCGACGTGACCATTCCCGAAGAGAACACGCGCATCCTCGCCGAAGCCACTGCCTGGAACAACGACCAGCCCCCGGACATAGTCTGGGCCAACGCGGGCTCCGCCCACCCGCACCTCTTCGCCGACACGCCCATCACCACCCTCCGCTCCCAAATGGACATCAACTATTGGGGCGCCGCCTACCTCTCGCACGCCGCCCTAAACCTCTTCCTCTCCCCGCGTCCTTCCCCCTCTTCACCCTCCACCTCCTCCTCTCCTCCTCGCCACATAATCATGACCTCCTCGGCCGCCGCCTTCGTCGGCCTAGCAGGCTACGCCCCCTACTCGCCCTGCAAAGCCGCCATGCGCAACCTGGCCGACGCCCTGCGCAACGAAGTAAACCTATACAACGGGGCGCGACGCCGATCCCCTCACCCCCAACTTCCTTCGTCCTCCTCCCCGTCCCACACCACCAGGATCTCAGACCGCGACATCCAAATCCACATCGTCCTCCCCGGCACCATCCTCTCGCCGGGCTTCGAGCAGGAGAACAAAGTCAAGCACCCGGTCACGCGCATCCTGGAAGAGGACGATCCCGTGCAGACGGAGGAGCAGGTGGCGCTCGCCGCGATCAGGGGGTTGGAGCAAGGCAAGTTCATGATCACGACGCAGTGGTTGGTGGGGCTGTTGAGGGTGGGGATGCTGGGGGGTAGTCCGAGGGAGAATGTGGTTGTTGATACGATATTCGCTTGGGTCGTGAGTCTGGTGTGGCTTTTCATGGGGCCGGATTTGGAGAGGAAGGTTTGGGAGTTTGGGAGGAAGAATGGGGTTGGGGGTGGGGAGGGGAGGTAGGGGTGATCTCGTGGGTCACGTGGACAGGATTGAGAGGTGGAAGCTGGGGTATTAGAGATTCATGACTGTTTGCTACTGGGATGGTAATACATAGATGCTTGGACATGGACGTCCGAGTAATACCCAATTTGTCCTTTGAATATCATCCCATAAAACCTGTACAAGTGAGCTGGTTGCTCACTCCTATCACATGCCAATCGTTTCATAGACCAGACAACCTGATTGCTCTACCGTTGATAGTAAGCCTCATAGCCTGGCATCTGCGGATGATAGTACTGCGGAGGCGGAGGAGGAAGTGGCGGTGGTATGACCTGGTAGTGCTGAGGCTGAGGCGGATACTGCACGACAGGCATAGACGGTGGAGGCTGAGACCGGTGACTGGGCTGTATGAGCGCCGGAGCTCCATGTTGGGGGATTGGTGTTGCTGCAACATGCCGCCTATCAAATATGGGCACGCTCTGCGGCGGAGGCGGTGGTGGTGGAGGTGGCACATAATACTGGGGCGTGGGAGGGTTGCGTTCAACTGCTGGACGTGACGAGCGATGCGACGTTTGCACCACAGGCTGTGATGGATCGTACTCCTCATCATCATCCTCATCGTCGTAAGAGAGTTCGACTGTGGCGGGTTGCTTTACCGCTTGCTTCCTGGCCTTCTTGTCCCTAGCAGCACGTTCCCTGCGGGCGGCCTTCTTTTCCTTCTTCGACGACGCTTTGCTCGGCAGTGCTGTTCTATGGGGCGCAAGGTGTTCCGACGTCTGACTGTTCGCAGGCGGGTGCTGGCCGCCAGAGGGTCTTTGATGCGAAGAAATATCAAGACCTTGTTTCCTAGCCCGTTTGGACGGTCTAAGTTGCTGGTGTGAGACTGGTGGGATGGCTGAAGGGGGCTCGTAAGCGTCATCGTCGTCGACTACATCATCATGCGACTAAAAGCACGGTACTTAGCATGAGAGAACCGGATTGTCGAGGCTGCACTTGACTTACTGATGATGCAATGGTCATTGCTCGAGAATGGGTATTTGGAGCCATTATACTCCTGGAGAAGCCGACAGTGGTAGGGGCAGTCAGAGATGGCGGCGCAGCAATTGTTGGCCGAGAGTGATTGGTTTCTTCTTCGAACAAGGGTACAAGCTCATGAGTAGTTGGGTCGATCAGGATCTCTCGACCGTTCTCATCGTGGAATCTTTGTGGAGGAATGTCTTGTATCGGTGGAGGATTTGGAGCAGGCTGCCTGTGCGGCCCTGATGGAGGTGGCATGTGCTGATGAGCTGGGGGTCGTCCGTATTCTGGGCGCTGGTATGTTGGTGGAGGCGGTGGGGGTGCTGCAAGTGAGGGGTGATACTGTGGCTGATTGTGATAAATATTGGGCGGCTGAGGTGGGGGCGGATAATGTGAATGATACGACGCAGTAGTAGGGTGGTAAGGCTGCGGGGTAGAAGCTGGAAATATAAGTCAACACGAGGTTAGATTTACGAAACAGATGGAAGACATACTGGCATAGAGGGGGCTCTGCAGTCTCACGTAATCTTCCACATGATACGGAGTGCCATCTTCTACTCGGTATTGTGGGTATCCAGGAGCGCCTGCATATTGACTTGACGGTGCTGGAGGATAGCTGCTGTGTGCTTGATAGGGAACATGAGGTAGAGGATGCTGGGGATGCTGGAGCTGTGACGGTGGCCGTGGCTGTTGACGTACTTGCTGATACTTTGCGAGTACCGCGCTGCGGCGCTTACCCTCATCGAAAGACGGCCGCGGGCGAGGTTGAGGCCCAGAACCATTGCCGTACACATTCCTGGCATTACCGAATGCCGAAGGTGGACGCTCATACTCAGCGAGCCTTGCCGGATTTTCTTCGACTACAATCTCGCCCTCAGACGAATCTTCGTTGTCTGCGTAGCGATCTGGTTCTGATTGCTCGGCTGGGAGCTCATCGCCAGAAAACACCAAGGTATGCTCCAGAACGCCTTGAAATTCTTCGTCCAAGCTTTCATTCGGATCTTCTCCTCGCCACTCGATGAGTTTGCGAAGACAGGCTTGCTCAACGTTGTGTCTGGCCTCCAGCCAACTTACAGATTTTGAGGCGAGTAGGTGATCGTAATCAGTGTGTTGATGGCGGATGTGAGCAGCAACAGCAAGCTGGACTCGACGTGCCATGGGTACATGTTCAGCACGACCGATGTTTTGACTTCCCTGTGGATTGTTAGACAAAATTGGCGTTAGTTCTAGCTGTGGCCTCACCTTTTGCCAGGCCCTGCTAAAGATTTGATTTGCTTCGTCCTCGGGTATATATGGAAATAGCTCCCTGATCGTAGCCTTGACTTTCCTAGCGTCTTCTTCACTGGCCTTTTGAGCAGTTTCCTGCGCAACATCGATGCCGAATCTCCCAAAAGCTCTCTCGAATCCCTGTATTGATTGAGCATAAGAGTCCTTGGTGAGTTTCCCATTCTCGATTCGGTAGCCGAGTTTCTGACACGCATCGTCGAAGATGTCTGTGCGGATGTGATAGCCAATACGATGGAGCTGTCCAGCGATCTTATCTGCTTTGGTGTTCTTACTAGCCTTCAGTTCAGTTAGCCACACCCTACTGTACGATCTTGCGGGCTTAACCAAAGTACGTAGTGCGTCCCTGATCAAACTCGTCTACTTACTGAAATTTGGCGGAAGTCCACTTTTTGGGTTGAAGAAAGCTCTCTACATTTCTCGGCGAGGTCCGGGTAGCCAACGGACAGGAAGGTGTATCCAGGCGGTGGTTTCGTTCGGCTGGATTTCTAGAAGAAAGTTAGGAGAGGGAAGAACAGGCACAAAGATACGGAGGCACCAACCGAGACTTTGGGAGCTTTTAGAAGACTTTGGGTGGTGTTGTTCAGAAGAGCTTGCTTATCCAGTCTTTTATGGCGAGTGCTTGCACGATCCGCTGCGCTAGTGGCAGCATGACTAGCCAGGGGGCGAGTACGCACCATCTCGAATTCTTACAAGAGCACCTCAACAAGATACAGTCATGATGAGAAGGACAAGGCAGAAGACGATTTCTCTGTGATGGAAGTTTGGAGCCGCAATCAACAAACCCTGCTGTTTGATAGATGTATGCGCAGACGCACGAGACCGAGTTGTCCTCGACAGATCCGCTCGCCCTTTGACACCTTGCAACCGCAAAGCGATGTTGCAAACGGTAGACGCCAATGGCGCGGAGAGCTGCGCTTTTGCCACGAAGCCGAAGTCGAGAGCACTTTGGGCGCCAACGAGGGCAGCCCACCTACCACGAGTTTGTACTTTGCTGCACGTCTGCCAGTCGCAGATCGACGATACGATATCGTCGATATAGATGGCAGCGCAGTCAGCAGTCGTAAACGTTGATGGTGTGTTGATGAGAAAGTTTGCTGTTCATCGGCGGTGACGACGAGGAAAAAGTGTGGACGACATCGAATCTGGACGCACGGCCGCTCCCGTACCTGGCGCATGACGTTCGTGCACATATCGCCCACCGCTACAGCTATCACATGTCTCTGCTCGCACTCTACATACCACCGCCCGAAGCCGATCCAATGTCATGAACCCCAATTCAAATGCCATAGTCCACGCCTACCGCCACCTTCTCCGCTCCTCCTACCATGCTGTCCGTTTCGCCAAGCCTGCCCGCTACGTCCTTCGCGATCGACTTCGAACAGCCTTTCGCACCGCTCCTCCCACTTCAGAGCTGTCGCCGAGGAAGCTGAACCGTACTCTGGAGTTTCTGGAAGGTGCAGCAGTTGTCAATGGATATGAGCATCGGCTTTTAAGGAACTTGATCCAGTACTGGGGTCAGGATATGCATTATAAGCCAGGACGAACGCCGAGGAGGGTGGTCGCGGAGTATAGGCCGGTGGTTCAGGGAAATGTGGATGCGATGGTGAATGAGATGGGAAGGACGCTTGACATCTATTTATGATGGGCACGAGAAGTATTAAAATAGCTACGGTGGAAGAAGTCCCAGCTAAGAAGGAAGCCCGACTACAGAGGGAGCGAGACACTGGCCAACAGGCAGCGAGTCAGCGTTCTCTTCCGCCTGCCTGGCACAGCATGACGCTCTGAGCAAGGAGAAATGGTCTGAGGCAGTCAAAGTCGCCATATGCCCAGCAATGATGCGATTAGCGCTGTACCACTCTCCAGGCTACAGGATCGGAGAAGCAATGCAAGATAGGACGCGGTTCATGCTGTGGCTGTATACATGTTCGTCGCTTACGGGAGGTTGGCGCATCCGGGGTAGGCAGTTGATGCCATTGACTACAAAAACGAAATGGTATCGTCATATGTAAAATAAGACAGAACGCGCGCGCTGCTCGGTCAGTATCGGCAATCACAATGTTGAATCCTCCTGCGGATTCTCCCAGTCCTCTATTCCCCTCAATTTGCTCGTGTTCCTCCCCTTTTCCAGCTGCCTCTTCTACAACGTTATGGCCTTCGCGTGCACGTCCGCTGCTTCTCTTCGCCCACCTACCTGACTACCACCTGCCTCAAGCCTTACTCCCCCTTCGGTCCGATCTTTCCCCCCTTAGGCTCCATCTTCCCACCCTTCGGCTGCGTCCTCCTCTCCTTCTCCCTCTTCTCATAGATCATTCCCGTGAATGGATCCTCGAACCTCAGGGCGACCTCATACACTGCCAACACCAGCACACTGAGCGCCAGCCCAGCAGGCTTGCCGAACCAGATCGCCGTGCCCATGAAGCTCAATGTAGAGCCATAGTACATGGGGCTACCGCAAACGTTAAACGGAAACCCGGTGACCATCTCATCCATGAGAATGCCAAAGTAATCGCCCAGGTACGTGCCCGTGATGCCTAGCGCCCACATGGAGCTCAGAACGAGGGTGTTGCCTGCTGCGAGAAGAGCGATGGCCACGGCTTTGGCGGGGAGACCTGTTAGGAGAGGATGCGCGGGTTGGTCGCGGAGGGCGCGCTCGTAGATGGCATCGCGGATGATGCCGAGGGAGAAGATGGTGATGGCTAGGGCGTAGCAGCCGTAGAGGCTGTTACCGCCGAAGAGGCGGGTGATGGTCTTGTTGTGGTATTCTGGTCGGGGTCAGTGATTTCAAGGTGTATGGGAGATTTGGGGGAGGGAGGATGTGTGGAGCTGGGACGGAGATGGCGCAGGCAGCGGAGCAAGGCATACCTGAGCGAGCGGCGGTGCTGTAAAGTTATTAGCAGAGTTCTATGAGAGTCCGTGTGACCTGTGAGAGCGGTAGACTTACTTCCAGAAAGTGGGGTTGAAGACAATGCTTGCTGCAGACACTGTGTTGCTGGGTTAGCTGCCCTGCGTCCTGTGGGTGGTAGAAACGGTGTGAGCACATACGCCAGAGAGTGGGCTGGCTAAGGTCCAGAAGACCCTTGACGCTGGCAGTTGACATGGTGAGCGGTGGAAAAGCAAACCAATTGCGGTAAACGTGGGATCAAGAGTGCGATTGAGGAATGTATGAAGTTGGCCAGGTGTTGAAGAGTCGTCGAGATTTCCACTTGCAGGTCAACAAACGAATGACGTCGCAGCAAGCTTCATCGTGGACAAAGCTCCAGTCCCCTCCTGTTCCCCAAGATGGTCATCGCATTACTGTACATGGTCAAGGCTCTTGCCTATTCACTAAGATACCTGCTCAGTGTCCTGAAATTGGTCACAAACATATCATGCAAGAGGCACTTGACATTGATTCAACCCAGAAACTCGCGAATCTTGGGGCTGGCTATGATTACATTGTTCACTCTACCTGTCAATCTACGTGGGCGCTACCGCTTGCTTTTGCCATTCCCAGTCCCCATGTCCTGTAGCAGCCTCTTCGTCCATGACAGGGCAATGTTGGGTCTTCATCTCTAGTCCGGTGATGCCATGTTCGCAAAGGAAACAAGAAACGTAAAGTCAATAAAACATCAAGTGCTCATGCTGTTCGCCTGCTGTGATGCATCGCAATTTTTGGTGAAGTGAAGTGAAGTGAAAACATATCATCTAGCTCAAAGCCTTGACGATGGACATTCTGCCTCCCATGAGACGACGATGTGCGTCTCTTTGTAGCGGCCTGGTGAAAGATGCCGCTCGCGGCAATTGGTAATAGTACATTAAGTTGGCCTTTTGGGTGTGGCCATGATCGTTTCGGCGTTGCTCATTCTCAACCCATAGTCATCAGCTCCATGCGGCGGGACAGCTCGTCATGTGGGCTTCTCGAAGCGCTGCTTTCTGGTGAGACATGGTCGTTCTGGGCATGGGATCGTTTCCTGCTACCACGGTGAAGCGAGGGCGACTCAGGAGGCTCGTGGAACATCTGACTGAATGTCGGGTCTGCTCGGTCTTGCTGCGGTCTCGGACTGCTGTATAGGTCTTCAGCTTCCCTTATGGACCTCTTGACCTTGTCTCTCAGCTCTTGCACATAAGGTACGATCCTCTTCAAGGTAGCAGTGTCGAATGGCACTTTCTTAGTAGCCGCAGTGCTGTTGCTTGTAGGATCGGAGATGTTACGGCGCTGCTGCAGAGCTTCAATAACAGATCTCGCAACAGCTTCCGAGTCTTTCCTTGGTCGTCGTGGGCTTGGGTTTTCTGTCTTGTCTGGCGACTTTCTTGCTGGAGATGGTGTAGGAGACTCGAAGATGTCCTCAGCATGCATCTTAGGCGGCGGACGTGGAGAGCTTCTGAGAGGCATGGAGGGCACAGGCTCGTCGAAAGCGCTGTAGTCGAACGTTGGGGAAGATGGTGGTGACTGTCGTGGAGCCAAGGTGTGATCGTTGGACTCTTGGTCAGCCAAGTCGACCATTGCGTCCACCTCATGCCAAATTGCTCCCTTGAATTCATCAAGAAGATGCAGTGTTGCTGCTTTGCTGCGCAACTCCTTCAACTCTTCAATCAAGAGTCCCCAGTCGCGCAAAAGGTTGATGTTGGCGAGGACATTCTGCTGCTGTTGCTGGATAGCTTGTGGAACGTGCATGCCCCCGCTGACCTCGCGTTGCTTCGCTTCCTTTTGATGCACGGCGGGTACAGCAGGGACAGGTGGGACCTGCTCTTCGAATTCAAAATCCTCATTCCAGTCCTCGGTAACTCCTTTACTGCCCACACCCCAAGTCCCGAACTTGTTGGTCACCACCTGCGATCGTTTTCCATCTGTTTCAGGTGCGACGGGGACACTTTGACTGCGGATGTGAAGGGCGCTTGGCGCACGACGACCGACAGACCTACTGCCTCTGTTCTCTGCATCCTTCTTCCCATGCACAGTTCTTGGACGAGGAGGCGAGCGTCCAGCGGGGCTCTTCTCAGCATGTTGCTGCTCTGACCAATCAAAAATGTTGCTCCGTGCATCGTGTGTCTGATCGGAAAAGTTCTTGTATGGAGTTGGGTGGAGTCCAGAAGTCTTCAGATTTGGGTGAAGCATAGGACCTCCGAAGTTAGATCCGTTCATTGACCGTTGTCCGTTTCCGTTGAATGGGAATGGAGCAAACTTGTTGTCGTCTCCAAATTCCCACATAGCCATGTCTTCATCATCGTCAATACCGAGTCCGACTTCGCCCGAAGGTTGACGTCGGAAGATAGAAGGAATTTCTGGTGGAGAAGAGTTCATCAGATGCGCAGGGGACGAACCAAGACGAAAGGTTTCTGGCGATTGCTTTGTAGAGCCATTCTGGTGTGACCTGACCGGTGTTGAAACACTTTCCTCCTCTTCAATGACACTGTGTCGCGGGCGGTCAAACGTGCCAGAGAATTGTCCTCGCTGAAAGGTATAATCGAATGACGATGGGCTGCCTTCTGGAATTGTCCGAGACTCGTCGAAGATGGTGTCAATGCGAGGGCCCTTGACTCCGGTTGAGCTGGCGCTCGTTGCTCTGGTCCGCACTGAGTCGAAAAGCGTGTCGTTTGGTGACTCAAATCCATCATCATCATTGTGAAGAGCATCGCTGTCAGAGCCAGCAAGTGTGGAAGCAAATTCCGACATCGCTGCAGATTGCCTGGACGGGCGAGATTTGGTTGAGCCGGCAGCAGGTGAGCTGATCTGGTATGCCTGCTGATAAGGCGAGCTGTACTCTGCCCATGATCTTCTATGCACCGAAGGATCTTCTGTCGCGAAAGCTTGCAGGGTCTTCGTCTGACCTGGTGACGCAGCTTGATTGTCGTGAGCTTCGACTTGTGGCACGTTTGGTGATCTGCTGTGACCATCGCGAGATTGTGCAGACGACCCTCGTGACACACCAGACGTATCACGTCTCTTCGAGGGACGTTCGGTCTCCATCGACGCTGCTTGCTGATTTGTTACGGAGGCTTCTGGACCAGAAGTACTGCGGGTCCCCTTGCGTCGAAACTTGGGATCCGAAGTTTTTGATTTTGATGGACGCTTCCATTTTGGCAATTCAGATGGAATTAGACCTGCGGGTGAGAAAGATCGCCTGTTGACCGAAAGGAGTGGGCTGCTTCGAGGTTGATCGCTCTGTCCTTGAGAAAGTACACTACTCCTGTTCGAAGCTTCTCCGACGGATGAACCTGCAGGAACGTCACGTAGCCTGGATGGTTGGGATGCAGAAAACGAAGTGGCCGATGATGAGGTCGATGGCCTCTGTGGAAGAGGTGAAGAAAAGAATCTTCGCGATACTCTGAGGCTGCCTCTGTTCAGGCTAAAGGCAGGCAGAGAATCTTGGCTTTCACCTTGCTCAACATCAACAGCTGCAGGTCTGATTATCTCTGATCCGGACACAAGGACAGGATGATACTTGCGATCCGGCTGGATACGTTTGATAGGGTTGGGAATACTGGTAGAATTGCGCCTTGAAGACGTAGGCAAGCTCTCGAATGTGATCTTTGGGGTGAAGTAGCTTTTCCAAGTAACCTCGGCTGCTTCAGGTTGAGGTGAGTCTAAGGAAGGTAAGAAGCTCGAGGTAGCTGTGGATGGCCTACGCTGCAGTTCCAGTAGAGTAGCATCCCGGTCATGACTTGTAGCTGGCCTTTTGAAGGTAGGTATCGGGATCCGAGAGTTGGCCTTTGTGCTCCGGATAGAGGAAGATCGCTTTACCAGTTTGTTTGGTAGAGGTGGTGCCGGTGAGAATGACGGGAACATTGGTGTGGTAGATCCAGCGTTGGAAAAGGCGACAGATCCATTGGATTGGGAGACTGCAGTGGAAGGGGGACGGGGACTAGAGGGGAGACTACCTTCAGACGAGAATGTTGACAGACGCTTCAACCACGCTGCTTGTGTCACCTGAGAAGCAGCGGCTTCTTCCATCTCTTGAGCTTGCTTCGCCGAGTCCATACCCGCACCCTCTCTGGCTTGTAGGTCCCTCTTTAATGGTCTGCTCCCACTACTCATGCCCAATTCTCCATAGTAAGGTGAATGCTGACTTGAACGACTAGCTGGTCGCTGTCTTGCCGACGAGGTGAAGGGCGCCGGTGAGGAGAATGAAAACGAATGTGGCGAGCCGACTGACTCGGCGGGTCGTGTGTATGTAGCGGTAGTTGTCATGTCCAGCAGTGGTGCTGAACTGCTTCTCTGAGTAGATTCTCGCAAATGGGAATTTCGACGGTCCTCGGTGTGAGGATCTTGACGCACAAAGACGAGCCCAATGGCAGATGCGGCCACAGCTGAACTCGAGGCCACAAGCTAGAAAGAGGTCAGCTTGGTTTCTGGTGGTCTCATTACCACCTCTGTTTATTCCGTCGCTGTGCTGTTAATCCAGGGTCCTAGGGTCCGCGGACTCGAGTATTCGTGTACACCGGACTCTGTGAGTTTGCAGAGGAGAAGTCGAGGTTGTTTGATTAGAGACGGCAGCAGCGACGTCTTCGTCGGTGATCCAGAGAACTAGAAAAAAGATAGAACTGGACGAGGGAGTCTTACCGTGGGCACTGTTTTCATGCTTCCTAGAATTCCTCACTGCCGCCGGCCTTTGAGCAGCGTTGAGCGGCCCTTTCATGCGATTCAGTCGTGGCTTGCCCCGTCTGACGCATGCTCATGATGTTGCCAAAGGTGTAAAAGAGACAGCCATTTGTCGAAAAGTGGATTGAGGCTGCGTACGTCGGCGGAGGGGAGGGCGTGTATGGGAAATTGTGAGAGAAGCTTCACACGCCAAAGCCGTCCAAGCGCAACCCGCAGGACCACAGCGGACAAGGTTCCGTTGGTGAGAAGTTCGGGCCCGAAATTTGACACGAACAACGGTTCGAGAAAAAGCGATGTTAGGGTTCTGAGGACGCGGGCATGGGAAGCGGTAGGCGTGACTGGGAGTGAGACGGTGGAACACTGTGTGACGGACGACGGCGAGGGAGGATTAGCGGTGCAAGGTACAATCGCAGTGCCAGTCAAAGCCCCTCCATAGATGGAAAGACAGGCGCGCCACAAGGTATGAACAGAGTTAGCGTGGCCGAGAGAGAGCAATTGGGTCTAACAAGATGCGGGAAATGGATAGCAAGCGAGCGGCCATTCAGAGGTTGTGCCGTATTTTGTTCAATCAAAGCAAGAATGCAGGTAAACAAGAGGGCGCGTGCTCGCAGCAAACCCACAACAGCCGTACCGGACATGACAATCGACTGCAAATCTCGCCTCTGCGCTGCCTCCACGCCAGGCATAATTTGAAGCCGGGTACACCAGGACAGGTATCTGTTGGTACTCTGCACATAAAGCTCAAAGCATATCGCTGCGATCTGCCACAGATGCCCCTCTTCCGCGCACCTCTGACATCTTGTTGTGCTTTTGCCTTGCATACCAATTCGTCTATATAAAACAGTTCTCGCTCCACCACCCACGAGCTGAAGTGGTCTCGTGCATGCTGACCGACCAATTGCCCGTTTGACGTTCCCAAACAACAACAACACAAGCCTTTTGTGCATGGCCATGACAGAAAACATGCAACCGATGCTCCTAGCACTCCTGGCATATCCCCAGTAGTCCCCTGCCCGTCCGGCCGGTCAACGTGGACCAAAGAAGCAAAAGAGAGGCGGCGGATGCACAACTATCGGTCAGCCTTGCGCGCGCGAGGAGCCGCGAGGCATTGTTGATGGTTCGTCGAGACGTCTTGACACGATATGCGACCCACCCTGCGTATGCAGCACTGGGCGGACGAGGCGATGTGATTCGTGGTTGTCAGCTGCTGATGCTGGCTAGCTGCTCCGGTAGTGAAACCTTGGCTTGTCCGACGGCCCAGAGCTGCTCAGTGCACCAGCTGCTCGCCTTTCGCCTCGAGGCCCGGAAATGCGGTTCAGGCGTGTCAGTGACCAGACCTGACCGTCCTGACCTGCAGCGAGGGCGCTTGGACAGGCCAAGCATCGTCCCCAGGATCCTGTTCCCTGTTCTGCTGTGCGTCGTGCTGCAATTCTGAGCTGGCAGTCCTGGCAATCCTGCCGTCCTTCTGGATTGGGCCGGAAGCATGCAGAGCACTGACTATCCCGGCCGAACTGCGTGGGTTGCAGCAGAATTCTCGTCGGTTGCTGGTCGCACAGATGTCCTCAACACTTCAGCTGCCGTTTGATGACGCCCAGTCGAGGTGGGTATCCTCCATCGTCATGTCAGCTGCAGGTCCAGTCCATGTCCGTCCTGACCCCACATAGGACAGCGTAAGCGATACCAAACTCGTGCAATCCCAAGTCATGGACGAACTCATGCTCTCGTTGATCACGACGTTTGTCAATGTCGCGTAAGCCCTTAGTCGTCGATCATGGACCCATAAAGACCCCCGCTAAAGGCTAGGAACGAGGCCGAAGAGGGACAACGCAAAGCCGCACCATCATTCCTGACGTGAAATTGATGAGCGACAAGACCGCGGCTAAAAGAGATCAACGTTGGGCAGACGACAGAGGGGTCCGATGCCGTGTAGTCCGGCTTGATTATGGACTCGTCTTGAGCTACTACAAGGTCTGCGGCCCGCCGGGTGGAGAGCTCGCTCAGGAAGGATGGAGTTTGCAGTTGGTGTTCGTCTGTCACTCAGGCACAAAGTCCCTCAAATACGGGAAGCTAATAGACTGTCTCAAGCAGGGGGCTTTCGTGTTGAGGTGACGTGATGTATCAATCGAGCTTGTGTTATCAACATGCCGGCATCCAAGTCTCGACATCCCAGTGTTTCGTTGACATGCACGTGGGTGGCACCAGAAAGAGCAGTGTATCCCAAAATACCTCTTCGCCCACCTGGAGATCCAGGACCAGGCCTGCAACAAACACCACCAACAACGTCAGGCACGGCACAGCTTCCTGTCAGCAAGGGAACGCCATGATGGATCCCGGCGAGGGACATGCCTGATGATTTGCGAGACGGCGTGCGCGTAAATTTGGGGCCAAAAGTGGGCAGACGGACATGGCGGAGAGATGGTCGCTTGTGGCTGAAAATCATGGAGAAACCTTCGCAGGTCGGGGCTTTACCTTTTCGTCCCAGCTCGCAACATGTTGGGAGCGAGGCTTGATAGACCCGGTTTGCAGCCTCACTGATAATTCTTCGGCAACACATTGATGCTTTGTCGTACCTCACGGACGATTCGCTGATCGAAGACGGGCGAGACGATGCCGGCCAGGCCGCATCTTTGAGGGGTAATTTACCCTACTTCGACCACCGGAAGCTCATCATATTGTTGCGGTGGGACAGATCGATGCCGCACCCTCGTTCACCTTCCTCGGAGCTCACGCATCGAACAAGATGCAATCGAGATGCTCCAATCACTCTTTGCAGCCATGCAAGTAGCCGTGATCGTACTGTAACAGCCGTCGGCCACCGTAGTGTTGTAGCACGTGCTTGACAAATTCTTGTGGAGATGAGCAAGCTGATCTGTACAGCAAAGGGCAAGTTGAGCGAGCCATGCCATTGCAGGCGAAATTGTTGCTGCCTCATTTCTACTGCCACTTTTGCAAGCGTGTGGTCAAAACTGTGAAATCTTGAGCCACGGTTGCTTGTGATTGGTTGAAACAAATCCAACGTCCTTTGCACCTCATCTTCTGGAAACCCTATCCCAGGACCCTCATCGTGCCCGAATATCTAGATTGCATCAAGAACGACCCCTCACACCTTGAACCTTGTCGCGAGCTCTCACGGGGCTTGATCCTGTGTACCAGGTTTGCGTGTCGACCTATCGAAAGAAATAGAAACGCAGGTGCCCAAACGTGGCAAATCCCACCCCATTTTGGAGTTGCTCTGCTTGTTTCGACATCCAACCTTGTCCGTGGCTTGCATTAGCAACCTCACACCATCTCTCGGAACACGCGGTTCAACAACCCGGGGCTTGTATCAGACAGGGCGGCAGTCCTGCAACAAACCCACACTGCATAACGCAAAATTCCAACGAAGGTCTGAAATACCGATCCATAGGATTACCAGCCTGTCATGGAAGCCGAAATTCGGACCCAAATTCCCACCATCGACCCTGTCGTGTCAGAGTACGCCGCAGGGTACCTCAACCATGCCTCGCAGACATATAGCGCTGAAGGCGATCCGTTGGCAGAGGCAGCGGCTGCCGTGACTTCTCTGTTGCTGTCTGCCTCCGGTGACCTCTCCACGGAGAATGAGGTTTCGGTGCAAAACCTGGTTAACAAATTCATCGACCGCTTAAGTGCCACAACTGGAGTCGATGGCGAACGTCGTCAGCAGGCCCCCTCCGCTAGAAAATTGGATCAGACAATCCAGGTAGGATCTCAGAGGAACGTTTCAACCACGCTCGGTCTCACGGGTGGCGATGTTGACCTCGAGTCTGCCAATGCAAGGAAAGTAGAGTCCCGGGTCGACAAGAAGAAGCTCGAAAAGGCAGAGAGGAAGTTGCGAGCGAAACAAGACCGGAAGGAGTACAAGAATGTCGAATATGAGGCATCCAGGCTGCTCGATCAGCCAGATGAGCAGCAGTCGTACGAAGAATTCTTCATGGCTGTCAACCCTCTTCAACTTGGCTCAGACTCCCAATCAAAGAGTAAAGATATCAAAGTTGATGGTATTGATACTTCGATTGGTGGCAAACGTATCCTCACCGACACCAGTCTCACTCTGGCGTACGGTCGACGATACGGTCTGGTTGGTCAGAACGGTATTGGTAAATCTACCCTTCTCAGGGCTCTCAGTCGAAGAGAAGTTGCTATCCCAACCCATATCTCTATTCTGCACGTTGAGCAAGAGATCATGGGAGACGATACACCTGCAATCCAAGCTGTTCTGGACGCAGATGTCTGGAGAAAGCATTTGCTGAAGGAGCAAGAGAAAATCACCAAGGAGTTGTCCGAGCTGGACGCCCAGCGAGCTACCTTGGCTGATACCTCTGGTGATGCTGCTAAAATTGATCACCAGCGTGAAGGACTGGACATTACATTGGGAGATGTCCAGGCCAAGCTCTCTGAAATGGAGTCAGACAAGGCAGAATCTAGAGCGGCTACCATCCTGGCTGGTCTTGGTTTCTCGCCGGAACGACAGCAATTTGCTACCAAGACGTTCTCGGGTGGTTGGAGGATGAGATTAGCACTCGCCAGAGCTCTGTTCTGCGAACCCGACCTCCTGCTTCTGGATGAACCGTCCAACATGTTGGACGTTCCATCCATTACCTTCCTTTCCAACTACTTGCAAGGATATCCAAGTACAGTGCTTGTAGTCTCTCACGACCGAGCTTTCCTCAACGAGGTAGCCACCGACATCATCCATCAACACTCAGAACGCCTGGATTACTACAAGGGAGCCAACTTTGACTCTTTCTATGCCACCAAGGAAGAGCGCCGCAAGACGGCCAAGCGAGAGTACGAGAACCAGATGGTCCAAAGAGCACATCTCCAAGCTTTCATCGACAAGTTCCGATACAACGCGGCCAAGTCGTCTGAAGCTCAGTCGCGTATCAAGAAGCTCGAGAAGATGCCCATTCTGGAAGCACCAGAGAGCGAGTACACAGTGCACTTCAAGTTCCCTGAGGTCGAGAAGCTGTCACCACCTATCATTCAAATGTCCAACGTCTCATTCGGCTACACACCAGACAAGCCACTACTCAAGAATGTTGATTTGGACGTGCAGCTTGACTCCCGAATTGGTATCGTCGGTCCCAACGGAGCGGGTAAGACGACTGCACTCAAGCTCCTCATCGGCGCACTCTCGCCTACAGCGGGTCTCATCTCGCAGAACCCACGTCTTCGCATTGGCTTCTTCGCTCAGCATCACGTCGACGCCCTGGATTTGACGACTAGCGCGGTCGGCTTCATGGCAGCCAAGTACCCCGGTAAGACCGACGAGGAGTACCGTCGACACTTGGGTGCCTTTGGTATCACAGGCATGACCGGTCTGCAGAAGATGGAGCTACTGTCCGGAGGTCAGAAGTCGCGTGTTGCGTTCGCAATTCTATCGCTGCAAAACCCACACATCCTCGTTCTCGACGAGCCGTCTAACCATCTTGATATTGAGGCTATGGACGCACTGTCGACGGCATTGCAGCAGTTCCAAGGAGGCGTGCTGATGGTCAGTCACGACGTGACGATGTTGAAGAATGTCTGCACGAGTCTGTGGGTGTGCGACCAGGGCACAGTCACTCATTTTGAGGGTACGGTGGAACAGTACAAGAAGAAGATCACGGCGGAGGCGGACGCTGCTGGTGTAGTGGCCAAGCATTGAGCAAACACTCATCAGTATACCATATATCTACGCGAAATTCGGAATGAAAATGAGAGTCAAATGAATTACCAGCGCCTGGAAACCATATATGTAACGCGCTCCATAATCCACAATTGGGTATCTATCATATACATAGCTCATTATCCCATTACAACCGTCTCAACTCAACCTCCTCGGCACGGGCGCCCTCTCCGCAACCGGCATCTCCCTCCCCGCGGTATCCCTCACACTGACCACCCTCGCAGGCGGTGTCCCCTCCCTACTAACCCCAGTACTAACAGTAACCTGACTTTTCCTCCTCCCTCTCCCATCGCCTACTCCTTCCTCCCCATCCAACATCGCCGTCCTCTCATCCACCTCCTCCACCAACCTCCCCTCGGCCGTCTCCACGTCCGGCGCCCTCACCCACTCCCGCGGCACAATACACGGCATGGCGACGCCTACGGCCGCGGCCCGATTGCACCACGCCGGCAGGCCGCGCCCACACAGTCGCTTGGCCAGGTAGTCGACGAAGTGGTTGCAGTTGCGCGTCAGCAGGTTGTAGTCGCGGCCTTTGAAGGCGTGGCAGGCGTCGTCGAGGACGCTGGCGATCTCCCAGGGTTGTAGGTGGGTGGTGCCAATTTTGAGGGTTGTGCGGTGGCGCGCGCCGGGGGGTGGGGAGAGGGCTGGGGTGGTGTACACGCCCGTTAGGGTGGGGTGGGAGTGGCCGCCGAAGGCGTATTCGTTGGGGGAGGGGGGGAGGTGGAGGGAGGTGTGGACCAGGGGGAGGGAGAGGGTCCAGAGGATGGAGGAGAGGCGGGATGGCTGAGGGTTGTCAGTGGGTGGGCTTAGAAGGGGGAGAGGGGATGGGGGGTGTACAGGGAGCAGGTCGTAGACGTGGACTATCACGTCGGTGCTGGGTGGGGTGGAGGGCGGTGCTGGTGATTTCGGTGCGCGACTTCGTGGTGATGAGGGCGCCATTGGCGCGTTATGGCGGTGGGAGGGCGGTGTGCATGCTCAAACACGTTGAATTTGTGTATGCATGGCCAGCGTTTGTGAGGGGTTGTGGTTGTGTTGAGAGTTGCGACGGAGTTGATTGCGATAAAGTCAAAGCTTCCAATGCTGCTGTCCTTCCCCACACGTGCGGATGAATTGGCAGGAAGGACGGTTTCCCAATTTAGAAGATTTCGACTTCAACGGAGGACCAAGGGACCCTTCACGTACTGATCAAGTCTACAAACAAGGCAGCGTTCTGGATCGACTTGCTTGCACTCCATACTCGTGGGAATGGTGCCCACCATACTAACGCAGAGCTGCCTGCCGCACACTCGGGTGTAGCTCCGAAGTCTTGGCATCGAGTGTGCGTATCTTGCAGGACAATCGAAGCGTCCAGAGCCCCAAGGCATCGGCTCCCACGCCAGACTGCCCTTGGCCTCTTCACGATGAGAACAAAATGCCATCAGCGACCGCCTCCTATACCGCGCGTGCAGATTTGACGGCACGTCACAGAGTTAAAGGCACGAGTGTCAGCCAAAGTTTGGTTGTAGAACGGGCGAGCCGTCACAGCAAATGCACGCTGTCGCGGATCCCTACGTAATGCGGCTGTTGCAAGTCGCAATTCCCAGTCTTTCTGATCAATCAAACCACATCAAACTCGGCCCTCCAACTCGCTCTTTTGGCCGCTAACCTCTGATTTGCGCCTAAGCTCATCCAAGCTCCCGCCACGCCGCAGCGCTGAATCTTGCCATGCTTGTCCTAAGGCTTATCCCCAGATCTGCCATCATCATCGGTCCCTCCGTTCAAGGTTGGTCCAATCCCGGTCTCTCAGAGATTTTAATGGTGGGTATTCATAAGACTGATCGTCCCTCGACACTGTTATCCTTCTGTAACCTCTTCCCTGGATTTGTGATTACTCTCACAGACGCTGGGACTCCAATTCCAACTGTACCATCCGGTAGCCGGCTATTCTCAGATAGACCGCAATTAATGCTGCTGGCACTCGAAGCTCGCAAACCCAAACACTACCTCTCACTCCTCAGGAGTATCCGTCTTGTAAAATGGCGTTAGGCCTGTTCAAGAGCTCAGCTCGCGCTGAGCCACAGCCAGCCATGACCGAAAAATCTGGAGAGCCTCTGACTGGGGATCGCAAACTCAGCTCAGGCTCGCCGAACCATCCATCCGGCCTCGACGATTCTGAAAGTGGAGGTAGTGTTGGGGGAAGAAGAATGAGCAGACTTGCTCCGCCGAAGAGGAACTCCATCACTGGCGCAGGTGCCACCGGCTACGAAGAGTCTGCTCCAGAATATGATATCCAGAGACAGAAGGAGACTGAGGCGGGCAATGCGATTCAGTACAGGACGTGCTCATGGCAGAAGGTTAGTAAGACCCGGAAACATAATTTGGCGGAAAGATCGTAGCTCAAGCAGATATATTGACACTACCTTAGACCGCGGCGCTGCTCTTCGCCGAGTACATCTGTCTGGCCATCATGTCTTTCCCTTATTCATACGCTACACTTGGACTCTTCCCAGGTCTTCTCCTGACCCTGGTGGTAGCAATGTCAGTCGCCTATACTTCGCTCACTGTGTGGGAGATGTGCCTCCGCCACCCTGAGTGCAAAGATGTCGTCGATGTTGCAGAGGTTCTGTTCGGCAACAAATGGGGACGCTACTTTACCATGACGATTTTCTTGTTGAACAACACCTTCATTCAAGGCTTTCACTGCTTGACAGGTGCCAAGTACCTCAACACCATGACCGGTCACGGTGCTTGCACCATTGCTTTCTCCGCCGTGGTCGCTATCATTTCCTGGGTCTCGTCCTTACCTCGTACTTTCTCCGCTCTCTCACATCTTGCGACCTTTTCCGCTCTCTTCACCTTCATTTCCGTCCTTCTTGCCACCGTATTCGCCGCGGTAGAAGACGCGCCAGCGAACTACCCCCAGCATGGAGAGCGCATCGTCTCTGCCTTCCCGCCGGCAGGCACTACATTCGTTGCTGGCATGAACGCCTTCCTCAATATCAGCTACACCTTCATTGGTCAGATCACCATCCCCTCGTTTATCGCTGAGATGAAGGAGCCACTCGATTTCCCCAAGGCCCTCTGGACTGTCACCATTGCCGAGATCTTGGTCTTTTCGATCGTCGGCAGTGTCACGTACGCCTACGTGGGTAGCAACTACGTGACTAGCCCCGCATTCGGCAGCATCGGTAACGAGCTCTATCAGAAAGTCAGCTTCAGCTTTATGATCCCGACGATCATCTTCCTCGGTGTCTTGTACGCCAGTGTCTCTTCCAGATTCATCTTCAACTCCATCTTCAACGGCACGCGACACATGGGCAACCACACCTGGGTCGGCTGGCTAAGCTGGGCTGGTATTCTCGGATGCACCTGGATTGTGGCCTTTATCATTGCGGAAGTCATCCCTTTCTTCTCAGACCTTCTTAGTTTGATGAGCAGTCTGTTCGACAGCTTCTTCGGATTCATCTTCTGGGGCTGGGCTTACATTCGATTGAGGAAGACGAAGCATGGACCGGGATTCTGGAAGGAGAGAGGTATCAAAGGGTATGCTGGTATTGCCTTGAACCTTTTCTTGATATTCGTCGGATTCTTCTTCTTGACTGTTGGAACATATGTAAGTAATCACCTCATGGTCCAGTATGAAATATATTTGCTGACAGTTGACAGGCTACGGTCGACAGCATAATTCAGGGCTACGAGCAGGCCAACTTTGGTGGAGCTTTCACTTGCGCCTCCAACGGACTCACTGGTGCATGAAGTGTTAGCTAGTTGAAGACGGGAAAACAGGACCAAATTGTCAGAATTTCTGCCTTGTCATCACAGATTGTGACATGAATGAAAAGCATCATTTGCAAAATAGACATTCCGTTCTGTACGTGATCCTCCATGTTTGCGGACTGACTCTTGGCAACCATCTCGCCCGCACCCTCGGCTCCCTCCGCTTCTATCTTGATGTCCACAACGACAATGTTGATTCTTGACCCTATTCCGTAACCTTCTTATTCATTTTCAAGGTCATCCTGCTTCTAACTAGACAGTTGAAATGCCCTCATTACAGTCTTCACGAACCTCATCCAGCTTCCGGTCATTTCTTATCTGCGGCTACTGCTGGCAAAGCACAAGAAATGCCAATATATCCCCAGAGTCAATTGGGAAGGTCGCACACGGCAGACCTACCAATCGCAAAGATGGCAGTAGAGATCTACCTCAAGTCCTGGTAGACAAGCATGAGGGGTCGAGCATATAAAACGACGGTAATCGTGTTCTTTCCTACATGGCGCGGTGAAATGTCCTTTCTCTCTCAGAACCATGAAATTCTTGGCCACTAGTCTTTTGCTGGCTACACTTGCTTCATGCGAAACACTAGCTACTAGCAGCAACAAGGTATCATATGATGGCTGGCAAGTGCTCCGTGTAAAGGCACACGATGGTCTTGCAAAGCTTCATGACGAGCTTTCTTCCATCTCATTCGACGACTGGGGTGAAGAAGCCAAGCATCTCGATATTGCCCTCTCACCTGAAGCACAACCAGCGTTCGAGAAGCTCAACCTCGACTATGAATGTATGCACCAGGACCTCGGTCAGTCAATCGCCGCCGAGTCTGAAGTGAAGAATGTTTACAAGCGACAAGTCGATGACCTTGCCTGGTTTGACAGCTACCATCATTATGCCGACCATCAGGCATATTGGGATGACTTACAACAAGCTTATCCCAACTCCGAAAAAATCTCATCCGGCACGTCCTATGAAGGACGAGACATCTTCGGCTTGCATCTCTGGGGCTCCAGCGGCCCTGGCAAGCCTGCAGTAGTATGGCACGGCACCGTCCATGCTCGTGAATGGATCTCCAATATGGTCGTCGAGTATCTGACACTGCAATTAATCAATGGGTACAAGGCCAATGACACACTGGTCCGTAGCCTTCTCGACCGTTATGACTTCTATATTCTCCCCTTTGTCAACCCCGACGGTTCGTCCTTCCCCTCCGTCCTTCTCACCTCCCTCCTTCTAACAACTACCAGGCTTCGTCTACTCGCAAGAAGTCGAGCGTCTCTGGCGCAAGAATCGCCAACCCGGCGGCGGCAACTCGACTTGTTTCGGACGAGACATCAACCGCCAGTGGCCCTTCCAATGGAACGCGAATCCCCTGGGCGCCTCTCCCAACCCTTGCTCACAGACCTACCGCGGAGACTCACCCTCCGACGGACCAGAATCCCAAGGTTTGGTCGCCTTCGTCAATAACCTCCGCGACACGGTTGGTATCAAGCTCTTCATCGACTGGCACAGCTACGGGCAGTACATCATGTTTCCGTACGGCTACAACTGCACCGTCATCCCGGAGGAGGCGGGCCAGTTGACAAACATGGCGGCCTTGACGAGTACGGCGATCAGGGACGTCAACGGTGTGACGTTCACTTATGGTCCGGCTTGTCCTGTGCTGTACCCTACTACTGGTGGCAGTAGGGACTATGTCTATGCCGAGGGCAAGGCGGATTGGAGTTATACCATTGAGTTGAGGGATACGGGGGCTTTTGGCTTTGTGTTGCCCCCTGAGCAGATTAGACCTGCCGCCGAGGAGCAGTGGCAGGGTCAAAGGGTTATGTTGAGTTTGTTGGATGAGGTCTTCTTTGATGGTGAGGGGTCGGCGTAGGGGCTAGTAGGCAGACAAGCCACCAGAGAGGTGAAGAAACAGTTTGTACCATGAAACCAAGCTGGCATTCATCACTCTTACTACATTGGCAATAAATTTGGAGAAGAGTTCAAATCTGCAAAGCCCTACTGCTCTGAACTTTATACAAGAAGGCATCCCAGCACGAGTCCAGCACGCACCGCCCGATCATCGCTGACATCACGTCCCTCAGTGCACGAAGCGTATCCCCTCGTCGGACCTCCCGAACAGCCCACCGAGACCGCCGAGACCACCGAGACCAGGCCTTCCGCTGCCGCTGCCGCTACCAGTGCCCGCCGGCGCGTACTTTGCACCCGCATCCTGCAGCATCTGGGTATACTTCTCACGCTCCGAACCCTGCATCTCAGTCGTGCGGCGCTTCCAGCCGATCTCGGTCGGGAGACGCTCGTTGCCTGTTGCAGATCATCAGCATATCTATCCCCTAGACCAACGAGGGACGAAAGGGAAACTCACGGAACCAGTAGTCAATGTACTTCTTCTCCACAGTCCCAGTCGTACCATCAGCCATAATTTCAAAGAAAGAAGCGCACTCTCCCCACGAGAAACCAGAGCCAAGCGCACTGAGCTTGTGCTGGGGATTGGTCTTGATGGACGTCGCATACCGCGCCTGACGCGCCTGAGCGAGCTGCTCGACGGTGATCATGTCCGTCTTGAAGTAAGAGAAGGTCTCGGCCCAGACGGTGGCGTTGAAAGGCAACGGGTTAGCGAAGAAGCGGTCCGAGCGGGACAGGCTGATGTCGTGCTCTAGGACACCCTCGCGGCCTAGCGTGTCCAAGTCGAAGGTGTCGCGCGAGCGGGGGTAGGCGGGGTTGGTGCGCACGGCTTGGGAGAAGAGAAGACGTGCGTCCCCGGAGTTGATGTTGTAGCCTTCTTTCATGGCGGCGGTGAGGCGGGCGAGGGTGATCTTGCGGCCGTCGCGGGGGAGGTAGCCGTGGTTGGCGAGCGTGTTCATGCCGGGGCAGGGGCCGCGGGCTGGAGGGGGTCAGTGGGGGATTGGGTGAGAAGAGGAGCGCTGACGGACCGTCATTGGGACCTGGACGGGCCCATCCTTCGATGGAGCCGCCGGTGGACTGGCGAGCGACGAGTTCTGGGGCGTATTGGGGAAAGGCAAGAGCTGGTGTCACTGCTGCAACAGCGAATAGGAATGATGAGAAAAGCATGGTGATGGTGGTGCTGGACAGGAACGGGTGATCAAGAACTAGTGGTCGAGAAACAACTCTTTTCCATGCTGTGGTTGAAGGCACTCTTATACCTACTGTCGACTTCACCTAGATCTCTTTGACAGTTGCGAAGCCTCGGTCTCTTCACCGTACCAGAACATGCAAAGCAGCCTTGAGACGTCGTGGATGCAAGTCCGTTGATGTGTCGACCCACGATGCAATCTAGGAGCCCTGCTTGTATCATGTGCGCATCAAGCAGGCGTGTAATATCTGGCCCATCATTGGCCACCGCACCATCGCCATCGTAAATGAAGGAAGGCGTAGCGGGAACCAAGCTGTAATGCAATGCAGCGTGCGGTGCTGCAGCTACCAAATCCAGTGCGGAACCAATGTAGCACTCGAAACAGTGGGCTCTTCAGTCCTGACCAGAGTGGAGGTTGAGGTGAAGTTCGAAAGACACCGAGGCGCCGAGGCATGTCAGGCAGATACATGGTTGATTCTCACTAGCTTCTGGAATGCAATAGCTGTCACCCGTGATCCAACTTGCATCCTGAAGTAAGTCGGTCGACACGAAATATTACTTTCCCTCGCCCCTGATTGGATTCGCAATTAATGCTGCAGGTCAAGCACCTGTCGACCTCGGCATGTCTTGTTGCATTTGCAGGCCTGGTCCGCTGTCCGACCCCAGGTTTCATCGCGGAAGAGATGCGAAACGACGATCGACACAACAAGCCATGCAAAGCAAAAGAAAAGGTCCGGTCCTCCTGCTTGGCATCCTTGGCAAGGCCGTCGCCGCCAACCTGCCCCCGGTTCCTGCCGATCTTGCTGACCGTCACCTGGCTCGCTCCTCCACTCTTTGCTCCTGAACCCTCGTATCAAGGTGGACTCCAAACGAGATGCCCGACCCCGCCCGCGAATAGTTCGTCTCCGCTATTGCTTCTGCTGTCAGAGAAGCATCCGTAAGCTTGACACGATGACCGCAGGACCTTCAGTCGAACTTGATGACAGCACTAGAAATGCTGTCGCCTTCGAGCTACAACAAATCTTGCAGCGTGCGGGAGAAGAAGCTCCTGCACACTCGGGTGGTCCGCTTAACGATCAAGACACTGGTATACCCGTTACGTATCCCAAAAGTTATCGCCTCGTCGTGATAACAATAGGCCTGATACTGTCGGTCTTCCTTGCCGCCCTTGACAGCACTATCCTCGCGACCGCCATTCCTAGCATCACCTCACAATTTGGGTCCATTTCAAACATCGCTTGGTACGGATCTTCGTATGTCATAACGAACACAGCATTTCAATCATCTTGGGGAAAGGCTTACAACTACTTCGCTATCAAGCATACATTCTTGGCTGCCATCGCTGTCTTTGAAGCCGGCAATGTCATCAGTGCGGTCAGCAAGCGCTCCGAGGTCCTGATACTTGGTAGGTGTGTTGCTGGTATGGGAGGCGGAGGGGTACTAACAGGGAGCTTTGTGGCAATCGCGCTCAGTGTCCGAGATCAATGGCGTGCGGCGTACATGGGTCTTGTTGGAGTTACATTTGGTGTTGCCAGTGTAGCAGGTCCGCTCATGGGGGGAGCTTTGGTGGACGGTGTGGGATGGAGATGGTGTTTCTGGTAAGTCTATTCTTATTCGGAAGAGCGGGACAGGCTGGTACGTATGGAGGCTGAACTAAGGTGAAAGGGATTCTTCAAGAATCTTTCGAGGTCGGAGTAAGGGAGGGGGGATGCAAGATGAGGTGTGCATGATTGCTGATCCAGGCTCAGGATCAACCTTCCGATTGGGTTCGTGGCAGGTGCAACGATTTTCTTTGCCTTCGAGAATCCGATACAACCTCGCGAAGCCACGCTGAGAGAGCGGATTACCCAGACAGACCCTCAAGGTGGCATGATAATCACTGGTATGCTGTCTTGTTTTGTTCTTGCGATGCATTGGACCGGCGTCTATGCATGGAGTTCTCCTCGAGTCATCGGAGCACTGTCTGGGTTTGTGCTCCTACTACTTGCATTCATCCTCAACGAATGGATGATGGGGTCCAAGGCAATGGTTCAAGCACACCTACTAAGGAAACCTGTGGTCCTGATGAATTCACTGTATGCCTTTTTCCTTGCTGGCGCTTATTTCCCACTGCTATATATTCTACCTGTCCATTTTCAAAGCGTGGACAATAACACTGCGACGGAGAGTGGAATACGACTTATTCCGCTTGTTTTAGGAGTATCGATCTTTACGATGCTTGCGAACGGCCTTGCCACCTTCTGGCATGCCTATAGCTCCCTTCTGCTGACGGGAGCGCTCTGCGCGACGATCGGTCTGTCCCTGATACACTCGCTAGATCCCCATGCTTCAGCCAGAACGTGGATCGGCTACGAACTCCTGACAGCAAGCGGTATCGGTTTGGCACTCCAGATCCCGATGATCAGCAACCAAGCCAACGTTCCTGCATCTGATCTCTTGTCAGCGACTTCGCTTGCCTTGTTCATGGAAAACTGTAGAACAGCTGTGTTCATGGCATCAGGCGAATCAGCCTTCGTACAGGGGCTCATACGAAGCTTGAAGAAAAGCTCACCTTCTATGGACACTAATTATGTGCTAGATGCAGGTGCCACGCAGATTAGGCAGATCTACCAAGGCACAACCCTTGAGAGTATTTTAGATGGGTACTTGGATGGGTGTCGGATTAGCTATGTACTCTGTCTTGCATGTGCAGTGACAGCAAGCGTAGTAGCAATAACTGGTATAGGATTAGGTAGAGTAAAATGGAGAGTAACTAAAATTCATAGGATATAGCTAATAGAGCCTTATGTAATATATCTTACCCCCTAATGCATTAGACCTACTAATATACTAATGTACTTTACTCTCTAATATATTAGACCTATTAATATACTACATGTTAAAATTTAACTATATTATTTTTATAACTATCCTTCCTTTTCTATACAATAATGATAGATAATTATATAGTTCTACATATATTTAGAAGCAGACATTATAGAGGCTATCTAGGCCTATTGTTATAGTAACTATAAGTTAATTTAAGCTACTATTAGCATGTTTAATATTCTGCCTTCTATACTTTTATAATAGTTAGCTAGATAATAATTATATACTATAATTAATTAAATAAACTTATTACTTTTACCTACTAAATAGACTTGCCTAATCCGGTATATTACTAAATTATTAACTCTAAGATGTCCTGTTACACCTACATTTACTTATAAACTAGCTTTTAAAATAATTTAAGGCTATAGCTAGCCTAAGGACCTTTATCTTTTAATAGCTACTATTTAGCCCCCTAGCAAGAACTAGATAAAAGGACTATAGAAACAATACCTTAAGCTTAAAAGCGTTTAGTTATAGTAGCTAGAAGCTAGTTAGTTTAAAGCTACTAGCTATATAACTATAAAGCCCTACTATAATGCTCTATCTAACCTATATATCGAATATAACTATCTACCTTTAGTAGTCTCTAACATAGATGAAACTAGATTTGCTATTAGCACGTTATAATCTACTAAGATACTAGTTATTAGTAATTAGGAAAAATCATGTTTTAAACGTATAGTTAGCTGTTAGGAATAGATAACAACTATAGGATATATTAAGGGAGATAGAATAGCCCTTCCCTCTCTTATTATATTTAAGGCTTAAAACCTTAATTCTAGCTAGATTCCTACCCTACGACTGCCTAATTAGGAATTTTCTACTTTAAATAAAGGCTAGACATCTAATTTATATAGCTATGAATAGCTAATAAAGGTATATAAGCCTAATACACAGCTAGAACCCTCTTAATAGCGCCTCCTTATTCTCGATAGTTACAACTTGCATATAATAGCTTAATCTGTCTATTTTTGCCTTAGATATTAGATTAATCTAGTAATCTTGCTACCCTATACGTTACATATCCTCTAGCCCCTTAATGTTAGCATATTTAGACCCCTAAAGATAGTAATGTCACGTAAGATTAATTAGCTTCTATAACTAGATCGAGGCCGAATAGCACGCGTATAGTAGATAGAATGCTATATCTATGTAAGGGCTTAATGCCTAACGCCTACAGATACTAGATCTAGATTTTGTTATTCTAGAATTGTCCTCTTTAGTCTAATTACTGTCCTTAGAAAATTGCTATTAGAATTATGTAATTAGCTAACTACACTACTAAATAATAGTAATTTACCTAATTTGGCAGTACTAGGCTCTTTTCTACTATCTACTTTATGCCTATAATAAGCAAATCAAACACTAAACAACGTTATCTAAACTATAGCTATCTAAACACCTATTAAGTATTATATTTCTAAATTAGCATCTAGTTTTAAAATAACAATTACTAAGAAAACGCTACTTTACTAAGAAAACAATGATTAAAGGGCTCTTCTAGAGACTTAAAAGGCTTAGAGAAGGGGTAAACGGCTAGCTATAGAGGGCAAATTTATGTTTAGTAGTAAGGAAGTAGTAGAACTACTATGTAAAGCTAAGGAGGAAACAGCTACTAGAAAGGCTAGTAGGAAACAACAACGACGTTCTATTACACTAGAATTAATAGAGGAGGAAGATAAAGACTTTATTAGTCTATAGTCTGATTCTAAAGACAAACTAGCTTAGTTTAGCTAAGAAATCGAATGTTTTACCTTAGAGTTTAAGATTTAGTATTCTATTAGTAGGTCTGTTCTATTAGAGGGTAAAGCACGTTAATTTAAAGCTGAAGTTAGCCTATAGGACCCCTTCCTTAGATAGCTATTCTATACCCTCCTAGTAAGAATAACTAAAGCAGCTTCTTTTACCTAACGTGCTTTACTCTCTAATAACACAGACCTATAAACACTATACATGTTAAAAAATTCTTATATATATTTTATAACTTCTCTTCTTTTTTATTATGATAGAGTATACAGGACAGGGTAGTAGCGATGGCTTAGCAATAGTAGAACGATATATACCCTGCATATGTATAGAGACTAATTCCTGACTTCTACTAAGTTAGGTGTAAGGCTACATTATATATGCGCCTTAGAGAAACTGTTAATCTAACGGCGTAGCGTCGTAGCTACGACGCTGTCTCTATTATAATTGCTTCCTCCTTTATATGCACGCCCTTGTGCGCTAGCGCCCTTATTAAAACCCTCCTACATAAGGTAGGGAAAGAGTAGTCGCTAGCACTCTAATAGTATAAAGACGTTAATATATGTACATAGACAATCCTTACCTTATATTACATTGTTTCTCTTATATTACATCTCTATATAAGGCTTTATAATAGCTCTCTACCGTCGCATTATACTACTACCTTACTATATTATCTTCTTATTATTGTTAATGCTACGTATGTAACTAATAAACTATAGGTCTATAGGCATAGCACTATTATATAAAGTGCTACTACCTATTATTATAAGTATTCTTTCTTTGTTTAGTATTAATAGGCTATAGTTAATAGCTAGTCAATAGCTATTATTCTATATAACAATAGTAGTCTAATAGATATAAGTAGTCTACTCTTTTAATTCCTCTTTCTCTTTTTTATCTTACTTCTTCTCTAACTCCTATATGTTACTAAAGCTTTTATTACTTGTTACCCTAACTAACTATTATATAGCTCTCTCTATGCCTTCTTGCTACTATCGCTCCGACACTAAGTTAATTAAACTACTAATAACATGTCTAGCTCTATCTTTTCCTCTACTACTACGTTGTTATATAGCTATTATACTAACGCTAGTTATATTACTTGCTTAGGCAAAATGCTTAAGAATCCTACCTATAGTCTATTATTAGTTAATATTTCTAAGGGTCTCTACTAGAACTACATTAATGTAACCTATAAGCTCGCGACGTCTAATAACTCTCTATATACTATTAGTATTAAGTGTTTCTATTTAGAATCTTGCCTTATTCTCTACTAGTACTATAAGCACTATAACTAAGCTTATAAGTTTATAGACTTTTTCTTTATTCTAATGTTATATATCCTTCTAACTCTTATAGCTATCTATCCTATACTATATGCATATTACTTATTTCTTAGCTACTATTACTATAGTGTTTTAGTACTATATAAACTCTATTAGTAAATCTAACGCCTATATAGTTACTATAAAGATAGCTATTAAGACTAAGTATAGTAACCTACTTAACTATTGTTGCTCTTATAGTCTAACGACGCTAGTAAGTAAGAGTAAGAAGTATACCTATTATAATAGTAATAACAATAATAATATGCCTTTATGCTACTAGCTAATAGAGATAATAATAGCGATTTCTAGAAAGTTAGATGCTCTAGATATAAAGGTTAATACCTTTATTATGTCTTTAGCTCTCTATTACTCTAGCCGTACCTAAGGTGTTTAGAGTTTAGTAATAGTAGAGTTTACTTACTAGGTAGTTTCTTAACTATAGTCTAATACTTAAGTACTATTACTTATAGGAGTCTCTAGTAGATTTTCTTATAATATATTTACTATTCTTTCTCTAATGTTCTCTCTTAGTAATTATTCTAATTATACTCTAATATAAACTTAGTCTCTACTATCTTTCTAATATCTTCTTAATAGTAGAAATAGTATGTAAGCTAGTATTTACCTAAGTATTCTTCTTATTATTAGTATTACTCTATAGTTTTAAGTCTTAAGAGCCTCTAGTTTCTTATTATTACTATTAATAATAGAGCGTAGCGCTATATAGGTAGCTTCTATTCCTTAGAGCTTCTACTCTTGTTCTTACTACTCTTCCTTAGTTAGTCCTTAATCTTTAGTTATTATACTTTACTAATCTTTTATATAGATATCTCTCTACTAGTACTATAATAGCATCTTCTCTATATAGTAGCTTTATCTATAATCCTCTTTCTATTACTCTATAAGCATAAACTTATAAGATTAGGTAAGCCTACTCTATAACGTTACTATATTATAGCTTACTATTTTATAGATATAAATATTAGATAGCTATAGAAGATTCTAATAGCGATAATAACCTTCTATTATCGTTTCTCTCTAGCGACACTAGTAAGCCTAGAGTACTAAATTAAAGGTAGTGCGTGCCTTACCTTCGTTATATTACTTATTTCTTTATTAACTATAACTAGAGAGTAGGCTAACGTCTCTATAACATCTCCTATATAGATACCTATTAAGAGTATAGGAGGATTAGCATACTATGCTACTTTATAAGTATTTCTATCTTTTCTTAAGTCTCTACTATATCTAACTAATAGTAGTATACTAATAATAAGGTAGATAGAGTAGATGCTCTAATTAGGAAGCTAGAGGAGATAAATTAGATTAGTAGAGCTAGTACCTATAATAAGAAGATGCTAGAGTACTATTATAGTAAAGCTCTAGTATTACTAGATATACTAAACACTTCTAATTCTAGATTAACTAGGTATAAGCTAGACATAGGTTTATACTATTATAGCGTCTCTAGTAATTAGTTATACTACTATCTAGCTTATTAGCTTATAATATATTTTAAATAGAATTACTATTCCTTAACTTCTAAACTCTAAACTCTAACCTAGAGTTATTATTAGTATATATATAATGTCTTTATATCTTCTCTCTAACGCCTTATTCTTAGTTTCTTATATATTCTATTCTATATCCTCTTTAAGTATAATTCTTTAAACTAATAGACTAAGTTATAAGCATTATAAAGGTTCTCTAATAGCTCCTAAGTACTTTCTTTATCTAGGTAGCCCTTCTAGCATACTTAGTAGTATATCTTACTATCTATAAGGCCTTTATTAATAACCTCTTCTACCTTGTACTCTTTAATGTCTTTAATCTTAAGAGGAGGTAGCACTATATTATTACTTCTCTTATATAGCTTAAGTAGTAATATATAGAAGGTAGAGTAAATAGCCTTTATATATGCTAGGAGTTATAGATAGTAAGCTTAGTATCCTACTATCTTAGTAATAGTAAATAGACTAATATACTTTACTATAAATTTCTTCTTTAGTCTTAATATCCTAAGGTTCTTATAGTTTAGTATTATCTCTTAGCCTCTTTTAAATCTTATTAGTTAGTAGCTCTTATTATAATACTTTTCTTAATATATAATAGCATTATGCTAGTACTCTTCTAGCGCTTCTCTAGCTACTTTTAAGACTTTAATTCTATCTTTAGCTACTAGAGCATATAGAGGTGCTTCTCTCTTTTAAAGATCGTCTTTAATATTATTTAGTAATTATACTCTTTATCTAAAGATGTAAGTAAATAGTCGCTTACCTAGCGATATGCTATAGGCATTATTATAGACAAATTCTATCTAATAAAGCTACTAAGGCTAATTATCCTAATGCTAGTTAATAAAGTAATGTAAATACTATTCTATTACCTAATTCTAGTACTCTATAGTACTATTAGTTTAAGAGTAGAACGCTATTAATAATCGTTACTATGTTTTCTACTACTAATAAAGAAACAACTAGAATTTAGATATAAAAAGAGAGCTCTTATCTAATACCTATAACTTTATAAAGCTATACTAACTAAGGATCTTTCTCTTAATAACGTTAGTAAGGTCTTTTGTCTCTATATCTTTCCTTATAATAATATATTATATGTACTTAGAGACTCTATCTATAAGGACTATAATTAAGTTAATAACGTCGCTCCCTTAGCTCGCTAGTAGTAGATTAGTAATAAAGTCTATAGACTAATACTATAGCATCTTACTTTTAGAGAGTAGTATTAATAACTATAATTTACTATAGAGCTAATGTCTAGGTACCTTATACCTCTAGTAAACATTATAATACTTAATATAGCATACTATATTAGTATCTATGCTCTTCTAATAGAACTTTTACTTAAGAGTAAATAAGGTCTTCTTATTCCCTAGGTAGCCTATTATTAGGTCGTTATAGTTCTAATATAATATTTTAGTAATTAGTATCTTTACTAGTAGAATATATACATATATATCTTTATATACTATGCTATTAGCATAATAGCTCTATAAGTCTATCTAGAGAGCTTTACCTTCTTTAAATATTAGGCTTTTATTTAGTGCTTAGCTTATAGACATAGTAAAGGCATTACGATCTTAGATTCTCTTAATTAGGCCTATAAGCTTCTCTAGAGCTTTAGAGTATATATTATTACTCTTAGCTATTTTAGCTACTAATACTCTTAGAGTAGTATATATATAGCTATTATGTCCTAACGTTACTAATGTTTAGGCTCTAAGTCTAACTAACTAAGTATTAAAGTTAGTAAGAGGATTAGATCTCCTATTATCTCTTAGATAAAGAGCTATCTTAGCTATATTATAAACTTTAGGCATATTACTTATAAGCTTATAACTTAACTTATTATCTTTAGTATTACTAGTTTCTATAGCTCTATACTATCTTAGTAATAATAGAGTAATAATAGGAATAGTTTATATACTTTCTTAAGCTTATATAGTTATCTTAACCTAGGTAGTATATAGTATAATATTAAGACTATAGTAGTTTACTAGCGTCTTATATAGATCTTTTATAACTAATAGCTATGCTTCTAGCTTAAGCTCCTTTACTCTATTATTATAGTCTAGTTACCTTAATAGACTATCTATAGAGTTTATTCTCTTAGGGTAGTAGATAATAAAGATATTATACTACGATAGCTCTTTACTAACGTATGTCTATTAGAGTAATAGCTTCTTTATAGTAAGGAAATACTTAAGGTTATTATAGTTAGTATAGATAGTAGTAGTTATCTTTATAAAGAAGAGGTATTACTATTAGTAGCATAATGCCTCTAAGACTATAAGCAATTCTTAGTTATATGTTAGCTAGTTAAGCTTAGCTTCTTATAGCTTCCTTAAGTAGTAAGCTACTAGATGCTAGCATGTCTTGTTACTATCTTTAAATAGTTATATTATAATTACTCTAATAGTAAACGTAGATACATTAGTCTATAAGTATAATAGAAGTGTCTTATTAAAGTACTATAGAATAGGAGCCTTTATAAAGAGCTCTTTAAGGTATTAGAATGCTACCTATACTTTATTAGTAAAGTAAAAAGGTCTAACTTGCTTACTATTCTTTATTTCTACTAGTAATATAGTAAGACTAATTATTACCTTTATATAGCCTTTAATAAACTGTTAGTAGAAGTTTATAAATCTAAGAAAGATCTAGAGATCTTTAATAGACTAAGGTTTAAGCTATTTAGTAATAGTATAAATCTGTTTAGACTCTATTAATATACTATTAGAACTAATAACATACCTAAGGAATTTAATCTCCTTAGTTTTAAACGTATACTTAGAGGCTTTAGCATAGAGTTAATAGTACTATAAGCAATCTAGTATAGCTTAGATATAGTAATAGTACTATAAGAGGTCCTTAGAGTAGATAAGAATATTATCTATATATATAATATAGATGTAGTTAACTAAGCTATTAAGATACTAGCTAATATATATCTAAAAGGTAGTAGGCGCGTTAGTAAGTCTAAA
Organism: Elsinoe australis; assembly: GCA_007556505.1. NCBI lineage: Eukaryota > Fungi > Ascomycota > Dothideomycetes > Myriangiales > Elsinoaceae > Elsinoe > Elsinoe australis. Next base: position 1,566,977 of record SWCS01000001.1, read on the forward strand.
AGACATAATAATATATTTAAAATAGCTATAATAGTATTAGAATACTATCTTCTATTCGTTACCTTAATAGATATATATATAGTAATATGTATCTCTAAGATTAATCTTAGTATATACTATAGCACCTTATACTCTATTAAGCATCTTAGTAATTAGAAGTAAAGGATAGTAGTTCTTAATAGAGATGTTATTAAGCCCTTAGTAGTTAATATATAGCTATAGAGAATTATTCTTCTTTAGTATAAATAGAATAGAGGCTTCTATAGAGCTTATTAAATAGTATATATAGTCTAACTATAGATTCTTATTAATATACTCTCTTAGTATAGCTAACTCTATCTTAGTAAGAGTATATATTAGTCTCTATAGTAGCTATTTGCCTTTATAGAGATTAATAGCATAGTTATAAGAGGCGTTTAGTAGTATAGTAGTAGCTTATTAGTTATTAAAGACATCTTAGTATAGTAATAACTAGTTAAGAAAACAATACTCTACTAGAGGATCGATATTAGTAACTATAGTATTAAGGAACATAGTATAATAGTTAACTCTATAGTCTAACTCTTTAGTAAACTTATTAGTATTAAGAAGCATAGCTATAATATTAGTATTATAATGTTACTAACGTTAGAGCCTCTAGTTAATGTTAGAGTTAATATAGTATAGCTAAGGTTAGTCTAATATAAGATTATACTCCTTAATCTCGATAGTATTAAAGTACTATTAGATAGTCTTTAAGACTCTATAGTAGTCTATAGTTTTAATGTTAAGGTAATAGTATCTATAAGATATAACTTCTCTTTAGTCTAGAGTATAGACTTAAATAACATAATTAGTCTAAAGTTAGATATCTATTACTTTAATATAGTATTATAATATAAAATTAATGTTAGCTCCTAAGTCTATAAGAGACATAGCTAGCTTATTAAGAGTAATCTCCTTGTCTTTATATAGGAGATTAGTAACGACTTTAAGATATTATAGTATAGTCTCTCCTTTATCTAAGCCTAGCTACATAGAGGTAAGATTAATAGCTAGGTTAAAGCATTTTTTAGATTATTATTCTTAGAGTAATTAAGGCTTATATAGCTCTTCTAGTTATACTAGTAGCATATTAGCTCTAAGACGTCTTTCTATAGTTATACTAGTATTATATTAGTACTAGAGAAGGTGTTAGTATAAGGCCTTAGTTTATTAAACTAGCTATACTAGGTTCGAGGTTAGCCTTAGCCTCTTAGTACTCTAGTATATAGTCTCTTTAATAGCTCCTCTCTATTAGAGGACTATTAGTTAACGTTTTTAAAGCATGTAAGGTATAAGATAACTTTATCCTTACTCTTAGAAGAGTTCTATAAGGACATATACTCTTGTTAGTACTCTAGCTTAATACTATTAATAAGATAGTTAACAAATTAAATCTTATTAATAAGGCTATTATAGATCTCTTTAGTATAATCTTTAAGATACTATATAAAGTTAGAGATAGATTAGTACTCTCTCTATATACTATTATAGAATAACTAGTAGTACTTAATAGACTAGTTACTCTTATCTATAACTCTATCTTTTAGTTATTTCTAGAAATGGCTCTAGTTTTCTATAAATAGACTAACGTTATTAATATAGCTCTCCTATATTACTAAAAGAGATCTCTTAAGATAACTATATATATACTAAGTATAGTCCTTTAAGGTAAGGTATATATACTAATATATCTTAAAGATAGTATAGTATAATTAGATAAATGCCTTAACATTAGCAAGCTTAGAATAGTTCTTAAGCTACTCTAGATTATAAGGCTTATAGTTCTTCTCTAAGGTAATATAGGTGTTTAGAGCCTTAGGCATAATCTTTAGATCTAGAGTTCTATAAGAGATATCTAGTTAGTATAATAGAGTTATGCTATTAGATTGCTTAGATACTAAATTAATGTTTAGGATCTAAGTAGTACTATAGCATAGGCTAAGCCTCTTAGCCTTAATTAATGCTTAGAGTTCTTAGTATTTATAATTATAATATAGCTATGCTAGCTCTTTAGTAGTAGCCTAAACTTATTCTTTAGTAACTAGAGAAGAAAGAGTATCTTTAGTTAAGGAATTAGTATTAGATAGGGGTAGCTCTACTAGAGTAGTCGAGTCGACGTCGTTATACTAGCTTAAATTCTATATAAGAACTATCGCTACTAGACTACCCTTAACTAGAAGGTTTTATAAGGAATTAGAATTATAATAGAGTATATAGGATAGAGTAGTAGCGATAGCTTAGTAATAGTAGAACGATATATACTCTATATATGTATAGAGACTAATTCCTAACTTCTACTAAGTTAGGTGCGAGGCTACATTATATATGTGCCTTAGAGAAACTATTAATCTAATAGCATAGTGTCGTAGCTACGATGCTGTCTCTATTACATTTATATAATAATAATATCTAAATATATAATCCTAACATTTATATAGAAGCTAACCTTTCTAATACTATTATAGTATTTAGAAACAGTGATTATAACTTAATTAGAAGTGCTACTAGTGCTTTTAATATTCCTAAATCTACTCTTTATAAATGATTAGCTAGCTAATAATCATACACTATAGTTAATTAACTAAACTAATTACTTTCACCTACTAAAGAGACTTGTCTAATTTAGTATATTACTAAATTATTAACTCTAGGATGCCCTATAACACCTATATTTACTTATAAATTAGCTTTTAAGATAATTTAAGGCTAAAGCTAGCCTATAGGACCTCCTCTTTAGATAGCTATTCTATACTCCCCTAGCAAGAATTAGTTAAAAGGACTATGAAAACGACATCTTAAGCTTAAGAGCGTTTAGTCATGGTAGCTAGAAGCTAGTTAGTTTAAAGCTACTAGCTATAATGCTATAAAGCCCTACTATAATGCTCTATCTAACCTATTCTTTAAATATAACTATCTATCTTTAGTAGTCTCTAACATAGACGAATCGAGTTTTGCTATTAGTATAATGTAATCTACTAGGGTATTAGTTATTAGTAATTTAGCTAAATCCTGTTTTAAGTATATAATTAGTAATTAGGAGTAGATAACAATAGTTGAATATACTAAGGGAGATAGCGTAATCCTACCTCCCCTTATTATATTTAAAGCTTAAAACCTTAATTCTAGCTAGATTCTATAACTAAAACCTCCTAAATAGCAATTTTTAACATTGAATAAAGGCTACATATCTGATTCACATAGCTATGAATAGCTAATAAAGGTTTATAAGCCTAATACATAGCAAAACCCTCCTTAATAGCGCCTCCTTATTCTAGATAGCTATAGTTCATATATAATAGCTTAGTTTGCCTATTTCTGCCTTAGGCATTAAATTGACCTAGTAGTCTTACTCTCTAATACGTTGCATATCCTTTAGCCCCTGAATGTTAGTATATTTAGACTACTAAAGACTGTAATAACTAAGGAAATCGACTAGCTTCTATAACTAGATTAGTACTAAATATAACATGTATAGTAGATAGAATACTATATCTATGCATAAGCATAAAGTCTAACTCCTACTAATACTAAATCTAGATTTTACTATTCTAGAATTATCTCCTTTTTACTATCCTTAGAAAATTACTACTAGAATTATATAATTGGCTAACTATACTACTAAATAATAGTAATTTGCCTAATCTAGCAGTACTAGGCTCTCCTCTACCTTCTAGTTTATATCTATAGTAAGCAAATTAGACATTAAATAATGTTATTTAAGCTATAGCTATCTAAACACCTATTAAGCATTATATCTCTAAATTAGCATCTAGTTTTAAAACAATAATTACTAAGAATATGCTACTTTAATAAGAAAATAATAATTAAAGGGCTCTTCTAGAGACTTAAAATCTTATATAACATTACTATCTTTAATAGTCTAAATATACTAATATTAAGAGGCTAGAGGATATGTAATGTATAAGGTAGCAAGATTACTAGATTAATCTAATACCTAAGGAAGAAATAAGTAAATTAAGCTATTATATAGGAGTTATAACTATTAAGAATAAGAAGGCGCTATTAAGAGGGTTCTAGCTGTGTATTAGGCTTGTATACCTTTATTAGCTATTCATAGCTATATAAATTAGATGTCTAGCCTTTATTTAAAGTAGAAAATTCCTAATTAGGCAGTCGTAGGGTAGGAATCTAGCTAGAATTAAGGTTTTAAGCCTTAAATATAATAAGGGAGGGAAGGGCTATTCTATCTCCCTTAATATATCCTATAGTTGTTATCTATTCCTAATAGCTAACTATACGTTTAAAACATGATTTTTCCTAATTACTAATAACTAGTATCTTAGTAGATTATAACGTGCTAATAGCAAATCTAGTTTCATCTATGTTAGAGACTACTAAAGATAGATAGTTATATTCGATATATAGGTTAGATAGAGCATTATAGTAGGGCTTTATAGTTATATAGCTAGTAGCTTTAAACTAACTAGCTTCTAGCTACTATAACTAAACGCTTTTAAGCTTAAGGTATTGTTTCTATAGTCCTTTTATCTAGTTCTTACTAAGGGGCTATATAGTAGCTATTAAAAGGTAGGGGTCCTTAGGCTAGCTACAGCTTTAAATTATTTTAAAAGCTAGTTTATAAGTAAACATAGGTATGATAGGGCATTCTAAAGTTAATAATTTAGTAATATACTAAATCAGGCACGTCTCTTTAGTAGGTAAAAGAAGCTACTTTAGTTATTATATAGTTATATATGTTTATTAGCTAGATAATCGTTTCTAGAGTATAGACTTAGAGATATTAAAGGCACTAGTAGTAGCTTAAGTTAAGCTATATTTACTATCTTAGAAGGCTATAATAGCTATTAAGATGTCTGCTTTTAAATACATGTCTAAACTACATGTTAGGGCATGGGCAGTAGCTAAGCCTAGCATAGCTAGACTATACACGTAACGTATAGGGATATTGTACGCGACGCTTACAAAGCAAGCAGAGTAGCAATTAGTTCTGTCTTCAGCTAGACGATTAGTGCGAGGTGTTCTATACGTTGTAAGATACCTTCCTTTTAGATAGTCTTTTATAGTTCTAATTGCTCTTAACCTTTCGTAACCTATAGAATCTAAAACAATAATAGATTCTCTACTTGACATAAGCAAGACACTAGTACCTTATATAATAGAGGTACCAAGTAAGGAGACAGGAACTAAGGTCCCTGCCTCTAAGACTCTAGTAGCTCGTCTTGCTTGCCTACAAGCTAAGTATAAAGAGCTAGAATAACAACTAGAGATCGATACGCTCGAGGAGTAAATTAAGTATATATATAAAGTATACGATTTAGCCTATAGCTAATACGCGGGTCACACTCTAGCTATATAAGGGAGTTCTACTAGGTTGCTAGGCCTAAGAGACTCTATAGCGAGCTACGCTAGTATAGCTAGCATGCGCGACATAGGCGCTACTTATGTAGGCCTATCCTCTAGAAGACTAAGACTTAGGGAGCTACGGTTCTATAAGAGAAAGACCTTAAAGGAGGCTCGGGCCTTTATTAAGGAACTAGAAGTGATCTTTACTTTAGTAAGAGGTGCTTACTAGTTAGACTATAAGAAGGTACTATATAGTGTTATGTTCCTTATAGGTAAGCCTTATAAGACATAGCATTATACACACGATGTAGGAGATCTTAGAGACTATACCTTTAATAACTTCTAGTAGTTTATACTTAACGTAGTCGAGGACCTAGTAAATCGTAGTCTTAGCATGACGCTAAGCTATAAAAAGGTAGTATAAAGAGAAGGCTAAAGTATATAGAGCTTTACTACTAACCTAGCTACTATTAAGGAGTAGATAGCTCTATACACTAAGGAGTAGCGTGTTTAGTACCTACTTGCTAAGTTGATGCCTATGCTATACATAGTAATTATTAAGTATTATACTATCTCTACGACCTATTAAGACTTAGTGTCCTTAGGTGCCTATATTAAATCTATAGATAAGAATTCTGCTATTAAGTACGATGCTAGCGACTTATATAAGCATAGGTCACGTAAGTAGTAAAAGGAGTTTAGAGCTAGGCCTTATAGCGACTATAGGTTATAGAAGGTACGTAGAGATAAGACAATTACTATAGAGGTATATAAAGTAACAAAGAAGAGGAGCTCTAATGTTACTTATTAGGAGTATAGTAAAATTAGCTACTATAAGACAGAGTGTTAGTTAAGGTACCTGTAGCCTAATAGTATAAGGAAGGTAAACAAGGTGTCTATAAGTAAGCCGCGTATAGATTAACTAGAGAAGAGGAAAGGCTAGGACCTAGCGAAGAGTCGTACCTAAGTCCTAGGCTAGAGCAAGTCGACTCCTAGAGAGTAAAGCCTATAAGTAGCGCTATCGTCTTGTAAGAGAAAGACATCCCTATTATGTTTCTTCTAGATAACTACATAGATATTAACCTTATCTCCTAGGCTTATGCTCTTTAGCATAACCTCTTATGCTTAAATACCTCTCTTCTACTAATTAATGCTTTCTAAGAGTAACAAAGCTTCTACTATAGAGTGTATGTAGTCTGCCTATACCTTACTAACTCATTTAGCTAGGAGAGGGAGTTAGTTAAGAGATTCTACTCTATAGACCTATAGGGTCCGCTAGTCTTACTTAGCTGCCCCTAGTACTACTAGCAAGCTGTCGTCATAGATAGTGCTATAGACGAGTAGCGCTATAGTAATGCCTTATACATTATGTATATACATGAACCTAGCGAGTTCCTTAGGGATCTTAAGGGCGCTAGTTACGTATATACAGTTTCTATTAGCTAGGGCTAGGATAGTCTAGAGACGTTAAATGCTACTAGGGAGTTACTCCTTAAGTTTAATGACTTTGCTAACGTATTTATATACGAAGATATTATATATCTTAAGTACTCTAAGAGTATTAAGTATGTAATAGAGCTAGAGAAAGAGAGGAAGCTACTCTTTTAACCTCTCTATAATCTCTCTAACTCTAAGTTAGCGACTCTAAAAGACTACTTAGAAACTATAATAGTAAATAGTTAGATTAGGCGCTCTACTAGCAAGGCAGGTGCTCCTATCCTATTTATGCCTAAGAAAGATAGTAGCCTCTATCTCTATGTAGACTACTAGGGCTTAAATTAAGTAACTATTAAGAATTAGCACCCTCTGCCCCTTATAAGCGAGACGCTTAATCGCCTTAGCTAGAGCTAGTAGTTTACTAAGTTAGACTTAAAGGATGCCTACTATTAGATTCTAATTAAGTATAGCGACGAGTAGAAGACTATGTTTCGTACGTAATATAGACACTATAAATATCTAGTCATGCCGTTTAGATTAACTAATGCTCTAGCTACGTTTTAGGCCTATATTAATCAAGCCTTAGCTAGCCTCGTTAATATCCTCTATGTTATCTATCTAGACGACATCTTAATCTATAGCAACTTATATAAAGAGCACGTTTGCTATGTATATAAAGTGCTTATAAGGCTAAGGAAGTTCGCTCTTTATAGGAGCCTTAAGAAGTATAAGTTCTTTACTAAGGAAGTAGAGTTCCTTAGGTTCGTTGTAACTACTATAGGCATAGTAATAGATCCTCGTAGAGTAGCTACTATCATAGAGTAGCTAGTCTCTAAATTCTTCTATAAGGTATAATAGTTTATTAGCTTTACTAATTTCTACTAGCGTTTTATAGAGCACTACTCTAGAATTACAGGTCTACTAAATGCCCTTCTAAAGGGGTCCTAGAATAGACGTAAGCATAGTCTCTTCTTATAGGGCGACGCTAAGGAGCATATGTTTCGTAACCTTATTAAGGCATTCTATAGTGCCTCTATCCTCTAACATTATAATCCTATGCTACGCTTGCAGCTCGAGACTAATACGTTAATCTTTGCTATCTCTAGGATCCTATTATAGTTATTTAGTACTAAGTAGCACTCTATTGTATTTTAGTCTTATAAGATAATTATAGCTAAGTATAATTATAAGACCTATAACTAGGAGTTATTAGCTATCGTAGGAGCCTTTAAGCATTAGTACTATTACTTTAAGAGCACCTCGCATGCTATGTAAGTACTTAGTAACTATAATAACCTCTAGGGCTTTATAAGGATAAAGTAGCTTAATAGACGCTAGGCTCGCTAGGCTACGTTCCTTATAGCTTTTAACTTTACTATTAAATACTAAGTAGGGAAGAGGAACTCTACTAATAGCCTCTTGTAGCACGTAGACTATATAGGCAAGTTATAATACCTATTATATCTCCTCTCTATACTCTAGAGCAAAGTCGCTATCTAGGGTAATTTAGACTAGACTAATATAGGCGCCCTGTTAGTATACTACATCTATGTTACCTATAAGGAATTGCTATATATTATACATAATGTAGAAGCTATCCTCTTGACACGCGAGAGTTACGTAGGCGCGAGTCCTACTATAAGAAAGGTTAGTTCTAGCCTCTATCCTCTTATTAATCTAGACTACTTATAGGGCATAGAGAGCCCTATAAGTAGTCAGGGAGTATTACTAGTAGTAGAGTATATGGCCTAGGGCCTATCTCTGCCCTAAACTCTCTTAATAAGCCCTAGGATAGGTGCCTCTAATACGAAACGTACGAAGGCCGTCTACTAGACAGTTAAGATAAATAAGTAAGTCATAGATATGTCTCCTACACGCCCCTTACATACTACGCTTAGAGAGCCTAGGAGATATATAAAAGGTACACTAGATGCCCTCTCTCCTCTAGAACTAACTAATAGTAAGGGTAGAGGAGCGCTAGCTTATAGTATATCTAGAGTATAGCTAGAGTAGCATAACTAAAGTCATAGTACTTTACATATATTGCTAATATAAGTCGTAGCTATAGTAACAAGATTAGAAGAACCATATATAGATCCTTCTAAGAATCTTCTATATATGCTAGAGATCTATTAGATAAAGAATTAAGTAACGTAAGAGCGTATCGCTAGCGTTATAAATTAGCCTAGTAGTAACGCTTTAGATTAGTAAATAAAGAGTACTTTACTCTATAAGAATAATACTATCGTAGTACTCTATAATGCTACGCTCTACTTATAGTTACTATATATATACTATAATAATCTAATAGCTAGACACTTTAGCTATAAAAAGACTCTCGACCTCCTTATATATAAATATTTTTAAAAAGAAATATAGAAAGACATTAACGAGTATATAAAATCGTATACTGTTTACTAGAAGCATAAGGCGAAACGCTATTGCCTCTATAGTAAGTTAAGTACGCTACTAATGCTAGATAGGGTATAGAAGCAATTAACTATAGATTTTATTATAGACCTGCTACTAAGCAAGCAAGGCGAATACGTCTATAATACGATTCTTATTATTATTAACTAGTATAGTAAGATGTCTATATATATTCTATTAACTAAATAATACATAGTAGTAGAGCTTACATAGCTTCTACTAGATAAGGTCGTATGCTATTATAGCATACCTAAGGGTATTATCTTAGACTATAGCTTATTGTTTACAAGTATATATTAGAGTAAGTTCTACTTTAAGGCGTAAGTAAAGCATAAGCTTAGCATAGCCTTCTATCTATAGACTAATAGTTAAATAGAAAGACAAAACTAGACCCTAGAGTAGTACCTCTATTACTATTACTTAGAATACTAAGATAACTAGGCATAGCTTTTAAATATAGCTAAGTTCGCTACTAATAATAGCGTGCACCTAGCGCTTTGTATAAGTCTATTTAGTATTGTCTATAGTTAGAACCTAGATGTTTACATCTCTCCTAACGAGGCTTAGGGCAAGCCTTAAGAGAGAAAGGTACTAGCTATAGTAGAAAGTGTATAGTATATATAAGACACGCATATAATACTTACATAACACTAGAAAGAGAGTATAGAATAATAGAGCAAGTATTATAACTATAAGCATTAACTACGCGCGTTTAGTATTAGTAATTAAGTACTACTCTCTACTAAGAATTTAACGCTTCTAGTACTAAAGAAGAAAATAGGGCTCTAATTCTTAGGACTATTCTAGGTACTTAACGTAGTTAGCTCGTAGGCGTACTACCTAGTACTACTAACTAAGTACTAGATCTATAATGTTTTTTATATTTCCTTTCTCGAGCCTTAGCATCCTTGTATAGGCAAAGAGCTAGAGGAAAGCATACTACTTATAGAATAGGAGGATAAGTAGATAGTAGAAGAGGTCCTAGCTACCTAGATAAAGGCTAGTTAGTAGTACTATCTACTAAAGTAGAAGGACTAGCCTCTTAAGTATAATAGTTAGGAACCTAAAGAGAATTACGCGCATGCTAGGAGCCTGCTTAATGCCTTCTAGGCGTAGGAGAGGCTAGTAGGGCGGCGAGGCAGGCCTAGAGAAGCTAGAGGTAAAGGCAAGGCATTATAGTAAACATAGAGATAATTTAGAAGGCAAGTTTCTTTTATTTATACTTGTAAAGGTAAGCAGACCTTATGCTTATTATATGCAGGTATCTACTAGAATACTATTATTACTTATACTAAACATAAGGCTATAGCTACCCTTACTAGAGGCGCGTAGATAACTAGAAAGTAAAGTACTAGTACTATGTATTATTAGCATTATTACCTGTCTAGGCTAGCTCCTTATTAGCCTCTATATTCTTAAAACTCTTAAAGTCCTTAATAGGAGCGTCTTTGCTAAGGGCGCGCTAGATACCTATAAGCAAGCTACTAGAAGCATAAATAATCTATTAAGGCAGTTAGTATAGGTATCGTATAGTAGTCGCTAGTAATGCTTACCTCCTTCCTAATCTTAACTAAGGTAAAAATGCTCTTTCTTATCCTCTGCATCTCTAAGACTATAGCCTTATTACTACTAAACGCCGCGGCTATGCTTCGCTTACGCTCCTTAGGCATGTCGTCTATAAACTTGTTCTTATTAGTATAGTATATCTTTAAGTCTACTTTCTTCTATTACTTAAACCTAGCATTAAAGGCTGCCTTAGCTATATGCTACGCCTACGTGTCGCTACCGTTACTTAGGCTAGTCTACTATGCCTTATAGGCGTAGATTGTATTATTAAGAGTAGGGTATAGAGTAGCTAGTAGCAGGTTGTAAGGGTCGTAACTACGCTAGTAGTAGGAGTACTTCTTAGTACCTAGGCTAGACAACATAGTATTATAGGGACCTAGAGTATGTTAGTATAAGCACGTTATAAGCATAACGCTAGGTACTTACTAGAGACGGCCTTAATCCTATTAGAGTACCTAGTATAAATGTTCTAGAGAGGGTAGGCATTATAGCTAGTGCTACGCGTGTTATATGCTAGTATAGTAGGAACGTTAGACATAATAGGAGCAGGCGAGTCGCTAGATAGGTATAAGAAATTATTAGATATTAAAGTTCTAGAAATGCCTATCCTAGGAGCTATTAATAACAATATGTATAAATAAGGAGCTTAGGCCTCGCGTATAGCAGAATAGCTAAGTAGTTAATAGAGGCATTAAACATGTGCTATTAGGCTCTACCTTCTATACTATTCTATGCTAGAGTAGCGTTATGTAGTAACTAGTAGGAGCCTATGCTCCTAGGTTAAACTACCTTTATATATAGTAAGCATACGTTATACTTATTACCTTACCTTCTACCTAACAAGCACTATAGGGACGTACACCTAGTAGTATAGAGCTAAGGACAGCTTCTCTTAAGAGAGAGGATAGTTGTTAGAGCATAGGTAGTAGCTAAGCCTAGCATAGCTAGACTATACACGTAATGTATAAGGATATTATACACGATGCTTATAAAGCAAGCAGAGTAGTAATTAGTTCTGCCTTTAGCTAGACGATTAGTGCGAGGTGTTCTATATATTACAAGATACCTTCCTTTTAGATAGTCTTTTATACTATATATTTAGATGTTATTATTATATAAAATAAAAGGAAAGTTATAAAATCTATATAAGAATTTTATAATATATACATTATTTATAGATATATATTATTTATAAATAAAGCATATTATAGAGAGCAAATTTGTATTTAGTAGTAAGGAAGTAATAGAACTACTATATAAAGCTAAGGAGGAAACAGCTACTAGAAAGGCTAGTAGGAAACAATAACGACATTCTATTATACTAGAATTAATAAAGGAGGAAGATAAAGACGTTATTAATCTATATTCTAACTCTAAAGACAAACTAGCTTAGTTTAGCTACGAAATTGAATTGTTTATCTTAAAGTTTAAGATATAGTGCCCTACTAGGGAGTGTGCCCTATTAGAGGGTAAAGCACGTTAGTTATAAGTATAGGGTCTAGTTACTATATAAGGAGCAACTACTAGATGTAAATATAAGGTCTAATACTAATAAAGCATGTTATAGTAGTAGTAAGTTAACTAAATGAGTGTATAATGAGTGACACTGTATACATATAACAGCTATACTGCAAATAGAAGAATAGCCCTGTCAACTAAGAAAGCTAATGAGTTAAGATGCAATTGCTAGGGTCTATGCTTGACTAGTAGGAGAGCTTCTAGCAAGAGGTTGAAAATCGTGGGTCTACGACATGATCAAGCATTCTTGATACCGTTGAAGGTGTTGCGCAACTGCTCGTAGTCCTCTACACTAAGGTTGTTGTAGAGGAGGCAAGCAGAGCCGCAAGGCGTAGGGACAGGGCCGCCGACGGCATCGCCATCGAGGACAGAAGCCAAGTTCATGCAAGTAGCAGGAAGACCATCAACTTGGACACCTAGCAGAAAGTTAGCGAGCTGTGTGGACAGATTCATGATAATGCGTACCGTTGTTCTGCACCGGACCTTGAACGTTGATGGTAACACTCTCCTGAGCCAAATCGGTGTAGCAGCGTTCAAACTCGAATTGGGGAACCCCAGCCGGGGCTTGGATGGCCTGGCGGCGGCCGAGTCTGATCTTCCTCTCGCCACCACCGACGTTCGCACCGATGATAGCACCAGCGAAAGAGGCACCAGCGGAGCCGACAGCAGCAGCGGTCTGCGCAGCAGCAGAGACGAAAAGAGGGACGGCGATAGGAGGACACTGAGTCTGCTGGAGGGCGAAGTAGGCGGCGACAGCAGCGCCGATGGTCTTGATGCCGAATGAGCCCATGGTGGAATAGTTGATCTTTGATAAAGAGTGCTTGATGAGTATCTGGATCAATGAATGAGGATGTTCTCGAAGCTTGTGAAATGTGCTTGCTGATTCTCAATATTTGGGCGGTGAAGAGCGATGACTTTATACCTTGTCTGAAGCTGCTTACAAGTCTATCTTGAGTATTCCTGAGCATTGCCCTTGTCCAAAGGAATGTCCTGCTTGTACGAAGGATGCATATAGTGGAGCCATCAGGTACGCCGTATCGTGCTCTACCAATGCGTGAGAAGTGGTCTAAACCGCAGACATCGTGATAGCTGAAGCTGATGCACCGGTGTGCCCATACGAATGCTGCATTATCTACTGATCCTCATCACAAGTCGTACAAGACACATGCTGAGTGACCACACGATTGGCACCACTAGCTGCTTACCGATCAACCTCCTGCATCGAAATCACTCTTAGGGGAAGTAGGTCAATGAATCCATGATGCGAACCAACACCTCGCAGGATCAGATCCTGGTGATTCTCGCGAGAGCATTTTGCATGGCACCTTACAGAGTCGATTGATAGCATGTAAGACTTGCTAGGGTGAAACACTTGTGACGATGGTCTGAAATATGGAGTTGAGGTTGTTGGCTAAGACTTTTACTCTCTTGGCGGCTAATTCAAGCGCGCCGTCGTCAAGCGCCGGTCTGGGGAGTGGTCTAAAAGCTGCTGCACTAGACCCTTTCTGGCAGATCTTCTTGTGGAGCCCAGCTTCCTTTGCAAACTCTCCTACTTACACGCCCATGTAACCCTAGTGACAATAATAGCACAGCACAGTAGGTATCATTCAGATGGATCGGTCATCTGAAGCATCTCTTGGGCCCCGCGCGCTCTGTACGAATGCCCGAGTTTCGTGGTGCCTACCAGCTCATTCACAGCCTGTCACGCCTAACAATTGAAAGATTGTCGTGCTTCTCACATACTCTGAAAGTCCCAGCAGAGCTGCATTCCTTGCGAGATGAACTCTTTAATACCCATGATCTACTATGCAACAGCAAGCGTGCTTACCATTGTGTCTCTCAAGCTACGACGACAGTATCGAATACTCACGTTGGGACCGGTACTGCTTCTTACGGTACTTGCTCTTTTGTCAGTCCATTACATCGCCTGGCCTATTGGGGCACACAGCATATTCGCTAGCCTGGTGGTCTTCTACCTCCCCTACTCGGTCAAGCTACTCGTCCTCGACGATCTCCCCGTCAATCCCGAACACTGTGCACATTCATGGAGCTTCACAGACTGTTACAGGGTGTGGAACAACCCTCAAGGCCTGCAAATCCGACTGTCACCATTCCTAAAGTCTGCACCGTGTAGCTCGTCAGCCCGCGCTATCTTTGCTGCAAAGTCGATCATGAAGGTAGCGGCGTTGTGGACTTTTGATAGCCTTATTTTCCAGAAGATGCTCGCCCATGTGTTTTCACATGTCTCGTCAAGGGACTTCGCACCAGAGATGGAGCTCCTCACCTGGAGACGCGGCATTTACATGCCCGTATCTCAGCTGATGGTTCGGGCTACGGTATCTATACAATGGATCTGGACAGCCTATTTTCTTATGGAAGTCGGCCATAACACCTTGGGGGCGTTCTTCGTATCAATTGGATACGATGAGCCCGAGGAATGGACACAGTTGTACGGTAGTTTGCGCAACGCTACGAGCGTTCGAGGCTTCTGGGGCAAATTTTGGCACCGCATCACTGTGCCCACGTATGCTTTTTACTCTCGAATCATCTGTCGACAAGCCCTTGGGATAGACGCTGGATCCGGTATAGGAAAGACAATAGTTCCGATGCTCATCTTTACAATCTCTGGCTTGATGCACTCGCTCGTCGGCTGGTCTTTAGGAGATGCTGCTTTGTCACGAGATCTTCTCTTCTTCTTTGTCAACTATCTAGCTGCTGCATTAGAGACGATCATCTTCAAGACCGCATCCTTCAAAGCTTCCAGAGATAGAGTACCAGGCGCTCTTCGAACAATCATCGGCTTCTGCTGGGTGTTTACTTTCTTCTTTCACGTAGCGCCACTGTGGATGTATCCCAAGATTCACTATGCTTTCATTAAAGCAGGTATTCGAGAGACATTGTAAATATTCTGGTATCACACTTCTACAAATAGTTCTTTACGACCGACTTGATGGCCTTCCAGAACGCGCTCAGATCTTGCAGGAATAGCACTGGCCACCCAAGAAACGGCACATAGCCTCTGACAAAGCCTATCACCTGGTGGCGTTGAATGTATTCTTGATTCGCAGGATACAATGACAAGTCGTCGATCTCGTTGTTATCGCCTTTTGTGCGTATTAGCTGTCTACTCTCCCATGTCAGCATATATACTATCAGATGGGCTATGTTCCGCAGGTGTACTCTTGAGGATCACCCTTCCCATCACTGTAAGTCGTCTCAATCGCTCGATGAATCATTGGATATGGTCTTTCGGGAAACCAGCAGACAGGCAGGTCTCCAGTCTGGACATCTCGATCATGGTTCACGACTAGAAGAATGTCGCCCCTATGAAACGCTGGCTCCATGGATTCGGAGATCACGACTAGGGCTGGGTAAGGAGTGTCAGCTAGGAAGCACAGAGCTTTCCAAGCCATCAAACATGTTGAGATGATCTGCAATAGAGCGAGTGTGTTGTGTAGAAGAAAGCGTATAGAGATTGGCTGAGATTGTTGAGGCGCCATGGATAAACAAGACGTTGTGGCAGGGCCGAGGATGCTATTACGATGCATTAACAGCTCATTCACGACGTTACATACACAGATTCTCAGAAGGATTTTAGACAAGCAAGCGGACCACCTTGGCGTCATACCATGGTATGGAATGATGTTGGCAGCCTGAGCTCAAAGGATCTTTCTATGCTCCACAAATCTGGGGCAGCTGAAGGAACATGGATCTGCATGTCTGTGCTCCATGTTCTGAGTCTGGCACTACTCGCTCGATCCAAGAATCGGCTGGAGCATCTAAAAGGACAGAGAACATCACGTAGAAGGTGGCACTGACTCCAAACCGTAGGGCTTACCGTCACTATACTTAGATTGATCGACAGCACACATTGACTGGTGAGGAATGCTAACAGACATCGTTGAACTAGTGCATTGAATGTCACCTCGTGTACGGCAATGATGGTCTTCTCATGCAGCTCCGCCGCCAACAGCCCCCATAGCACCCACCCTCTTGGCCATCTTCATACCCTGATACCCATTCAGACCCTCAGATGACGTCCATCTTTCCATCGCTAAAGTATGTCAGCCACGATGGACCGTTACATCGACTCAATGAAAGCAAAGAAATCCTAATTACCTTCTCGCTTAGCCTGTCTACTCTCAGCCGTATCATGCCAAAGTCTCAAGCACCAAGTAGCAACTAGCGCATCCCTCTTCGCTTCTTCTAATGATGCCGTCACGACGAGCTTGTGCTGATCATTCTTCGCCTCTTCGTAGGCGATTTGTTCGCCACCAGAGTTGGTCCACGAGTATCGGCCGCCTATCATCTTGGACTTCGTTTCGAATAAAGATTGCGGCTGTGGATCGAAGAGCTGCGCATCTCTTGCTGTCTTGTTCGAGCTCAGAAGGCACTTGAAATCCGGCTTGCCTAGCTTTGACTTGGTGGACTCAAGACTGATGTTGCCAAGCATGTCAGAAGTCGCAGAAGTGATGTAATATGCAGGATTGCTTTCGTCCTGAACATAGGCATCATGCGCGAGGTAGAAGAGGAGTTGATTCTGCTGCTTGGGGGATGTTGTACTCTCGGCTTTCTCTGATCGGACATATTGCACTCGTTCAAACGTCGCTGAAGACCTCTGCGTGCTTTCCGATGTGGATGTGACGTCCCAGCCTAATTGGTAAAGTGGTGATTCCGGAGCATTTTCGGCAGATACATGGCATCCTGTCATGAGCAGAGTGGCTGGCTCGAGAGTCGGTGCTGTTGATGACTCTCCGATAGCATCCTCATAAGATGGTGGGGGAACTTTGGTGTCCGGATCCATGGTCTGCTACAATGGTTGAATAGTATCGCCTGTTCGCAGAGGAAGCCTTGCTTTCAGTCGTAACTGTAGCTGAATGGTGGAAAGGTGAATGGTCGGATACAAATTACGACACTTGCACGTGAAACGGACATTGTAAAAGGATAAAATTAGATACCTACTGAAAGAGACTTTGGATCTGCCTTGGGTCAGGTGGAGAGAGGTGGTAGGGGTGAAGTCGGCGGGCTGACGTCGTCCAAGCACCACAGCCCCCCGGATCAACGCCGAGCTTTTGTTGGTGTTGCATCTCACTTGGCATGCACAGATACTCCTACGATTCGACCATTAGCTCTTCCTTCTCTTCGACTATCGACATTTGATGATCTTTGTGAACATGTTTGCTTGGTAGACTTGGGGTGTGATCGGACTAGTAGGTGATCTTCTGACTGACAGAGCCCTTGTATTCCCATTGCCACACAAATAACAGACCTCTGACATTTACCTTCTCTCTTTACCTTTCTGTACGGTCTACAAAAGATTGCTATAGATTCTTTCTGCTCAAGAGTGTAGCCTATGAAAATTGAGGAGAACTAGGTTAGGAGAACTAGGTGATTGAGCATGTCAGCTACCACACCTCCCACGTCGGCAGACCGTGTGGACAGCATCGCCGGTCAGCAGAACATCGACAAAATGCTCAAAACCGAATTACCTTCGACTTCTACAGGTCTCAGGAAGTACCAGATGTACTACACCACATCCCGCTTCAATGCCCGACTCCATCCAGTATCGAAAGCCCACCCGGCAGCCTACTACTTCGAGACAAACACATCACACACTACACCCCAATTCCTTCTCCGACGAGGAGACTCTAAAACATCGCCGATGGTCAACTTTGCCAAACTCAAAACATCGACACGACACATCCTCGTCGGCAAGGGCGACTTCCTAAACCAGCCGGAGGGAGAGCTAATTTACGAAGAACTGCGGAGAGACAAGAACTTGATGCACCGCAGTGACTACCAATTTGGTACAGCGGAAGGTAATGCAGATGGCAGGAGAGTAGAGTTCGGATGGAGGAAGAACAGAGAGATGCGGGGCAAGACGGTCTACGAGTGTCTGGACGAGAAAGGCTTGGTCGCAGCGACCTTCGCTAGCGGCGGCGTGTTCAACTGGAAGAAGGGGGCTGAGATCGAAGTGACAAAGGGGCTGGAGCAGGGTCTAGAAGAGTTCTTGCTGATGACAGCGCTGGCGATTTGGGCCATGGAGGGACGGGACTTTCACAGCCTTTTCAGTGGGTTCAAATGAACAGATCGAGCACATACTTGTATCCTCGCCAGCTTCTGGTCGTTAGGCCGGCCCGAATGAGTCTATGCATATGTCCGGCCCGCCAGCCAGGTGCTCGAGGGACCGTACACCGCGTGCCTTCACCCGCCCGGGAACGACAGCGGGGTTTAGAGTTTTTGGTAGCTTTTCGGCCATATATTGATCTGGTAGTAATTCTAAAGACCGAACTTGTCATATTCCACGATCCAGTTCTGTCCTGCTCCGTTTGCGACTCCCGTCGCTGGATACAGCTTCTCCTGTACACAGCCGGGCTTCGCCTTTACTCCGTCAAACCGATCCTTGATCCAGTCCAACCAAGTATACTGAGAAGCATAAAGTGTCGGCACATGCGAGATGCCAGCGTACTGGATGTAGTGTAGAGTATTGTTCGGGAACATGGCGCAAGTCTCTGCGACTGATTTTGCCGTGACATTGACATTCGCATTGGCATCAATGTCTCCTTGAGTGATCAACATCGGACCAGCGAAAGGTTTGTTGCCATTGTCCGAGACATTCCTGTACCATTGAGCTGCCGAGCTGGTATTCCATCCATCCTTCAGAATCTGCGTGTCGGTCGCGAATAGATATGCGCCCACTGTACCGCAGCCACCAACTTCTTCCAGTAGGGAATGTCTGTCGATCCCGGCTTGTGTGATCCAGTCCGACATTTTGAAGGTGTCGAGAACAGAGTCAAGGCCTTGAGCAATGCCAACGACCCTCGCATTGTCTTCAAATTGAGCGTCTGCCACAATGTTGGCAAGGATATCGGTAAATGGCGAGATGGCAACGGTGCCCAGGTAGCCAGCTACAGGTTTCTGAGCTTGCCTTTGTGCATATGACCAAGCAACTCCTCCTCCTTGACTCTGTCCCATGATGACAAATTCACGACTGAGTCTTGAGTACGCCTTCTGGGCGGCTTGAACGGCGTGAATGAGATCATTCGCCTGCGAGGGCAACACGAAGTAAGGTGATTTGATATTCGAGACGCCCAGTCCTGCGTAGTCAGGTGCCACTACAGCATATCCATTCAGTGCAAGTGCAAATGGCTCATGAAAGTCATCCCACAGCGCTTTGATATGTGATGGTGCACACTCTGAGGTTTGTCCCGATGTGCCGTGGGCTAGACCTATCACAGGGAAGGTACTACTGTTACTGCCACCGTTTGTCAGACCTGAAAACCGCCTAGCGGTGTAGGGCCACAGGATATAGGCAGAAGCTGGGATGGAAGTGCCATTCAATGTCTCGGAAGTGTACATGATCCTCGACATTGCTATGCTTGGCGCGAGGGTGTAGAGAGAGGCATTGGTGTGGTTCTCAACCTTGAGAATGGTACCTGGCTCCGGTGGGTTCAAGGGGTCGAAGCTGCTAGGCACAGCATAGAAAGGGTCATCCTTGACCGAGCCTCCAGCATAGTTGGAACGCTCGAAGTTCAGAGCGACTTCGAAGTTGTGGGCTTCGGCGTCGGTGAGATTTGCTGCTTGTATCTGTCCTTGGGATAAAGTAAAAGATGAATTGTACGTGAGATTCTGTGACTGTAACAGGGGTTCTGCTCGACTGCAAATCAGCAAGCCGAACAGCGCAGAAAGAGCGAACATTGTATGGGATAGCATTGAAGTAAGCAAGGAAAGGGTTCACATCGCACAGAACGTTGTGTGCTGGCGACAACCATACTTATCATCTCCCTTCAGATGCGTCTCTCCCTAGGCCGACATCCGGACCGATGCTGTACTCATTCATGGCAGTCCACCAATTGAGGTGAAGTTGAAGAGAGAAGATCTTCCCATGGGGAACTTCCCCCGCACATGGCGATGCCGATTGTGCCGAGATGAAGAGGGGCCACCAGATGAACACGGCAACAATACACCGAGGACAAGTAGTGTACTCTCCAGGGAGCTCCTGCCACTTTATAGTTTGTCAGATACTACAACATCAATCATATCGAAGTTCGATGTCAGGTAGATATGCTGCTCGAGCCTGGCACGCCAGTGGCGGTGATGCTTCATCCTTGACTCGGGTTGCACAAGAACCCCGCACCGTCGTGTCAGTAATTTCACATCGTCCCTCCTGAAATTCATCAGAACACCAGAGTGAAGTCGCAACAATGTCTGGAGATAAATCTGTCGGACATCTTGAGCTTAAGAAACATCTCCAGTCAGTCCTTCCACAACAGGGCAGGTCAGCACTGAGCTCGTCCGTGATCCCAGACCTCGTTCAGTGCATATACCAGATAGCAGAGATATTGCGATCATCGCAACGAGTATCTCAAGTTGGTACCGCTAATGCCTTCGGAGATGACCAATTGGACGTCGACGTCCTTGCAGAGGACGTAATTCGGAAAGGAATCGCCACATGCCCGTCAATAGCAACCGCCAGTAGCGAGGAAGACCCGGTTGAGAAATCAGTCCAGACTACCAGTCGTTCAGACGAGACTGGAGAGACCTATACGCTTGCTTTTGACCCTCTCGATGGTTCTTCCATCATCGCACCGAATTGGTCGGTAGGGACTATCATCGGCATTTGGGAAGGTGCATCCGCACTGAACCAGTCACCAGAGAAGCAAATCGCTGCCATTCTCGGAGTCTTCGGACCACGTACCACAGCAATCGTCGCTATCAATGTTCCAGGATCACAGTCGGCCTGCTTCGAGCTCGGTATCAATCAAAGTACAAGCGAGGTCATCAGGTCTACAGTGCAGCTTGCATCGCCACCGTTCAAGACCCGCTACTTTGCCCCTGCCAACTTACGAGCTGCGGCAGAAGATGAGCAGTACATGAAGCTTGTCAATCACTATATCAGCAACAAATACACGCTACGTTACAGTGGTGGGCTAGTCCCGGATGTGGTTCATGCATTTGTCAAGGGTCACGGCATCTACATCTCGCCGGTCACCGAGAAGAGCAAGGCCAAACTTCGAAGGCTGTACGAACTTGCCCCTGTGGCATTGATCATCGAGTGCGCTGGTGGCAAAGCCGTGGATGCGGCAACCGGTTCGAGAATACTGGAAAGGCAGATACAAGACTGTGACGAGCGGGCAGGCATCATCTGTGGCACGGCAGAAGAAGTGGATTTTGTGGTCAAGGAGTTTGGCTTACAATGAAGCAATTGAGTCATCCTGCTGACCTCTTTTGCAAAATACCAGCATATACGTCTGCAGACATCAATGTCTCTAATCAAAACGCCTAGTATACGGCTTGAATGGTATACCCTCGACCTCTGCCAAAATCTGCATGGCCAGGAACCTAGATGTGAATCTTGCCTGTGCAGTTCCTCCTCCAAAGTACCAGATATGAGGATCTATCATCTCGGTCAGTCCCTTTCCCTCGAGTCAGTCTGCAACCATTACTTACGTCCCAATGGTTTAGCAAGGCCTAGCACTTCACCCTCTGGATCAAAGCCCCAGAAGTCCTCCAGCTGATCCCCGATCTCCTTGCCTACGATCTCTGTAGTACTCTGCTTCATGCTGCACATAAAGCCAGTGGCGAAGGCGATCACGTCAGCCTCTACCTCGTCGCCATTCTCAAGTCTCAGCCCCTTCTCTGTGTAGGCAGCCGGCGCGGACCCAGACTTGACCTTTACCCTTCCGTCCTCGATGAACTTTGTCTGTCCGATATCCAAATAATGCCCACCGAACCGTTCCATAGGACCCGCCATGATGTCTGGATCTTGATCTGCCAGAAAGCCAGCAGCTCTCAGCTTGTCGTATCTGCCAGGTTCCTGCGCTATGAAGTGCTTGACCATCTCAATGATCATCAAGCGGCCATGTTGGTAAGGGCCAGTCATAAACATCCGGTCTGCCACACCCAAGTCTGAGTGTTCATTGTACATGGGATCAGTCAATGCCTTAAAGTGTTCTGTAGCACACACCCTAGTAGTGGCTCGCTGGATCATGGTCACTGGTGAGAGACCTGCGTTTACCATGTCTTCCATCATGTCGAAGGCGCTGTTGCCACATCCGACGATGATGCCACGCTTACCCCGAAAGGCTTCCGCGTTTCTCCAGTTCACCATATGCGTGACTATGCCTTTGTATTTGTCACGATCAGCGAGCTCGGGGATGTACGCTTTGTCGTTTCCGCCTCCGGTAGCCATCACAAGATGTCTGGCTTTCAAGTCCTCGACCCTGCCGGCTGTCTTGACAGTCACAGTCCAGACCTTCTTCTCAGAGTCCCATGTAGCTGTCTCCACAGCTGTAGACATTCGTGTGTTCATGTCCCAGCGCTTGGCAAAGCTACGATAAGCACGGACGAGATCAGTTTTGGTCGGGTAGTACTTGGAGTAGTCGAGAAAGCGTTCATATGGAAGATCAGAATAGCTGTTGCTGAGGTGCAGCTTAGCCGAGTCGTATCGCTTCGCCCAATTGTCGCCAATCTCGTCCTGCTTATCGACCACAAGGTACCTCAGCCCAAGCGACTGGAGTCTGCCACCTAAGCCAAGACCAGCAGCTCCTGCTCCAACCACCAAACAGTCAAGGACTTCATCAGTGGCCTTCTTTACTGGAGCTTCTGGAGGAGTGTCTGGATTTGTGTACCCTTCAATCGATTCAAGAACAGTTGTCAGGGAAAAGATCTTCCATCTCCCGTCAGAATCAGGAACAGCATTGAGAGAGCCGGAGCATTGACATTTTGGCGAAGCCGTTGTACGGAAAGTAAATCCGACAGTGACCCACGCAGGCTTCGGTCCGAGTCTGAAGACATGTGCTGTGGACAGATTGGGCTGAAAGTCTGTTGGGTTTCTTTCGTGTTCAAGATCCTTCCATGCTGTAACGATGGCTTTTGAGGTGTGAAAGGTACGGGAAGATCCAGTCAGACAGACGTTGTCCTTCCATAACGAGTCGGCGAGTACATGATCAAGACTAAGGTCTGAGAGGTACGCAACGCACTGTCCGGCTACTGTCTCTGTGTTGATGGTATCGTCAAAATTTGCCTTAGGAAGCTCCCCCTTCAAATCCGTGCTCAATGTGGTGAACTTGCGAGGACCCATTGCATGAGTGAGGTTATTATATCGAAGCCTGAGTCGATGGCGAAAGAGAAGGGAAAACGGATGAAGACCGAAGTGAATATGAAGGAAATCTGTTTAACCAAGCTTACCTTCGTCCGCAGATAGTGGTGTCACACCAACTAGTGCTTACGTTGTACTACTGACACACTGTACGCAGATCCACTCTATGAGTCTATGCTCTAATGGCATATACTCATGCGCCATGTAAACGCAAATCCTGGACGGCATACGCTGACAAGCGGGGCTTCACTATATGAGGTATTACTGTATGCTAGATCTGGATCGAGATAAGCGCCAAGGACGATCGACCCAGTGGGTCAGCCGCGAAGACAAAGTCCTCTAATTATCGATCTTGGTAGGACACGAAGTCATACGCTGCATTGAATGAACAGATTGCTGTCGAAGAACAATTTGAGGAAAACGTAGTGACTGCATAATTTCAACTGTATGGTGGTCTTCGAAGGCGGGAGGCTTACGTAAAGCTTGCTATCTCTTGGGCGTCCCTTGATATTTGAGGACATTGACAATGATCTATGTACCTAATTAGACGGTCATTGTACTGGTCAAGTAGGTGAAGAAAGTACAGATCTACCATTCTCTTGGCTTCTATCGCATACTTGAACTACATATCTAATACAAAGCCTAGCTGACATGGGACTTCCTCCCATTGATCCACCACTTCTCAACTCTGCCAATCCATGGTGTACCACCCTGAACGACTTACAAGCTCTGTACGACTCTCCACATACCGGCGCCATCACCACAAGGACCAGTCTGATCGATGGCTTCGCCCATGACCCATCCATCCACCAACATACCTTCTTTGACCCCAGGTCCCATACATGCACAACCAAGGGAAAACCCGACTACCATATTCCCGCCCAAGAGAACTCATCCCTCAACACACTCGGCTACTCTCCTCTCCCCCTCTCAGCATACCTAGACTTCATCACCTCCCTCAACCCGCCGCCTGGCTCCCCGTTCCGCCCAAAGCCAATCATAATCTCCATAACTGGCAGCCCGACCCAGATCGTCGACGCCTACACCCTCATCGCCGAACACGCGACCACTCTTCCTCTCACCAAGCCCCCCCTAGTAGAAATCAATCTCTCCTGCCCAAACATCCCCTCCAAACCACCCCCAGCCTACTCCGGCGCCGAACTCCTCACCTATCTCACCGCCCTGCAAAACCATCCCGATTTCACCTCTCCCGATAGGAAAGTCAAAGTCGGCATCAAGACACCGCCATATACTTACCACGACCAATTCGCCACCCTTGTGTCGGCCCTGCAGTCTGCGGCAGAATCGTTGCCAGCGAACGTCCTCCCTGTGGATTTCGTGACAGCCACGAACACGCTAGGGAGCTGTCTCTTGTTGAACGGTAAGGGGAAGCCGGTGCTAAGTGGCGCAAATGGAGCGGGGGTAGGAGGGATGGCGGGCGCGGCGCTGCACCCGCTGAGTCTGGGAAATGTGAGGAGTTTTCGATCGTTGTTGGATACCGAGGAGAGATTGCGGGACATCGACGTGATCGGTGTCGGAGGGGTAGAAGATAGATCTGGATTCGAGAGGATGCGGACTGCCGGGGCGAAGGTCGTAGGCGTTGGAACCGCGCTAGGGAGAGAAGGCGTCGGTATCTTTGCGAAAATCAGAGAGGGCCAGTGAATAGGGGACGGATTTGTACATTTCTCATTATATGTATTTTGTACAAGAGGAAAAGAGACATGGCGGCCTTGGTATCACGTGTGCCCTGATGCAGCTTTTCCGGACGCCATAGGAAACATGTGGGGAGCGCACTGTCGGACGCAACATCAACTCATCTGGAGCTCTCGAAGAGCTCTCTTCATCCCGTCCAGTCGATCCCGTTCTCTAATTACCATGCCTTTCGCGAGTTCTTTGAGAACCCGTCGTCCTTCTCTAACGTGTTGCTCTTGCCACCCTGCCATCTCCGCAGCCACGGTCTGCTGAGTGTATCTGAGCTCGCTTCCTAGCGTATCAAGCTCTCGCCTCGTTTTCTCCGCTTTCTCCTGCGCTTCTTCCGCAATCGCTTTTCGGGTCTCATCAAAGAAGCCAATATTGGGTGTCCATCGACTCTGGCGCTGTAAAGATCCCAGGGTTCGTTCTAGTGTTCGCTTCGCTGAGTCCATGGACCCAATAAGATGCGTTGGCCGATTCAAAGCGACCAGAAGTGCTGTGGACGAAGACCCAATCGAGTGCAGGGCGTAATAGAACGCTGTCACTGGTGAAGACTCTGTCACAGCGAGCGTCTTGGTATATCGCTCAAAGGCCGTCTTGTGCTTCGGTGGCAGGAATGTCAGCGTTGACAGAGCCGCAGAAGCGAATCGAGAAAGCTCGGATAGATCAGACGAGACTTGTCGCTGCCTGTTCACTCTCCGCGTCAAGGCTCGTGTCATGTTAGACAGTTTGCGAACTTGCTCATGGGCATGCGAAACAAAGATCTCGACTTCTGTCGTGTCGGAAATAGGCTCGTACTCGTCTCTTACTTTTTCTACTCGGACCTCGGCCTTGTGCTTACTGCGCTCTGCGAGCATCGTAGGGTCAATGTCCGGTACCAAGAAAAATTCCCAGACCAGCTCGTGCGTGGAAAACGTCGCATGCGCCAACAGGTTTCGTAAGAAATTGTCTAGCCTCAACTGGATGTCGCGGAGCACCGTTCGGGATGGCTTTGATGGAATCATGAATGGCGATGCCATGTTGAAATGAGTGGGAAGCCATGATGCCGGTTGCTCCATAGAGAGCCACTTCGCCAGGTTCTCAAAATCTGTCAAAGATCTTCGACTGGTGGTGACAGTGACAGTACCATCCGGATTTGGCTGGCCAGATTTGAGAATAAGCCGTACTGTCGCATCTTCGACGAAGAATGATCGCACGACGGTGGTAATCCTTCCGTGTTCTCCAACCGGGCGTGACAGAAGTACCATGTCGTCGATCTTGTTCCGTATCTCATCGTCCTTCGCCAGTTCAATCGCAGTCAAGCCTCGCATATCTCGGGCCTGAAGCTCGACTCTAGGGTCTGAGAATAACGTCCGGGCCAGATCCATCTTGCCGTACTTGGTCGCAACCATTAATGGGGTGAATCGTTTGTCGTTGGCAGCATTGACATCAGCGTCGGCATGCTGGAGGATTCGGGTCGTAATTGAAGGGTCATTGACAATATGCAGAAGAGTATTACCTTTGTTGTCAACATGATCGTCCAGATGTAAAGGACCTTTGTCAGGCTGTATCCCGGCAGCCAGCGCAAGCGCTTTACTGACCATGGCATGATAGTGTTGGTGATCGTAAGAACGGCAAAGTGCAAAGAGTGGCGTTTGTCCATTCTTGTCTCTCAATCGCCACGGAAGTACCTCGCCAATCCTGTCCAGAAGCTCCGGCTGATTGAATACATAGTGCGCAGCACAACGGCCCTTGCTGTCCTGTCGAGCGAGATAGTCTTGAAGCTTCTGAGTGGACTTGACATTCTTCAATATGTGTTCCAGAAGGAGGAGGGTGATGTCGCGCCGCTCTGATTGTATTGCCGCGCACAAAAGAGTGGTACCTTCGGTGTTGCAATCGTCCAGAACGAAATCGATTGGGTAGTGCTCCTCCAAGGTCAGTAGATATTGTAAGACCGAGTGCTTTGACGAGTCGATTGCCATCATAAGTAGTGAATCGCCCTGCATGTTTTGAGTTTGGGCTAATGTTTCAAGCGAAGTGTCCGCAGATACTCCGCCACTTGCATTACTGGCCACTGAGGCCGAGCTGGCTCTCCTAGAATGCGATCTCGAGGAATGCGTCGATGAGATTGAACCGCTCCGCACAGCTGCCATGGAGACACGTTTTTTCCGAGGCCGCTCACTCTCCGGAGGTGGTGTCGGGGGCTTTGTGAATGGGAACACATGTTCAAGAGAGCCGCCAACAGCGGCAAAGTCTGCACCATGCGAACTCGCGCGTGAGTGCGGCCTTTCGCTTCTCGGAGATGATCCTTTGAAAGACGCAGAGTCATCAACTTCGGAATCGCTCACTGCTGTGCTATCCTGTCCCTGCCTGCTTGCCATTGTTTCTTCCTCGATCGGCGAATGTTCTTCGTGGTGACCATAAGGTTCTAGTAACGATTGCAGCTTCGATAAGTTGCCTTCTTTTGCAGCATACCAAAGTTGGTTGTTGTGGCGACTAGCTCGACGTAGCGGATCCGAATCGTTGGCAAGGTACGTCAAAACAGCTTCGAAAGTACTAATGGCGTAACCAGTCTCGCCAGTCTCAACCTCATCAATGAACACGAAGTGCTTCATGTATGAAAGACGCGCGTTGAGATGTCTGACGCCACTCCGAATAACGACGATCAGTAACATGGAAACGAGCGTGTCGGCGTTCATGGTCATAGCGAGCGCTTGCTTCTCATTCTCGTTGTCGTCTTTGGCCTTCTCAGCGCTCCCGGTCGCGATGATCTTCTCCGTCGCCAATAGAGTTTCGATCATCTCCTGTGGACTGCTTGCTACACCCTGTTTTTTGAAGTTTGCCACGGCGTCGTCGAGTCGAAGGGCAAGCTTCCGCTTGCCGGTTCTGCCACCCTCTATCGGGATGCCAACTTGCGCAATGTCTATGTCTGTCATTCGACGCATCCGGGACTCGAGTTCCGAATCATCTTCCCTCTTCAAATGGCATAATCGTGGAAATAGTGCACGCTCGTGCAGCTGCTCCGCGATGTAACGCTCGATAAGACGTTCGACAGCAGGGCCGGACAAATTTGTAGTCGAAGCAACCATTGATAGCTGTTGTTTGTCGACGCCTTGGAAAGATTCGATCGCTGTCGTTACAGCTTCCTCAAGCGCCGTCCGCATTTCGTCCTCCTCCGGGTCCAAGGAGAAGTTTGTATCCCGCAGAGTTGACGATCCACTTGAAACGGAAGATTTAAGAGTTGCAAGAGAATTCTCAAGAGAGGTAGATGAGCCTTGTGAACGGACCGAAGGAGGTCTTGAGGTCTTTTTCAACATTGGCTTCTCAAAACGATCGGTGAAGTCTTTGAAAATCCTCTCCAGTCCGCCTTGCATGGAGCGAGCTATCATAGGAAACTCATTCAGTAAGTCCGTGAACGATTTGACGTCTCTCCGATGAGGATTTCCGATGGGTGTGTTGCTGCTCTCCGCCGGGCTGGCTACTTCTGTCTTCTCCGACTCGACCTTCTCGCGCTCTGCTCGTGAGGTCAAAGTTGCAGGTATGATGTTGATTGGGTCGACGGTGCCGAGCAGTGGCCGTGAGATGTAGTAAACAATCCATTGCTGGTTATCCGATACGTCGGGGTAGAAGATCGTGTCCGTTAAGAGTTGTGCCTGGTTCAAGGACTTGAATCCTTTGTTACTGTATACGAAGGAATCCTTAATGACGACAGTGCGCGCGTTGATGGTCAAGTACTGCTTTGCTTTTCCCTTGTTCTCCCTTGCATTCCCACCTTCTTTCATACCAGGAGGGACCCCTCCAGTCACTCTCAGGACATGGCTAGCCAGGAAGTCTTCTGTCCCTGACAAGTCGGAGAAATGCGTACCAGTCTCACGATCGCGAGAGTGAAGCAGTACGTCTGTCGTGGGAACAAGAAGAATCTAGAACACAATTAGCACAGAGCGGATTGAGCGGAAAGAAGGGCCGTACGTGGTGGTGAATGGGGAGGCATTGTGACGGTAGCGCGCTTCGGAAGAACGCGCGAAGGAAGGGATTGACTGGTTGCATCCAGAATGTTTCTATCGTGACGGAATGAGCATGTTCTGAAGTATGCGTTCGGAAGGACTGTTCGATGGCGCTTTCATGGGTGCCTATGCGATCTGGAATCTCGTTCAATCGCTCAACCAGGCGAGGCCGGGAAGTTCTCAATTGATAGTAGCACAAGATCGTTGGATCCTGTCGTCGTCTATGTGGTTCCAGGCGTCGAGTGCTTTGACACAAGTGGTCTTCGTTATGAGGCACTGACTTTCGAGCTCTCTATCTCGAGGGTTGGAGACGCGCATCTGCACCGAACGCCGGCACAGACGGACGCGACCGGTCCGTGCCGTAGGTACAGAAGCTTAATTGAAGCCCCTCCCCCATCCCCAAGGAAGTCACGACTCCTCCTTTGTTCCCTGTACCATCTGTGAACCCTAATCTCTTCCTACACTATAGGCGATTTTAGTAGTGTCGATCTCAATAGCTCTACCTTCTGTTGTATGACCTGCCTTGTTTGACAACCCTGCTCGACCTTACTTGATTGCAGGTGGAGTTCTTGGCTGCTCACTTCATGTCGGCCATCAGCATGACCAATATATGCAGCCCCAATTAGGGCGTGGACCCCCCGCCGACCTATATATATCGCGTTCTATTGACCTTGGCCGGTAAGTATACAAGTCATATCGTAAGCCAGATGTTCCCATCGTGCAAGTCTTCTCAACTCATCCATATCGTTCACGTACAGCCTAGCTTCATGGCGTTCAAAAAGGCACCTTTTATCCTGACGATCATCGTTGCTGCGCTCGCTGCTCGTGCACAGACATTTGATGCGCTGCAATACGTAAATCAGCTAATTGGAACAAGAGGCGGTGGTGAGTTGCTCTCCAGCAGCTTGATTTGACGGACGCCGACAAGGTCCAGGAAACGTATTTCCGGGTTCGACTGTACCTTTCGGTATATCGTCACGCCCATCTTCTGTGCTTAAAACCTTTCTGATACTTTCCAGGTATCGCCAAGGCGGTCGCAGACACTGACAGTGAAGCACGACAAGGAGGCTTCACGACTGATGGTGCGAACATCACGGGCTTCTCCCAGTTGCATGACTCTGGCACTGGAAGTACCCCCTCGCTCGGTCTCTTCCCCCTATTCCCTTTTGTTAGATGTGACGGCGATGACATCAATGGATGCACCTTTCCCAAGCGAGAGCGTATTGTCCAATTTCAGAACGAGTCGCTTCAGGCTAGGCCTGGCTTCTTCGGTCTGACCCTGGATAATGACATTCGGGTTGAGATGACTTCTGCTCGGCGAACAAATTTGTTCCGCTTCACCTTTCCTGCTTCCGACGAATCTGGCGCACCAGCGAGGCCTGTGATCATACTGGACTTGTCAGATCTATCAGACTCTCGGCAAGACAATGGTACGATCGTGGTCGATGCTGCATCAGGTCGGATGACTGGAAATGCTCGGTTTCTTCCCAGCTTCGCACAGGGCACATATACGGCCTACTTCTGTGCCGACTATCAAGGGGCCGCCATTCGTGACAACGGCATATACGCAAACAGTCGAGCGAGTGCTAATGTCAGGAATCTGACCATTTCGCGCTCGATCAATGGTTTCCCACTTCCTGGTGGTGGTTTTAGCCGATTTGAGGAACGTGCCGAGTCGATACTTGCTAGGGTGGGTGTCAGCTTCATCAGTGAAGCACAGGCCTGCTCAAATGCCGAGTCAGAAATCCCTGATTTCGACTTTCAGTCTATTCGAAGCGATGCCGTCGATCAATGGAGGCAGAAGTTGAGCCCTATCGTGGTCTCGGAGAACGGTGTGGACCGAGACTTCCTCACAACTTTCTACAGTGGATTCTACCGGACATTCATCAGTCCGCAGGACTATACTGGAGAAAATCCGTTGTGGCAAAGTGCTGAACCATATTTCGACTCTTTTTACTGTATTTGGGATCTTTATCGTTCCCAACTGCCTTTCTTGACCGTCGTTGATACACCTCAACTGACAAGGATCATTCGCTCACTGATTGAGACTTATCGCAACGTAGGTTGGCTACCAGACTGCCGGTATGTACACTAAATCCGTAATGACCCATTACTGACACTGTACAGGTTGACATTCAACAAAGGCTACACTCAAGGTACGTAACATTCTCACTATCTGCAATGCACGCTGATCTGAACAGGTGGCTCGAATGCGGATGTGGTACTGACCGATGCTTATTTGAAAGGCGTCAGTGACGGTATCAACTGGCAAGACGGATACGCTGCTGTTGTCAAAGATGCTGAAGTTGAGCCTTTCGACTGGTGTTGTCAGGGGCGTGGTGGCCTCGATAGCTGGAAGAGCCTCGGCTACATCCCAGTTGAAGATTTTGACTTCAAAGGCTTCGGAACACTCACCAGGAGCATCTCTCGTACACTTGAGTACTCGTACAATGACTTCACCATCTCAGAATTGGCCAGCAGGCTTGGTGGTCTTGAGCCGGATGTCGAGAAGTATCGGGAACGCAGCAGCAACTGGCAAACCCTTTTCGTACCCAACCAGACTTCCTCTTTATTCAATGGCAGCAACACGGGCTTCACGGGCTTCTTGCAGCCTCGTTACCAGAACGGCACTTGGGGTTCACAAGATCCACTGATCTGCGCGCCAATCGACCCTGTCCCCGACCGTCAATGTAGCTTAACGAATACCGGGTCGGAAACATACGAGTCAAGCATCTGGGAGTATAATTTTTACGTACCTCATGATCAAGCCGCATTGATCACTACCTTGGGCGGACCTATCGAGTTCCTACGCCGTCTGGACTACTACCACGATAATGGCATTGCCTTCATCGGCAATCAGCCTTCGTACCTGACCCTCTTCCAGTACCACTATGCCGGTCGCCCTGGACTGTCCGCCAAGCGAAGCCACTTTTACATTCCGAGTCGCTTCAATTCCAGCATTGAAGGACTTCCGGGTAATGATGACAGTGGTACCATGGGCGCCTTTGTGGCCTTCAACATGATGGGGCTGTTCCCCAGCCCTGGCCAAGATGTGTATTTGATCATCCCTCCGTATTTTGAGAGAGTTGACATCACATCGCCCGCAACAAACCGCACAGCAACCATCCGAAACATAAACTATGACCCCTCGTACGAAGCGATCTTCATTCAGAGCGCCACCCTGAACGGGGAACCTTACACCAAGAGTTGGATCGACCACAGCTTTTTCCTTGAGGGTAAGGAGCTTGTGCTCACGCTCGGCACGACAGAGAGTGCTTGGGGCACCCGTGTGGAGGATCTCCCACCAAGTCTGAGCGAGTACCAAGGATACAATACGACCAGATTGACCCCACGGAAGCCTGTCGAGCCAATGAAGAGGACCGTGCATGCCCGCCATCCCTTGGCTATGCAATACTGGCCTGGAGACGCCGAGTCCTGAAGTTCAACGGCTCCATTGTCGCAGTTCTGGCCCGTTTGTCGCCCCGGACCGAAGCCAAAAATAGACCGAGTGAACACAGCGTCGGAACGAGAATGATGTCAGAGTCTCAGGTCTTTGTCCACCCGCAGTTTTTGCCCTCCTCAGAAAGCCCTCTAGTGCAAGTAAATCCAAGAAAGGCTGTTCATCGGCTTCCAACTTGTTACTACCAGGTTTTCGTGTTCAACCATAAGTGACGAATCAGAGCATTGTGTGTCGAGTATTTCCTATTAGAAGACTAGGTGCCCCAGTCAATCGGCTATTCTCTGACAGGCGAATCGTGCATTTAATTACTAGGACGTCGACAGATTTGACAGCTGTGTATCCTAGTGTTGTACGACGTCATTCTGTGGTTTGACAGCGTTAGGCTTTACACGAAGTGCACGCTCCGCGAAGCAAATACAGTTTCCCGGTTGCAACGGTGGCGATCTCCTTACTGTTCCACGCTGGATACGAGAGAAGCCCTCTACGAGCGTCATTTTCAACGAAGGTCTGGCTAAGTTTTCAGTTCTATCTTTGGAGAAACGAGCGAAGCACAGAAAGATATAAGAGCTGTACAGCATTCCCCATTTTCACAGTCATCATCATCACCAATCTTCATCACTACGACAGCATCACCATCTTCTCGACACACTACGAAAGCATCTCCACTCCCGCAAAACACCATCAACATGCGTGCCTCCATCATGTTCGCCGCCGCGGCCGCCATGGCCTCTGCCTCCGCCTCCGTGCTTGTTGAGCGCCAGCGCGACTGCCAGGCCTTGTACAACACCTGCATCAGCTCCGGCAGGGCCGAAGTCGCGTGCCAATGCGACCTGGCGACCTGCTCAGGAGAGGACAACGCACGCACGCGCGAGTACTGCGCAACTGCCACCGCATCGCTCTCCACTGCCCCTAGCACCACCGCCAACAGCGGAGCTCTTCCCGCTCCTAGCTCCACCGTAGTAGCTGCCGATGGCTCCTTGAAGCTCGGCGAGAACTGCGCCGAGACTAAGCAATGCGCTGGCGGTGCTGAGTGCTTCGCCTCCAATTTCATGCAGATTAAGCAGTGCGGCAAGTTTAATGCCGCCTGCAAGACCGACTCCCAGTGCGCGACCAACACCTGCAACAACGGACTCTGCAACGGCTTCATCGCCACTAGCAGCAGCGCCTCCTCCTCCACCACCACCGCCACCGCCAACAGCGGCGCCCTTCCCGCTCCTAGCTCCACGGTCGTCGCCGCCGACGGTTCCCTCAAGCTCGGCGAGAACTGCGCCGAGACCAAGCAGTGCGCCGGCGGCGCCGAGTGCTTCGCCTCCAACTTCATGCAGATTAAGCAATGCGGCAAGTTTAACGCCGCCTGCAAGACCGACTCCCAGTGCGCGACCAACACCTGCAACAACGGCCTTTGCAACGGGTTCATCGCCACCACTTCCTCCTCCGCCTCGTCCACTTCCGCCTCTGCCACCGCCGCCGCCACCCCCAAGATCGACGCCGCGGCCGGCTCCCTCAAGCTTGGCGACAAGTGCGACACCACAAGCCAGTGCGCCGGCGGCGCCCAGTGCTACGGCACCACGGCCGGCACGATCAAGACTTGCGGCTCCTTCAACGCTGCTTGCTCTTCCAACGCCCAGTGCGCGACTAACACTTGCCAGAACGGTATCTGCAGCGGCTTCCTCCCCGAGGCGAGCTACCTCGCTAAGCCTTCTACCGCTATGACCACCGCTACTGCCACTGGCAAGACTAATGGTACCATGACTACTGGTGTCAGGACGCCTACTAGCTCTGTTGTTAGGTTCACTGGTGCTGCTAGCAAGGAGCAGGTTGGTGCTGGTGTTGTTATGGTTGCTGGTCTGTTTGCGCTTGCTTTGTAAGGGGAAGGACCGGTTGGGAGACGATGTGGATGGCATTGTATTGTATTTGTATTCGCGGAATAGAAAGGGCATAAGCAGACCCTTGTGCATATAGCAGGCTTAATCGTAATACATTGTCTGGAACGAGTTTTATCGGAAAGTTCTTTTGTGTCTTCTATTCACATTCATGGTATCTTTCTTTCGTGCCCACCTTCCGAGTGGTCGAGTGGCGGGCTGTTTGGTCCAGTCAAGGAAGCTGTTGTTTGTTGATGGACTCGCATCTGCTCCGCCAAATAGTCTCAACTGTAACTCGACATGGTTATGGCTTGAGCTCCTTCATAGAGATGTCGTCCCTTACGACTTCGCAGCGCCAGCCTTGATGAGCAAAATGTCACCATCTTCAACCACATAATCCTTACCCTTGGTCATGACCTTGCCCTTCGCCTTGACCGAAGCTTCATCACCTTCCTCCTTAAGAACATTGTAATTGAATACGACGGCCTGAATGAAGGTCTTCTCGAAATCTGTATGGATGACACCAGCTGCTTGAGGAGCCTTTGTACCGTTCCTGATGGTCCATTGTCGTACCTCATCAGGGCCGACTGTGAAGAAGCTGCCAAGATTGAGAGCCTTGCGCATAGTAGTGATGATCTTTGGCAGCGCAGACTTTGTGCCCAGCGTCTTGCACTCCTCCTCGGCCTCCTTGTCGGTCTCGAATCTCGTGAGGCGTTCTTCAAAGCAGACAGAGATCGGAATGATTGGGTCACCGGGTGCGTGCTCCTTGCACCATTCTGCGATCTTAGGCAAGTGCTTGTTCTTCTGGCGGATGTAGTCCTTCTCGCTAAGGTTGACAAGATATACGACAGGCTTAGCCGTCAGGAGGAACAGAGGGTTGATAGTTTCAACCTACTAATTGTCAGTGCCGAGCTCTTCTTCGACAGTGACGACGATCGCGCAAATTAGATTCGTAGTTGTGTCAGACGGGACGTCTTCTCATCACACCCCGTTGTTTTTTGGTGGGGCGTTCGAAGAGCTGGGATTATAGAGATAGAATCTCTTGTTCATCAGGAAAGAAAGGAATCAGTCTTGCGAAAATGCAATCTCGGGCTTACCTCCTTGGGTGACCAGTTGCCCTTCCGTACATCCTTGCCGTCCTTGAGGAGTTCCAAAACCTTCTCCACGGTAGCTTGCTCTTCCTTGAGCTTCTTCATTTCCAGACTTTGACCTCCTCTTCGTGTCTGCTTGACGTAGTTCTCGTGCGCCTTCTCGACGAACTCAATGTCCTTGATTCGAAGCTCTTCGCTGATAATGTCCAAGTCTCTGACAGGGTCTACATCACCTTCGACGTGGATAATTTCCGCGTCGTCGAAGCAACGTACAACCTGGAAGATAGCATCTACGGCGCGAATATGTGAGAGGAAAGCATTTCCAAGACCGGCTCCTGTCGAGGCGCCCCTGGTAAGACCAGCGATATCGTAGATTGTCAAGTTTGCCGGTACCACCGATTTGGGCTTGTACTGCGAGACCAGCCAGTCGAAGCGTTCATCAGGAACAATGACACGCGACTCTTCGGGATCGATTGTGGCGTACGGGAAGTTGGCAGGATTACCGAGCGAGCATTTTGTGATAGCTTGGAACAAAGTCGACTTGCCCACGTTGGCCAGACCAACGATACCACTCTTCAAGCTGTTTCCTGGGCGACCCAAGAGGATCTTCTCTTCCTTGACGGCCTTCTTGGGAGGCATTTTTTTGCGAGCACTTGCGTATGTTCTAGTAAAGCAGAAGAGGTGTACTGTTGAGGTCGACTCGGAAGAAAGCTGAGCTCGTAAAGCAGCAGGACCAGCCGCAAAAAGTGGTGAATTGAAAGCTCGGAGGGTATTTCGAGGGAGCGACGTTTTGACAAAAGGTCGCGCCGGCGACAGCGACTCGGTGCCGGGCAAGTGACTTGAGAGAAGACGGAGTTGTAGAGGTGTTTGATATCACGAGAGGGTAAAGACTTTTGGGTTGCTAAAATGGTCAAAATTTCTGCCGCAGTTTCTCCGGACGCGGTCCATCTCGAAGGCGGGGCTTCCCTGCTCCTCTCTGACACGTACAACGACTACTTGTATTGGTCCTTATTTCGGTAGATTCTACAATTCTTGTCCTTGCTCACTGGATCTACGATTAACTGCAGGCATTCAGTGCGATTCCTTCAAAGCATCCAGGTACGCCACTAAGCGCTTCTTGATGATCACGCCGAGCAGCTTCCCAGTGCCCTCCTCAAGCACCATCAGATGTCTTAGCCCGAGCTTGCCAAACATTTCCACGCAGTACTCCATTGGTGCTTTGGCGGAGATGGTGAATGGTGTTCGATCAACGAAGCTTGTCAGGTCGAGATCGCCCTCATCACCTTGTCCCAACAAACGAACAGGAGCATCTTCGGTGTAGAACTTGTCCACCTCACGCAAGCCGAAGCTGAGCTCGCCCTCTCCAATGTATCCTTGCAACATGTTGTCGTTCTGCACAAGTACCAGCCCGGCGTCCATCAGACCGCGTCGCTCGAGTTGTTGGAGTTTGTCCTCTAACATCTTCCTCGAAACCTTGTTGTTTGTTGGAACATGGACCGTAATCTCGACCATTGTCTGTTTCGGTGGTATCAGACATTCCACCAGGGTGGCGTTGGATTTGACCAGTGCATGACCATGATCGAGGTCGAGGAATGGGTGGCCCAACACTGTCTGCGCGAGATCGTAGACGCCTTCGCTCGAGAGTGCATCAGCAATCCATTTGGCGACCATGATTGCAATCATATGTGGTACAATGTATTCTAATTCGCCAGTGAGCTCGAACATGATAACCACCAGGGACACGGTCATCCGTGACACTCCAGCTAAGAACGCCCCAGCGCCTACCATGGCGAAGATTCCGGGAGAGATTGTGCCTATCCATTGTCCGATCAGACGACCGAAAAGAGCGCCTGCATCCAGGGCCGGAATAATGACTCCAGAGGGAACCTTGATCCCGAACGTGATAGTCGTCAGGACAAGCTTGGTAAGTGTTCCATACACAAGCCAACCTATATAGGCTTGATTTCCATCTGTTCTGCCTTCTTGTCTGCAGACCCAGTCGTCTGCGGTCTCTTCAGTCCTGCAGTCCACAAGAAGGTTCTTGATTACAACGTCTCCTGGTTCTCTGATCATCGGGTTTGGGTACTGCAAAAGGGCGGTCGCCAACACCACCAGGAAGACCTCGAATACGGGATACTTCTTGATGATGTTAAAGCTTCGGAACCACCTGGACCACATGAAGTTGAGCTTGCAGAACAAACCGCCAAAGATGCCGCCAGCGACACCCAGAGCAACAAACACAAGGTAGTGTACTGCACTGTAAGATGTTCCATAGTTGGTTTCGAACAGGACCAATTTCCCGGTACCTGTCGGATTGAGCGCTTTGAGGACCATGGCCGCAAAGAGCGAGCAGAAAAAAGCTCGCCAAAGGACCTTTTTTGGGAAATATGTACTGATTTCTTCATAGCTGAAGAGCACTCCACCGATAGGTGCGCCAAACGCAACGCTAAGCCCAGCGGCGCAGGCGGCTGATAGCATTTCTATGAAACATCAGACTAGTCCTGATACATACACCAGGAATCAAGCTCTTACCTCTCATCTTTCTGCTGTTCTCCCGATATCTCGAAAATCTGCTGGCCACCAGGTATCCGACGCACGTTGAGATGTGGACAAAGGGCCCTTCCTTACCTAAACACATGCCTGTTGATACAGCAAAGATAGATCCTACAGCTTTGACTACCAGTACCTTGAAGTCGAGGAAGTTCGGAATCACGAAACCGGAAAGTATAGTCTTAATCTCTGGTATGCCCGAACCAGCGGCCATATACATACTTTTACCAGAAGTGACAGGCTCGGGGACGTTGTCGTACTGGTTCCTATCGCCAGTGCCTGGTAATGCTGCCGGGAGCGACCGTTTGGTGAGCAATGTGACACTCCCGCTTACAACTCCAAAAGCCAGAGCAAAAGCAACGTAGATAGTATACGCCGAGAGATAGTCTGCTGACCAGAGGCGAAATCCGTCGCAGTTCTCGTCGATCTCTGAGGGCACCCCGTTCCCGCTGATGAAAGGGGTTTTGCCGGCGCAGCAAGCGTCGCGATTCTTGAGCGGACTACTAACACAATAGCCCAGCTTCCAATCACTGATAGTGGCGACCGCTATATCGACTAGGAATGCTACACATGCAGTGAGAGTCCCGATCAATGCAGCAGCAAACCATCCCGAAGCCGAGTCCCAATTTGAGAGAATCCAGGATCGTATACCACGGCGATTGTGAATGGTTTTGTAGCGGTACGAATCTTTGACCTGTGAACGTCTGTCATGGATCCGCTTTTGACTTTATGATTCGATGCGTACCAGATCATGCATCCAGTCGATAGTGGTGTAGTCATTGTAAGCTAGGCGTTCTCCAATTGTACTGTTACCTAGTGCAACCTCTTCCACGCTGATGTGTGATTTGATGAATGAGCTGGCTTCTTCGTCTCGCACGCCTAAGTGGTTGCTCGTATCGAATAGGAGAGGCGTACTCTCATTATTGATCTCCCTAATTCCTGACATCCTCAATCGTTCAATAGACTGGGAATTGCTTACAGAGGAATGATTGTCCGACTTACAACAAAGACGAGAAATACACGAAGGGTGCCAGTACCTATCTCTACTCCCGCGCGTGCAGCTGGCACGCTTCTGTTATCAGCGCCCAGTCTTCGTTGCTACAGATAAGAGGCTACTTCCAGGAGAACGGCTGACTCATCATTTGATGGTGAGACCCTGCCTTGCGGATGCAGTTCTCAAGTATTGATTTCCTCAACTTTTTAGTCCCCCTTGTTTCTCTTCTGATGTCCAATATGAATGGCTTTGACCTGTCACATGCACAAAGTTTACAGTCGTCCCACAATCGAAGCCAAAAGTGGGAGCCGAAATGAGTGGCTCGATCAGGCAGTCGGACTTCTGGTGGGGCTCTCGGCTCATCGAATCAACCCTGGGAGGAGTTCTGTCCATCAGAGTTTGGGAGGGCGGTCGGACACGCGACCAAAGCTCAGAGTCCGGACGCAAGTATCGTGAAATAACAGAGCCACAAATGGACAACATGGTCTCTCCTGGTGTCGAGGTTGATCTCTCACCACCGTTTGCTCGGATGTTCAACTGCCAGAGTTCCCCTATCGGTGAGGGGCTCTCCTCTTGACATGAGACCAAGTCTCGAACTGCCAGACGTCACCGCTCAATCTACATTCTGCAGGCGATCAACACTGTCAGGGACGAACGCTTTGGCTGCGGGCCGCACTTGCTTCCCCTCGACCCCCACTAGTCGCGCACATGCCGCCTATTTCAACGGTGTCAGTTGCACGAGTCTCGATCACTTTCGTTCACCACCTTTCTCCCGCTATTCTTGACTCTTCGCGATTGCGCGACTCCCCAACATTGGCGACTACTTCATGCTTCACTGGACGAAAAGATTGCAGCAATTGCCTCTATTTCTAGACCCTCGGCCCCCTTGATCGCCCAGTTCCCTGCGAATATGGCACCTGTCTCTCGAACCGACTCTCCTCTTGCTGTTCGCTACTTGGACCTTACCTACGATCCCCATAATTCGGAAAAATCGGCCCTGCATCTACTGCACACATTGCTGCCAGAATGGCAACAATCGTCTGGGAAAATCGAGCTCGTCCGCTTCACTGACGGCATCACCAACACTGTTTGTGCCAATATTGTACGACATGAGAAGGAAACGCGTACTGATAGGATACACAGCTTCTCAAAGCAGAGAAACGGCGACCAGGCTCTACTCAAGCAGAAATTGACGAGGATGCCGTCCTTCTTCGCGCATATGGCGAAGGGACCGATGTCTTGATTGACCGCGAGAGTAAGTGCAGACATGTGACAACAAGCAAACAAATACTAATATAGACGATAGGAGAAATCCGAGCTCATTCACTACTCGCCAACAAAGGGCTAGCGCCTCCCCTCTTTGCTCGCTTCAATAATGGTTTGCTCTACAAATTCATTGCCGGGGATGTTTGCACAGCACAAGACATTCGCAAAAGAGACATCTATTGCGCAGTTGCGGAAAAGCTTGGTCAATGGCATGGTTCTCTGCCCATAGCTGCAATCAGTGACATCAACAACGTTGAAGATGAAGGTACACACGATGGTGATGCCAAGTCAGACGTCCCTTTCCCCAACCTGTGGTCAGTCCTACAATCTTGGATAGACGCCCTACCAGCCCAAAGCGACACCCAACGTCAACGTATCAAGTCGTTGCAGATTGAGTTCGACGCGCTCAAAGCGAGACTGATGAAGACAAGCGGACTGTACGGCAAGGACTACATCTTCAGTCATTGTGACCTGCTCTGCGGGAACGTCATTGTCCAGAGCTCAAGATGCACCAACGGACACAGTAATGGTGCTGCTAAACTCCAGATTGGCTTCATTGATTATGAGTATGCGACTCCCGCGCCCGCAGCATTCGATATTGCAAACCACTTTGCCGAATGGGGCGGTTTCGAATGCGACTACTCGGCCATGCCTACAAAATCACAGAGACGAGAATTCATCGAGCACTACGTACAGTCTTACCGCCG
Organism: Elsinoe australis; assembly: GCA_007556505.1. Lineage (NCBI taxonomy): Eukaryota > Fungi > Ascomycota > Dothideomycetes > Myriangiales > Elsinoaceae > Elsinoe > Elsinoe australis. The sequence continues at coordinate 1,607,983 of SWCS01000001.1, forward strand.
GCATGCCAGTCCCAGCAGTCCAGAGTCGACCTTGCCAGCGGCAATTGACAATCTGTATGATCAGGTAGACTTGTTCCGTGGCATTCCTGGTTTCTACTGGGGCGTGTGGGCGCTCATCCAGGCTCAGATCTCCCAGATCGACTTTGACTATCCGTCGTATGCGGAAGAGCGACTTGGGGAGTACTACGCTTGGAAAGCAGAATCAGATGGGTCTAGAGCAAAGCAAGGGAAGGAGATGCCGCTCAGAGAGCGGACATGGGCCTCTGAATAACAATTGACAGACCGAGGGTGCTGCTTTGCCCAGGCGTCTTCAACAATTGTATATGGCACTGTCAGCATGCTCAAGCAAGATTGAATGTCTTTGGATGATAATAGCCTAAAAGTTGGTCAGTAACGACTTTGTTCGCACAGCAAGCGAATTATTCTTAATACAGACCTTCTCAACGAAGGTCGTTCTAATGCACATACTACCTTATTTCTTCTGGCTGTTGACCTTGGTTCGGAAAGTTTTGCACTTGTCTATTGGATGTGAAAACTCATCACAGGAAGATCGTACTGGTAGTGACACGACAGGATTACAGGCCATCAGGACTCTCTCGGTAACATCAATCGCTTGAGAGCCCGCGCGGGACACATCTGGTAAAGATCCATCCCAAGCCACGCGCAGCAGCCCATGATGCAATAAGGCTTGCTTAATGCCGCACTCAATGCCATCGACAGTGGATATGCAAGGAACAACGAAACCTGTGATTTGTTGAGGTCGAAGTGCTCAGACACATCTGGCTTCGATACGCTCGCAGTGCAAGCTACAGCTTGTACTAAACAGCATCATGGGCTGAGTTCATTGCGTAACCACTTCAGTGAGCATACCGCCGGGGGCCCAACGTGCCGGTTGCCTCAGGACGAGCAGAGCCGCCAAGATCGATGACGACGATACAACCGAGGCAAACCGCTTTCAACACAGAATCACAGACCTTGCCAAAAGCGCGGATATCGTTCAAGCAGCAAATCAGACATGAAACCTTGGTAACGGGGCCGCAAACGAGCGGAGAAATCACAGTATGGGCGCTGCAAGGACGTCATGTCTTGGCAGATCTCCCCGACTTGAACCTGTTCCTGCCTCTTGCGATCTGCACCAATCTGCTCCGCTCTCGATCCAAGCACCGAATGCACTCTTTCAAGCACGTTGCGTTCCTGCGACTCCGCCTTGGCTATCATCATGGCTTTGGTATATAGTTGGTTAATCCTTATGCCACCCTCTCTGGTAAGTCGAATTATTTCTTTCTGCTCCTGACCGTCCAACCCGTACTTCCACCACTATCGCTGCAACCATGTACATCCGCAACATTGCCACATCGCTGCTACTCTGCGCGTCCCGAGTCCTGGCCCAGACCCCAGACGACTCCGACCCAGACACCGACAACCGCCTCGATGTCACATACGGCAACACCCCTATCAACCCGGGCACCGAGTACCCTCAACCACGTAAGTCCACCTCCCCCTCCCCCCTTGAGTCCCCTAACTTCCCCAGTCGCTCAACAACAACCCCGCGTAAATACCCGTCAACCCGGCCCCGGTCCCTACATGCTCGTGATGCTCGACCTCTCCCTCCCGCGTGGACGCGTCGGTCCTGGCTCCGTGGCCCCTGGCATCGGCCCCAACCGCACCACGCGCCTGCACTGGCTCCAAACGAACCTCACCGTTGGTTCCGCCGGCCTTCTCTCCCCAGACGCTAGCACCGCCCCAGTAGCCGACTACGCCGGCCCGCAGCCGCCCCAAGGCGACATCCCACACATCTACACGTGGTACCTCTTCACGCAGCCCGCCTCCTTCCAGGTCCCCGCCGCGTTGGCGGGCGGTGCGCTCAGACCCCAGTCGTCCATGATGAGGAACAATTTCTCGCTGGACCCGATTACCAGTCAGGAGGGCGTGGAGCTTCGCGAGGCGAATTACTTCGTTGTGCAGAACCCGAATAATACGAACGCTGTGAGGACAGCGCCGGGGTATAGCCCTAATGCGACTGCGCCGGCGCCGACGAGCGGGAACGGCACGGGGGTCAGGCCGCCTGTTGCTAGCTTTACGGGCGCGGCGAGTAGGTTTGCTGCTGCGCTGCCGGTGGTGGGTGTGGGGGCTTTTGCTGCGCTGCTTTTGTAGGGGATGAATTGGGAAAGGTAGTGGTAGTACTTAGGTGGGACGAGATTGTAATACCCCAATGAAGGACTCATGTCGATTACTGCAATGAGATCACTCCAAAAAAAATCTAGCCCTCAGGATTGCATCTTGTGCGCATGGTTGCTTTGTGGGTGTGCTGTTATCGCTGGACATTAATGAAGATACTGACCTGACGGTCATGAACTTGAGGCAGAAGGAAAGTAGTGTTGTCACAGCCACTATTGGAGAGGGAGGTTGAGTGCAATTCCTATATACATCTAGGCTTCTTTCGTATACCCAACCGGCCCCTTGAAGACAGCCTTTGCCGTGGTGAAGAAGAAGGCTACGGACAGCACAACCACTCCGACAAAGATGACAGACACCCAGTTCATGTCCTCTGGGCTCTCCGGGACCGAAACGGGCCAAAAGGTCCAGAATGTCGCAAATATGGTGTACACGATAGCTGCAATGTTGATTGGCAGTCCCCAACGTCCTAGGCCCCACCGCGCGCTCCTGATTGATTCTGGTCTCTTGAGGCGGCGGTAGACGAAGCAGGCGATGGCGAGGGTGAAGCTGAAGAGTTGTGCGGAGCCGTAGAGGGAAAGCTGTAAGGATTAGCTGGAGCCGAAGCGGCAGGAAACGGAAGGGTTGGCTTACCATGGCATCGAAAGCTGTACTTGAGCCCAGGTAAAGGGCGTTAAGCGCAATCGTGATGGCGGAGCTTAAGAGGATGGCGTTCACGGGCATTCTTGTACGGGGATTGACGTGGGCGATCCATTTGCTGAAGGGCAAACCTTCGTCTCTGGCAAAGGCAAAGGTCGTCCTTGCTGTAGAAGCTTGGTTGCTGAGACAGTTGGCGGTGATCAGGGCGATCAGGATGGCGATGATGGCCACAATGCCTGAGCTAGGGACGCCCATCTCGAGGATGTAGATGAATGCGTAGCCGCTCGGGTGAGAGATGGAGTCCTCAATGCTGGGAATGCTGTAGATGATTGTGATCAACATGACCAGTCCTAGGGATGCATTGATGTAAAAGGTGTTCATGATCGCTCGAGGTACTACCACTGCAGCATCGCGGACTTCCTCAGCCATGTGAGCAGAGGCGTCGGTTGCTATTCTTTGTTAGCCCTGGTGCTCCTTTACCATGTGCTGAAACATACCTCCTAGAACGTAAATACTCGAAATCTGTCCGATCATAGCTGCCACTCCGGTACTTGACCAACCACCAAAGTTCTCAAAGGTATTGAAGGCAGAGTTGGCGTCGACATGAGGGCACAGGACCCACATGACAGCGACAACCGCTATGAAAGCGAAAATGTGTACCGCGAAGACAGCGTTCTGCATGGCCGGAAGTAAACCCGCGCCATAGATGTTGATGACCGAGGTGAAGCAAGTACATGCTGTTGCGAGCAAGAAGAGATGCCAGTTATTGAAGCCATAATCTGGGTTGACAATGCCTATGATGGACTGAATCAAGCCACCAACAGTGTAGGGTGAAGAGGCGACAGCAGCCTGCCAGCAGAGTGTTGTGATCCAGCCGGCACAATAGCTGAGGATTTGTTGCCATCGAGGAGATGCAAACTCTGATACCCAATGGTACTGTCCTCCGGCCGTAGGTGCGATGGAGGACATCTCTGCGATAGAGGCACAGATCGTAAAGAAGCCGAAGCAAGTGAAAATGTCTGTAACAATCAGTACAATGTATCATGAGAGATTGTATCGACTGACATGTCCAGAAGAAACCACCCCTTCCTCCATCTGTAAGAGCTGCGTCGTTCGCAATAAGAACAAACTCCCAAGTAGCCATAGAGATGGCAGCGAAGCAGATCAACGAGAATTGCCTAAAGATTCGTCGCAATTGTTGCTGCTTGCCCATACGGTCCATATCATTCGCGTCATGCTCATTGCAGCCGAACTCGTCAATGGGCTTCTCTCCTTTCTCGCCGCTGTCGACCCTCACGGCGTTGATAGCAGGAGCTTGCATCTTGGCTTCGGCCGAGTCTCGCTTGAGCAGACTCAGCTCGTGAATATCTGGTAGTTGCATATGGCTTCGCATGATGTTTGCAAAAAGCTCTTGGGGGTTGACGGCCCTACTGGAGCCAGGGCGATTCGTCTGGTAGACATACCCCGACAGACAGCATGGCGTCTCCCCTTTGCCATGTTCGCTTCGACTAATGGAAGATCTCTTACTCAACGACAAGCACAAGGCGCATAGAGTATCTTCAATATGGCCAATCAATTAGATAGAGATGCATCCGAGTCCCAAGACCAAAGCCCGTTTGCGTTGCTGTGCCGCACTATGTGTCGAAGAGGTGTGCTTGGCCACCCCACATCGAGGCGAACTGCTCCTATCAAAGCAACACAGTCTCTGCATCGACCGTTTGATATATTATGAGGCGCGGTGAAATCCCTTTACGAGAGACAAGGTTTTCAATACCCTTGCTAGGCTACTTGGTCCTCTGTCGCTTGTGTTTAACATACCCACACTGCGCGAGTCCATTATCTGCGTAGCGCCGGGACAAGCCCGTCTCCTTCTCTGCTTCCGTTTTTGTCAACCCCTTGGTCTTGCAAGCATCGTACATTGCTCTAGCCTCTGCAGAAGGGTTTTCGGGCAGAACAAGGTTCTGAAACTGTCGCTGCGGAGCCCTGGCGGCTACCTGAAAGCGATCCTGACGCACGTATCCCAGCTCCTCGAGCGCAGCAACAGTGGGGCCGTGTTTGGTGCCGAGCTTCGTACCCAGCTCTGTGACTCCATTCACTCTTTCCTCGCCATCCTTCTGCAGCATTTCGAACGCTCGCCTAGCAAGGTCGGAGGCATTCTCGGGAAGAATGAGGTCGCCAAAGACGGCGTCGCGGCGGGTAAGCAGCATGTTCTTCTTCGCTTTGGTGCCACTACAAACTATTGTCAGTCGTGATCAAATGGAGGACGTCCAAAGACTTAACGTGTATGACAGAATCTGAGCAGGTATCGACCTTTCAAGAGTACGATCAACGATCGGAGTACCAAGCAGTGATTCTTCTCCAGCAATCCACTCCTAGACGGATTGCGGGATATCCTTGTTGGCAATGCTGCGTCCGTTCGCCTGATGGATCAGATTCATACAGACAGTGATCGTCGTCCGCACGCTTTTGTAAGCAGTTGACTCCCTCGAGGCGATCTGAGATCTTTTCCATTGGAAGTAGCCTGGGTCAGCATCGAAACCACAAATTGCTGCCACAGTATTCCACGAGAGGTCCCAAATGCGAGCCATCTCCTCCTCCATCACATAGTATGCAGCCTCAGGATGGTACGAAAAGATATGCAGACTCTGCACGATGGTGCGAGAGCTCGACGTATATCTAATGGCAAGATGGTGATCCTGACCAAACATCTGAGTTGCGGAGAGGGACACAAATCGACAGCGACGATCTGACTGGTTCCGCTTCTTGAAGGTGAGGACTGCACGCTTGCCAAGTAGGATCTCGACAGCCGGGGTCGAGCTGCTGTATATCCAGTCCAGAAGGTTATCATGCTCGATCTGCTCTTCAGCAGGTGTGGCATCGTACGGCTGGCCTGTGCCGTTCCTGTGCAGCGGAATAGCGCACTTCTTGAAGTGCAGCTCTGTCATGAAGACCTCTCTACTCATTCTTGTATCTTCGGCCGACATTCCAAACTTTATGGCAGCGATTCGCATTGATGCATTGCCGGGAGCCCAGGTGAGCAAACGCTCTATCTTGCTTGGAGGAGCGTAGTTCCATTGAAGGCGAAGGAAGGCGTTGGGGGGACCAGAAGGCTTTACAAGCTGGTCAAGAGGTACTGAATGGAGGCTCTCCATTGATGAGGCGAAGCGAACCCATTCTTGATCGAGGGCATGGTCCCAGTGGGACCAGCCAAGTGAATCTGTGCCAACAAGATCTTTGCCGCGGCGTCTCATCTCCTCTGCGGAGGGCTGACAGAACATGAGGATCAGGGCAGCGTCGCTCGTTGATACCTTTCCGTGCTCTCGCAGAGCGGACCCGAAGGCGTCAAGGGCTGCTTGCGGATCGAAGGCTTGTCGACGCTCGGCAATGGTATCTACATCGTGCTGGACCTCTTGATCCATGGCATCCTGAACCTGCTGTCTGAGGGTATCGCAGTCGATCGCAGGCTCCGAAGAGTCAGGAGAGGCGAGAGGAAGGGGCTCGATCGAGGACGACATGATGCTGCAGGTTTTGCTGTGGAGCTGGGATGAGAGCAAGAAACGGATCTGATGATATCAAGACTTACTTATGATGTGCAAAACGCGCCAAGATCGCGGCCCGTGTAAAGTCCATGGAGCAGTCAATGAATACGGAAGGAACGTTCGGCGAAAGCTTCACTCAAGGAATCTGTGTTGGCATGAGAGCCACACATCGCTGCAAACATATTCGATGAGATGTCAGAATGTGAGTGCTCTCTTCCGCCATGTTGTAGCATGTAGGTTGATGAGACGAAGGTAGTAAGGAAAGTCTTTTCGGCTTATCCTGCCGGTCTCGAAACGTATGTATTCAACACTCTCTTGCCCAGTAGTGACCTCTTCTTTGATCAATCTGATGGGATAGGCTCATAAAAACGGATTAGTCTTACGGGGATAGCATAGTCCTATGGAGAGGGTGTCAGATAATTTCAAACGATATGAATGACAACACCTGCGAGGCATTGCTTATAAGATATATGTCTTCTGCTAACATAGCAACCCGTAGGAGCTCCCGCTGGGGCCACAGCTGCAGCTCTCGAAAGGTAAGTGCATTGCATGACTAGCTTAACAGTAGCCTTGGTAATGTAAGCAAGATGCCCGAAGGGAAGAAGTCCTGGCTATTGAATTGCCCTGGAGGAAGATAGTATGCCCAAGTATTGTTCTGATAAGTATGCTCATGCACAAGTTGTGCGAAATCTTCTTCTCAATGTTCTTAAACAAATTCTGGTAGGGATCTGGCAGCAGGGCTGGCATGAGAGCGGAGAGGAAAGCGAGTAAAAGCAGTCAGCAGATACCTGTGGTCATCCCCAACTGTTAAGTCTATGGCACCTGGTAGTGCATCGCTAGCTCTCGTCAGATTCTCATGCTATCGTTCATTATGGCATCTTGAGTCCCTCCTGTGAATCTGTGATGCCGAAGCCTTGAACTATGAACAAAACCTCCAGGCATATGAAGTTCGCTATGCTCGAACTCACGTGCCATGGTACCTATAGCCACACGTACAAACATCCAGAAGGGCAAGCTCGACATGTCAATGGCAAGTACACACGCCCCAGGTTTCATAATGACGAGAGCCTGCAGCCCATAATGTAGACAGGCCTGACTGATATAGACTACCACGCCGTCGATGATATTTGAGGCCAGCGACACAATCATCTTGACAAGAACACTAGGTCCCGCAGATTTAAGTGGGCACCAGAATGTAAGTCTTCCGTGGCGGCAAGTGCAAGTTCCGTGCTACAGTCGTTACATGGCGTACCATCGATTGAAGTTGTCAGCGTGGGCTACTTTAGCTAGGCAAGAGACTATACCATATACAACTCAAGACTGACCAGATTGTTGAGAGCAGAAGGAACAAACAATTCTTTGATCTTCGCCTTGTGTCAGATTGACGAGTGATACAGTCGGGTGTTCCCACCGAGCGGTCTTATGTGTGCATGTGGCTGGCAAAAAGGCGATAATGGGCTACTCCTAGCAGAACTGGAAATGATCGTTCAAGAGTACTACCAATTCTTGTTACTAGGGAGTGGAGGTCTGCAAATCTAAAAACACTGCATTTATCTAGTCGAGGTTCTAACCTGTCCACAGGCAGCTTTTTGACAACCGCGTGGCACGGTCCCACAGATGTACCGATCGGCTTATTCACCTCCAAAATTTGCCTTTAGTCCGAGCTTTCCCACACGCATGCATGCAAATCCATGCCCAAGCAAAAGATCCACCTCCTTCCTCATGCATCAGCGCTCGGCACGCATTATCGCTTGGAGGAGAAGTGGAAGGGGCGCAAAAAGTTTGGACCATCGACGTGGGCAGGATTCGAACCTACGCGCCCGAAGGCAATTGATAGCTATGCAACTACCGATGGTGTTGTTTCTAGTCTAAAGAGGTATTAGAATAAGCTAGTGACCGAGAGGACGGGGAGACATAGCAATCCCAGTAACCACTTTGGTACCTATGGCGGGTAAGCAGCTACTCATGGTAGTTGATTTGGATCAACTTACCACGCCTGTGTGGTAACTCGGAGCGAAAATATAATATATATACATACAAACAAGCGCAGAGGGCTGTCTCCAGGGGGCAGAGCAAGAAAAGTCCTTTCGTCAGGATCAGTGAGGATAATTCAGATTGGGTGGAGGTCGCGGACACTCCATGCTAAGTTTGCTTGGCTTATCGCTGGTTCCTTTCATAGTCATTGCTAGCGACGATTGCCGCCATACAGGCTAGACAGTCCGAGATCGCCCATCAACTTGGATTCTTCTCTCCCAAAGTCATGCGCTTCTTTGGATTCTTAGTACTAGACTTATGCGTAGCTGACGTATAATGAGTACTACCAGCTACCGCGTCCAACCTTCCTACGTTCCCGCACGACTTTTTATTATCGATATCGTGTGGGGCGACAGGTATCAAAGGGTTTCTCATGAGTGACTAAATAAACACAACACCACCGAAGTTGAATCGCCATGAATTGCCCTCGGATGCGTAGGATTCAAATTCTGCCCAAGTCGATGGTCTTCCAACACTTTGCTCTGTGTGTTAGGTATCTCCAACTGTCAGGTAGCCTTGCTGTCTGTATCAGGCGCTGAGATCTCAGCCACGATGATGAGGGGGTCTTCTGTTTCGGAAAACGACGCCGCCAGGCTGTCACTCTCCCAAGCACTATGCTCATATGTTGAAAGTCAAGGCTCCCCTGGGAATTTCAGAGTGAATTATACTTGGAGCGAATTAGAGCGCACAGCGAGCGGACACAGTACCCTGAGGCATCGACATCTATGTGCCACCAGCTAGGCACAAAACAGCGGGCGCACCCTCAGCTTCATTCCCTTTCAACTTCTCTCACATTTACACAGGGAAGAAAGCATCAAGATACATGACTTTCACCACACGTAGCTCTGCGCGTAAACGCTCACCGTCTCAGGATATCGCTGCAGAGTCTCACGATATACGACGTGAGAAGGGGACTACCAGATATGACAACGATGCCTTCTCTACTCTTCCAACGGAACTTCGCGACAGAATCTACCATGAGTGTCTGGTCTCTGCTAAGCCTATAGACGTCTCCAAAATAAGTCCCATCTCGGAATGGAAGGACAACCGGGTGCAATGCCACTTCGAGCCTGACCCAAAGGCGACCGCCGCGAGCTTGTCAGGTCTCAGCGTGAACCTGCTGCGGGCATCTCCCAAGATCGCCGCTGAAGCCAGCCGCGTCTTCTATGGCAAGAATGTCTTCGCCTTCCATGGTCACAAATCCTGGTCCCCTGTAGTGTCTTGGTCACGCTCAATAGGCCCACAGAGTCGAGCCTACCTCACCTGCCTTGAGCTTGATGTTCACGAGCTCAATCACGTCTACCAGTATGCCGATGGCCACCGGGAGAGTTGGGACCCGCGACACGAGGTCTTACCACGCCATCCTTTGCTGCACAAGCGTCAGGATGAGGATGACTGGCCTGCTGGAGAAGTAGATGAAGTCGACAAAGAAATGGAAGATGTCTTCGCCACTCTCGCTGCCGCCAAAGATGGAGCAAAGCTCATGGTGCGCATCGGCTATATCGACTATGGGTTTCTTGGAGCGTTCGAGGATCCGGAAAACCCGGAGCAAGGGAATGAGGAGCTATACATCTGTATGGATCTGCCAAATCTCGTCGAGGCATGGCGGAGGAAGTGGTCCATGGCAGGGGACAGGAATATAGACGTCACGTGGCACATGTGGGGCGACCAGTACAAATCTGGAAAGACTACCATTGATTACATTCGTGAGCAGCTGGAGGAGAACTGGGAGATATTGGGGGTGAAGGAGATCACTGAGGAGGTCGAAAGTCTTAAGGAACCCGGGAAGATGATCAAACAGTACGGCGAGAGGATCGACTTGAGGAGGAAGCTGATCAGGGACAAGGTCGTACATTCGGAGCCAAATTTTTAGTCTTTTAAGGTACCACCACACGAGGCAAGGGAGGTAGGTGGCATATATGGCCATCCGGACGCCTGATGTGGCAGGATAGGTGACCAAGCAAGAGTGCGATCCTGGTAGTGCTCGCGGAAACTACCACGCTTGAAATAGCCATGATTGGGATTTTGAATAGAACCATAGCATTCCATAAGATGTCATCCACTCAAATACAGACTGCCACGATGCATATGCCAAGTACTAAATACATCTGATACAAGTGCTATACCCCCCAAGCAATCATCACCGCAGTTCGCGCACGCACGAAATCGACAACATAACTACCAGAGATTGTCCCGCAATCGAGGTCAGTGATGTGCGTCTACCCTTTTCCCTCGGCACTGCTCGACTCTATGCTGAGGCTCCTCCCTACTGCTTAGGCGGCCTTCCCCGCGCCGTCTGATGTCGCGAGAGCTCGTCCTTCACTTGGCCCGGGACTTAGCTAGGATGCTGGTAGTTACTGTATGAGGACCCTTCCCCAGCCCGCTGGTCCCTTTCTGCGGCGCAAGATGGATCAACTCTCGGTTGACCTTGCTTATTGTCTCCACAAGATTGAGTGAAGGTCGCCTGTGGCTGCCTGCCCGGGAAGGTGTTGCCAACGTTGAAACCCTGGGTACCTGGTGGCGGACCTGTACGCCCGGTCTGCTGTCGATTCAGCTGACCCGTCAAGGCGTTGGTAGATTGCTCCACATGTGTAGCAGAGGTGGGAGCAGATTGCTTGCTCCTGAGTTGGTCTGTCGTACGCCTTTCGCCGTCGTCGTTCTTGGACACGCGAGCGTCGATCGTCTGCCTTCCACGATGATAATTGGCTTGACTGAGCTTCTGATAGGTCTCCAGAGAACTTCGCCCTTTCGACTTATCAGTAGCTACGACTGCGCCCTTGGGAAAGCCCTGCTGGGGCGGTACGACATTAGTTGCTACAAGCGGCCTCGCCGAGCTGGTGTCAGAACCCTTGAAATTATTATATTGAGCAACTGCTTGTCTCGCCTGGCCTTCTCGGCTGGTAGTGTCACCAGGATTTGTGGAGACTGAAATTCGATTTCCGCCCCCATGGACTGACTGGGGCGTGGGAGGGGGATTGATTTGCCCGGTACCTTGCTGGCTGCCTCGTGATGGATACTTTGTGGATACCGAGGCTAGCTGCTGCTTCCTTTGACCTGGCAAAGTACCGTCTTGTTGTCTGGTTCTAGGGGGGCTTGGTACAGCGGCAGATATGGATAGAAACAAAGCCAGTAGGGCCACACTGGAGGTGGAGAACTTCATGTTATTTAAACCGGCAAACAGAAAAGACTCGACAACAAGGATTGCAATACAGATGTGAGATACTGAGGCGATGACTGATGAGGATACCGACTTACTCGAAGGGCAACGATGTTTAAGTACTCTAGGTCTATGTGGTTGAGATGTACTCACGACAGCTGTACGGCGTAGCAGTTCAACGTTGGCGTGGACAGCAGTGTTTTCACGCATTCATCCAGACTAGACCAAGGGCAGATGGGGGACAGCCAATTGCGCCTGCATGTTGAGGTCTGTTCATGAAGGAACAGGCATATAAACAGCACATGTGAATTGCAGTTCAGCTGATAGTGTTCTGCACGAAGCGGATGATCCTCCCTTCAATGCGATGCCTCTGCACACGTGTTGTTGACTGGTCCGAAAGTGTCGGTGTCGAGACTTAGGAAGAGTTCTCTAACAAACTCTGGTAGTATGCAAGAGCTCTCTAACCGGTACAGGAGGCTGACACACGCAGCACGCTTAAAACGGAGGAGTGACGCACGGCTGCTGCTGGTGCCCACCGGCGGCTTCAGGACAGAGCAGTAATGACCGCTAAGTTCAGCTTTCATCCTTTGACTGTTGAACCAGATGCATTTCGGGCCTGGGAAAAAGACTGTCAAATTCGATGGAACGTCCAAGGAGTTTCTTACCACGCCGCAGCTCAGCAAGATGTTGTGCCTGCTGCGGTTCGAGTCGAAGCCAGCCTCTCTTTGGATGTGAAATGAATTGAAAGTGCATGATTGGAAAGTCTCGAGCACGAATAGACTATGTTCGAGCATCATCAAAAGATTGCCATGAGAGAGATAACAATTCCTTGCGCTGCCAAGACACAACCGGTGAGCTCTGATGTCATATGCACGACTGACGTGAACCGAGCTGCACCCACAAGTAAGGTATCTGGTTCTCAGAGCACAGTAGACAATGGTAGAGACGATTCCTAACTAGGAAGGAGGGTGATACCCGATACCATGAGAAACATCATGAACGACTGGTTGTTGCCTCGGTCGGGATGTGCCACACTCTTCGACTCCGAAAGTGTCACTCTCAACGACGACATCAAATGCAGCGCTCATACCCTGAACAAACTTATACTGCAGAACCCGACGGGTCAAAGGAGCCATCAAGGCCCCGCATCTCTACAGAGACGAGGAGCAATACAATGAGACCCAATGCATCATGCAATACACTTTCCCCGTGTTTTTTCTAACAATTATGCACTGCTTACAACCAAGCTGTTACGCCAGCAAGGATGTTGCACCGAAATCGGCCTCCCCTGACCCCAAACTAGTCATCAGCAGTGACGAGAAGGCAGATTTAGATACAAGTGAGGAAGTCTCGGGTAGCGATATAGAATGATATCGTTCACTTGGTTGGTTCGAGGAGGGTATGCACTACCAGACACGATACTCCTCCCACGCTATGCAGCTCAGCTTGATGAATGCAATTCCTACCCAAGCCCGCTATGCAAATCTGAAATTCCTCCCGCCCACTGAACGCCAACCCCATGTACCCCAGATAGCCGAAGCCCTGCAATCGGCCATAAGCCCAAAACGCCTCACCATCTACAAACAGCCTCCATTCCCTTGGCCAGTCCTCCCACCGTCCCACTGGAGAAGTCGCCCCTATTCCATCTCCCCACGTCCCTCCCACAAGCATCCCACATCTTCTCCTCCATCGTCTGCACCCTCTTCTGCTCCGCCCGTCTCGGCGTCTCTTCCACCTCTCTCAGACTCCTCTCCTTCTTCAGCATGCCTTGCGGCCCCTTGGCAGAATCCGCCTCTGTACCGAGACTCTCGACTTCGGCCACAGCAGCCGCTTCCTCGACGCTCGAGAGTGAGGAGCCCGAGCCTACTCTCTTTGGCTCCGGCTTGCTGATTCTTGTCCCCGCATCAGGCTTGGGTGAAGTGATTGGATCTTCATGGATTGTGGTCCGTCTTCTCCTCATCAGCGATCGTCTCGGTCTCACTGGTCGCTCGGTCCTCTCGAAGTGCGGCATTTCAGTGGGCTGCTCCATTTCTTCCGCTTGCACAGGTGCTGGAGCAGGGGCCCTCGGCTGCCGTGATCGTCTGTGCATAAAGTTACTGGCCATGGAGCCCAGGAAGGACGTTTCTTCCTCTTTCTCGTCCTCCTGTTCTTTCTCGTCATAGGAGTTGTGCATGCTGCTGTAGGTGCTGTCAAAGTCCAGGCCTCGTGATGTCGGGGCTTTGAAGAGAAGCCGCTTGACCGGGGACTTCTTTGGCGATGGTGGATATTCTCTGCTGATCTTTCTCTGCCCGCCGCCGCTTCCGTCGAGACTGCTCGAACTACTGCCTTCGCCATTGTTCCGATCTGAAGCAATATTGCTCTGGGAGTTGAAAGGATCATTATCGGTATGTGGACCCAAATTGAAGGACGAGTCGAGATCCATGCTATCGTCCAGATTCAGGCTCGCGCGTGGGTCGATGCGCATCTCTCCCAATGGCCTCGCGGGTCCGGTGCGGATCCATGCCGGAGTCTTGCTTGGTTCTGGGACCGGGGCTTCCATCTCACTGTCGTTCTCCTGATCGCCTTGCAGCTCGCTTGAGTCATTGTTGTTGCTTATCCTGCTACCACTGAGATTTGAGCGTGTGCGAAATCTGTGGTTCTCTGTTCTTGTGGGTTGCGCTGCTTGTGTGGGAATGCGTATGCCGAATATGTCACCTTCGGGGAAGTTCTGTACAAAAGGACGCTTGGGTATCTGTGCGGCCGCCATCTCTTCTCGTCGTTGGTATGCCTCTATGCTTGCAGGGGTTGTGTCGATGCTCTGTAGAACGGGAGTGTGCACGGCTGAGCGTTTTCCTGCTCGACGCGAAGATGTTGCTGATGTGCTCGGCTTTTGGGGGGTGAGAGAAACAGAGGCAAATCCGGAGTCCACGCGCTCAGTCTCAGGTCGGGGTGAAGCGCGAGCACTATGTGTCCGTGAAGGCATGCTGGTAGTTGTGGTTTCTTTGGCGAGGGGTAGTGAGACGGAGATGAGGTTGAAACAGGGTAGTGAAGAACAGCTCCTAAGCGTGAGATTGCCGGAAAATGCTTTTTTTGAGCCTCATACAGATATCGTTAAGCATAAATTATACCAATGTCGTCCAACTTGATCTCTGGAGTCGCTAATTTCGGTGATGTCGTTGAAAGTGGAAGCTTGTTTGTGGTTCAAAATCGACTTCCGGATTGGGAGCTTCACGCGATTCGCCGTGGAGATTTCGCGTGGGCGCGTTGAGTGCCCTGGCTTCTCCGCATCACATGTTTTGGGGGGGGCCGCCACAGAATCATCGATGCCGGGGCCGAACGATGGTAAGGCTGAGATTAGATGCATGAACGTGCAGGTGTTAGTGCCCATGACTTATCTTTCCGCATGGACAACGAGGAACCTCATGTCAAGAAACGGTGTGCTGCCTCATCGTCGAGCAGGCCATTCCTAATCTGACACCTGACCAAGTGGAAATCGCAGATGCTGTCCAGAATATAGGATAATCATTTCATTCATACATTATTCGTACGCCGTCCCAAGAGACCAAGTGGATCTCCAACGTTTTGACAGCCTGTCCCAATCCCATGCCAAATCTGCGGCACCCTTCTCCTGTCATATCTTTGATAGCCGTTCCCAAACCCAGTCCATCCTCGTCCCAATGCTGACTTCCAAGACGGACGCTCTGTCCTTATCAATTGTGTACAATAAACCAAAAAATGCGAAATTAAGTTAGACTTGTCCAAGTCTAGTGAGAGGATGAACCAGGTCGGCCTTTGATATCGCCCAATTCCTGGCCGGTACCACTCTGACCCCTTTTTCTGCCGCCAATGTGGAAGTGGTGGCCGGATTCATGGCTTGGGTCGTTTGAATTGTTGAACCTGTCGAAGAAACCGCGCTTTTTCGGCTTGGCCTCATCATTCAATCCGACATCTTCGAAATCTTCTTCCCGAGTGGGTTCTGGTCGAGTAAAGGACGAGGAGTGACGGGGTTGGATCGGGAGACGAGAGTCGAGCGAGGCACGAGGAAATCCTTCCTGCTGCATGACGGGGGAGCGGGCGGAGATGTCCTAAGAAAACCGTCAGAATGCGCATTAGAAAGCGCAGGGAGGCCAGGGCTTACAAAAGACCGCCTGTACGAGTCGAAGGATTCGCGAGAGATATTGAAGGGCTCATCCGGGCTCAGAATGCTGCGAGGGTTTGAAGATGTGGTGGATCCATTCGACCTACTCGACCAGAAGGTCTTTGTGCGCTCAGTCGGGGATGGCTGTTATTGCGGTCAGACTGAGTTTCTGGCTATGTTGCGACGATTCAAGTCTCACTGGAAGAAAGTCGCCGCTGTCGTTGATCTCTGCGACACATCAGTAAATGCTCAAATGCGGTGCTGCGAACACCCATGACATACCGCTCAACTTGTACTCGGTGGGTGCTTTGGTGTCGATCACGGGAGCGCCGGCTTTCTCATTCAACGGACGCGCGTTCTCGTCCTGCTTGCGAAACGGGTTCCTGATCATGGGCATGTTTGCGGTAATGTGCGGTAAACAATGGGATGGGATGAAATGAAAATTGTCAAGGAAAAATGGCCGGGGAATGCCTAAGTTAAGTTGTGCAACGGATGGGGAAGTGGATGCACAACAAGGAAGACGAACTGATCAGGATTCAAGATGGATCTCACGGCAGCGGGGACCTTCAAGCGCAGGGTTTGATTGGCGCGCATCCGGGGCAGTGATGTCAGCTGAGGCTTGGAAGGGCAAGCTCGGCGCACGGAGAGCGAGGCCACCGACGATTCGTTCACAGTTTGTGCCAGACAGGAACATGACAAACGCTAAGATCGGAAGTCTTACGTGATCTGCATTTCTGTTCTTGGTATGTCCAACGCCAAACACGTGCTTTGGCTTGTCCAGACATGGCCAGGTTGATCTAAGAATATACACAACTGTGTTATAGCCCCAGCATGGCCTCTAAGACTGGCGTGAGATGATCCAGCTGGCTGCTCCACTCCGTCAAGCACAAAGGCTGGCCATACCCTTGCACTGTTGGCCCCGGAGACACCAATGCCAGTGGAGACATGTGAATTTGAGCTTCAGCGCGCATCTTCCTACACTCCTGGGAACGCACAAACACAGCAGTATTGGAGACATGCTGTCCCTACAACACGAGTGGAGCAAGGGACCCATCTGGATGTCAGGCTTTGAGCCAGCTCCAAGTAGCTCCAGCAACTCGGGAGTAGGCACGGCAAAGCTATGCAGGTACGAAGAATCTCTAACGTTTGAGCACAGGAATGCACACACCGTGCAGTCTAACTTATAGAATATTCAAAAGTAAAGCCGTTCTCCATTATTTCCGAGCAAAATGTCAACATGTCTCGCGGCTGAGGAGTTCATGACGGACTGTGGCTTGAATAAGCTCGCTGACAAGCAATTTAAGGTCGGTGCAACGCCGCTGATTCATCGCCAACGCTCCTCGGTCGTCACCCTGCAGACGCGCCCTAGCATGAGCTCTCGGCGGAGGGGTAGCAGGCCTTTCGAGTGCAGCACCGGAGCAATGTCTGGAGTGCAGGATGCAGTGTTACTGGAGGTATCTACAATGGCCGACCGCGTACGGACGAAAGACTTCCAGGACGGACGAGTCGGGCTGATGAAAACTGATCAAGGGGCGATAACTCCGTGGTAATTCGGTAAGTGTGGTCGGCTACACCCGGCACCTCGGGCTCGACAGCAACGACCGAGAAGTCGGGTCGAGGTTGTTGACAAAGACAATCAGTTTGTGCACGGTGGAGTCATGGCTGTGGCTGTCTGGCTTTTTTTCTGTTGGGCAATCGTATCATACGGACTTAATAGCTCTTGATGCTTCTGCTGACAAGTTTGTATTGATACTTAACTTCCAAATTGCCATCGCCCAGACACCTGTTTTCCTTCACCTTCACAACGTCCCCGTTTCGTCATAATCTGTCACACCTCGCACCCAACTTTGCTACGCACCTACCAGCACTGCCTTCAGCATATTCATACTCTTGACATAGCATTCTTTGACGCCACAACCCAGCGTCGATATTGACCACAATGAACGAGGAAGATCGCGCCATGCAGCGCGCCGAGCGAGATGCCTCGCCCGAACGATTTGGCCCCGAACCCGTCGAGGAAGCAGAGCCTATGGAACGGGTAGAAACAGAAGCACACGAGGCAGCAGAAGTCGGTTCATCATCTAGTAGTTCTGCCGCTTCCGTGAGGATGCAAGAGATTGGAATGTCAAGAATGCCTACACAACGGGACGAGGTCTTTGGTCTGGAGAGACATCCAACAGCTCTGAGTCGGATAGAAACCCACCGCAGTCAACATAGCGCCACTGTTGGTGCGGGCATCAAGGCCAGGACTACTTCCAGACATAGCAAGCCATTACCCAACTTCGGCGCCGGCAAGCCTTTCCCTCCACCATTACCAGAACGAGAAGAGTACGTTGTCGAATTCGACGGCCCGGACGATCCAATGCATGCACAGAACTGGCCCAACTCAAAGAAGATCCGTATTGCGGTCGCCCTTGGCTATGTGACGCTGTGCGCCGCTTTTGGCAGCTCCATCTTCTCGGCCGCCACCTTCTCAATCGCTGAGCAATTCGGCTTCAGCAGCGAGGTGGGTGTGCTGGGTGTTTCGCTATACGTTCTTGGTTTCGCCACCGGTCCCATCGTGTGGGCGCCATTTTCCGAATTGTACGGACGCAAGATGCCTCTCATCATTAGCTCTTTCGGTTTCAGCATATTCAATCTGGCTGTCGCGGTCGGGAAGGATGCTCAAACCGTCTTCATCTGTCGCTTCTTCTCTGGCTTCATGGGTGCAGCACCGCTCACTTGCGTTGGCGCCGTCTTTGCCGATATGTACAACAACAAGGAGCGCGGTATTGCCGTCACTGTCTTCTCCGTCTGCGTCTTCTCCGGTCCGCTTCTCGCTCCCTTCATTGGTGGGTTCATCGACATGTCTTATCTGGGCTGGAGATGGACCGAGTACATTGTCGCCATTATGGGCTTCTTTGGACTCTTCTTACTTTTTCTCCTCATGGAGGAGACATACCCACCCATCATCCTCGTCAACAAGGCCGCTGAATTGCGAAGGAGGACTAAGAATTGGGGCATTCACGCCAAACAAGAGGAGATTGAGGTCGATCTTCGTGAACTGCTGGAGAAGAACTTGTCCCGTCCGATTCGCATGCTCTTCACCGAACCAATCGTCCTTCTGCTCTCCATCTACATGGCATTCGTATATGGACTCCTCTATCTCATGCTTACTTTCTACCCCTTGGTCTTCCAAGGCGTCCACCGTATGAATGCAGGTGTGGGCGGACTGCCATACTTTGGTATGATTCTTGGAGAAGTGCTCTCCGCTATTTACATCATCATCCTCCAACCCAGCTACAACAGGAAATTGGCCGCCAACAACAACATGCCCATCCCAGAGTGGCGTCTGCCACCCGTCATCGTCGGAGGTGTCGTCTTTGCCATTGGCATATTCTGGCTTGGCTGGACTGGCTTCACGGCCGAAATTCACTGGATCGTCCCCACCCTTTCAGGTCTCTGCACTGGTTTTGGTATCATGTGCATCTTCTTGCAGTGTCTCAACTACCTGATTGATGCATATCTCATGTTGTAAGTAATCCCCTCGCTTGCGATCACTACAAGCAAATGCTAACTTGGTCTTCAGTGCGGCTTCCGCAATTGCAGCAAACACTTTCCTTCGTTCCATTTTTGGCGCCGTCTTCCCTTTGTTCGCGAGATACATGATCGACGGTATGGGCATTCAATGGGCGGGCACACTCCTCGGTTGTGTCGCCCTGCTTTTCGCACCGGTGCCTGTCTATTTCTATCTTCGTGGCGGCAAGATCAGGGAGAAGAGTAAATTCGCTCCCACGTTCCCGCTGGCAACCGCCGCTAGTAACGTCCCCGGCGCGCACAACGAGGGAAGTAGTGGTAGCGAAGACTTGGAGAAGCAGGAAGGGAAGAGGGATTAGCTGTCTCCTTTACATTCGACTGGCATGTGTTGGAACCCTTGATGCATAGCGTTTGGCGTTGGATACCAATTGTGATTACCTGAGAATGGTTCGAATGCGCAATGATACCAGACAGTAGAAAATTTGTAATCAATAATTATTCCAAAGAAGAACTATTTATACGGAAAAGCAAGTTTTCGTCTGCAACATCTGTATATGTTCCTGCGTCCAGAAGCATGTCCGGTTCCGCTCTTTGATAGATCATATTTGAACTCTCAGCGCAAATACTTCATACCACGACACCCGCCAACCAGCATGCCCGCCATACGCCCAGCTCGTTGCTAACACTAGATACTAACAGAATGCTTGGGATTGAGAAGGACGGCCCAAGCCCAAAGTGTTATTTCACACATGTCCAGTTACCGCAAGTGATCGATGACAAACAACCGCCCACGAAAAAGAAGCCATTCTCGTGTATCCTTCAGTCTGCTTTCAATCATACTGTGAGTAATGCCAATCGCACACTTGAATCAGAACCTGAACAAGATTACAGGTGGATCTGCTAGTACCCAGGGAGGCCGTGAAGACGTTTACCGACAGACTCCACGCAACATGTGGGGAGCAACGGCATGCGCGAGTACATCTGAAGCTGAAGGATGTGATTGAGAGTGATTTCTTCAACGAGTACATCAAGACAGGTATGGAGCATGCTTTTTGAAGCAGTCAATTCTCCTCTCCTCGCATACGTGCACCTTCACTTGCGTACTGTCAATTTGGCAAACACGCACAGCACACTGGCTTCCCAGTTCTTCGTACACATCATTCCTGGCTGATTACTTTAACAGGTAATATCGCCCTTTTGTCCGAAGGCAAAGCAGGAGTAGACAACATCTATTCTCTCCATGATGGGGTACTACGTCTCGAGCTCGACAAACCCACATACGAACGGGCAGGACTAGCTGGCAAGCCTGTGCCCTCCCCGGGCCGGAAACATAACAAATCAAGATATGGTACGCCTCCTCCAGACTGTTTCTGGCATGCAAATACTAACTTCACAGTCGTCGAGCTTAATCTTCGCCTCCCGTCGATGGTCCGCGGACGACCTCTGTTCAACCGCATGGTCTACGCCTTCACCAATGCTCTGACCGAAACATACACATGGCTATTCTATGATCTTCGGAATCCACGGCTAAATTTAGAGTCCCGAATAGTATCATCCGCGCCATCTGAGACCATTCAAGCCAACGAGGCCTCTCAAAACGGTTCCAAGGAACAAGACAGCGGCGCCACAGAGTCCACAACTCAGGTCGAAAACAGCGTAACAAAGGAGACGCAATTAAAGACACCTCCGTTAGCACAACATCACCCCCTGATCTATCCATTAAGCTCGGAAGTGACGCATCTCGACAACGTCAAGACGCCCGTCTTCCCCTCCGCGTTGGATGAGAGCGACAGCATCGAAGCTACCGAGCTTCTCGAATGGCTCTCGCTAGCTATGATGGCCTCTCCCCGACTTCAAAGCGGCGACAAATGCGATTCGACGCTGAGCAGGTATGGGGTGCCGCATCTCATTTCTGGGCTTGGATCGTCCAATACAGGAGAGAATAATGCAGAGGGCGAGGACATCAGTATGGATGGGGCAGATACTAGCCCAGTGAAAGTTACCGGTACAGCAGGAGATGTAAAAGTGCAAGATTTGACAAGGATACGCTACAATGGCTTCATGCCCGCTGAGGTAGCGAGCAAGATGCTGATCACGGCAATCAGGGCCGCGGCAAAGGAAGGCACGTGGGCTGCCCTGCGAGTGCAAAGTTTCAGAGGAGCAAGCTGCATGGTGCTAATCAAAGATGGTAAGGCTATGGTGTGGGAGTACTCGTGACAGACTGTCGCGCTCTACCGGGATCTTAATCATTAGTCAGAAGGATCCATATAGCGAACAAGAGACAGCGAGCAAACAACATCAATGCGAATCCCAAAATCTACCTCTTTCATCTCTATCTCTCCTTCCCAAAAACATCCAGCACACCCATCAAAGCCTTCAGTATCTCCTCATTCCCGTACCTCGCGTGCCCCGCAACTCCCACAGCCCTCACAAGCAACGGATGCAGCGTCCTCAAATGCAACAAGGCATCTCCCTTTGTCCCTTTCCCATCCCCTTCCTCCCCGGAACAACCCTCTACGCACCTCAACTCCCCCAACCTCTGCAAGACCCACACCACCTCCTCGCGCAAACTAATCGGCATTAACCCTCCCGGCCGAAGAGGCTGATCAGCTACGTACCCCTTCAGCACGACCGCGACTCTAGCCAACAGCCACGGCATCGCGGCCCTCGCCAAGTTGCGCTTCTCCTCGCTGCCTTCTTTCCCGTACGAGCCTGGCGTGTACGGAGCCGTGAATGTCGAGGTGTCATGCCACTCGAAGCCTTGGGGAGACGAGGACGCCATGCCGAGGAGCTCAGCGAGGCAGAGGTAGGCTAAGTCTTCGCGGCGGGAGGGGGAGGGGTCATGAACCGAGGGCTTGAGCGGGGTGAGCAGGGAGGTGGTTGGGTCAGCGGAGGGGCCGAGGAGGGGTTGTAGGGAGGGTCGCAGGGGATGGATGACGCTGGCGCTGAAGAGGGCGTGGCAGTAATGTGAGCGGATGGTGGGGGGGATGGTGGAGGCGCCCAGGTGTGGGAGGATGATGGTCCGGAGGGCGAATAGGGAGGCGGCGTCGGAATGCTCATCTGCTTCGACGGTGCAGATGTCTGCAAAGGAGGAAGGGATCGAGAGCGGGCTGTAGTCACCGTGGATGATAGCGGAGGCGAGCATGATTATTGACGTCCATATGGGAGTGGCTGTGGTTTGAGAGACGGAAGGGTTCCGGAGTTGAGGGACGATCAAGGGAAGGATCTGGAGCGCTGTGGATGTCGCTTTCTTCCAGGGTGGAGGGGGCTTGCCTGGTTTGGACCAGTGGTACTTGATCTGAATTGGTACTGCCATTGCTTTTAGAGCAGCGTTGACAGAGTCGGACTTGTATAGCTCAAGACTCGAGGCGTGCTTCTCCATGAGCTCGATCAACCAGTCCATTGAGCCTTTTGACAGAGCAACAAAAGTTGGTCGCCGTCTCTTCTCGTCTGTGGTCTTTTGAAACCCTTCAAAGGGTAGCTGCAGCAGATCCGCAGCGATTTTGACCAATATAGCTGGTGCATCGTCCACGTCAGATCTCAAGGAGCGGAGCACTTCCAGTACTGCAGCTTGTAAAGGAGTAGTGCTGTTTTCGTCGTTACCGTATCGCTCTGGCAAAGACTCTCGCACGCATCGGACTGAGTTTTGGGAGATCGACCTAATCTGAGATGCCGTGACGTCTGTCGAAGTCAGGCGTACAAGCTCCGAAGCACATGCAACGTAGGCCCGAAAAGCAGCTTGCTGACCATCTTGGTCGGTTGACTTTGACGATGCAGGGATACTGCTGCCCCAAAGCGAGCCGACTTGCCCAACTGCTGTTGGCCAGTCGCCGTTCGCACTCTGAACGGATGATAGGATCGTGGCGATGGCGGAGAAGACGGCCGAATTGACCGTGTGGCTTTTCAAGTCTAGGAACTTATGCATAATATCCATCCACTTGCTCCAGGTATCACCAAATTGTGTTGTCTTCTCGAAAGTGTCGATGTTTTGAGCAAGATATTTGGCCACGCCTTCGAGCAGAGATCTGGATGCCTCGTCTGCAGCATTAGAGTCTGCAGACTTTTCCTTGACGTTCGCGCTACCAGAGGCAGTTTGTCGATTTGCATTATCCTCCAGAGTCTTCAGCAGGACACTGGTAAAGGCAAATTGGAATGCATGTGGGTCGAGAGACTGGTCCATTAGAATGCGAAGCAGCATCTGAAAGGCACCATTACGAATGTCACTTCGATCATCCGAAGCGACTTCAGACAGCTGGTGTAGGAGTATGATCCATTGTGCTGCTCGGGAGTCTTTCTCGTTTCTGCGCAAGCTCTCATATATTTTCAGAGGGGCTCTGTCGGTTTGCGGAGATGCGATACTCTCAAGTGCAGATCTGGCATTGTCCCTGAGCAGAAAAGTTGATACTTCTGAGAAAAGGGTAATCGCAGTAAGAGACATGTTGACGTCGCTTCGTTGCCGTGCAAATTTATGAAGAATATCGGAAACGGTTATAAGGTAGCTCGACTTTAGAGAAGCAAGAAAGTCGGAGCATACAATTTGCGTGACAGAGAATGCAATCCTTCCTGCGTCAGGGGCTATGAGCTGCGGATCGGGGTCCGCATGGGCGGCATTAGCATCCTCGTTGGGCTTGATAACATCGACGGAGAGGTCGAGCGGCGGCTCGCTTTCATCGCCACTGTCGTCATCCTTCTGATCCACTCCTCGGAATGATGCTTTGACAGTCCGGAGGACTATGTCCCATCCTGTGATCAGCGATTCACCAGAGGCCTCGAGAGTGTTCCTGATCGCATCCAGCGCCTTGCAATAGACAGCGATATCGACCGGACCAAGATGAAAGCCCTCTTCGAATAGCTCTCGGACTAATCTATCGATTGACGTCAAAGCGAGCTTCTGGACATTGGCGGTCTCTTCGGAAGATACTCCAGTACTATCTGCAATCAAAGAGGTGGCCGACCGACACAGGATGTCTGCAGCGATCATGCGTGACTCTCGAGGCAATGCCGATTCTACGGCAGCTGAGATCAAGCACTCTGCTAGTCTTTGCCAACCACTTTCTGACGGACGGTAGCTGGCAAATCTAGTTATGTTGAGATCTGCCAGTCTGCCAGTCTTGGATAGCAGGATGTAGCGATCGGATGCACGGAGAGGCGACTCTGGTTGAACCACAGATATGCTGGCTATCCGACGACTGAAATCGCTTCCAGAAGGACGTCTACTCTCAATTGGTGACTGTACAGCAGACTGAGACGCGACATCATCATCGATCGATCGGCAGAAAATGTCCAGAATTGATTTGAACGAATCGTTCGGGTAGTCTGCAGTGCTTTCAAGTAATCGTTTTGCTGCGGCCCTGACTGCCTCGATCTCATGGCCAAGAGGAGCAAGACTGGCACTCGAGTTACTTTGCTGCATATAATCAAGGTAAAGGTCTGCATGCTGAAGAGTTCCGAGAATGATTGCAAAGGAGTCTTTGAGGGTTGGCCCAAGAGCGATAGCGAGATTAACAAGCGCTCGCAAGCAGAGCAGGTTTCTTGTAGACAGCATCGCTTGCTGTGGTTCGTAAGATGGCCGTCTTCCCATGGCTGAATTGTTGCTCTGTTGGCCACCCAGAGCGCTATTGACACTAAGCATGCTCTTGGAGTTAAGAAAGCTGTTCGGACTATTGACGCTTGGACTCTGTGGTACGTTGAATGAAAGTGAGCTAATCAGATTAGGAGGAACAGCAGCTTTTCCAAGGGTTGTAAGGAAAGCGTCCCGCGCTGTGACGATGTCCAGCAGCCCAGCGACTTGTGTGAAGCGTTGGACAGATCTTATCAAACCTCGATAAAAGTCGTTGTCCAATGCCGAATAGAGAAACGTTGAGCTGGTGGCAAGAAGAGCTGGCCAGCAGCCCTCTAACAATTCAGCTATAGCCTTGACCCGTGGGGCAGCTGGTATCTTGTCTAGTGTCAACGGATTGACAGGCATGGTACTTGAGCGGTATGATTGTGATCGCTGCAAAGATCCAGACTTCTTCTGGGGACTCTCGCTCCTATCACCGTCTGCATCATCGTGGCTGACTTGATACTGCCTCGATCGGCGCTTGCTTGGAGCATCTTGAGACATGGTCAATGGCAAGATGACCTTTGCCAGATTGTCCGACAGGCTGTTGAGACATTCTAGAGTAAGACTGTAAATGTATGTCTCTGGGAATGGAGGCGCATCACTTTTGTCAAGCAAGTCCAAGACCTGGACCTTGGGCGTACTCCACAGTGAGCTGACGCCCGGTGCGCTTGACTCAGTCACCGTCGAAGATATGATACCAGCAGGCCCGCCAGCCGCCTCCACTGCTGCAACATCTACGTCTCCATTGTCGTCCACCTGCTGTATCGGAACTGTAGATTGCTGGCCAAGTCCGATCAACGCTGGCTTCTCTGTAGACAGGCGAACAAAGCTTGAGATATTATCTCTCACTATCGCCTTCCTCCCCTCATGCTGATCATACTGCATGTACAACTGTACAACTAATCCTTGAGTTGTGTATATGGAGCGGAACACTTCCATGACCATTGTGCGCTTCCATGGTGGCGAAGAGTCTGGGTCCATAAGGTGTGTCAGAAGTCCGAGCATGATTTCGCATTCTTCGGACATTTGCCTGACATGTCTCTGGATTACCATTGGCACAATTCTCATAGCACGTAACGTGATTGGAAAGCTCTGGCGATCCGAAAGAAGACGTATCAGGAACGGGACGACCTGATCTTTGAGAACTTTCACCAACTCCAGATGGCTGGAGAATGTGCCGCCATGTGATGTGAGAATAGCATGTATCAATTCTAGACCGATATGCGCCGGAAAATTTGATAGGTCAAGAAAATCTGCTCTCTCGCCCTGCGAAGCTTTTGCAATATCCAGTAACACTCGGTACGCATCGAAAGCGGCTTGTCGTAAGGTGACCGGACCTTGCTCACCATCGACTTCTGCAATCGGCGGGCTTTCGGATTGCTTCGCGGCAACATCCTCCGTCGCAACCTTGTCGAAAACTAAGACGACCAATTGCTGCAGAGTTGCAACAGCGACAGCGCTCACGGTCGGAACTTTGACATGCTGAAGAGCTGCACACACACGAAGTGCGGCTGCTAATAGACTTCCAGTCAGATGATCCGCGTAGTTCTGCGCAAGTCCAGGTAGCGCCTGGAGGATCTTGAGTTGAATGTCAAGGCTCAACGAAGTCGAGGCATTGAAGCCTTCAAGGACATCTTTCAGCCTGGAAGGCGGCAGTCCTTTGATGACTATTAATCTCTGTAGGCATACTATCGAGCTATTGGCGAGTCGTGCATTTCGGGAAACAGCTCCTTGTACAAAGGGGTCAATGAAGGACGCTTTCCTGCTGAGATCCGCGGCCAGCTGTTGCTCAGAAGTTGATGGTAGACTTTTCAAGTCCTGAAGAGACTTGTCGGCGGCCTGAATGCATCAGTAAAGTCACTTCATCACGTTTTATGCAGGGTCTCACACAGTGCGTATATCTGCATGTTTCCTCTTCGCCTCTTGGGAGATGGCAGTCAACTCGATTGCCAAAATCTGGCCACTCATGTCGTATTTCGCGTCAATTCGATCATGGTGCGATATGTATCATTTCGTCAAGTGTCTGACATGAGGACAACCTGAAATTTGAGGAGACAAAGGGTCCGACAATGTTTCAATGTTGCACTACCACCTGGCATCAAGTGAAGTCGGCCTTGTGGTCTTGGCGCGGTCTTCGATTGCCCGCAGTGGGGTTTGGTCTGACTCGCTGCCCACATGCCACCATGATGTCTTGCTTCGACTGCATCTACATTCACCGCCCTCCATTCACAACAACACAACTCTTTCGCAAATCTCAAGTTACGCCAGGAATCATACGACATAACAATGGGGGCAAAAATACCCCGCAATTTTCGCCTGCTCGAAGAGCTCGAGAAGGGTGAAAAGGGCCTTGGAGCAGGTCGGGCGCCATCATGTTTCAACGTTACACATAGCACTAACAATGCTTACAGAGGCGTGTTCATATGGTCTTGATCAAGGCGATGATCTTCTCATGAGCAATTGGAACGGCACGATCCTTGGACCACCTCACGTGCGTTGACCAGTTCATCTCCCTCGCACATTACCAATACTGATTGAACTCAAGAGCGTTCACGAGAATCGCATCTACTCCCTTAACATTCATTGCGGCCCTGACTACCCCGATAAGCCACCCGAAGTGACATTCATCTCGAAAGTCAACATCCCCTGCGTCGACCCGCGCAACGGCAAAGTAGACCTTACCAAACTACCGAGCATATCGACGTGGAAGAGGGATTACACTATGGAAACGGTGTTGATTGAGATAAGACGGTACATGGCTGCACCGGCGCACAAGAAGCTGCCGCAACCACCTGAGGGCACAAACTTTGGCGATCCTTGAGGAAAGCACTTGGGAGGAAGGGCTCAAAGTCTGGAAGCAATGCACTGAGTCGGCGGACAGAGAGAGATCACGACATGACGTAGCGTCTTTGCTGGGAGAAGTAGCATACCCAGGCGCAAGGAAGGTTTCAGACATGACTGTGTAGCCAATTGATACTAGTACAATTATTTTCATACGAGGCCGCTGCTCACGCAGAATCGTGCCTACTGCGTATGTATCTACTTCATATGCTGTCGTCTCTCGTCACCTCTCGTCACCTCTCGGCACTCTGGTCACCTCACGTCACTTCTGTACCTCCGCAACGCCTTGCTAACTTCGTCCACATGACCTGCAGACCTCCGTGACTCTGCTCTCATATATTTACACCCTTCCCGCGCGGCCCATCTGGATGATCTCTCCAGTGTGACGATCGTCGCTCCTCAAGACAGGCCAGCTCGTTCCGTCCGCCTTCACAAAGTTGAACTCAACCTTAGTACCCAAGACCTTATACGAGCTCTTCTCGATATCAATGCCTGCAAACAGGGACATATCCTTCTTGTACCTCTTACTATCACTCGTCTTCAAGTCCAATTCCACCGTCTGCGCATCCTTGAACTTGATCGTCGAGTTCTCCTTATCCACCTTCTTGAGAAACAGACTTGCAATGACAGTCGACGCTGTCTGGTAAAAGTCTGTCCTCACAGTATCCAACTCCTCCACGCCCTCCTTTTTCTTGCCTACAAAGCAATGCCGTGACTTGGTCTTGCACCCTTCAATCTTGAGGAACTCATCAAATTCGAGCACCCGTCGCTTGCAACAGGTCCAGCCTTTTGAACCCTCGTGAAACAGTGCCTGTCCTGGATGGTGTACGCACTTTTCGTCGTCTGATCGCGTGCCGGAGTATTCAGCATTGCAGCCCCGGCGCTTGCAGGTCGCGTTGGCTGGTAGCGGTAGCGAAGGGTCGTCTGACTCGTCTTCTGGTGGGGCAGGTGTCGCAGGTCTGGAGCTGGCGGCCGACGCCGTCTGAGGAAGTCGTGCTGCGGGCGGCGGCAGTGCGGCCTCAGTACTGACTGGCTTAGGTGGCGGTGGCACATCAGCTGCTGGCTTCGGTGCTTCGACTGGGGTGTCGTCCACAGCCGAATGCGTACCGGTTGTGCATGGCGGTATGGTCATGAACTCATCGAAAGTGAGCACGCGAGGTTTGCAGCATTTCCAACCTAGAGCGATTGGTCAGATTTCGTCTCAGAGGAGGTATGACCCGAGGATCGATAAAGTGTATTTCGTACCCTTTTGACCCTCATGGAAGACAGGGGGCTACAATGACTGAGTGAGCGAATTGAAATTAGCAGATGTGGAGGGGGCAGTGAACGTACCCCAGGATGGTATACGCACTCTGACTCGTCCTCCTTGTCAAAGAGCTTACCGCAGCCTTTGTGTATGCATTTCTGGGCCATAGTGCTGCAGGAAGAAGCTTCACCCCCGCGGAGTGCCTGGGAAGTCAGACGCCGCGGGCCGTGTAATTCTGCCCGAAATTCGGAAATGTAAGGTGTCTAATCGGGGACACAAGCTTGCCGGTATTACGGTCGCTTAGCAGATCAGATGTAGCGGTGTAACAGCAAAAAAAGTGCAGGTGTCCATACGAGATGTCGAATGTTCGATGGTAGAAAAATCCAGGGCCAGTGACGCAAATCTGGAGCTGTTTGTCTCGTTCGGGCCCGCCCCACAGTTACCGACATGCCCTAATTAGTTTTGCCTTGCTCGTACAGCTCTCTCCAAACCTGTCAACCGACCCCTTGACCTTACGAGCATGATCTAGGCCTTATATGTACTTGATCCGCCAACTTTTCGCGACCTCGAACAGATCGGAACTCTAATTCCCATCGCTACAGGAGGACGACCAGTCATGCGAGCTACATTCATACTCCGCCAATACGTCTGCAGGGTCACCCTTTTCACGCGGGAGAATTGCTCGCTATGCGATGACGCCAAGCAGGTGCTAAAGAAAGTGTGGGAGCGGCGACCATACGAGTACGACGAGGTCAATGTCATGGCTGCAGCTCAGGAGAAGTGGAAAGCAGTCTATGAGTTTGACACGCCCGTGGTTCGTATGGTCTGCAGCGCAAGGTTGCGGGAACCAAATTGACTGACCGTTTGGCCACAGATCCACGTGGACAAGACGAAAGAGAACAATCAGAAATTCCAAACGAGCACCGAAGCGCTGAAACTCATGCATCGGTTTCGCGAGGATCAGGTCGATGAGTTGCTTGACCAAGCCATGCAGAGACCGTCATCCTCATGATCGGTGGCGATCTTATGTCCTGATATAATTTCTGGTCCCCTTGTCATTTTAACATGTTGTTCTTTTGCCTGTAGATTTATTATTCCCACCATGGACAGGCCTCCGATTCCGGCCATGCAGATCGATGGAGATGCGGGGGCGGGGGATCTCAAATCGTCGGCGGTCCATCAATACATCAACCTCCTCAAGCTTATACAGGATAACGACATCGAATTACGCCAAAATGCAGGCCATGCAAACAGCAAATCGTTTCCAAATTGCTCTGAGGAGGGGAGGAGCGACATTCGGAGGGTGGCAGGTCAGCAGTCTAGTATTATCACCTCCAAATAGCCAATGCTGACAGATATCAGATGTTACCGGGGACAAATGTCAGTCGAGCAATTGCCCGGACAGGGTTCGATTGGATCTGTGTTGACACGGAACACGGCAACATCTCTGATGATAGCATGCATGAATGTGTAGCTGCTATCGCCGCCTGTGGGGTATCCCCTATCGTCCGAGTTGCCGCCAACGAGCCCTGGATGGTCAAGAGAGCCCTTGATGCCGGCGCTCATGGTATCATCGTGCCATTGCTCAAGACGGCAGAGGATGCCAAGCAGATCGTCAGCAGTGCCAAGTTTCCTCCTGATGGAACTCGAGGGTTTGGCTCGCCCTTCTCCATGGAGAAGTTCCATACCCATGAGAAAGGGGCTATCCGACAGACCGATTACTACCAACAAGCGAATCAAGCGCTCGTCACAGTCATTCAAATCGAGACCAAAGAGGCGCTCAAGAACGTCGACGAGATCGCCAATGTACCCGGAGTCGATGTCCTTCTAATCGGACCCTTCGATCTCGGTAACAACATTGGATACCCTATCATTGACGGCATGCACGACGAGCTGAAGAATGCGATATCAAGGATTCACGAATCTGCGAAGAAGGCCGGCAAACGGACTGGTATTTACTGCACTTCTGGCGATCAGGCCAGGGAATACGCGGATCGAGGTTTCCACATGATCAGTGTCGTGACAGATGCTGCGGCTTTACCACAAGCATGCGATGCAGCTCTGAAAGCCGCACTGAGCAGCGAAGAGTTTCGACGAAGGAATATGAGTTATGCTTAGATTTCCTCAAATCCAACTAATTCCAAAATCATTGCCCAGACGCTTCCAAAGCGTGGAGACGTCTCTGAAATATGCTAGCATGATGGGAAGTGGAGGACATTGGATACATCTGGTTCTGCCATGATGGACATCTCCAATCACTCCCAAAAGCACACAACACGTGCCTCAATGCTCTCTCTTGAGGGTTCTTCATCTGAGTCTGGCAGCTTGATCGCGGTATGCGGACATCGCCAGCCTGACTTGCTTTGCTCGGTATCATAGCCTTTGAACACAACAATTTCATCATCCTTCATCTCAGACATGTAGTACCACTGATGTTGTTGCTCAGCCTTGGCGTGACTCATGACATAGTTTGCGGACTTCACTCCACTCCTGAATTCCCTGAGTCGAACCTGGTAGTCCGAGTCCGGCACAGTCGTCGCATCGCAGACGGCCAAAGGGTCTCGTCGTAAGGTTCTCAGAGGTCGCCATGCACCCAAGTATGCGTAGCGTGAGCTCGTATCATACAGCGAGCGAATATGAGGCGGAAAAGTAAGCTCTTGTTTCGTCCCTTCCAGGGCTGTGGAGTCGCCGCAATAATCGACATGAGGGTGACCGGTAGGAATGCCTTGCCAGCGTCCAAGTTTGTCAAGTTTGCCCTCGTCAGAAGGTGAATTGTGGGCGCGGACTACATGGTTGAAGACGAATGCTGTGCAAGCGCCGGTCCTGTCATGGTCATTAGTCTTACCATCATATTACCTGATAGTCCTCTGCTGTGTCGGAGTGGAGCTTACAAGCTCTTTGCAAGCGCTTCAAGTTCTGGATAGTAAGTTTCACGGATCGTCTCCTCGGTGCTTGAGCTATCGACTCTTTGCTTCGGCGGGAGTTTGACGAACTTGAAGCCGTTTGTAGCCAAGTCGAAAGTCTGCACGGGCTGTTTACGGATGTCTTGAATGATCATCGACCGTGTGTGCTCATCGCTTACACCAAGGTATCGCCGTTTCCATGCATATGTAGGGATCGGTGTGCCAAGAGCTGGGAGGTAGTTGATGTCTGCGACAATGTGATCGCCAGGACCATGAACGCTTGTAGTGGTCACAGTTTGGGTTGCCATGCTGAGCCAGCGGAACGAAAGTGAGATGTATGAGCAGATTCTGGACGTTTGTACAGCGTTTGGAGCTTCATGATGGCGGGGGCAGGGATTCGCGTGGTGCCTAGACGAGCCCTGAGAGGGGTCAAGCTTGTGCATTCCATTTAGTCTCCATCATTGGCTAGGTTGTATCTGATCATGCTGTCAAGGATGCCCGTGGCAACTTCTTCTTCACAAACCAAGTGTTCCGCCCCAGAGAAGCTATCGTATGACCACAGGTCAATCGGGCAACCACGCGTCCATCAGCTACGAGTATACTTATCTGCGAGCCTACCAGCATGTAAGTGATGAACTCGTCCAAGAGAGCAAATTTACCAGCCTCGTCTTGAAAGTGGCCGAGAAGGACTGTGCATAGCACTGTAAGTGTCAGGCGATGTTTAGAGCTCTTGCTCACGCACCGTTTCTCAACATGTGTATCGAAACGCCAAGGTCGGACAGTCGGCGGCGTTTGAGGAGCCTCGGCTGTGACTTTGCCTGCGTATCACTCATACATGCGCAAAACTTACGAGATTTCCGAAAGACCGCACCAGCAATTTCATAGTTTGCATTACATTACGGCCGAGTTTGCATGCCTAGAAGCGTTCTAGCGGACATGAACCGATCCATTTCTTTCTTGGCCCATCGGTGCCGGCCTCTCTCACACCGTTCCCTGACTTCATCCCGCCAGATTTCTTCTCAGTCTCCATCAACAAAACTTTCCTCCAGACCTAGGCTCCAGCAATTTACTTCTCTGTATATATCTTCCACACTCAGATCTCGTCCATACTCCTCGTCAATAGGTACCCTTTCAATTCCACATCATCACGCGCATCAATTGCTCACCACCACCCAGACAATTCCTCGCCAAACCCCTCCACCCCACCCCCTGAACCACCGTCACGCTCGCGCATTCGCACCGCCCTCCTCTCCCTCCTCTTCCTCGCCGCCGGCTTCACAATGGCCGCCGCCCCCGCCGCCCCGACCGTAACAGGTCTCGTCACCCCTCCCTCGGACGAGGCGACCCTCTCCCTATACGAGCCCGCGACCCCACTCGCCGCCGAGATCGACGCCCACATCCTCTCCCACCCGCTGGCGCAAAAGCTGCGCGCAGACCCTTCCTTCCAAGAAGCCCGCCCCCACATGAAGATCCCGCCAGCGATGCGTCCACAGAACCTGACGGGCGGGACATTGCTCGGACCGGACAAGATCGAGGTCCCGCCGCTCGTGTTCCAGAACTCAAAGGCGGAGCTGCCTACGCTTATATCACTGTCGTACTTGGGCCCGGCACTGTGCGGGCACCCGGGTATTGTGCATGGTGGATTGCTGGCGACGATGCTGGATGAGGGCCTGGCGAGGGCTTGTTTCCCTGCGCTGCCGAACAAGGTCGGCGTGACGGCGAGCTTGAAGATTGATTACAGGCTGCCGTGTCCGGCGGGCAGCTATGTCGTGCTAAAGGCCGAGACGACAAAGGTGGAAGGGAGGAAGGCTTGGGTGAAGGGCTGGATTGAGTTGTTGGGTGAGGGAGCGGAGGATGGAAAGAAGTTGGTGGAGGCTGAGGCGCTGTTCATTGAGCCGAAGGGAGCGGCGTCGATGCCCAAGATTCATTCTACGTCGTAGCGTTGGATGGGAATAGATGTTGCATACATGCGTTGGCGTTGGGTTGGGACCGACTACATGGTATTGCGAAGCAGGCCGCTTTGGAGCATGGAGATCGCTACTGCAAAGAGCGGGAATAGTCAACACACCGTTAATAATCATATCTTGGCCATGTGCGATTTTACCGCAGCCTAATCACTCGATATAGGACATGGGGTTTTGAGTTATACACCTGCTTTTGATCGTCTATTTCGGGTATCTAGGAGAGCATTGTCATCCTGGCATTACTAGTGTGTCCAAGCCGTACGAGCTTTGGAATCAATGTCTAAGCATAGTTCGTGTACAATCATTGACCACGTCCTCGACCTGCCCCCGCACCTCCTGCGCCTCCTGCACCACCAGCACCACCCATGAAGTTCCTGGCCCTGTTGTCAGTGTTAGTGCTGTGTATCAAATGCATGCAGACTCAAAACTTACATCTCTGCAATGCTTGGATCGTTCATCAATTGGCTCATGTCTGGCATGCCTCCTCCTCCTCCACCACCACCACCACCGAACCTGCCCATCATGTCCCGAAGCTGAGGATTGTTCATAAGATTATTCATCATGTCAGGGTTGCTCATCAAGTTCTGCGCCATCTGCCTCATCATCGGGTTGTTCATCAGACCCGCAAGGTCAGGCATACCGCCTCCTCCAGCACCACCACCGCCGCCACCACCAAGCATGCTCGCCAGGCTGCTCAGATCGGGCATACCACCACCTGCGCCTGGACCGCCACGGCTGAAGTCCATCTCCTCGGACTCACCCTCCTCCTCTACCCTCTTCTTCGCAGTCTCATACCCTCTCTTCATTGCATCACTGCCACCGTTGCCTTCAGCGTCGATGCCCTTCTTGTAGGCCTCCATGCTACCCTTCGCGTCACCCAGTGCGAACAGGGCCAGTCCCAATCTGCTCCAAGCCTTGGTGTACTTCGGATCAGTGGCTGTCGCAAGCTCAGCATCGTTCTTTGCGAATTCGTGCTGGCTCAAGTTGCTGTATGCCGCAGCTCTGTTGGAGAGATAGATAGGGTTGAGCGGTGCAATTTCGAGTGCCTGAGTGTAGTAATCCACCGCGGATTGGTATTCCTTCCTCTGCATGGCGAGATTGCCTTGTCCCTTGAGCTTCTCGCTCTGTTCATTGGCTCCGCCTTTGCCGGCCGAGGAGGCGCCAGCGCTGGGTGTCACAGGCGAGGTCGGGCGACCTTCTTGCGCTGATGAAGGACCTTCCGTGGAGGCGGTGGAGCGGCCCTTGAGCTTCTCATAGACGCCGTAGATAGAGAGGAGATTCTGGCCGCCCAGGGCTTCTTTCAAAGCTGCTTCATCACTGGGGTCGACGTGGAATGATTCGGCAATGCAGTTGGTCGCAATTTCGACTGATTCCGCATCAGAGCTGTCGATTGTGCCATCTTTAAGCGAGGTGTTGAGAAAGTCGATTATGGCAAGCGCCAGCTTCTTTTTCGAGTCGGTTGCCATGTTGGCAACGTGGTGCAGATGCGGTCTATTAGTGATTCAATTCCAAGTAGTACCCCGCGAAACCGATGATCCAGCGATCGTCAGATGTTTATATAAATGTGCTGAGAAATTTGGGAGCCTGAAGAATGATTGAAGCTCAAGTGGAAGGTTCTGGTTCAGAGGCAACGCCAACCGTGCGCGGTGGGCTGTTTGTGTGTAGAGGTCACCTGCGGGGCAGATTCTCTGTGTTCGAAGTTTCAAGGCGGGGCAATCCTCCTCCTTCACACTGCCATTGAGGCACAGAATTACAATCATGTTCAAAAAGGAGTCAGTGAGTCATGCACGACTATAGGTCCGGAAGGTTACTGACATCTATTGCAGTATTGCGCCGGGCGCAAAGTCGAAGGTGAAATCGTCGGCGCAACGAGCGATACGCGCCAAGGTGATAGAGACCTACCCAAGAATTGAGCCATACATCGACGAGATTATGCCAAAGAAAGAACAGCTAGATGTAGTCAAAGTGTATGTCCGTCAAGCTGGTTCTTCGGACCATGTCTGACGTTCTATAGACCGGACAGAGTGCAGCTCTATGTCAATGGAACGACACCGCTCTTCTGGCAGCACATGGACGACCCGATCATACCGCACCTAAAGGTCGTACATCAATACCCACAGTGCTTTCAACACGTAAGAATAGATCGAGGGGCGATCCGCTTCGTGTTGTCAGGTGCCGCGCTCATGGTGCCTGGTCTCACCTCCGCCGGA
The DNA here is from genome assembly GCA_007556505.1 of Elsinoe australis. Taxonomy (NCBI): domain Eukaryota; kingdom Fungi; phylum Ascomycota; class Dothideomycetes; order Myriangiales; family Elsinoaceae; genus Elsinoe; species Elsinoe australis. The sequence goes on from SWCS01000001.1 coordinate 1,643,929, forward strand.
GGGAGACTGCCAGACTCTTCAGTCAAGGAAGGAGACGATGAAGGAAATGACGGCTACGGTGGCCGTGAGCTGCAAGCGGGCGAAGTTGTCGTCGTGGACGCCGAGGGGAAGGAGCACGCATGCATGGTGGGCGTGCTCAAGGTAGGAACCAAAGAAATGAAGGAGAAAAAGAAGGGTCCCGGCATTGAGGGAGGTCACTATGTGGGGGATGGTTTATGGAAGTTGAGCCTCAGCTAAGCTGCCGGACGTCGATCGTACGTATTGTCAAGACTTGGACGTGGCAGATGAGGTTCTGGATTGGGGATAGCAAATGTAGAAGCGACAATCTCTGGGTGAAAGAAAGAGCTCGCTGTAGTAGATGGCGAAACCATTATAATGAAAAGTCAAGCAATATTCATGTGTAGTGTCGAAAAAAGCACCATGTTGGTTTGCACATTCTGGGACCGTTGTGGAGGGACGAAATGCCAAGACATCGCCCAAGTTTCCCGTTGCGACAAGAGTCCGGCACAATCTAGCCTCCTGTCACACTCTCTCACAAAGGCGCATTCACACCGCTGAAGCGCATTCCTCACTAATTACACCAATTCGTCATGATAACCTGATCGAAGATGGATGACTTTGCAACCGACACGGATTCGGAATATACGAGCTATTGGCGGGACTGGGTGAGTAGTCGTCTCATTTTCTAGTCGTGCCTTTTCGGGCTCTCCTGCAGAAAGCCCCATGTGACACACCATGACTGGCTGGCTGGCACTTATTGGCGTTGAACACCCGGCCTCACCTTCGCGACTGCTGCCTTCACCTGCGCGTACATGCCAAAGTGTATGACATACGAGAACGGACGTCCCAATCGACCGTTTACTTGCCGAAAGCAATCTCGCCGCACCAACTTCCAATGCAGCCTGTCGCTACGGTCATTTGTTTGCTGCAAGGCATGCCAAAGCACAATGGATGGCCACTTGCTATCATTCCATGACCGTCTTCCCCACGACCATCCGGAACTTGACAATCTTGCCGATGAGTACTATCGCCGTGCTGGATCAACCTCGCCTCTGCCTATCCGGCCAACAGTTACTAGCGGTAATGCCGCCAGCAGCTTGTCGCCTCCCCAGCCCTTTCGCGCCTCTATGTTAAGCATTGACAGCGATGGCGAAATGTCATGGGTGTCTGAAGTCGGCTCATTTCTTTCACAGGGTTGCTTTCGGAACGAATACTAACAAATTGCCAGTTCATATCGTCACGCGGCAATGAATACTTCTGTGAGGTCGACGAAGACTACCTGACGGATCGCTTCAATCTCACTGGTCTGAACACCGAGGTTCAATACTATCAATATGCTCTCGATCTCATCACAGACGTTTTCGATATGGAAGTCGACGACGACATGCGGGACCAGATCGAGAAGAGCGCACGCCATCTCTACGGTCTCGTGCACGCACGATACATCGTGACCACCAGAGGTCTTTCAAAGATGCTCGACAAGTTCAAGAACGGCGTCTTTGGCAAATGCCCACGGGTCATCTGTGAATCACAGCACCTCCTACCTATGGGTCAGCACGATGTGGCAAACGTGTCCAACGTAAAGCTCTATTGCGCCAAGTGCGAGGACATCTACAATCCCAAGTCATCACGACACAACTCGATCGACGGTGCTTACTTTGGCACGAGTTTCCAGAACATCCTGTTTCAGATATACCCGGCCATGCTGCCACAGAAGACACAAAGGAGATACGAGCCCCGGATCTACGGCTTCAGGGTCCATGCCAGTGCAGCGTTGATGCGATGGCAGGAGGAGCAAAGGGAGGATATGAAGGCGAGGCTAAAGTCGAGAGGAATCGAAACGGGGTTCGAGGATGAAGACAATGAGCTGGAGGAGGAAAGCGAGGTCGACGATGAGCAAGTCAGTCAAGAAGGCATTGATGACATGTTTGAGGGAAAGCCGGTACGGTGACTGGACCAAGTAGAGAAGGCATGGAAGGCGTTGTGGTCGTGGGTAACGACGGGTAGATATCACTTGAATACCGACGCGGTTCTCGATTCGCTCACGACAGTGCCGTTAAACTTTTAAGCATCCAAATATCCACTGGAAGACTTCTCAGCTTGTTTTGGTCCAAGCATTTACGGTCCTGGAATATATCGATAGCCATTCATATATACTACAGAGACAAGTGCCAGAGCAAGGCCATGGCATCGAGAATAGAGACCGACAGTAAGGACTCCAGTAAAGCGTCCGTGATTCTAACCCAACCTTCTCGGGTTCGGACTCCTACTACCTCCAAATTTGAGCCTCGTCGCATCTGTCACAGACGTAATCTTTGGCCTCACAAAACGTCCTTCCTGACCCAAGATCGCCTTCGTTACTGCTTCCCTTCCAGCACCCCAACCTCTCAATACCACCTCTACCTCTCTGATATCCCGTAATAATCCTCTCTCTTGAATCTGCTTAAGGACATAACTTGCCAGCTGGTACGCGGCATCATAAGTCCCTCGTCCTGCTTTTCTAAATCCTATCATTCCCGTCGCAAACGACATGAGTGGCTTGTTCGGTTCCGGTGGCTTGTAAAGATCTGCCTGATCAAACTTGGCTTTCGCCGCAGCTGGCTCGGTGAAGGTGATGTGCGTGTTGTGTTTCGTTGCGTAGACATGCATCCGATGCGGTTGCTTGACCATGCGGCCGACAGCGGCTGCATCGTTGATCTGTGGCATGTCGCTCTCTAAGATACCCGCAAAGTCGGTCATGTCCGTTGGCTGTCGCCGAGATCGACCTTGTGGCTGCGCCAATACCGATTCCATTGCATCTCTGCCTCGGGCTTTAGTTGGAAGGGAAGTACCGAAGGCCCGGAGTGATGAGCTCCATTGGGGAGTGGTAGCGCGTCGTTTACATGATGTGCAGATAAATTCGGAGAGTGACCGGAGTCTCCTTTGCGACATTGCTGTGACTGGGCGGTATGATATACTGCTAAAGCCACGGAAGTGAGGTCTTGAACTTTTTGATATGCGCTTACTAGCTCTACGGATGTTGCCGCAGAGCCGCACCGAGAAAGTCGGAGCTCGGGCAATGAATCTCTGGAGAGGTCTGCATTTTTTCCATGACCATCCCGACTTGTCCCTTCATACCAGATTACACCTTGCGCCGCCGCTTTTCTCTTCATTTTCCCTACCCGTTGACCGATTACCTAGCATGAGCGCTCTTCTCCGGTCTTCCCTTCTCCGCACCTCAACCGGCGGAGCCCCCAAAGCGCTCACAGCGTCAGCTGTTCTGCCAAGTAGCCAGTATGGAAGGACTGCTGCCTACAGGCGGTTAACGACAATCACAAATGGCGCAAACACATCGAGGCATCTTCTTTCACCTTCAATAATCTCATCCTCACGCCCGACGTCAATCTCACAGATCCTCCCTGTGATATCTTACACGTCGATCCGCTCAGTGTCCTTCAGAGAGCTTCGGGAAGCACGAGCTCAAGAGCGAGCCGCCGAGTCGCGGCCCAAGCCAGCCGCAAAGAAGGAAGAGCCAAAGCAGCAAGCTAAATCTGAACCTACCAAGGCGAAAGCATCAGCCGCAGAGGCCGCACCGAAAGTCGAGACCAGCAAATCCGCCGCAGACGAGGCAGAGGAGGCATACCAGCGTGTTCGCGCGGCTTCCGAGAAAGAGGAAGCCAAGCAGCGCAAGCGGCAGCAGAAGGCAAAGGAGGCCGCAGATGCTGCAGCTGAAGAAGGCGCGGAGCCAAAGAAGGAGGAGGCCCCTGAGGCGCCGACTCACGGTAACAAAACACCATGGCAGGTTTTCACCGAGACCATGTCGTCCGAGTTCAAGGCCTCGAAGGAGTGGAACGATTCGACTAAGCAGCTCGGCGGCACGATTCACGATTTTACACAGAACCCCAACGTGCAAAAGGCGCGCGGTGCGTATACTAAGGCTACGGACACGGCTGCGACTGTTGGTGGTGCTGCGATCAAGAATACTGCAAGTGCGATTGGGAAAAGCGCTGCTTGGACGTGGGACACGAGTGTAGTCAAAGGCCTCAGGACTGGGGCAAGCGCAATCGGAAGCGGTGTTGAGAAGGTGACACGGCCCGTGAGAGAGACCGAAGCATACAGAAACGTGAAAGACGTGATCGACGATGGCAGCAGCAGCCGGTACGGAGGGTGGGTTGAGAAGGAAGAGCGGAGAAAGAAGCGCGAAGAGAAGGAGATGAGGGAAGCAATGAGCGGTAAGAGGAGGCCGGAGAAGATGGAGGAGGATCCCGAGTAAGTCTCCTACCACTTTATACTACCAGCAAATACTAATTCTTACGACAGAGCCGGCACCAATATCACCCTCCACAAAGATGCCGCCTGGAAAGAATCATGGCGCGACTTCCGCGACAACTCGAAAGCAATGCAACGCCTCTTCAGCCTGAAGTCCACCTACGCCGAATCCGAAAATCCCCTCATCTCCACAGCGCGCTCCATCACCGACCGCGTAGCCGGCTTCTTCGCCGAGAACGAGACCGCGACCGTGATCAAAAAGTTCCGCGAAATGGATCCGGCCTTCCAAGTCGAGCCCTTCCTGCAAGAGATGCGCGAGTATATCCTCCCCGAGGTTCTAGACGCCTACGTCAAGGGCGACGTCGAGACGCTCAAGCTGTGGCTGTCGGCGGCGCAGTACCAGGTCTACGCGGCGCTGATGCAGCAGTACACGCAGCACGGGCTGAAGTCAGATGGAAGGATACTGGATATCAGAAATGTGGATATCCTCAATGCGAGGATGTTGGAGCCTGGGGAGATTCCGGTGTTTGTCATCATGTGCAGGACGCAGGAGGTGCATGTTTACAGGAATAAGAAGTCGGGTCAGTTGGCGAGTGGGATGGAGGACAAGGTGCAGCAGGTCACGTACGCGATTGGGATTACGAGGATACCGGAGGATGTGAATAACCCTGAGACGAGGGGGTGGAGGCTGATTGAGTTGCAGAAAAGCGGGAGGGATTATATCTAGGGGGATTGCATGGTTGAGGGAAGGACTGTGGATACCTGAGTGCCTTGGCAGGAGAGGGTCGTTTGCCCCCGACGGTCTGATGCATGTCTGCATCGTGTATGGCTGCTAAAAGGGGACCATTCGAGCCGCACCAGGTTAGTGCTGGTTGTTTGTACGATAGCTTCGGAAGCCCATCCACTGCTCAGATTACCTGCTCAAAGATGGCACGGCGCACAGTAATACACGTACGATGTACAATGTACAGACAGAGGACGCAGTACTCAAGAGGCTTAGCCCGGATCATGTAAAAGATATACATCTCAACTCAAACTACCATAGAAGCCAGTCATAGGATAGAATCCATAGGTGATATCATCCGTCTTCAAACTTCCGCACTCGCGCCAGTTAGAGCACTCAACCGTGCTTGACATCCTTGACAACACCTGACTCGTCGACATGAACATTCAACCTGCCCCATATCAGCACATTCTCGACCACCTTACTAGAAGACAACTTACCTCTCCGGCACAAAATCCATTGTCATTCCCTGGTTAGGTCCAATGACCCTATGCTTCTGCGGCAGGTCCGTCTTCGCAAACGTCTGCACCAAATCAGCAAATTCCCTTTGCCCCCCCTGTCCACCTTGATCATCTTCCTCCACGACGCAAAGATCTCCATCCACGATGAACGAATCAAAGTAAATAAACTCACCGTCTCATCATGCTTATCACCAATCTTCTTCCCCATAAGCTTAGTGGCCCACTCGCTCAACTGATCCCCATCATTGTTCTGCAATCCCGGCACGACGAGAGGCATGTCTGCTAGTTTGGCGTCGCTGAAGTCGCGGTAGGCGCTGGTGCGTTGGAGTATAGAAGCGGTGCTCGACCGGCGGGCGAGGTGGAGCAGGGAGAGGATGGTGAGGGTTGCGAGGACGAGGAGGGCTACGTTGCGAAGGGCGAGGGACGGAATGGTGAATTTCTTGTTATTTGGTTTGGAATTGGAGTGGTGTGGGTTGGGAGGATGAAAGTGGGCTGGAGGGGTCGGGGCAGGTGGTCAGGCAGACAGATAAACACCCCGCTGGGATCGTCTGCGGTGAGGGTAGTTGCGGCCTTGGAGGGGTGACGTCAGGCGGAGCTCGGCGATGGAGCTTCACATGCAGCAGAAGGACAGATAGCGATACGGAATAAGAAGCTGTTTAGAATTGCTGTTATTATTCAAGTACTAGCCAATGAGCTCTATCGACTAGCATAAAGATCAAAGGGGGGTATCGTATCCAAAATGCCACGGGCTATGCAAGTCAATCATCAGACATCACTACCACAACCTCTCCTCATCACAACCCCAGCTTCTGAAACCAACTGCTCCTCCTGTCCCCAGCAGGCGGACGCACCGCCTTCCCATCCCACGTCCGTCCCATGTCAGCGTGTCCCATACTGTTGTACGCCGCTCCCTCCCTATGTCCTCGACTCCCGCTGCCCGCATCACTGCTCCTGACCCCCTCGTCTCCTCCCCTCGCGCGCCTCTCGTCCCTCCGCCGTCTCCGTCGCTCGTACTCCTCATCACTCTCATATTCCATGAGCTTCTGCTTTCTCCTCCTCGCCCTCTCGTCCAGATCCGCGTCCCTCGCAGGGGGCGACTCCATGATCGTCGCGGCCAACGGTGGTGGATCCGGATCCGAACTAGCCATGCTTGCGATCCAACTGCTCGTCTTGTTGCCTCCGCCTGTCGCGGCCCCAGGGTTCAAATAAGGCTGACTGCGCCTTTCCCTGGCATCCTCGAACTTCTCTTCCTCCTCAACCTCGCCCTCATACCTACCTCGACTGGCATACCTGCCCCCGTCGTCCCCCCTCCTGCGCTCCGACCGGTGTCGACTCCGACTACTAGGCTCTGCGACTGATCTGCGTTTAGGATTTTCTCTCTCGTAGTAAAAGGGGTCATCCTCATATCGGGCGTGGGGGGAAAAGGAAGGTACGTACTCGCTCTTGCGCCTGCTGCTGATCTTCTCAGCGCCGAGATCCTTGACGCCAGCAGACCGTCGCAATTTGCGCTCTTCGCGCCTCGCTTCGCGGTCCGCGTCGACGGGCACGTCGTCTGCCGTCTTCCGCCGCTCCGTCTTGGGCCGGGCCGCGCCCTTCTCCTCTTCCCGGCGCTTCGAACGCTTCGCCTCCTTCTCCTCCAACTCCTTCGCTTCGGCAGCGTGTCGCGCCTCGCGCTCCGCCCGCCGCTTCTTTTTCTCTTCCTGACGCGCTGCCTCGCGGTCGTCGTCCTCCTTCCGCTGTGCCTCCTTGCGAGCACGGTGTCGTTCGCGGCGCTCTTCTTCCTTCTTGGCCGCGTCGGCACTCTCAGCTGCCTCGCGTTCGGCGCGACGAGCACGGCGCTCGGCGCGGCGCTTTTCGGCCTCTTCGGCTTCGGCTGGGGAGAGGTCGGCCGAGTCCTTGTCCTTGGAGCTCTTGTCGCGGCCGACTTTGCGGTCTTCGCGGCGGAGGCGCTTTGCCCCGTCGTCGCCCGAAGCAGCGGCACGTTTGCGACGGGAGGGGTCGTCCGAGGCGTACTCGCGGTCTGTTGGAGGTGCGGGGTCTTTGGACTTGCTGCCGAAGAGACCGCCGAGGAGACCGCCAGCCTTCTTGGCCGAGGTGCTGGCGCGCTTAAGGCCCGGGCGCTTGTCAATGTTGAAGGCGATGTTGTCGGGATCTTCTGGTGGCGAGGGAGCGTCAACGATCACGGGCGAGTCGCCGAGGCCACCGGACATGTAGGCCGACTCGCGCTTCTTCTTGGACGACGATGACTTGTCCTTGTCTTTGCTGCGGCGATCTTTCTTGTCTGGGCTGGGCGGGTCGGGCGCCTCGACCATGACGATGTCGTCGTCGATGGCGTAGGGATCAGGAACGCCGCGAGACTTGCGCTTGTCCATCTTGCTGTCGCGGCGACCGAGACCGAGAAGGCCAGCAGCCTTGCCAGTGATAGTCTTGGGGTCAATCTCGGCTGGCGGCGACATCATCCCATCCCGCTTGCTGCTCGAGCGAGGAGTGTCATGAGATGACGACTTGGACTTTGAAGGTGTCGAGCCGGAGCCACCGAACAGCCCGCCGAAGCTGGTGCCGCGCGACGGCTTAGGTCGGTCCTTCTCGAGCTTTGCGCCGCCATCCGAACCAGAGGACCCTCGATCGTCGTCGCGCTTGGATGATTTGCGGTCAGACTTGGAGCGCTTGCCGTCGTCGTCTTTTGCTTTCCTCTCTGCCTTTTCGGCCTTGTCGGCCTTTTCAGTCTTGTCGTCTGAAGATCGCTTCTTGAGCTTCTCTGGCTTCTCATCTGCAGAAGAGGTCTTCTCAGCACGAGAGGACTTGGACTTCTTGCGCTCCTCCTTGGAGGGAGACTTCTCCGGTGACGGTTCGCGATCCTTGGACTTGCTATGCTTGTCGCGCTTGTCGCTCTTGTCGCGAGACTTGGACGGCTTGTCCTCTGGAGGCGGAGTCGGCAGTGGAGGCTCAGCGAGGTCAATGAGGTCGTCGAGGGCCTTTTTAGACTTGCTTGACTTCTTCGACTTCTTGGAGTCGATAGCTTCGAAGCCGTCCAAGAGATCTTCCCCTGGGAAACCGCCAGGCACAGGGCTGCTAGCTTTCTTTTTGTCGCTTGGCGGCGGTGAGAGGTCTTTTGATTTTGATGATTTTTTATCTTTCTTGGAAGACTTCTTACCCCAGTCGTCTTCCGCAGGCGACTCAATGGGCGGTGGTGGCGGTGGTAGAGGCTCCTCTTCCGCTTGCTTACGCTTACTTTTCTTATCAAGCTTTGAATCTTTAGTGTCTTTGGAGTCGGTCTGGAATGCCTTGATTCTATCAGCAACAGAGTCTTTCGCGCCGGTCTTTAATTTAGTCTTGTCGGAGGATTTTGGCATGTCGTTGTTGTCGAGAAATGTTGATGAAGAGTCCACGTTGACTTCCGGCGACGTCTGTAAATTTACACAGTTAGCGCGCTGTACTACGACGTGGCCCAGGCTTCCATGTTCATTTCCCGGAACGGCTGTGGCGCATGACCACAGATGAATCCTTTAAGGCCTGGTCCGTGCGGTGCGAGCCGCACTAGACCATGTACCCCAGGAAATTGGATCCACCGGTTCGCTCTCGCCTTGACGGGCCGCATCATGTGAGGTGCAATGTGGGATGTGCGGTGTGTGTGATATGGTACGGGGGGTGTGGTGCAATAACCAAGGTCGAGATATGAAAAATGGCGAGGCGAGAGTGCTAGGAAAAGTGAACATGAATGAAGAAATGGTGGAACGAACCTTGCTGCCCTTGTCAGAGCTGTCATCTCTGCTCGAGCTCTTCTTCTTGTCCTTGTCCTTGCTCTTAGATTTGCTGCTCTTGCCAGGTGAGTCCTCTGCAGGCAGGAGATCCATGTCGTCTCCAAGCGCGTCGGCGAATGCAGAGTCGTCGACTTTGTCGGATTTGCTCTTTGATGACTTCGAGCTCTTCTCTCCCTTGCTGGCTTTCTTCGCTGCCTTTGCATCAGCTTCTGCTTTGGCTGCTTCTGCTGCTTTTGCGGCCTCTGCAGCAGCAGCTTCCGCAGCAGCGGCCTCTGCGGCTTCCGCATCTGCTCGCTCTTGCTCTTCTTTGGCCTTCTTCGCCTCCAACTTCTTGCGGTCTTTCTTGCTAAGCCCTGCGTATTCATCGACCTCGGCGACGGGTTCTGGTTCAGGTTCGGGTGGTGGCGGTGGTGGAGCCTCGATCTGCTCTAGCGATTTGTCCTTGCTCTTTGAGCTCTTGCTCTTCGATTTCTTGCCAGTGGACCACGTACCCCAGATGTCTTCCTCTTGGGGAGGGGGAGAGTCTGGCTTGACAACAGGAATGTCTGGTGTAACGTCGACGACTTCCACAACACCAGCCTTGCTCTTACTTGAAGACTTCTTCTTCGTGCCAATTCCCCAGCCACCACCCCAATCGTCATCCGCGTCGGCTTTCGGCTCTTCCACTTCGGGGGGAGGCGGCGAGGCTTCCTTCTTTGATTTGGATTTGGATTTCTTGTCAGTTTTCGATTGACCCCACGAGAAGCTCCAGTCGTTCTGGTCGGCCTCTTCAGAGACTGCTGGTGGAGGCGAAGGAGCAGGTGGGAGGTCTTCAACACCCTTGACTCCCTTTTTCTTCTTCTTGCTCGAGCCAACATCAGCCCACCAATCGTCTTCTTTCTCGGCGACGACCAGATCTTGACTTGGCTCAGGAACTTCTGGTTCGGGTGATGCTTCCTTGGTCTTTGAGCTCTTGTCCTTTTTCGACTTGTCCTTCTTCGACTTAGGTGACTCTTCGACTGGTGCATTAGCAGCAGCCTCCGCGGCAGCGGCCTCGGCAGCGGCAGCAGCGGCAGCAGCTTCTTCAGCCTCGGCAGCTAGCTTGTCGGCTTTTTCCTTTTCTGCCTTCTCCTTTTCTTGCTTCTTCAACGCCTTTTTCTTGTCTTTCGGAGACATCCATGCGAACTCGTCCGGCTCTGGCTCTGCCACTGGCTCTGGCTCTGGTTCTGGAGTTGCTTCAGCAGCGGCTGCAGCGGCTGCCGCTTCTGCTTCTGCCTCCGCCGCAAGCTTGTCCGCTTTCTCCTTCTCAGCCTTTTCCTTTTCGAGTTTCTTCAGATGCTTCTTCTTGTCTTTGGGACTCATCCATTCGAATTCGTCTGGCTCCGGCTCAGCAGCTGCTTCTGGGGCTGGAGGTTCTGGAGCAGCCTCGGCGGCAGCGGCGGCAGCAGCAGCTTCGGCCTCTGCTTCAGCAGCAAGCTTGTCGGCCTTCTCCTTCTCCGCCTTCTCCTTTTCCAGTTTCTTAAGGTGTTTCTTCTTGTCTTTAGGACTCATCCATTCGAAGTCATCAGGTTCTGCTTCGGCCGCCGGCTCAGGTGGCGGAGGCTCAGGGACAGGTTCTGGCTCGACAGGGGGAGGCGGTGCTATTGGGTCCCCTCCACCCAGCTTCTTCTGCTTCTTGAGTTTCTTCTGCTCCTTCGCGCTGAGACCCCAAGTCCACGAATCGTCGGCCGGTTCAGGATCTGCAGGTGGGTCTGGAGCAGGTTCGGGGACAGGTTCTGGCTCCGCTGGCTTGACTTCTGGTTCAGGGGTAGGCTCTTTGGCACCTTTCTTCCCCTTTTTCGACTTCTTCGTGGAGAACTCAGCCCACGGATCGTCGTCGGCTGGGGCCGCTGGGACGGGCGGAGGGGGTGGTGGCAATTCCTCTGCAGGAGGTTCAGGATCTGACCTCTTTCCCTTCTTGCCCTTCTTTGTACTTGTTGTCGCCCAGCCACCCCAAGCATCGTCCGCCGCTGGTTCCGTAGTCTCTGTAGTAACTTCGACGGTCGGCTCGACAACTTCCTCGACCTTGCCCTTCTTTCCATTCTTGGTCTTAGAGTCACCCATCAATTTTGCCCAAGGGTCCTCGGCGTCTTTCTTGGCCTCGTCTGCTTTGTCGTCGCCTCCGCCGAAACCGAAATCGAAACCGTTGCTCTTCTTCTTGTCCTTCTTGTTTCCGAATGAGCCCCAAGGATCGTCCTTCTTCTCTTCGACTTTTTCATCAGCCCCTGAAAAGTCCCATTTGTTGGTAGTGCTCGCACCCCATCCTGAACCCCAACCACCAAAGCCAAACCCACTCGACTTCTTCTCCGCCCCGCCCCCAAAGTCCAAGTCCAATTTCGGCGCATCCTTGCCTCCTCCAAGATCGACCTCGTCAAAGCCTCCTTTATCGGCGGCCGGCGGGGGAGGGGCCTCTTCCACTCCTCCCTTCTTTCCTTTACCTTTCTTCTTCTTTCCAGCTGTCTCAAACCCTCCCCATTCATCGTCCGGGTTTGCCTCCGCGACCGGCGCAGCATCACCTCCTTCCATCCCACCCCCTGTATCCCCAGCATTCCCTGCGTCGGCTTCGTCTCCCACAGCATCCCAGCTGAAAGCCTGCTGTTTCTTCTTTGCCTTCTTCTTCTGCTTTGCAGTCATAGGCATGCCCCACTCGTCGTCTTCGCCATTGTCCCCGTTGCCGTCTCCTCCGCCAGTAGGGTCCTCTCCTCCTCCTGCGCCGCCGTCGCCGTCTGCTGGTGGAGTAGTGCCATCTCCGCCTCCTTCCTCTGGATTCTGTGCGCCGTCGCCTTCGTCGTCGTCGGCCCATTTGCTTCGCGCTGCGGCTTTGGCGGCGGCTTTGGCAGCCTTCTTTCCATGTTGGCGGTAGGTGGTAGTTGGGTCGAAATTACCGAAGGGGTGAGGAGTGCCTGCCGCCTCTGGGATCGGTGTAGGGTGAGGCGCTTGGGGGTCATGAGGTGAATGGTCGGTGCTAGAGTGTTTGTCGTGGTCGCGGGTGGTATCTGTGGTATTGGTAGTCGCTCGTGCATATTCGTTAGAGGTCGTAAAGTCGTGAGGATCATGGCAGGCATCGTCCGTCTCGGCGTCGAATTTCTGCGTTAATGAGGGGATGCTGAGAGCGATTTGCGCTACGGAGTGGCATGCGCTAAGCAGGTAGATGGATTGGTGAAGCGCATGGAAGATTTGAAGGGTATCTGATATGGCAGGTAATTTGTCGTATGTCTGCAACCTTTCCTGGGTATAATTGTGGAAGTCCTGGAAGTTGTGAGGTATGCGCTCACCCACCGCCATCTCCGGCGGCAGGGTGTCTCCTCGTCCCGGCCATCCTCCGAGCGGATCGACGCCTGGGAGGACGACTAGAGCGGTTGCCATGGACAATTGAGCGCGAAGATGGAGTTTCTGTCCTTGAGGCTTGCGGTATCATGGAAGGCGATTTAGTTACTGCTGTACGCTGCTGTCCAGGGCCCAGGAAACTAGAAACGCCGGCAGATGTCGCAAGTGTGGCGGCTAGGAAAGGGGACAAGAGTGTCCTTGGTCGTGAAACTTGGTGCAAGGTGTGGCGGGAATTTGGTAGTATGACAATTCTGTACCAGCTGTACAGGAATGCCCAAGAAGCGTGCGTGATGTGAAAAGTCGAGCGCTGGACCGGAATCTGCAGTTGGTCACAAGATGAAGTCGTTTGTGGTGAGCACGAGCTTTGAGGAAAATGCACCCCAGCCCAGCCAATCTGTTTTGGAGAACGTGGGACTGGCCCGCCTGCCGAACCAGAACCAGGGTTTGTGACCCCTCGCTCTCGACTTGGTTTCCCTCTCGTCTGCCCCTCGTCTTCGGCCTTGCAGCTCTTGAAACGCACGGTCGACGTAGGATATGTATGTGTATCAAGGCCGAGCAAGCCTATCGGACAAGCGAGATGAAGCTCGAAACGGCCGTCGCTTGTCAGTCGTAACTTCGTCAAAGATGCTGCAAGACAAGCAGTATTACCCCATCCTTCTGATCATACAGAGAATGAGGAGAAGGAAAATTTTCACAAACAGAAAAGAACCGGCTTGACTCGTGGAATATCAAGGACACCTTTCGCGGTTTCCTGATGCATTTGTATGGTCTACACAGCAACGCGACCCACCGTAGTGGGACATGGCGTGCACTCGCTGCACAAGAGGGCTTCACCGCAACTTGCCTGCCGCTGCCAAGCGCGCAATGGTGACGAGTTGCCCGTGGGCCAGATCGCACCAAAGGAATCGTCGCGGAATGTATAGGGTACTTGTACTGTGTGTGTGCCTCACATTTGCATTTGATTCGACTTGGTCGTTCGTGGTTGTACAGACTCGATATTCGCCGCCGAGAGGCTGAGGCAACGCATGTCAACCACATCCCGGTTCTTTCCAGATCTGGACTCTACACCTGCGCATTTACATCCTCGCCTTCCGGCTCGGTCGACTGCTATCGTCGGGCCCGGTTAATCTCCTTTGCAACAAGAATGTTCATAATTGGTACCATGAAGTCGACTTGCGGAGTCCTCCATTCGAAGAAGCTGGATACTATCAGCCTCAGTCTGCTGGGACACAAGTATCCATCTTGGCTATGGTCCCATCCATACTATTTCATACAAGACTTTCCACAGACAGCTACGCATGATCACATGCCATGGAGCAGCCTCGATCACCGTGGATCTTTATGACGAGGTTGTGGACCATCCACCGTACTGGTTTGACGACTCTCCCTCCATGTTAATATTACTCTGTGCATATTCTGAATCATTACTCGGCCCCATGCGATGCTTTTGTCTTGTGAATATGAGCAGGTCCAGGTGCGAACTCATCAGTATACTACCAAATCGCTTGTAGGGATCCGAGAAAGGATGCTTGATCCAGGATTCAATGACTGATGTACGTAGGTACACGTAACACCTGAATTACTATTTCAGACCACCAGATCAGACTCGTTGGTCTACAGTTCTGATCTGAGATTGTTCTTGAGTCCAGATGCCCTTGGTTGTGGCTACCAGCTTCAGTCTGGCACTACTCACACGATCATTGTGTGTGGAAAGTGATGCAATGATAGATCTTGTAGCACCCATTACGAAAGGCACCACGACGGCTATAGCAACATACATTGTAAGGTGTATTACGACATGATATAGCAACAATCACTACGGCAATTACGACAACTACTTCGACAACTACTTCGACAACTACTTCGACAACTACTTCGACGACTACTTCGACGACTACTTCAACTACTTCGATAACTACAGCGACGATCATTCTGACGACTACGACGATAGTCGATTACCTATATGAATACATATGACAGACACTAAGACAAACATTACGACGAACACTACAGCATACACTGCTGTAGACAGTACCAAACACTAAAACAACTACTTTGGCAGCAATTATAATAGCCAGCACAGACATTATGACAGACAGCATAACAGACACTACGATAGACATGAGTATACAAACCGTTACAAACACTACACAGCTACTATAGCAGATATCAAACAAATATGATATATTGTATGTCATCTTCAAGCACCGACAATCCAGCTTTCATCCTGACAGGCATTTCAATACTTACTGCAACAGCTATTACAACGACTGTGACAACGGCCACTACTACAGGTAAAGAACTGAGACAGACGTACCGACAGACGCTGTGACGACACCGCGACAAACGCTACAGCTATCTCCATTCCTTGGACTCGTTGGCTTGCTGAGCTCGTGTGATCAAATCGATCACGAATTGCTCTATGCAGCTTGAAAGATCATAGCGACTCGACCCGATCGTTACTGGGCGTGCCCTGAACGATAGTAGACCACGATGCCAGTGGACTTTCTGCAAATGGAGGAAATAGAGCATTGGCAAGATCGTCTCAGATAAATGTGACATGCAGAGATATAGGGCGTGTACTTTAGACATGCGACAAGCCATTCACGCTCTATGGTATTGCTTGGGTCACATTATCCTCTAGGCTTTGATGACATTCACTTCCGTGAGGGTGCAGGCATATCCCCGGTGTAGCAATGTATGGACTGCAATGCCGGCTGCTTCCTCATTCTGGAGACGACACAGTGCCGTTCAAGTCACCCACTTCCTTGCTGTAGCAGCAGGTAGACAAGGATCTGGCAGCTCGAGTCTAGTAGTCCCAACTGCAGCAAAAGTTGAACTGACGGCACGATCTATGCGTTTCAAGTTGAGCAGGTCCGGGCAAGGCTGAGTGGCAGCGATAGTGCCTTTACCGGTCTTGTACAGGAGAAGGCCTCAAGCGTGACCAGCTTGGTAGTGCCGGTAGAAGATCGTCATGCATAGCAAGCTTTGATTAAGCTCAGTGATCACCCAGCCAGCCTACATGATGTGCTTGTAGCTGAGGACGAGCGACTAAAAACGTGAAGGTAAGGCTCAGCAGTGTTAGCGAATGGAGAGGGCGTTCAGAGATTGATCTTTGAAGTGATCGTGCTGTGGGCATGCGGGGCGTGCCGACAGTGCAATATTCAGTCGTGTGATAGCGATATGGTGGAGTTGTACGCTGCGAGTGTCACAATCGATTCAAAGCACGACTTGTGAATCAGACAGGTGCAGGAAGCAGAGCTCAAGACGTCTACTGGCAAGGAGTGCTCTGGGTAAAGCACTCTCCAAGCAAGGAACACTTTCTTCAGCAGTGTTGTAATTGCAGCAGTGTACCGAGGAAGCATGTTGGAGTTTGTAAAGGGAATGTGCGATGTCTAAGGTCTGCTCATGGGCAGGAATGCCTTGACGTCAATCAATTACAAGCAAACATCTCGTGACTTACGTAGCATGCTCCAGACAAACAGGAAGCTGCGCTCTACAAAATCACACTGACATACAAAGCAGAAAAAGGATCTAGACAGGCGCAACAGAAGCGTTGACAGCAAGCGTTCCACATCCCACGTCCCACGTAGTAGATACCTGGTCAAACACCGACGTAGTCCAGGCGGCATGATAGTGATGCACAGCTTTCTCCTATCGTGAATAAAGATTGTCGATCATCGACAGCGAGCGCCCCTGAATCTATTTTCCCACGCAGGCCATGCCGATCACTTCAGCCCTGCGAGTCAGTCGCACGTGTGCCGACGATCAGGCCTATGCCAGGATGCTCTGGTAGCACTGAAGCGGTGCCATTCCAGCTGAACGTCATTAGTCGGACGCGATGATATGCTGGGATGTGGAGCACTGTCCGCCATCAATCTGAACCTTCTTCGGAAACATTTGACATGTTACCGAGCCGTGCGTAGCATGAATAGTGCAGTACCGTAGTAATACGACAGGGCGGAGATTTGTCGGGTCGAGCCTTGATTCATGCTTTGAAGGATTTGGAGGTGGTTGATGTTTCATGGTTGCGCAATCTAAATGGCGGGTTGCGGCAATTTGCCGCTATCTCTATAGCGTGGTCGTACGGCCGGGTCAGCTCCGCATCGTGGCGACGATGTAGATTGGTCGGCAGGGCTGAAAGCATATTTGGAATATTCGCGCAGATAATAAACATATGGAGAGATTAGGGACCACGGCTGAGAGCTCTACTACAAGTAGGAAAAGGTCTGGACGGCCGCGAAGGAGCGGGGTAAGTCTAGCCATATGATCAAGTAGACAGCATGACGACGACCTGTAGCATTACTCCCTGACATATCGCCTGTACAGAGTATGTAGTGCAAGCAACGTGGCCAGAGTCAAGACACCGTAGGTCAATAGAGATCTCCATGGGGTCTGAGTCCTGTCAATGGAATGTCGGTGCCTGTCAGGTTGTTATAGACGTACCCCAGATGGTGTTCCTATTGGTCGGCTCGGGGTAGGGCCACCCTTCTCAGTGCTCCCACGGGCTGCGGGGTTTGTGGCCTCAGCTTTATCCGTGTAGGCTGAGATGGAAGAGATAGTGACGGAGAATGGTCCCTTTTGTGAGCCGAAGAAGCTATGGCATATGTCAGTCTGTGTGCTGCAATAGACGGCTAAGGTAGCCGAGATAACAGGGAACCCACCTTCGCATCATAACGCTCAGACGCTTGATATTGGAAGTCTTGAGTGGCTTCGCATCGTCCTGTTCACGGCCTCTATAGGTTGGCTTGAAGCTCGACCAAGGGATGTAGATGGCCTGAGAAGACGGATGATCTACAGTCGACGGGGCTGTGGTCTCAAAGTCATACTCGTACGACGTAGTCGCTTGTTCACGGCCATTATCGGGGTTCTGCGGGAGGAGTGAGTCCTTGAGGATGAGTGTGTACTTCTTGCCTGCGCCATTTTAGCATGCTGGCTCGGGCACATGCCGAAAAGATAGTACCATCAGCTTTGTCGACATTCAATTTGATACCATAATAGTCAGATAAATCCCAAGTCCGATCTTCGCCTGTGGTGCGCTGGCTTGCAAAGCCGGCGCCGCCAAGCGTGTCAATGTCGAGATCGCCATAGAAGCGCCCTGAGGAGCCGTCTGTCTCGAAATAGGACTGTTTCAAAAAGCGTCGTTAGCTCGCGTGCGACCACGTGGGTAGTTGAATTGCAGCTGAAGAGAGGTGAAGGGGTCCAAGGCGACAAGAATGGAACCTAATTTGGCAGGGGAGCAGTTACGGACGTACCTGACTTTTACCTCCTCGGACTCTATCATCACTGGCTGTCCAGTCTGAGGCCGTCCATTCTCTGGTAATGTCAGTCGGCACGCCTGATCCGGTGTTTGACTGGGAGAGCCATACCTGTCACCTCCAAAGAGGTCAATGGTGGATTTGTTCAGAGCCTGGACCATGGTCGATAATTTACTGAGCTGGTGCGGATCAGTGCGAGCGGAACAAGGCTTGATTGCTGGAGCCTTTTTGTGTATCTCGTAGGCGAGGAAGATGCAAGGCCGGCGTTAGTGGATCAATTGCGCGCAAGGAGATGCGGAGTTAAGGAAACAGACGAGAAGAGGACTCTTGAGAGTCAAGAAAGATGGCAGCTACGATGGCGCTAGTACGGAATAGGAGTATGGTACGGGAGTGGGGATGTCGATGTGATGATTGGCCCCGAGTCAGGGCTGCTGCAGATTTAGCAACCAAAGGAACCTTGCCCTGCCATGCAATTGTTTTCGCGTGTTACCAATCATGCTCACCAAGCAGACGCTTCACGATGTCGCTCGCTTGTGGATGTAACGCTGATTATCGTGAATAGGCACGTAGTCCATACGATCATGCCGGACCAACCATCACCCCCCTGTCGTTCAATCTACAAGCAGGTTTCATGCGCGATAAATTGAGTGTGCGCGTACCAAGGCCGACTATAACACAGCTGAAGTCTAGCGGGGTCATTGGCTGTGTACACTGTGGGTTTACGCGTAACTTTGTTATCGAGCTAAGGGAACTTTGAAGCTTAGGCAAACACGTTGTCTTTGTCTGCAGTATTCTTGCAGATCGTCTTCTTCTGCATGTGCATGAGCAACCAAGGCAGCTGCTTTGATACGTCATGACATACAGCGGCAGTGCTTCCCGTCTGTCCCGTGCCTCGTCACGCTCGCAGTACAGTAGTTCCATGTTTTGGTGCGAGGCTTGCATATCACTTTCTTCCAGAAAAAAGGGTCAGATGCAGACTAGGACAAGTCGGGCGGTATTGTGCGAAGGATGAAAGCTTGATATTTGCTCATGCATGCATGCATTGTTCGGCACTGCCGAAGATTACAAAAGATTTTTGCTACAATGGCCGATGGTACAGCTTGATAGCTGTAAGAAGCGATTGAGAGGTGACTGTACATTCTCCATGCCCCTGGGGGTGACCTTTCCTTTCCGTGTATCTCCAAAGTAACCCAAATACCTATGCAACAAGAAAACCGCCAGCAGTAGTCCGGCAATGCTAAAAGAAGTAATCCGGCTGTCGTAGATCCCATTGAACTCCGCTCTGTATCGTATCATGTACATCAAGGACCCGTGCTCATCATTGATCGAAAGACTGGTAGGGTGGTGAGAGAGGCACCATCATTGGCGTCTGTGGAAATGTGCTGAAGTCCCCGGGCGAGCCGGCGCTTGAGTACTCGTACATGTCGCATAGTTCCGGTGTCTGTTCTGCTATTAGTATGAGATCCCGTCCTCTTCATCGAGGAAATGGTGGGCTCACGAGAGATTCGGGGAACGATGTCGAGAAAGACATGTCCATGGAAGCGAGAGGCATGTAGCCTGGGAGGTTCAGAGGGCTGATCTCATTCTCCAGGAAGCTCTCTTGCTTGATCGGTAACGTCTTGTCCTGCCACTGGTACGAAGATTGGTCGATGGGCTGAAGAAAGGGTTGGAATTGGTAGGTGGGGTCTAGGGTTGACGAGGGCAGGTATGCAAAGTTGCCAGCAGGAAGTTGCGGAGAGGGCGGAGACTGAAAGGAGTCGAGCGCGGGAAATTCAAAGGGAGGCGGAGATGTGGATAGTTGGCGGGTGTGTTGATTCGAGAACATGGTCCAGTCTTCAACAGCTGTCCGCCCCTGGGAAACAGAGGCGGGGGCCGAAGCTTGTTGAGCTGGCGATTGTCGTCGCTTGGAGGAGCTTGTGGAAGAAGTAGACTTCTTTGAGCTTTGGCGAGACAAGTTCTTGGATGGAAGTGGGGACGGTTGTGGTTCTGGAGAGGCGGAGGTAGAAGCGGCTTTGCGTTCAAGGTCTTCCAATCGCTTCTTCAGCTTCTTCCCTGGTTGGTATTGGCAATGTGAGGGCAGTATTTGATGTGTAGTTACTCACTGTAGTTGCGCTGAGCAATCCTGTTCTGAATCCTCCGCCTTTCAGCGAGGTCAGAGATCTTTGTCCAGTCCTCGTTAGGTTGAGCACTGGGACTGAAAGCACTGCTAGTGTGGTGGGCGACCCCATCCCGCGAGGAGGTGCCATAGGTATAAGAAGAGGTTCTGCGGTGGTCCATGGTTGGATCTTATCGCTGTGCTTTGAAAAGGGAAAGGTATTGAGAGGGGATAAAAGTGGCGACGAGGCCAAGAGGAAAGCTGTTGAATGGAGGCAGAGAGCTAGGTGCTGTGAGGAACCGTGGGATGAGGCAGCATGATATATGTCAGGCAACGAGATGGAGCACGCACGGGTAGAATTAGAGCGGGAGGAGCTAACGGCCGAAGGATAGGCAAAAGGGAAAGTGGTGTATCAAGCATTCGCCAGGCGTTCATGAGTCGACATGAGCCATGTTTAGGCCCCGTTTAGATCCCGTTTAGGAGGTAGGACAGGAAGGGCGACAGGGCAGGGTGCAGGGTGCAGGGTGCAGGGTGCATGATCGCTCGTGCATTGGTACGAGTCGGACCTAGGCGAATACAGTGGCCGCCAGCGAGTCGAAGGAATAGCTCAGCCAGAGAGATCAGGTCGGGAGCCGAGTCGAGTGCGACGCTGCCGGAGCGAAACATAGCGATGTGACACCGTTGATTGGGCGTAGAGCGGCTGAGCCAAAGTACGCGAGCCCGCATTTGGCTCGAGGCTCTGAGCTCTCGTCCCCGCCTGTCCTTAGACAAGGTTGACTGTGGAGCAACGAACGATGGTACTAATTCTGGGTTCCAGCTTCGTGGTGTCACCCTCGCGCATCTCAGGGTGCTGGCCATGGGGCTCACGATCCATAGGGCTGTCCACGAGTAGGACTTGTTACCCAGAGTAGACTGCGGAGCCAAATATCCGCAGTCGCAAGCCACAATTCAGGCCGACTCGTGTTGGGCCCAAGGGTCGCTCGCTCGACCAATCTTTCGAGTACGTTCCACGTCCCTGCCACCGAGTCGTACATATGTCCGAACGGAGGCATAGCTGGGGAAGATGTGACGCACGCCCTATGACTATCTTGATGAGCAGCATACGAGAGTAATGGGGTAGGTCTCTAGCTAGCGGTGTGGCTCAATACCTGCGCGTGCGACGTTGCAATTGCAGGAATGCCGGGTGCCCGTGGTGCATAGAAACAAGCCACGACGCCGAACGATGTTGACAGACCTTGGAACGGAGCATGGAACACACCGCAGAAAGGCGAGCAAAAAGGCATCGGTACAACCCAGTTGACCGACGCTGCCGTGCTCGCAGTGCGGTGAAAGGATCGAGTTTGGTGCAGGAGACGCGGTGAACCAGCGGCACGGCGACAGGACGCTTGTCGATATCCAGACTAGACGCGGGTCCTCTCTGCATGGGAATGACGAACCACCCATACATGGCGTGAAGGGACATGGGTCATGGGTAAGGGTATCCTCAGCCCTGCTGCTTCCCATCACCGCCTCTCTCAACTCCGACAGAGCTGCATGTGCCTTTCTGCATGGCACGTAGCACCCGCCCATCCTCCTCCAGGGTCATCTGGGTTGACAAATGCTGTTCGTGACGTGGTCGCTTTCCGAGTCGTCAACACAAATTACTTTCCCTGACAAGCAGCTCAACAATGTGACTGTCTCTGTCCCTGCGGTTCTTCATCTCGCATAGTTAGCACGAGTCAAGAAGCACCATGCGAAACCGAGCCTGTACTGAAACAGCAAGAGGTACTGATCAACCGGACGACTTGTGACCCGCTGCCCGTGCTCCGATCAAGCAGCACCAACAGTCCAAGCTCTGTATAGCGCTGGCAGTACGCAGAATTGTCCAATCTCGCTCAGCCTTACCAAAGTTCCGCCGGCGTGGTTAGGCAGTGTATCGAGCCACGCAATCCTTGCGGGCTATTCGTGCTGCGCCAATGGCATATTTCCGACTCCTGATCTACCATTCAGCTCGTCGATCTGTCAATCGTCTCGACATCAAGATGCGCACGTTCAAGGTAGTTCCTCTTCCAGCTTAGCGGCCACCACTCTCGTGCAATTGATGAAGATGAAACCAACATTAATAGATTGAGCGCTCTACCACGGCTTACTCCGTCACCGTACCAAACTCATGCGTGCCGGCTTGCCGTTGGTCTGTCCTTTCTCAAGCTCGGCCTGAGGGCAGGGCCTCCGTCCAATCAAATCCATACACCTCTTTCCCATTTGGCTCACTATATCAACAACGTGCACACAAGATCTCGGTTGCACTTGGCTTACCGCAATCACTAGTTCACATATCAAAGGTCGGTCCAAGATGTTGCAAAGCCATTTCGGTAGCGCTAGCCATGACTCCCCTCTCAGGATCACAAATGGCTCATCCAGATGCCCTTTGACAAAAACGACCCTTGTTCTGGATTGATAAGCAGGCCGTTATATTCGAGCAGTAGCAAAGCCACAAAATGGTGAGATCAACCAATGGGCTGCGAATGCCTGCAACCATACGGTAGGTGACATCCTACACTTTCTGCGGCTCCACTTTTGTGAAGGGAAATCTACCGACCGTTTGGGTGTTCCTCAGTCCTGGAGTCGCCTTCACCGGTGAGCCTGACTTCCATCCATCTGGTCAGCCATCTGTCTTCCTCTTCCACCTGCATACATGATATCGCTCGTACAAGGTAAGCGCGGCTGCTATCTCTACTGATTCCTTCACATCCTCATTTCTAACTTCTACTATGAAAAGGTTCTGTCTCAAGCTATACTGTGTTGCTAGGAAAGACCGCATTTGTTGGCGGCCCTATGTCTTGTCCATACGACCTGACACTCACGTTTGTCCATTTCAGGAACAGTCTAGGCTGTGCAGCTACGGCCTGCGTAATTGTCAGGTAGTTTATTTCGGCGATCGGTCCATCGACTCGAGCGTGTGGCAGCGGCAACAATTGCTTGAGCGCAGAGGTGATTCTATTTCGATCCGATTACCCTGGATAGGCCATGAAATATGACTCGTCCACGTGTCAGATGCGCCTTCACCACAAACAATCGGTTTACATCCTCTAGCAAATCAACTCTAGTCCTCCTCAGAAAGATGTTGGAGAGATCTAGGCTCGGCGACGCTCCACACAGCCTACTTGACCCCTTGCCATTGTTGCACCACTCGGATTGTCGTTCGTATGGGTCCATCTTCCCTATCTTTTCGTTACCAGTCCTGCATACAATCAATATCTGTCAATCCGAATGCACGAGTGAAGGGGATTCAGGGATCACCACGTGTCTCAATCTGCAGGAACACGACGATCAGACAGGATGCCAAACCAGTGTCATTCTGGCAAGAGGAGTGCGCATCAGTTGTTTAGGATCCTCAGCCATCAGCACCTTACAACCACCTAAATCGCGCGATGATCATACCCGGCCCTTGCAGCTGAGTGCATCCTGCTACAGAGTGTCGAACAGAACAGCTAATTTGATGAATGCTTGGGAATTGCTTGTAGTACTTGATTTGATCTTTCAGGCTCACTCTGGAAGGTTTTAGGGAGAGAAAGGGCTCTCCTGCAGTGCGTGAAGCAATTGCGTCTGATCTTTCTGTTCATATGCGAACTACAGGCTCAAAAAAGCACTGTGCAATACACATGCCAGTACGAGCTTCTCGTGTTTTGATACTCAGCCAAACGAGGCTCGCGTAGACGCCCCTACCTTCAGCAAGCCACTTCAAATTGTCGTCTAGAACAGTATTCCGAATAGAACGCAAGGATCAGCCCCACAAGCTCAAGATGCGCCCTGCGTAACCTTGAACTACCAGGTGGTATAAAATCTTGATACCAAGCAAAGTAAGCCCAATCCTCAGGATCAGGCATCCCAACCACGTTGCCCCGCTATACCGAATACGTACACACGCTATCAGCCCTGTCATCTGGGATGCATTACTACCCATATTTCACGCCATGCCCTATTTGTCAGCGCCATCCTTACCTCCAGCTGTCTTGGAGAACGCCTTGCAGTACGCCACGTGTCTGACAGGGCGCAAGCGAACTCATGGCTTGCATCCTGGTAGCAGACTGTACGGTATTAGGACAATGGCATGAGCATGATATCCCGCAGGTTGAGTGATCATGACAAGAATGCTCCTCGGTGCGGAGCAATTGTCGCCGTCAACAGTAATCAAGCCGGACACTTCGTACCATCCAAGAAATACCTTGAGCGCATGTGCTGGTCTGACGGACTTGTATACGAAGCGGTGAACAAGCCTGTCGCCAGTATGGTTGACTTCAGTCACCGCCGAGTAGTGTGTCCTGGTGGGCATCCGCAACATCGCTATTCCTATCATACAGTCGTTTGGTTGATACTATGTACAAGCTAGTTCCATCACTTCAGACGAGCTGATCGCCTGCGACCCGAGCTCTCCTCTGCTTTGGCAGGTTCTTTCGTCTTCTTCGGCGTAGCAGCTTTCTTCGGCGTAGCAGCCTTCTTCGCGGTGTCCGCCTTCTTACTCTTCTTGACTGGCTTCTCCTCTTCAATGTCCTCATCCTCGTCTGCTTCAGCCTCTAACTTCGCGCCATTAGTCTTGTCTGCAGACTTTCGAGATCGCTTCTTGCTCGTTTGAGGAGAAGCCGGAGCTTCCTCTTTGACGCCATTCGATTTCTGCCTCGCAGCTCTCCCTTTCTTCGTTGGCTTAGTTTCCTCCTCATCGGCGCCGTCGACCTCGTCCTCTTCGCCCTCTGCTTCCTTCTCTGCCTTTACCGCAGCATCTGGTACTGCACCAGTCTTCTTCTGCCTGGTCAAAACAACGGCACTCGTCCGACCCCCAACAGTCAGAAACGTGATCTTCTCACCATTCGGCAGTACATTGCCATCCTTCTTGCCCTTGCCCCATCGGTGCTTCATGAGCCAGTCTGACGGGAATTGCGATGAGTCGGATAAAGTATCAACCGCCGTCGTGCACACGAACATGAGGGCGTCATGTAATGTCTTGATCTGCTCGTCGCTGAAGGTGTTGCAGTACTGTTCTGGGTGTATCCGTGCCTGATACAGAACCTCATCTGCCACCCAGTTTCCCACACCACTGATGTTCCCCTGATCCAGGAGAAGAGCCTTGATCGGCACCTTCTTCGACCGCATCTTATTCCCAAGCCACTCCACCGTCAGGACATCCTTGTCCACCACCGGATCCGGCCCATTCTCCTTCAATGGCGACGTGTTCCGCAACTCATCCCCATCCACATCCACCAGACGTATCCGCGCCAACCTCCTCGCATCCACAAAAGCAACCTCGCACTTCTCTTCCTCCTTCCCCTTGCTCTCCGTCTGGAACACAAATTTCCAGAACCTCGGCGGCCAGTCCGTATCCTCTGCTTTGGTAGGCTTGTAATACGACGAATCGTCATTCGAGAACTTCATCCAGCCCGTCATGCCCAGGTGCATCACCGGGTGCGGCGGCGAGTCTGCGACGAGCCAGAAGTATTTGCCCTGCTGCCGCGCATCAAGGATCGTCTTGCCGTCCATTGCTTTCTTGAAAGCGGAGGCTGAGGTGCCGACTTTGCCGTAGATAATGTCATCTTCTTGGACGAGCGTATTCACGATCTTTCTGCCGACGAGATGCTTCTTGAGGTAGTGCACTATGCGCGCGACTTCGCCTATCTGTAAGCAGGGTCAGTAGGATGACTCGTCATAAGCACGGGGGAGACTACTTCGGGCATGACGAGTTGCTTATTCGTATGTTTTCTATGGGTCGTCTTTGTACTTCTTGTTGATTGGAGTGCCAACAGTAGAAGAGCAATCAAGAAAGTTATCGCGATGTCGCGATGTCGCGTCACGCGTAGAAGAGCTTCGGGCCAGGAGCTCGAGAAGCTTGACCCCGGACTTCACAGCTCGATTCCGGAGCTGGTGACGTCGGGGCTGCACTTTGTTCCGTTTGTATCTCCCGTTCCACCTCACCCCACTCCTATCCTCCCCCTATTTGCTTTCATACATTCTTGGTCAAAGTTGCCTTGACCTTTGTCGAAGCAATGTCATCGTAGCATATACGTATTGTCCTCAACATCAGCAAAAGTCGTGCTCTACTAGTCAATGTAAGTTCGGCACTCAAACGCACACAGATAAGGCCTGATCGGCCATTAGGTAATCGGTTTGAACTAGTCGATATTTCTACATTCTGCACTATCACCATTGCGTGTTTCCACCTCTCCTCCTTTTAATAAATAGCTTCGACATGCATTGGGTACAACTTCTAGGTCTTGCTGCGGTCCCCTTTGCCGCTGCCCACAGCCATCATGACCACCACTCCCAAAAAGTCTTCACCGACTCTGAGCTTCAAGAGCTCGAACGTAAATGGGGTACAGACTGGGGATTCTCCGGCATTTCCACCTTTGCACACCTGCCTCATGTCAAATGCCTAACCAATCCATCTGTCCCCTATGACATCGCCGTCCTCGGCGCTCCCTTCGACACCGCCGTCTCCTACCGCCCCGGCGCCCGCTTCGGTCCTCGTGCCATTCGCTCCTCGTCCGGCCGCCAGACTGCTCTACGCGGCTATAACCCACGAGCTAAGCTCAACCCATATACCTCTTGGGCTACCATCCTGGACTGTGGCGACATCCCCGTGACTCCCTTTGACAACATGCTAGCTCTGCGCCAGATGACTGAAGCCTTTTCGGACCTCTCCACGCGTAGTGCCACTTCGGCCAACAAAGACGCTTCATCCACCTATAAACGTAAACCCAAGATCCTCACCCTCGGCGGTGACCACAGCGTTGCCCTGCCCGCTCTGCGCGCTCTCCGCAAGGCCTACGACCGACCAATCACAGTCGTGCACTTTGACGCTCACCTCGACACCTGGCACCCGGCCAAATACCCTTCCGCCTGGGTGGACTTCACCTCCCTCTCAGCCGACAACAGCAGCACCTGGACCGAGCCCTCCTTCTTCACGCACGGCAACATGTTCTGGCTCGCGCATCTCGAGGGCCTGATTGCAGGCAACACCTCCGTGCACGCAGGGCTACGAACGCGGCTCAGCGGCGTAGAGGATGACGAAGAGGACGAGAGACAGGGCTGGCATCGTATCCCAAGTGACAGGGTGATGGATCAGGGATGGTCAGGGGTGGCGTGGGAGATCAAGAAGCGGGTCACGGAGAGCGATGGCACAGGACTGAAGGATAAGCCCGTGTATCTCAGTATTGATATTGACATTATCGATCCTGGGTTGGCACCGGCGACGGGAACACCTGAGCCCGGCGGATGGAGCACGAGGGAGTTGATCAGGGTGTTGAGGGGGATCGAGGAGCTGAATATTGTCGGGGCTGATGTGGTCGAGGTCAGCCCTGCGTATGATGGGCCTGGGGAACAGACTAGTATGGCGGCTGCGCAGGTCGTGTTTGAGGTGTTGACTAGTATGGTCAAAAGGGGTCTGGCCGAGGACCGTTGGAATGAGCATGGGCCTGACAAGCCGCCGAACGTCTATGATTGGACGATACATGGTGAAGAGCTGTAGACTCATGATTCCTCAGTACTGGTTGAACGCGGTATCAGCGAATCGGGTCGATAATGTGAAGAGGAGGGTTTGACCGTTGCATTCGGGAATCGGGGGTGGTATATGAGGTCTACGAGAGGATTGGACCAGGACTATCACCAAGTAAGGTAAGAGACGGTTACAGCCAACTACGAACTAAATCACCAGATCTATCATACTTGGTAGACGCTATAGGAGTGTCGCATGTCCCATTCTTAATCCATATTATACATGCTTGTTCCTTCGATGACCCCTGGACTACGACTCATCTTTGCTTACAGAAGCTTGTTCTTCTCGTTGCGAACATTGATCAGGGTATACTGGTGACGATTAGCAACTTCACAGTATCGACACATCGACAGACTCACTTCAATGAATCTGGGCTTGCCGGGCCCAGCGTCCCCAATCCAATTGTGCTCGTTGAACACCGGCCTCATGCCCAAAGCCTCCAACCGCTCCCACCACTTCAGGAATTCCTGCAAGCTACCAGGCGTCTTCGGCCCAACCCCGTCCAGAAGATGAATCTCAATCAGCATCTGCCCAACCGGCAGCACAGGCAACTCATCCCCCGCCGCCGTCTCCACAGCCTCCATCAGCGCATCCAAGACCTCAAACTCAGCCCCCTCAACATCAATCTTCATAACATCAATGAACGCATGGCCGTTCCTGTCCATCAAATCCTTAACAGCCCACACCTGCGGACTAGCCTTCTCATCCGTCTTGGCCCCCAACTTCCACTTCTCAAAGTGCGCCCTCCTCCCCTGCTCCACCGCCGGCACATCCTTCGCCCACCCCTGCACCGAGAAATCATACCCCCAGATCTCCGCGTTCGTCCGCCTCAACAACGCCGCCTCAAACGACGAATCATCGCTCACCCCGAAGCTATACACCACCAACGGCCGGCCCCTTGGCCCGGTACCCACAGGCGCAGCGACAGCCTCGTACCGGCCCATCCCACACACCCACTTCCCGCCGTCGCCGAGCTTGCCCACCCGCTCCAGATCGTAAGGGCAGTAGAACGCAGGCCGCACAAAGTCCCACACGTTGTAGGGGTAGATGAAGCCGTCCGGGAAGCGAGCGTTGTTGGAAGCGATGGCCATTTGCTTGCGGTCCTTGACGGACTGGGTCCAGAGGTGCTCGGCGCGGGCGAGGTCGGGCCGGATGTCCTTTGTGCTGCTGCAGAGTTGGGGGCGGGGGATGCTGGGGACGGTCCATTTCTCGGGGGGGAGGGTGAGGGTTGTGAGGGAGATGAGGAGGAGGAGGAGAGAGAAGAGGATGGAGGCGAGGATGGTGCGGCTGCGGGCGGGGTTCATGGTGGTGTGGAAAAGGCTTGGTGGTGGGAAGGGGGGACTTGCCTGTTGATACTTATGCTTGTGTGAGATTTACTGCTAGACTTTTCGGGTTCGGGCTTGATCAATACACTACGCGGCTGGTGGGAACCCCAAGGGCTTGGTCGAGGACTGGGCATGGCGATCTGTGCTGTTGAAATGCCTCTATCTCGTGTGAGCGGTAGTATATCTGCCCACATTCCTTCCCGCATCTGTCGCATGCATACTCATCATGGTTGCTTACGCTGTCACTCTTGCCGGCCTCGTTTTGGTCAATGCTCAGCTGTTTCACCAGCGATATTACGAGAAGAAATTGAAGCAGGATTTTGATGTCGAGCTCTCGGATGACGATGCGTCTTGTGATTCTGATCTGGCAGAAGACTCAAGTCTGTCAAGACTCTTCAGGAGATATGTTGCTGTTTACGTCCTTTGTTCGGCAGCAGATTGGCTACAAGTATATATGTTTCACTCATGCAAAGGGCGACAACTGATTCGCACAGGCGTCGTACACGTACACTTTGTACAAGAGCCACCATGGCCTTGATGATCCGGCAATTGCTCGACTGTTTGCCATCGGATTTGCGAGTGCTGGAGTCGCTGGTACCTTCACCGGCGCGCTTGCCGACAAGTACGGGCGGCGAGCAGGATGTTTATCTTACTGTGCTCTCTACTCAATTTCATGCGCTGCCATGACTATGGAGGACATTCGATTCCTGATTCTGGGTCGTGTCTTTGGAGGTGTTAGTACGACACTGCTGTACAGCCTCTTTGAAGCTTGGCTGGTAACCGAGCTCCACCGCCGCGACGCATACAGCGAATATATCAAGGAGATCTTTACTACTTTGGCGACGATCAACGGGACTGTTGCAATCATTTGCGGTATCTGTAGCCAGGTATTGGTCTACATGACGGGATCGCAGAAGAGCCCATTCTTGGTCAGCATATGGTGCCTGTTGATTGCATCGGCTCTGATCGTCAGGTTCTGGGTAGGTGTCAAAGTCTGTTTTGGTTGCACAAGCTGACCCTGGCAGGACGAGAATGACGGCCAAGAAGACAAGTCTGGTCCAAACGGCAATGACAGCGTCTTCGGACCTCTGGGTTGTGAGTAAGTCCAACTACCGGTGATACGTGACACTGACAAAACAGACCGAGCCGTGGTAGTTCTGGGGCTAGGCATGTGTGCCATGGAAGGAGCGATGTACGCAATGATCCTCCTATGGACTCCAGCAATCCAAAGCAGCCGAGACGATGCGTATGCCACGGGAGAAGCACCGCTTGGCCTTATATTCGCCAATTTCATGTGCGCAATGATGCTCGGATCCTTGCTCCTGGAGCGATTGGCAAAGTCGGAGCATCATAGTGGCGGAATCAGCCATTGGATGCAGCTTGCCATGTCGGTAGCGGCAGCTAGTCTCTCTCTAGCAGTAATCATGCACGCAGAGGCTATTCGCTTCCTGGCCTTCTGCGTGTTTGAGCTATGCGTAGGAGTCTATCTGCCGGCCATGGCAGCCATGAAACAAAGCCTGATTGGCGATCAGAGGAGAGGGCAGCTGTACGCGTTGATGAGGATGCCGCTCAACATCTTCGTAATAGGGCTGCTGGGGATGGTTGGCGAACGTCAGTGCTGCTGGCCAAGCTCCAAGGATATGGCTGACAAACACGCAGATGAGGTCGACAGAGGTCGGATCTTTGCGTTGTGCAGTGCCATGCTTTTGGGTACGACAATACTACTTTGGCGATGGACCAAGTAGACTCGAAAGACACCAACGCGGCCTCAAAGCATAGGATGGGGTGAGGCATCTGACGGGAGCTGTGGGAATGCTTTGGCGACTGAGGTTGGGCCTACGAGTCAGTTTCTACCCAGGCAGAATTTCAATCGTGTCAGCCAAGTCGATACGGAAGTGTCCGGCAGATCACGAAGCATTGGAACATGATCAAATAACATCTTTACTACGTCTAGTCTACCTCGTAGACTCGTGAAATATTGCTCGTAGAGAATAGAATCGGTTGAACCGGCAAGCCACACATGGATTCACCAGCCGAGCTGTGGAATTTCACTTGACATGGCGAATCACAATGATGTCCTGGTAATGCATCGCAAACCATCACAAGCTCTCCGCCGTGACCGCCAAGCCCTTCCCCGAACGTCCCAAAAATTTTGGCCGCAAAGCTTCGAGTCTACGTCTCCCATTTTCCGATTGCCCACCCCTTCGAACCAGGCATGTCCGACCCTCCCAGCGCCTCGAGCGCGTCTCCATCGCCAGCAGCTGGCACCAATGCCTCAATCAATGCACCCACCGGCTCAGGCGCCGCAGCATCAGCGGCAGAAGCTGCTCCGAAGCAGAACCCGGCCTTGAAAGCTATGGGTAAGTTGTCTACTCTGCTTTGTGTGCTGTAGAACTTTCCCATGCACTACGCCGTCTTCGTTACGATCCTCTCGTCCCTGCATCCGACTAATTGTTCCCTATAGGTATCCCCAACTTCCGCTTCCGCCTCCCCTCCCGCAACTGGATGATTTTCCTGACTGTCACGGGCTCCTTCACCGCAGCTGTCATGTACGATCGACGAGAGAAGCGCAAGATCCAACAGAAGTGGGAAGATCTGGTTTCGCCGCTGCGAGAGGAGATTGTGCCTACAAACCAAATCACCCGGCGCATAAAGGTGTACGTGCAGGCGCCGCCAGGAGATGGGCTGACGCCGGCGAGGGAGCTGTTCTATGAGTATATCAAGCCGATCTTGGTGGCGGGAGGAATGGACTGGGAGGTTGTAGAGGGACGCAGGGAGGGAGATGTGAGGTGGGGGGTTGCGGAGGGGATTAGGAAGGAGAGGAGGAAGAGAGGGGAGGGGGTGCAGGAGGAGGAGGATGTGATCGGGATGGCGAGGGAGAGGGGCGGGACGAAGGAGTGGGAGGGTATTGGCGGGGAATTGGTGGTTGGGAGGCATACGTGGAAGGAATATGTGAGGGGGTTGCACGAGGGATGGTTGGGTCCTGTGGAGAAGCCGGAGGTAACGGTAGAGAAGGTCAGTGAGCTGGTGGAGGACGTAAAGGAGGAGAAGGCCGGTGATGGGCACGCGCACTCGAGTGTGGCAGATGCGGCGGTAGAGACCTTGAAGGATGTGGTAGAGAGTGCCTCGGAGAGTTCGACGCAAAACTCAGAAGAGAAGGACTCAAAATCAGAAGAGAAGGAGAAGTCGGAGGAGGAAAAGGCGGAAGAGGAGCGGAAGAAGCGCTACAAACCTGACCCCTACAATTCGATCTCGGACTATGCGACTGCCTCCTTGCCTCGCTCGATACCAGAACAACTCGGCCCAATGACCATCATTCCGTTCACACATCTTATCGGCTTCACATACACACCTCGAAGGGTATGGTATTTCTTGAACAGAAGGAAGACGGCGGACGAGATTGGCAAAGAAGTCGCTGCGATAGTGCTTGCTGCGCAATACAGATCGTTCGATGCGCAAACGCAGTCGACCGCAGTAGATACGGGCGACTCACCTAGCTCTGAGGGGGCAATGGACGAGTGGAGGGAACGCAGGGTGTGGGAGCAAGAGAAGCTGCTTGCTCACGAAGAGCCGCAATGGCACAAGATCGTCCGGAAACGGGAGAAAGTGGAAGGCAGGGAGGATGTGTGGAAAGACCCAATGACGTTGGATGAAAGGATTGCTGGACGGATGAGGGTGTTCGAGCTGAGCAGAGAGGATGAAGACAAGGCAGAGAGGATAGCAAAGGGAGAGCTGAAGATGAAAAAGCAATCCGAAGAGGAGGACTGATTTGGCATTGGTAACACATTCTTACACGGACTCCACTCACAGCGATGGCGAAGTACCTGAGCGTTCAGATTACATATCATGGCAGACCAGTGGTCTCCATTTGTACGATACCCAGTCATGTACAGCTAATACATTGTAGAGTAATAGCGATTACCGATTCTCATTGCTCATCACTGTTGCATTTCCGGCAACTGCGTAGTCCTCAAGACCGCACATTCAATAGCGCGCTTGACCTCGTCACCTTTCTCCCACACTTCGTGGTGTTGGCCAGTCAACTCCATGATCTCGAATCTTCTGTCCCCGAGTTGGCCCGAGTACTGTCCATGCTTTTTCACCCACCTGCCATAGCCTCTATGTTTGAATGTCCGTTCGATGAGGTCGACTTGCTCCCACTCGACCAGCTCGTCTTGTCGACTGTGAGCAATTAGGACGTACCGCCCCTCGGGCCAAGTCGAGTCCTTGTAGTCGCCACTAGTGGGACTCACATTGGCCCAGACATCGACTTGTCGAAGGCCTTGTGCCGGTGCTTGATGCTGCGGACCAAACGCGCCGATGGTGAAATCGGAATAGGCGGGTATAGAAGAATTGTGAGCTATCAGTGCCGATAGATCATATATCCCTTCGAGACCAAGTACCGATATCGGAGCAATGGGCTTAGGAACGGCTGAATCGAAAGGTGTCGATGAGGGTCCGGTTCGTGACCAGAAGCGAGACATGGCAACTTGAAGAGCTAGAGTGGCGCCGCATGAGTGACCGGTAAGAATGTAGTTTGATGTGAACTTGTATTGGTCTTGAAGATAGGTGATGGCTGTCAAGATGTCGTTGATGTGGTCAGGGTGATGGGCGGTACGAGACGGATGTGCAGAGTCGGACGGAAAGTCGGGGTGTTCGGGAGGGAAGTCCGGATGAGGAGATAGACGGTAGTCAATTGAAGCTAGGCCGCTCAATCTCGGACGAACATTGGATGAGAGCAGTAACGATTGGGTCTTGTCAAAAGAGGAGGCATTGGTGCGAGGGTCCCGCCATGCTCCGCCATGGATGTAGCTGGACTTTCATCAGAGGGTACCGATGCATTAGGCGACTGAAGCAGATGAAGTAGACGGCGAAGACTAATATTGAGCTTGCGATGGAGATATAGTGAAACAACTTACATGACCCATAGCTTTTTCTGTGAAGGTTCCTTGTCGATCACGCAGACATTCAGCACATTACGATTCGACTTGTCAGAGTAGTTGACATCTCTCAACAGTTCTACTTCATTGATTGTAGACGACATTTTCCTTGCACGACTGCCAGTACTTGTTGAGATATTTTGCAAGTGTCTGGGAAGTGAAGATCAGGATGCAAGCACTTGGGCTACCCAAATAGGAAATGTATCCGCTCGATCGGATGGTGCAAACTCCATTGCAGCATAGAAAATCAACACCGAAAAGCTGCACGGGTACAAACCCTCGTTATATGATGACTATCACAATCAGGATCTCTTTCGAAATAAAGGCATATCCTTGAATGTGTGTAGTGTAGTGGCTGTCCAGCAGCGTGGTGGCATGGTAGGCGAGCGGAGTTGACGGAGTTTAGCCAGCTAAATGGATGCTTGACAGCGGGAGCCAAAAGGCAATCGCAAACGGCCCGCGCAGGAAGCGACTGCCTCATACAAGAATTGTCCCAGACCCATTGCAACTGGCTACATCATCGCAGACTTGTGCAGCTGCTGTCGAATGTAAAATCTGCATGGTACAGCGCATGTCTTTGGGTTGATTGGTGCCAGCGCATTTGATTCGAGTCGAGGTCGTGTGGCAGGGAAGAGTGACATCATCGCACAGGGCGTGCGTGCCCAGTCAGTGCGAGCCTGCGTGCTGCGAGGCCTGCGCCTTGAGCCAGAGAGGGTCGAGCTTCCACCACCAGAGAGGTTCGCGGCTTTTTGCCCTCTTTCCCGGCCACGCAATTCTGAAAGCTCGCTGCAGCCCAACTCGACAACACAACACATTGCCGTCTGGCCTCATTTTCAATTCTCACTCTTTCACATCACCCTCACCATCCTGATATCGTCTCTGCAACCTCTCTGATATTATCACCATTCCCATCACATCGCGCGCGGCCGGAACCATCACTAGCCTCTTTACCTCGAACCCCCACCAGCAACACCCGCCCCTCTGAGCCCTGGTTCTCGCCAAGTGTACCAAACATCGACCTCTCTTCACCGTAGTTTCGACCAAGCTCATCAACAAAACATTTTCAGCCTTGTCGGCAGCTTCGTCTTTCTACAACAACCTTCCGTGTGAACTACTCTGACTGGGACTTTTGCGACCGCCAGACAAACTCACATCTCAATTCACTCACACCACCCCGCTCGGACCTCTTCGCAATGTCCGACTACGACGACGGCCCCCGCCGTTATCGTAGCACCCGCACCCGTCCCCGCGACAGAGGTGATCCCGACTATGTCCAAGAGACAACCTACGTCGAACGTGGAAAAGGTCCGCCCCCGAGAGATCTGGTTTACCGGCATCGTGATGACAGTGTCGAAGACATTCCTAGGGACTTTCCTCCTCCAGCCGGCGACCGTTACCGGCGTGGTGGTCGCGACTCGTATGATGACCCACCACGCAGGGCCCGCAGTGCTGTAGGCAGGTCTCGCCGCTATGACGATTACGACGATGACTACGATCTGCCTGCCGCTGCTGGTGCCGCTGGTTACGCTGCCGGTCGCACTCGTGAGCGCCGCCGCCACAAGGACTATGATCGCGATTATGACTCCGACTCACCGTCGCCGCACCGCAAGCGCGAGCGTCGCAAGTCGGGTGTCGGCGAGGTCCTCGAGGGTCTCGGCCTCGGTGGTGTAGCTGGCGCACTCCTCGGTGGTGGCAGCAAAGACCGCAGCCGTAGCCGCAGCCGTGTTCGAGACCGCGACAGAGATTACCGCCGTGACAGCGCTCGCCACCGACGCTATTCCGACTCGTCTAGCGGATCTAGCAGGAGCCGCTCGCGATCTGGCAGAGGTGGTGAGAAGACCGAGCGCAAATGGGCCCAGGCTGCTCAGGCTGCTCTGGTCGCGGGTGCCGTTGAAGCTTTCCGTTCTCGCAAAGAGCCAGGACCTTGGACTGGTGACAAAGGTCGTCGTATCGCTACTGCCGCCCTCGGTGCTGGTGGTATTGACGGTCTCGTCGACCGCGATCCAGACAAAAAGTCCAAGCGCCATCTTGCCGAAGCCGTCATCGGTGGTCTCGCTGCAAACCGCGTTGTCAATGGTGCTCGCGGCCGTAGCGTGGACGCCAATGGTCGTGCCCGCTCGCGAAGCCGATCTCGTTCCATCTTTGGCAGAAGCATGTCTCGCGGTCGTCCCAAGGACGGTCAAGCTGGAGGAGCCAATGGTCTCAAGGAGATTGCTGCAGGAGGGGCCCTAGCTGCCGCCGGCAAGGCGATTTATGATCGTGTCAGATCAAAGTCCCGAGGCGCTCGTAACAGGAGGTCCCCATCTACAAGCTCATCAGACTCGTATGAACCCCCATCTCGCAATCGCCGCCCGCGTGGCGGCAAAGGAGACGACACTCGCTCACGCGCTTCAGATATTACGAACGAAGGCGCCCGCGGTCGAGGCCAGGGAGGGTATAATGCCCTTCCTGCGGCTGGTGGCGCCGCTGCTGGTGCAGGTGCCGGCGCATTGGCTGCTAATGGAGGATCGTCACGTAGGAGTATTTCAACCAGTTCGTCTGACACAGATCTTGAAGATCTCAACCAAAAACGCAAGCACATGAGGGGCAAGGAATTTCTCACCGCCGGTCTCGCCACTATCGCTACGATTCACGCCGCTCATGGTGTCTATTCGAGTATGGAAGCACACGAAAAACGTCACAAATTGGTCGCCGAAGGTGAAATGTCTCCGGAGGAAGCTAGGAAGAAACAGACCAAGGCATGGGTTCAGGACGCTGCAGCCGTCGGTATCGCCTCTTTAGGTATCAAGGGTGCATTCAGTGAATGGAAGGAAATGAACGAGCAAAGGTAATTGTGCCATGATCACTATGTCTATCGCCTACTGACGAGAACACAGGAAGGAAATTCATGAGCTGCAAAATCGCAAGCGCCAGAAGGCAAAGCGCAAGGAGAAGCGTGACAAGCAAAGGGCACACATGGAGAAAGTACAACAGCAACAGATGATGATGAACCCGATGATGATGATGCAAGGTATGAACGGGATGAACGGAATGAATGGGATGGGTGGTCAGGGTCAGATGGGGTATGGCGGTCAACCACAACAGCAGATGTATCAGCCGGAGCAGTACTACGATCAGAACGTTCCGCCACCTCCCGGTCCCCCACCCAACCGGTACTAGGAGTATGGTCGGGATGGCCCTGATACATCACACGGTCGCCAACAGCATCAGAAATCTCCCAGACATCACTACCCTCACCACTACACCTTTTCCAATCTCGAGAAAGAGAATCACGCCGACCTCGAACCAGATTCTCACAATCTTCTCGACAACGAGCTCGAGTGACTCATTCCATTCATTTGTACCAGTTCCATGACGACCATCATCAGAAAATCAGCATCAGCATACAGAAACGAAGCGTGTCCTTTGGCCAAGCATAGCGACCCATCTCACGAGCTCCAAGACCGAGCAATGGCGGCACAGCGCAGCGTGGAGAACAGACATGAAAACGACATGGAGGACAAAGCTTGCTCAAGACGAGTAAAGCTGAGCATCGAAGGGGAGGCAGACCCTAAGAGGGCGCAGACTGATTTTCTTCGGCGTAGTATAGAAGAGAAAACGGAAAATCATAGTAACGACCAATCGATGATCAGTAGCCTACGGATTCAGCTCTGTTTTGTCTCGTGATATACTAGATCTAGTCGTGGATTGCGCGCCATATAAAACAGTCAAGTAGACTAAGCTTCGACGCCCCGCCTCTACACAGCCCTGCAGCTGACCCCTACCTTCTTCAGCTACCCCATATGTCAGCACCGAGTTTGAGAAAAACAGACGTTACGCACCTCCTCGATAACATCATACCCATAGACATATCCCTGCAATCCCGGATCTAACCAATAAAACGGATATCCCTCTTGTGGCTCATCTTTCTGCCTCCGAACCAGCTCATCCCTCGCCCTCTGCTCCTCTCCATCCACCATATGATTGATACGTCTCTGTATTGTAGTCAGCAATCCTTTCGGTGTCAATCCAATCCACCGCAACGTCCGCTCCCCTCATCCCTTTGGTCC
Source organism: Elsinoe australis (assembly GCA_007556505.1). Taxonomy (NCBI): domain Eukaryota; kingdom Fungi; phylum Ascomycota; class Dothideomycetes; order Myriangiales; family Elsinoaceae; genus Elsinoe; species Elsinoe australis. Next base: position 1,681,717 of record SWCS01000001.1, read on the forward strand.
CAAGATCCTTCTTATCGTGAACTTCGATTGGAGGGTAACCACCTACCTGCCTAACAGCCATACTTTGCAACTCTGAACTCCTCGGCTTGCGCAGCTTCTCGTACACCTCCAATGTACCCTTGAGCTCCTCCCGCCGCTTCACTCTCGAAAGCAAAATGCCGAGCGTGGCGCCGTCTTCGATGGCTGAACCCGCTCCTTGGGCGAGGTAGGGCAGCATCGGGTGGCAGGCGTCGCCTAGGAAGACGGCCGTCGCGGTTGGGTTGTGCCATTGTGGAAGCTCGGTGACTATTTGGTTTGGGGTTAGTCTTGCAGACGAATGACAAGGAGCGAAAGGGGGATTGGGAAAGGGGGAGAGGTACGGTGCATAAGCTTCCACTTGTCCACGCTCGTGACATATGACAGGAGCGTCTTCAGCCTGCCGTTCTCATCAGCAGCGTTATCCAGATATGAATTTACAGCACAGGATAGAATAAGACACACCTCGGATCCCACTCCTCAAACAGTCCCCTCATCTCATCCAAGTCCCCACTCGCCTTCGCCACATCCGCTGGCAACGTATCTGGCACAAGCAACACGACATTGATCTGCGTGTTATTCTTCAACGGGTACATAATCGTATGGCAACCCGGGCCCACCCACATCGAGACGCGAGGCGTGCTGATGTGCCTCCTCAGCTCTGGGTCGCGGATGTCCGTTACGGGCAGGACAATGCGGTAGGCGAGATCGCCTGTCGGTAAGGGCGGGCTGGGGGCCGCGAGAAGGGCGGCGCGGGTGCGGGACCAGAGACCTTAAGTTTGCCTTAGCCACCGCTCTTGGATAGAGATAGGCTAGGGTAGATGAAGGGGGGAAGACACACCGTCGGCAGCAACGACCACGTCCCCTGTGATGCAGTCGCCGTTCTTCAATATGACTTCTGGCACATCAAGTCTGTGCTCCACCACCTGCGCGCCGAAGCGGAACTCCACGCCTAGCTCCTGCGCTTTCTCATACAGAACCCGCTGCAGGTCGGCGCGGTGCATGTCCCAGAAGTTGGACCTGTATTTGGCAAGCATCTCGCTCCCGTAGCCTTCGCGTCGGCCCAGGAGGTCTCCGTTGTAGCGGTATATGGTGAAGACTTCGGGCTTGGTGGCGAGGGGCTCGAGGAGGGGGCTGAGGCCCCATCGCTGAAGGAGGCGGGTACAGTTTGGTGTTAGTTGGAGGCCGGCTCCGATCTGTAGGGTGAGGTGTCAGGGTTGATTCCAAGGGGAAGGGCCACGAGGACGCACTTCTGTTAGACTTGCTGCTGATTCTAGGATGAGCACTGAATGAGAAGGGTCTTCGAACTTGAGGGACACTGCTGCGGCGAGGCCCCCAAGACCGGCGCCGATGATCACGACTTTCAGGACCATCTTGTCTGCAACGGTAAGGTATAAGCAGCTGCTGATGGTTACACCATGCTTGGCTTAGCCTGCTATGATGTTGTATCAAATACCATGACCTAATGTTCAAGCGTGGTAAACACCCCCACCAGTTCGTCCACACACCCCACACTCCGGGACCACATGGCGCAACTTTCGGTATATTCTGTGGCGACGTCTCTACTGTCTACAAGCCAAGGCTTTTCCGCTGCTATATGCATTGATTCAACCGGCGGGACCTCGGCCTTGCACTGTCCTACCATGCCTCTGTGCATCCACAGCAATGCTTACCGTTCCGTGGCCTCCACCACGCTTCATTTTGTACATCAGCCATAACCTCACTCACAGCTTCACGACTTGACCTGCCCCAAACCCTCCTTCAACACCTCCCGCACTTGCTCTGGCAATTCCGCTTCCGCCTCTTTGACGCCCTTCTCCAACTTCGACTTGAGCTCGCTTAACTTCTCATGCTTCGGCTCTAACTTCTGCAACGCAAGCAGACACTTGAGAGCAGGGAGGTACTTCTCTGCCGGACGTTAGCCACATTCCATCTTCACACGTGAAACGCAAGACTTACTCCTCCTGAGATAAACCTCAACACCCCACCTCTGCCCCTCGGTCACCTCAGGCGCCACCTCCAAAAGTGGGCCCAAGAACCTCATGGCCTCGCCCAACGGATCCTTCGTCTTGACCAACTCCTTGCCCTCCGGGTCCTGATCCTCCTTCTTCGCGCCCTCCTCGTCCTCCTTCTTCCCCGCGTTCCCCTTCGCCGCCTCGGCCCTTTTCCTCTCCTCCTCCTTCCGCTCCGCCTCTTTCCTCGCCTTCTTCGCCGCCTTCTTCTTCTCCGCCTCGCTCTCCCCTTCCCCTCCTCCCTCTTTCGCCAAAGAGGGATCATCGCTCAGCTTCACGTACGCCTCAATCCCGCCCAGCGCGGCCCTGACATAGAACGGATGACTCCTCAGCGTGTCCTCCCACCTCACCATATCGATGTACGCAGCGATCATGCCCTTCCGCAACGAAAACGAGTGGAAATCGAACTGGTCGTCCGTCCAGGTGTCGAAAATGTCGTGGATGGCGCGGAACCGCTTGAGCGCTAGCGCCAGGTTCTTCTGGCGCGCGTACGACGCCCCGTCTTCGTACAAGAACCACATGCATTGCATGTCGAGGAGGTCGCCGAGGGGCCCGCCCACGGCTTCCTTGCGCGTGAAGAGGCCCATGGTGGCGAGCGCGTCGGCGTTCTGCTCGTTGCGCAGCTGGTATTTGGCGCATTTCGTGTTGATGTAGCGGTCTTTGAGGTCCATTTCGCGGGCCGCGTTCATGGTCGTTGAGGCGAGCTGAGTGTCGCCTTGGTGCTTGTGGATGCGGGCTTTGTGCATTGTGTACGTGTACTCTGTGGGCGAGGTGTTGAGGGATATGCATTGGTCGATGTAGGTTGTGGCTTTGGTGAGGTCGCGGGAGAGGTGGTAGTTGTAGTGTTGGGCGAGGAAGAAGAGGACGGAGATTTTCCAGGGTAAGGGCTTGTCGCCGTTCGTTTGGGTGGTGCCGTTGGGAATTTCTTCGTTCTCATAGCCTTGGACGAGTGAGGTGATGATCTGCTTCTTTGATTCGTCGGCGTAGAGGGCCTTGATGTTGGCGAACGTGGAAGGGACACCCTTCTGAAGCATCCGGCGCAAGTATGCGTCTGCCGCTGTCTTGAAATCGTCTCCTTCTAAAAAGTCAAGTGGTATCCTTCGTGGCGCATCAATCCGTTCGCTCTTCTCGGCATAGCTCTTGTAGAGTTCCACAAGCTTCGTGCGGTCCTCTGACTTTGTCCGGTCGAGTCCCAGCGCCTTTTCCAGCCCAGCATAATACTCCCGGCAATCCATATTCCGTCCAAGCAGCTTGCGGTATGCCCTCTCCGCCTCCACAGTCTTTCCCAGCTCAAGCAGATACTTCGCCTTCAGCTCCATGACCGCAGCTCTGTCGGGATGTGTCTTGTAGATAGTCTCCAGGTGATCCAATGCTCTTTGCGCATCTCCTTGTTCAGCAATGACCAGGTTTTTGTAGATCGTGGCCCCATTGTGCTCCACATCCGATCTTGATGGCGCAGTCTTCAGAGTTCCTTCAAAAGTCGTCAAAGTGTGCTCCGCTTGCTGCAAATCCCCAGAGAGGTGGTGTGCGATCGCCATGGCCGTCCAGTTCTGCCTGAACCCCGGACGTGCTTGCAACATAGCTTTCCTGCTCTGAACGAACCCTGGATAGTCTCTCATTTGCACTTGAAGCAGTGCCAGATCACGCTGAATCTGAACCGAGTCCGGGTCGAGTCTGAGCGCAAACTTGTATGCCTTGATCGCCTCTTCGTAGTTCTTCTGAGATCGGTAAAGGAGTCCGTACACATGCCAGCAGACATGCGACTTCATGGCGTGTTTGAGAGCGAGCTTGGCCAGCTCGAAGGCTTCATCGGTCTTGCCTTGCGTGTTGATGATGAGGGCCTTCATAGCGATCGTGTCGCCATGGTCTGGGTGCTTCTTGAGGATCTGGTCGGCTGTCTTGAGACCTTGTGAATATTAGCCAGAAGACTCTTCCCATATTCACAGTCACACTCACCTTTCTTGTACTGTTTGTTTTCATAGAGCTGCACCACCTGCCTGAAGAGACCCTGCTCCTTCGAGGGTATTGGCTTCGACATGGTGTCGAGTCTTGCAATGCGGACTCGGTAGGTTTCCGGTCACGAGTCAACCAGTGCGTTCGCGATCCCACGAAAAAGTGGTGAAAGGTGAGATGAATGAGTCGCCGAGTCCGGATGAGCTTAGAGACAAATCAATGCCTCTGGTGAAGAAGGACGTGGTGGTAAAGGTCCCGCACACCGAACTCCGGACTTTTTCAAGGTGGGTTGCCGTCAGTGCCAAGATTTCCGAGATCGCTTCATATTATATCGACCACGATGTCATTGTTCTGAGAGCTTCATCACTGGGAACAAATGGAACACAAGATCAGTTCGATATTGATATTAATACATATGATCACACTATGGTATCAAAACGCCGTCGCTATATCCTTGCTTCTATATTTCCCGTCACCCATCACATAAACATGCAGACTGTCTGCCTCGAGCCGATGTGGCAGGCATCTAACCCCTCGAGCTAGTCCTACTCACTGGACTCGCGACCTCGCCCCTGCCCTCCCTCCTCAAGTACTCCTGGTACAATTTCTCGCTTGTGAAATTCTTAGCGGAACCTCGAGGACTGGTCCTGCCCGAGTCCAGGCTCATCTTGTTCAATCTGCCCGTCACCTCCTCGTGCTCGACCATGACAATCATCCAGACGCCGACCTTGTCGTCACTTCCGAGCAGAGGAGTGCAGTGGATCCAGCGTTGTCGAGTCTCACCCACACGCCCGTCAGTACCGGACGAGATCCAGTTGATCTTGGCCGTTACCGAGGTGCCATGAGACATCGCATCGAGAATGCCCTCGCGGACATGTGCTGGGCCTCCAATACGTTCCATGAACTTGGTTTGAAGGAGACCAGGGATACGCAATGCAGGGGAAGTGAATGTAATGCGAAGTGATGGGAAGGGCCTTACAAGCAGGTAGTTTTGGTAGACGCCTGGCAGGCGTCCAGATGGGCCGAGCGACCGATCAGGCCATAGAGCTTGTTCGGAGGGCGCATCTTCGTCCATACCAAGAATGCGGCGTCCACCGCGTGTCTGTCGGGCTGGCGGTGTAGCGGTGCGTGATTCCTCTGTGACGCCCATGGTAGCATTCCGCAAAGTAGTCAACTCGTCGTTGTTGAGCATGGCGCTGAGCTCGGCTAAGATCTGTGCTGGTCTCTTGTTCTGTCGATGGCCCAGTCTGCTGTCTACTCGTTCCTTTGCGAGAAGTTGCTGGAAAGATTCCATTCCTCGACCGTCCTCGACCATAGAGCTCACATCGATCTGGCATCCGAGGAAGTATCGCACAGTACCTTTGTTGTCATACAGTGGCGCAATCATCAGCAGGTTGAGGAATGGTGTACCGTCTCGTCGACTAGAACAAGTCAGTGATGATCGTCACGTGAGAAAATGAAGCCTCTTACTAGTTCAGTAGTGTCTCAGTGCACTCTTGGCCCGCTTGCAGAGCCTCTACCAGACGCCTAACAGAAGCATCTGATGTCTTGGGTCCTTGCAAGAATCTACAATTGCGGCCGATTGCGTAGTCTTTGCCATATTGTGAAGTGTTGTAGAACTCTGATCAAAACATTAGTGAGTTCCATGGTAGAATCAGGTCAGTGAAGCTCACCTTCGGATGCATAGACGATGGGGTTGTCAGGCAGCGAGGGATCGCTAACACAGTACACTTCTGCTAGACTCGGGATCATTTCACGCATGAGCGGAGTACCCTGACCAGTGACCTCTTTGACGAGTGTGTCAGTCACGATTTGCACAAGCCTGTGGCTTATGAACGCGGGCAAAGCTTCTCCGACAAGCTCGTCTACTGTCCCCTGGGCGCGTTGATGGAGGGTGTCGTCCAAGACCACCGCTGTCGAATCTCCTTTGCCTCCGGAAAGGCTCTCGGTAACAGCGTTTGCATACTCCACTGCGGCAATGGCCTTTTGCGAGTTCAGGTACTCATTGAGGTGAGGGATGAGCTGAGGCTTGTACTGCTGCAAAAATGATAGGAACCGCCTGGAGTACTTCTGGTCACGAAGAATGACATTCAGGTGAGCGGCGCTGAAAAATCGTATTGAGAGATCTTCGACGTTTGCGTGAGCATTCTTGGGTGGTGGAGGCTTCAAGTCGTAGGAGCCAGCTTCATCAGCGCCAGATCGTCCATTGTTCAGTACAGCATTGTCCGGGGCTTCGTAGACATCTTCATGATCTGGTGGTCCGTCGAATACTGATTCGGGAGATACTGCTCCAGGTCGAAGTGATCCACCATCCGAGGGAGCTCCAAAGGCAGGCATTTTAGGGATATCTTTGAGGACGGGCGAATCAGGTACAAGCTGCGAATGACTGAAAGCTGAAGAGGGCCTGTTGTTATTCTGAGAAATAGTCGGGAAGAGCTTTGGAGGAGCTCGATGTTTTCGGCCTGAAGCTCTCGACTGTGCGTCACCCATTTCCGCGTCCGAGTGGTTCACACAGACGTCGATTGGCGATCAAGATGTCGTAACTTAGCTTCCGAGATGGCCCAGATCGGCCCGGCGAGATGAGATCTGGAGTAGGGTTCTCTGAAATCTCAGGAACGTGAACACATGCGTAGATCCTTTGGGAGCGGCGGAAAGGGGGGGGTTAAATGTCTGGACTCCGCCAGTCGCAGGGAGACGGCAAGTTGCAGCAACTCCATCGCTCTATCGCTTGCTTGCAGTGGCTTGACAGGGAGTGTTGTAATCGCGGGACTCGAACTATCGCAGCGCGAGCGAGAGAGAGGAAGGCCCAATGGCTGCGCAAACCATGGATCTCCGCGAGGACCGTGCTGCTTTGACGGAAGCAAAAAAGCTGTCGAGGAATTCATGTCGACGTCATGCGGCGTTAAGTTGGTGCTCGTTTTGCAGCCTTTGCATCGCCGACTGGCGCCAGAGGCCAGGGCACGCCCTTCGGCCCCATGTCGAGCTTAGAGCTACTCTCCTTGCGAGCCGCGATCTGACGGCACGTCGACGATAGCGCGATGGCTGACATGTGGCCAGATCGATCATCGTCGTCGCAGACATCAATCCATCTCCAGGCGTTTGGAAAATGCTACCCTCCAGCCGTCCAATTTCCCAGCATCCTCAAGCGAAAGGACACCTAGAATCAAATGTCACATTGATCCACAATTGGTGCAAATTTTTTTACTCATTTGTAGGTGCATTATGCTCTGCAATTGCCTTTACAATCAGCGTTTCATCCGTACATGAGACGTTAACAGAATTCCGACCATATCCATGGGTATCTCCTATGTCAACTCCATGCTCTACTAAATCCCCATCAACCGAACCCAAAGGTACAACAAGTACAAAATTACGAAACAACAGGCGCAGTCCCATCCATGACCTTCCTGGCCTCTTCAATCCGTCTCCTCAAGATCCGCCCTTCAGAAGCGTCCAAGTCCTGGTCCTGCAGCTTCTCGCACGCGTGCCTGATGCATTCCAGCAGCATAAAAGTAAGCGCTCTGTCTCGAAGCCCAAGCGGTCTCTTTCCTGGCGCTGCTAACGCCGCGACCGCAATTGCCGACGGAGGAGCTGCAATAGCTTGGACCTGCGCAGAGATATGACTGCTCAATACCCGTTTGTGCGAGACGTCCTTGTTCTTCTCCCTGTCCTGCATGCCGACACCAGAGTCTGCACCGTCCGATCCCTCGGCTCGTTTCACTGGCGAGGGCTGTCGAGTGCGCTTGACTGGAGATGGTTGACGAGTGCGTTTGGTGGGTGACGGCTGGCGAGAATGAACGCCTTCAGTCGCCGTAGCAAACGAGTTGTCGCTGGACAAGGAATCTATCGAGGAGAAGCGCTTGTGTATCATTCGCTCGATATCCCGCAGCTTCTCTGGCGTCTCGGATTCCTCAGGCAACGGATCCATCGTTGGCCCTCTCGCTGTATCTTCGCTGCCTTCACTGGTTTCGTCAGACATGTGGCTGGCGCGGCCAAGCGTGCTATGAAGGAAAAAGTTGTGGTAATCGAAAGCATCTACTCGGTCCTCGTGGGCCGTGGGAGATATCGGGTTGGTATTACTGCCTGGATCGATGAGCTCTTCCACTTCGCTCACATCATCCTCATCATCACTGATACCACCCTCGGAGTCCATGGAGAATCGTGAGAGCTCAGCTTTCTTACTTGGTTCGACCGGCCTCCAGTCTGTCTGCTTCGATTTTCTTTTGACATCTTTGGTCTCTTCATGTTCGGAAGGCCGTGAATAAATGCTTGTAGGTGAGTTACCAGGTATGAACGTGGATTGGCGCTTCACCGAGGAGTCCACACTCCATCGAGATATAAGAGCGGCTTGCGATGGATTAGCAGTACCTGTTTTGCCCGAGAGCGAATTTTGATATCGCTCAGCGTCCGTAAGGGGATTCGGCTGTCGTAGATTTTGGAAACTCTGCCTTCGCAGACTATCTTCGCGAGTCCGGTCCCTTAGCATGGAAACTCGTCGATTGAGCTCCTGCACTTGATGTTTAAGCTCGGTCGTCGCTGGAGACGAACCTGCATCACTACTGCCGCGACCGCTGCTTGGAGTGCCGGGGCTAATCGGGGTTGACTCTCGGAGCGTCGATTGAAGCCTGGAGCTACTCCGGAGACTTCGGAGTGAACGCATCTGGGGCAACTCCTGACTCTTGGATGCGCGGAGTGGAGTAGGCGCCCAGCCTGTCGGCTCCTCAGATTCCTCATGCACAATCTCGGCGGCTATAGCCGTTGGTGAGCGAACAGGTGGGTGTATTATGGTGTTGTCACTGCGACCTCGGACATGGCCTATTCTGAGCCCAGCGGGTGATTCTGGCGTCTCGCTACTGGTGTTACTAGCGAAATATCTGTTCGTGTATGGAGATCGATGTGCATGCATTGACGCAGCGCGTTGTAGGTTCTCCGCGGTCAACGCGCGGGCACCTTTGAGGTTCTGATCCATGAGCTACAACATGTCAGTCTTTGGTCTCGTTGTCCTACAAATGGTCACACGCACATTGAGTCGCTTCTTTGCATTTGCGAGGATCAATTCTGCTCGCCGGCTCAATTCGGCAGACGAACTCTCGGTGCGTTTGCGAGAGCGAGATCGTGATCGAGATGCTGTTCGAAGTCGAGCAGCGGGACTCTCTCCTCGAGGAGATCTAGTCGGTGTAGCTGTCCCTGATCCAACGCCATCTAACGTGACAATATCTGACTCTTCCCCGTCGTACTTGTAATCCGGTATGGCATCCCAATCCAGGCTGGTAGTGGATGTAGATACGAAGCTGGCCTTCCGCTGCATATCAGGGCGTGCCTCTGCTGCTTCGATGCCATGAGCAGGGCTCGAAGATAATGCCGTATAGTTGTCTTCTTCCGTGGTAGATCTCTGAAGCCCCCTCTTTCTCGACATAGCTCCCAAGCTCTTCTTCGGCGTGACCGCTTTGGTCGGCGCATTCTTGTCTCCGACCTGATCCAGCAGATAAGAAGGCGAGGGTGGTCGGTCGGTTCGCGGGGGGGATTTGGCGATGTATGCGGCAGCCTCGTCTGGCAACACCATCTCCGGGTTGGTCAATGTTGGAGAAGGCAGGGTGACCGCGGCTATCGTATGCACAATTGACTGCATCTTGACCGAGTCTTGTGGCCTGGCGGCCATGTTCCCCAGGGGTGGGCCGCAACCTTGTTCCCCAGAGAGTTCCGCTGCGCAGACGGCCTCAAGCCTTGGGTCGAGAAGCAAAGTCAAGCGAAGACATGATGCACTCAACCATGTTGCAAAAGGCAAGCGGAAGTGAATTGGAGTACGGGATCAGCAGACGGTATGCGAAAAAGGCGTTAGCGAAAGCCGTTGGCGTACAAAATCAACGGCGTGTCGCTCGGCGCATAGCTTGACAGGAACAGGTAAAGCTGGCGTGCTTGATCGACCGCCAATCCAAAGACTGCCCGAGACCCATACGTCCTTGGGCTTTTGCTCCAATCGCTTCTTCTCCAGTCGAGCTTCCTCCAGGGCTTGACCAGCGTCGGCAGAAGAAGGGAAATGCCACGACTTTTGGGTCGAGTAATTTATCGTCTCGGCGCATGCTGCAAAGGTGCAATGCATGGAGGAATTGATCGTCGTTTCGTATGAATTACAAAGTGGAGCCGCGGGTTGCGATCCTGGAGCATTGACGGCATTCGCTCGATGAGAACCAGGTATGCGGATCATTCTGGTACTTCCTCATCTCGCAGCATACAGTACAGCCTCCGAGCTGGCATCACGACAATGTTGGCGCATGCTGAGCGTTTGCAAAAAGCCTCCCTGCCGGCACACAAAGAACGGTCAATTTCCCTCGCCAACGTTCCTGCAGCCTCTGCGTCATCTTACCTGCAAGGATTCACCCGCTTGCACAGGGCTGATGCCATAGCTCCTTGCATACCGGCAGAGATGCTTAGTGCATGCATACTTGGCATCACGGGATATTTTATGGCATACCGGCAACATCAATTTTCAGTCGACGCCAATACACTTCAGGCTTGCGTCAGGACTCTAGAGAATTGAATCACAGTGCGTCGAATGCTCCATTTTTTGGTCCCCTATCATCTCTAACCAGAAAACCATCCAGGTGTCCATCACCATTACCAGACGACTCAGCTGCATTTTCGACTCCGTGCATGAACTTTCTAGCCAGTCAATATTCATCAGTTGCTCGTTCCCTCTGGCTGCTTTCGCACTGTCTTCCATTCGAAGAACAGAGACGCTATCATCGTCAAGGCGGCAGCCGCGAGTGCGCAGAAGAACACATTGACGATACCGCTATTGTACGCCTCAGAAAGGACAGACTGGTGACTTTGATCTACCAGATCTCTCAAGTCTGTAACGCCAGTTCTAGCGACAACGGAAGCATCAAAACCAGGTAGATATTCCGAGAGTCTTGAACTCAGCGTGTATGTGAGAATCGTTTGGGACGCACTGACAAAGACGGTCGCCCCAAGGCTCTGTGCGAATGTTAGAATGGTAATACCGGTAGGAACATCTTCATCCGCCAGCACGGTCTGAGCTGCTGTAAAAGGCTGCTGTAAGGAGAGTCCAAGACTGGCTCCAAGGACGATCTGAAGTTTATCAGTACTATGGTCCACCGGTCAGATCTCACATCATCTTACCTGGTATCCGATCCATTCTCCGGCTGTAGTGTTGGTACGGAATGTCGTCAGAAGTCCAGTTCCAACCATCGAAATCGCACAACCAATCACTAAGACTGGAGTATAATATCCAATCTTGGAGATGATTATACCCGTTGCAATGGTGAATATGACGGTAGAGAGGAAATAAGGCAGGAGTCTTATACCAGCACTTCCAGCCGAGAGCCCTTGAATCGCTTGGAACCAGATGGGCAAGTAGAAGCCCGATATGACGAGGACTCCTCCGATACCTAAGGAGACGATGGTGCCGGATGCAATGGTACGCTGCTGGATGATCCTTGGTGGAATTGTTCCATTCTCTTGAATCCATACTTGGACTGCGGCAAATCCGACGAGCAATACTGAACCAAGAACGAGCAAAGTTATGATGCGAGCATTTCTCCATGTGTACAAGACACCCCCCCATTGAAAGGCTAATATGATGCAGATCACGCCTGGGAAGAGGAAAAGATTGCCAATCGGGTCAAACCTCTTCAGGACTTCCAGGGCTGAACCTTCAAGCTTCTTTGATGACTTAGGCCGTGGTAGGAGAAGCATCAGACCTGCGAGAGAAATGCCTCCTATAGGTACTGAGATCCAAAAACACCATCTCCAGGATACATTTGTCGTGAATGCACCACCGACCAGTGGACCCAAGATCGATGACAAACCAAACGTTGCGCCGAGGAATCCTTGGTACTTCGGCCGCTTTTCCAGAGGCAGGAGGTCGCGAATGATGACTTGTGCGCCCACCACGATTCCCGCTGCGCCGATCCCTGTGATCGCTCGACCAAGGATGAATGCGATAGAAGAAGGGGCGCTGGCACAGATCATTGAGCCTATCTCGAACAGGACCACATTGGTTACGATGGTCCACTTCGCAGGGAAGGACTTCTAGAGGTAAGGTACATTAGCGTGTACAAGATGTAAGTATCTGCATCTACTCACATAAATCTTGCCCATTGGCAACTGAAAGACACAGTTCGTCAGCGTAAACGCCGCCTGGTACCAAGAGATGTCGTTGAAGCTCTGGAAGTCATTGGTGATAGCCGGTACGGCCACACCCACAATAGTGCGGTCCTATTGTCTACTCGTCAGGTATTGTGCCGACAAACCAGAAGTGCACCAGGAGATGACTTACCAGGGCAGCAAGGAAGAACGCCAAACTAATACAGATCATGGTGGGTACCACGACTCTCATAGATGGATATTGCTTGTCGCTCGCAGAGTTCTCACACCCCTTCTCCGAGACATTTTCAAGATCACCCGCATCTGCTGTACAGTCTGCACGGTTCAAGTTGAGGGATGAAGAAGGACTCATGATGAGTGTGGAAGAACCTCTTCTGCTTCTGTTGCAGATTGCAGTGTTCTGGAACACAATTTGCTAAATGATTTGCCCGGAGCATCGTTACATTTATGCTCAGAATCAGATAGATCAATACCGTCGTCATAGCTACTTCTTCAATGCGGTTGTATGGTATCTGCAAGTCGTTTGCTCGGTGCCGAAGCCGAAGTTCGGACTAGCGCCCGAGGCTGCCGAAGCTCAACTCGGTACCTGGCTATGCCAGCAACTTCTCCTCTAATCACTATGACCTGCATCTTCTGAATCTAAATTGACCATCGGATGTTCGATAAGCAATCACTCGGCCGACGATCGAATCTAGATGATTCAACTTCACTCCATGTCAACAAGCATCTGAATAGTCAGTCAACCATGTAAAGGGAAGCTGCGATCTAACCGTCTGCCGCTGCCATACTAGGCAAAGTCCAGGCTGCAGATGGACTCAAGTCCGAGCTATACGAGGCTCACCAGCTGTCTTCCATGCTTCAAGCGCAAAGTGAAGTGCGACCGCCAAAACCCATGCGCTCATTGCAAACGTAGAAAAGGAGACATTTGCGAGTATCCACAAGTCAATGGCAGCTACATCAATGAGGCACCTAAGCAACCAAGCATCGATACGCAAGCAGGACGTATAGCTGAGTTGGAACAATATATCATTCGTTTGGGAGGTGATCCTCAGCGACGAGACTCGCCTTCAACCACGGCGGAAAACACTCATTCTTTCCAACCAGCATCAGACACCACCAACCATGAGCCTCCGATTCTGAGCCGCAAGCGCCGTGGTAGTACCCTACATGGAGACTCTCAAAGAATGGAGCCCCAAGGTAGCTTAATTGAGCATGGTGCAGGAACCACTTACATAGAGACGTATGTCCCTTCGTTTCCCATATGTAGCTGCGCAGCATCATGACAATAGTACTTGCAGACCGACATGGCTCAGTTGGGATGAATCAAGGAAGGTGAGAGATTCTAAAACCGATGACCACCACAGTGGAGACCCGTCCACTCGTACCAATCGCGAGACTTCCTCAGGATACTGCGGCACTCTCCTTGAGAAGACCGACTGTACAGCAGAAGAGATTTGGAATTCGAGTCCAGCTATCGTAGTAGCACTATGGTCCAAGTATCTTGCGAACGTACATCCGATCGTCAAGCTGTTCTTCGCCTGGGACAAGGAGCCACTTATGAGACGGGCAGCGGGGGATCAGAAAAGTTTCTCACAACATCACAGAGCTTTCGTTCTCGCGGTATGCTTCATCGCCACTCTGAGTCTCTCTGAGGAAGATCATATGGCAATCTATGGCTCATCTCTTGACACCGAGTTGGACCGATTGCAAATATCTACTGAGACCGCTCTACTTGCCGCAAACTATGCTGCATCGAATGATCTGCTTGTCCTTCAAGCCTTTCTCCTATATATAGTAAGCTCACTCAAAACTCGAAGACCTCACGCATGTGCTGATCACGTCAAAGCTAGCCATGCGCAATCGGGCCAGACCTGGTAGCTCCTTCTCGTTGATGGGCATCGCTGTCCGAACCGCCCAAAGGTTGGGCTTGCACAGGGACGGAAGTCTTCTATCTCTATCGCCTATGCGAGCTGAAGAAGGTCGCCGAGTCTGGTGGCAGGTACAACATATGGAGATCTTAGCCTCGCAGCTTCTGGGATGCATATCAATGACACTGTACGGCAACTGGAACACGCGACTTCCTTCCAATCTTGAAGATGAAGACGTAAATTCCGAAATAGAGATCCTCCCTCCAAATCGCTCGGGCCTGACAAGCATGTCGCATTGTCTTTGGAGGTATGAGGTGATAAGTATACAGCGACAATCGCAAGGTCCGGGAGAGGGCGCCAAGTGGGCCTCGTCCAGAGACATCTCATCTTTGGATAAGCAATCTATAGTCGAACAGCAAAGGAAGATATTCTCGGAGAGGTATCTTCAGCATTGCGAGCTCATCAACCCCTTGCACATTCAGATTCAAGTCGGCATTCAGAATGCTCTGCTAGCTCTGCAAAGAGCGATACTGCAACCCGGTCCTGCACCTACGCGGCTCTCAGACATGTCTCGCGACGACCGAGAGGAACTCCTGAAAGTCTGTGTCAAGAGTATGGAGTATTACATCATTACCCAAACCAATGATTTGATCGCACACTTCCGGTGGCACAACGAGTCTTACTTTCAGTGGACTGCCTGTACGTGTTGAATCATGCCATGATCCGCAAGTCGGACCACTGACCATATTATAATAGTCGTCTATATTCTTGTCGAGACACAACGGCGTGCCGCGACTGCAGAAGTCCCAGCACTGTGGACCTTGATCGACAAAGTCTGCAAACTGCATCCAAAACTTACCACTCACATAGATCGTTCAGAGGTGTCTGCCATAGGACGACTCATCATAGTCGCCTGGCAAGAGCGACAGAGATACCATCAGGGCCAGCAGAGCCAAGAGCAGAAGCCATGGTGTGTAAGTGTTTTCGAGAAACACTTTGATGTGTACGCGCCTGCTCCGGTCCACGATCCTGCCCATGCTTTGTCTTTTGACATGGACTTTGATCTGATCGATTGGTCGAGCTGGGAGAAGGGAGACTTCTGGCCAGACCACGAAGAATTTGAACAAGCAATGCCATGAATGCAAAATCTTTGCGCTACGGACCTACACGCTGACGCTCTGTCTCATTCTCTGGCCGCTCAGACTATACCGGCCTTCCTCGCCTTTTCTCTCTGCCTAAAGTCCTTCCTCCATTCCTCGGCATACTTGACCCCAAATCCATGTTCAAATACCTTCCTCACCTCCTCAAGGGTCATATTACTCGCTTCAGGGAAGCAGAAGTAGACAAAGACACACCCGACAACGCACAGCCCGGCGTAAAACCCGAAAGTGCCACTAGGACTAATCCCCCTCATCATCCTCAAGAATGTGCTACTAACAATAATATTCGGGCCCCAATTGAACACATTGATCATCGTGGTACCCATGGCCCTGATCTCCATCGGCAAGAACTCATTCGCCTGCCAGGGTACACAGCCCAAACCGACAGCATAGAAGCCTACGAAACCAATCATCATGACCAGGACGAGGTAAGCGGGCCAGCCGATCTCGGTCGATGTGACAGTCAGCGTGGCGCGGTCGATGGGCACCCACTTGAAGGCGATGGCTGCGATGACGAGACACACGGGCATGCCCCAGGTGGAGTAGAGAAGGATGCGACGGCGGCCGACGCGGTCAATGATGAAGATTGAGACGACGGTGAAGACCCAGTTTACAACGGCGACGATGGTGCCGACTGCGATCGGGTTGGAGAAGCCGACGATGGAGAAGAGGGTAGAGGAATAGTCTGATGTATTGTCAGCGGCATTAATGCAGTCGGAGCTGATGGCCTTTGATCGGAAGGTCAACTTACACATCAGGGTATTGAAGCCGCAGAATTGTTGAAAGGCCATAAGACCACATGCTGCGATCGCAGCTCGGAGGTTCGCTGGGATCCTAACTATCATGGAGAGAGACTTTCGAATCGAGATCTCCTCGTTCAGAGACTTTGCCTGGTTGACTCCCATCGTGATGGAGAGGACTTTCTGCGCCACTTGCTCTTCCGTCGCCTGCGGATAGATCTTGCGGATCACGTTTGTGCACTCCTCCTCTTTGTTGTGGAACATGAGCTGACGAGGCGACTCGGGACAGAAGAAGAGGAAGACGCCCAGCACGATGGATGGGATGCCTCCGAGGCCTACCATGTAGCGCCAGCCGGAGGGGACGCGGTAGAAAGCGGCGTCGAACGCGTAGGCGAGGACGGAGCCGGTCCCGAGAAAGATCATGTCGATGGAGATCATGCGTCCACGGAATTTGCTGGGTGAGATCTCGGCAATGTACAAAGGCACGATCTTTGTTATGAATCAGCCGGGAAACACTCTATCGAGTTTCTTCTTGATTACGTACCATCGAGGCAGAACCAACTCCAAGACCGATAAGGAATCTTCCAACACACATCTGAATGATCGTATAGGAAGTTGCTTGGACCACAGCCCCGATGGTGAACAAGACGGACGCGAACCAAATGGCTGGCTTGCGTCCGTATCGATCACCTGTGACACCTGCGATGATGGCACCGATCAGTGCTCCAGCAGCACACAAGGCCGTAATGAGTTCTTTTTCAGTATCCGTAACTGGTCGATTGTCAAGGTCTGATCCAAGCACAACCAAGACGCCCGAAATGACACCTGTGTCGTCTGAAAGAAGTCAGTGAAGTCCCTGACGCAGCTGGGACGCGTCGAACTCACAGCCGAATAGCATGCCACCAATAGCTGTGGCTGCTGCACACATCCAGACGAATGGGCCGGGAGGGGAGTCCTCAATGGTGTCGAGGTTCACCTCGATGTTCTTGTCGAGGTCCGTATTGGTACGCTCGACATGCTCGAAGGTGGACTTCTCCAACGACATGTCCTTCTCGACAGAAGTCATGTTGATAATGCAGCAGGATGTGATAGTAGTAGAGTTGGAGTACGAGATGTGAAAAGATGATCGACGAGGTTTGATGCTAAGTCCTGTGTCTTATATAGACAGACCGTGCGGAACAACGACCGGAACCATGGTCGGATTAACTTTTTGTTCGGGATATGCACTCGCTCGTTTCTTCGCGAATATCCTTGTCATTCGTGCGGATATTGACTTTGCCTGGGTCTGGATGGCCCAACATCAGGGGATGACCCCATGGGGCGCTCATTCCTGCGGGGTAGTTCCGGGGGCAGGAGATCAACGTCGGGTGGCATTCGCAAGCACGGCCAGTGAAACATCTAGATTATAGACTTATCTGGATGTGCAAGCCTTGAATGGAGCGTTGAGTGCAAGCACGAACATGTACATTGAGCTCACCATGTAGAGGATCGCCTGGACTGAATTTTACATACAATACTCCGCTCATATTCTTTTCGTGGTGTCGGAACTGATGCGAATGGTCTTACATGGATTACTACAACCCAGCCTTGTGGCGGCTTGCGAAGGTCATCGAAAAAGGACCGAGAGTAGATGGAAATTCTGTCCTGCTGCAGGGCAAGTCTGCCCGCTCAGATGGAAAGTCTCCCCTCGGAGAAGGAAAGCCGGCCCGCTGCCGTGGAGCTTAGCGTCGTCCTAGCGCTGTGACCTGCGTCCTTGTTTCCTCCTTCTTTTGCTCTCCAGTTGTACACTCCACAGACTACCATGAGGACCAGTGTAGCTTTTGATGGGTCAGCTGTCGCTCTTTAGTCTCAGAAGCCGACAGCTGCTCAACGGAAAGCTTATCTGGGTGGGAAAACTTAGCTTGCTGTCGGAATAACAATTATCTTTCGAGACTTATAAGTATCACTGCTCCTGCCCATGCCTTGAGGTCATTATCCCCAGTGTCGTGTTACAGATCATCCTTGCATGCTCGCTCGCTCTTTTACCGTTCGACTTTAACTCTACACGCTCCATATCGTTGAGAATCACTACCAGCTATCATGGCACCGAGAAAGCTCAAGATTGCGGCCGCGGGCCTAGGCCGCATGGGCAAACGACATGCCCTCAACTTCCTCAACCGTGTTCCCCGCGCTGAACTTGTCGCTGCCTTCTCTCCAGACCCAGCTGAGCTCGCATGGGCGAAGACCGACCTCGAGCCTCATGGTGTAACCATCTACGACAGCTATGACAAGATGATTGAGCAAGAGGGCCTTGACGCGGTCGTCATTGGCACTGCCACCTCGGTACACGCAGAAGAAGCCATTAAGGCCATGAAGAAGAACCTTCATGTGCTGGTTGAGAAGCCACTATCCACAGACATTGAGATTGTAAGAAGCCTGGGAGGTCGTCCTATATAACGTCAGCTAACCCCTACCTCAGTGCAAGTCGGTCGTAGAAGAAGCCAAGAAACACCCCCATCTCAAGGTCATGTGTGGTTTCTCCCGCCGGTTCGACGACTCCTACCGCGAAGCATACACCAAGACAGAGCAAGGCCTGATCGGTCGCCCCTCGATCCTCCGCAGTCAGACATGCGACAAGCACGACCCCTCCGGCTTCTTCGTCGCCTACGCAGCATGGTCCGGCGGCGTCTTCGTCGACATGTCCGTCCACGACATCGACCTCACCCTGTGGTTCTTCGGCGACGACATCATCCCCAAGAGCATCTCAGCGTACGGAATCCGAGCCGTGACGCCCGACCTGGCGCAATATAACGACTACGACAACGCGGTCGGCATCGTCGAATTCCACGGCGGCAAGATCGCGCACTATTACTGCTCGAGGATGATGGCGCATGGCCAGGAAGATACAACTGAGATTATCGGTACCGAGGGAAAACTCTCGGTTAATATCAATCCTCAGTCGAACCTTGTCAACTACTACCACCCTGGTGGCATCACTCGGGAGATCCCACACACGTACTGGGGCCGCTTCGAGATGGCTTTCGTCAAGGAGGCTAACGAGTTTGCTGATTCGTGCCTGGACAACAAGCCTCTGCCCTTGAAGCTCTCCAATGCCGTCAAGGCGGTGCAGATCGGCGCGTGGTTGCAAGAAGCACTGGTGTCAGGGAAGCAGATCAAGTTTGACGAGATCGGTCGCCGCATTGAGTCCTCGAAGCTGTAAAGCAATTTTACCTGCATTGATCTCATCTTCAGCACTCCATTATGATAGATGCTGGCCCAAATAGTCATACCAACAGATAGATCCCCTAATGACCTGTACCTTGCTACTCCACCCCCTCCCCCTCCCACCCCACCTTCAAGCTCTCCCTCAACCCAAGCGTCTTCCACCCCGTCCTCTCCTCCATCTCGGCCAAAAACACCAACGCAGCCTGCCGATCCACATGGCCCGCCAAACTCCCGCCCCAAACCGCGAGACAATGCCGTGCCGTGAACCATAGATTCTCCGCATGCGGGTTCGACACCGCCAGCCCCAGCACCATGCGCAAATCATGACGGATCTGCACCCTCTCGTCGCCCCTCTCCCCCTCCTTCGCCTCCTCGCCGCCTCGCCGCGCCGCCCGCCGCGACGCCAGCACCAGTTTCACAATGTAGTAGTACTGCAACCCCAACGCGTGGTGGGGCGCCACCATCCACAGGCTGGGCAGGCCGCGGCTGACGCCCGAGTCGTCGCGGGAAACGTGCCACATGGGGTTGAAGCTGTCGGGCTTGGTGAGGTTCCAGTGCTCGAGTTCCTTCTCTAGAGAGCGGATGTGGTCGGCCTGGTGCGGGAGGGACGGGCTGAAGGCGAGGGTCAGGAGCCGGGCGAGGAGGAGTACGGCGCGGCAGGCCCAGCCTGTGTCGTCTGCGTGGGTGATGGTGGCGGAGTGGAGAAAGGGGGCGACGTCGGTCCGGAGTGGGGTCTGCGTGGTGAGGGAGACGTAGATGTCTTCTCTTAGGCAGAGCCAGGCGGCGGCTTCGGAGAGGCCGCTGAGGGGTTGGGTGGACATTAGGCTTAGGAGGTGGGTGGTGCCGGTTAGGTGGTGGAGTTTATCATCGTCTGGAGGGGTGAGTCTTGAGGCTATGAAGAGGGAAAGGGCGCTTACCATTCATTTCTTCGCACTGGCGAAGGATGGCGACGGAGGTTAGGATCACGTCGTCGATCTTGTGCTCGGCTTGGGAGATGGCGGGGATGAGCAGGGAGAGGCATTTGTCTTGGTATTCGATGCTTTCGGTCTCGTTGCTTGGTTCTGCATGGCGATGGAGATGGCGGGATGAGAAAGCACAAATGGCATATCGGAGGACGGGCTCAGAGAGTGCTTTCAGGGGTACCTCTCGCTCAAAGTGCTTGTTGTCGTCGGTAATGTCGGCCCATTTGGCCATGTTGTTGGCAAAATTGCCGAGGAGCAATGCCTCTCGATCGGTGACTGCATGTTTTGTATGGACAGGGAGAGCCGTCACTTGCTCTATCGACCCTTCAGATGCATGCCGCTCGCTCAAGCTGCCGGGCGACGATTGTGGTGGCGGAGCGGGGTCGTGGTTCTGTACAGCAGGTGACACCGCTACATAACCGCGATACTCTTGTAGCAGAGCTGGAGTCTCATCACGATATTCAAGACTCGTACCTGATGTGGGCATCCATGGCTGCCCCTCCAGATACTTGAAATTGACGCCGTCGATCTTGGAGAGCTGACGAAACTTGACGACTGACGGCCGGACGCAGTCTAGTCCGAGGTCGGTACAATTACTGCATCTGGCGTGCTCATTATTGCATCGGACATGACGAATCCGACAATTTTGACATGTTGGAAGATGCGCCTGTCGCGGCATCCGCTATGGTAGTTGTCCTTGGGGTAGTTGCTGGTGGGGTTGCGGGGAGAGCAGAATTTATGTCAAGACGGTCTTTCGATGTCATAATCCGGGTCCATACCCATCCTACATTGGGTTCCTGGTTCTAGAACATACAACACTCCGGCACGCAGACTCATGGTAGATACTCCGAACCACTACCAAAATCGAAGCAATCTCCCTCAGTGATTCAAGGATACCAATATTTCCAACATTGAGATTGGCGAGGAATTGCTCTAGCTATCTTTGCTACTACGTACAACCGGTATCAATCGCCGAGAAGGAAACAGTCTCGACTACTGGTCCTCCTGGCTCGCCGATCCTCAGCAGTTGTTCAGTACCAGCTCTGGGCCAGTCGACCTCATTACCAAGACCCTCGGGATCCTGCATAAAAGCAAGCACGTAGTCCTGCAGAGTTTGGCTGATCTTGTCCTGCTCCTCAGTAGCTGGTCCGCGAAAGTCATCGTATGTTCCGAAGACATATGCAAGGTCGACATCGTGATATGCTCCAAGCCAGGGTCTCGGACTGGTAGAAGAGAAATTGCCAGCAAATTGATAGCGATATACGGCATCGACTCTTTGACTCCGGAGTAGAGCGTTGTCTCTAGCAGGACATTGGAAGAGCAGATTTGTGGCAGCATCGACAGCTCTCTGGTCAGGACCGACTTCTGGGTTCGCCGGGTACGGAACTACAGCAGCACCTTCGTTGGTGACTGAAGAGTAGATCGCAGGGAGCTGGGCATATTGACCATCGACGTAACGCTGTGTAAAGTTGGCGAAGACGATGCGGTCGTCGCGAACTGGGTAGAACGAGATGCCGGCTGTGCCCTGAGCCACAGTGACCAGGTTTTCGACAGGTACTCCCTTCATACAAGCAAGTTCGTCGGCAGGAGAAGTCGCGTTTCCGCATCCAACCTGTCTAGCGACAAAGGTAAAGTTTGCACCTTCGCCAACCGGCGTCGTCAGGCTACCTAGACCAACGGTGCCGGAGGTCATGACGTAGCCTTTCACAATGGGATCTTCATATTTGTAGAAGGACTGGATCTCTGTGGAGAAGCCACCTGCAGATTGGCCCTTAGAGATGTCAGTACTCGGTTTCGTTTGCGGGTGGGAAGACTGACCCAAAGAGTGATCTTGTCTGGATCACCACCGAATGCTTCGATATTCCCACGAACCCATTCCATTCTGCGAGCATCAGCCAGGAGCTCTTCTCCGTTCACACACACTGGGGAGCACTTACGCTGCTCGCTGATCCATAATACCAAGATTGTTCTCCTCAAGACCAGCGGCATTAGGAAAGCCCATGATATTCATTCGGTAGCTAAGAAGATCAGCAGGAGCAATTCCGTAGAGTGATGTACTTACTTCATGGTCACCACGATGTGCTCACCAGTCCTCTGCACCCAGTCCTGAGGGATCTGGTAAGGAATGTCGACACCTCCATTGACGAAAGCCCCACCAGTAATAAAGATGATGACTGGCAATTTCTGAGGGCTCCCAGTAGGTGTCCAAATGCCGACATAGAGGCAGTCCTCTCCTGAAGACCGAGCATATTGGCCCGCGGTGGAGGTCTGACCAGGACCTATAACC
Organism: Elsinoe australis; assembly: GCA_007556505.1. Taxonomy (NCBI): domain Eukaryota; kingdom Fungi; phylum Ascomycota; class Dothideomycetes; order Myriangiales; family Elsinoaceae; genus Elsinoe; species Elsinoe australis. Next base: position 1,704,045 of record SWCS01000001.1, read on the forward strand.
AGCCATTCTGTAACGTCCCGAGAGAAGATCGAGGAACCAGACGAAATGAACTGCGGGCATGACAAAGGATACTCCGTTGCATCAATGACGCTGCTTGTGTTGGCCGGTCGTGGTTGCGGAGGCTGCCATCGTCGGTCGCCCGTGGGAGGTAAGGCATATGGCACACTCAGGAACTGCCTCACGTCGGGTGCCGTGCCATTGATGATGCCGGTGTAGGTTCCAGATGGTGCCTTGACTACTAGTCCGCTATCGTGGGCTGGACGAGCAAATACGGTTGCAGTCGTGTATGCGAGCAGCACGAGCCCGGGCCTGAAGAGCATTCTTACCGTCGAAGTATTGTAATCGCAGACTTGCCAATGGGTACTATACAGAAGGGAGCGATGCTAAAGAGCGTGGTAGAAGGAGGGGCAATTGAGTTAAATACATTCCCATCGCGCTCGGGCAGAGATTGCACGCATAACACGAATAGCGTATAGGGCTAAAGGTGCTCAAGCCATGGCATCATGCTGTGCAAATGGGGGCTTTATGGCACTGGGGCCATGCACATAGCAGTCACAAATCTCCACAAGCTCTGCTGATCCTCGTGTCGCCGGGTGAAAGCATGCATTGCAGTGCATTGCCTTGGCAGTGACAAGTGACAAGGTCGTGCAGTGACGAGTCTCAGGTCGCACAGAGATGGCACGATTGATGAAGACAAGATCGTCGTCAAGGTTGCTGAGTCATCCGGATTTGTGCAGACCCGCACCGAGTACACTTATGCTGCCACTAGATAGAGAGAGCCGCCTGTCCAACTCCTCGACCGAATACTTGCCCAAATATGTAAGAGGTAGCATTATGCCACATAAGCAACCCTGCCCTCTGAGTTTCTTTTGAAGTCGTCTTCAACGACTGGAATTGCGCCTGGTATGCTACATGGCATGCTCGTTATGACCCAGCTACCCCGCTACGCCCGGACGTGCAGAAAAGCATGCAACCTCGCCCGGAACCCCCCATTCCGAAAGCATCGTCTTCGTCCGTGTAAATACCACGTTTCCCGCAAGATATGCATATATCCAGACCAGAGTCCAAGTCCCTCATCAATCTATCGTAAGGCTTAGCTTTGGCTCGTCTCCCAGCAGCGACACGCCTACTAGTTGTGCCTGCCAATTACGTCCATGTTTCAGGATTGATCGACCCGCTACCAAGGCCGGATAAGAGTATCCATTGGCTGGAACTTGGTCCCTATTTGCATAAGGTGACTTCAGACATGCCATCCGATGAGACGACACGTCTTCGTCCGAGGTAGGTTGTTTTACATAAGGCCACCGACGTCCCCTCTCCTCTCAACGCACTCGTCTTGCAGCTTTGACGAGTAGCACGATGTCTGTCCCTTTGCCAGTGCCCAACCAGCCAGAGGCGGTGGCGGAGAAAGTGAACGCCCAAGAGCTCGCAGTACAGGCTCAAGCAAAGTACGCAGAGGAGAGGAATAAGCGTGTCAAGGATGAAGGTCTTAACCAGTATATTGATCTGATCAAGTCGGACAAGTTCAAGCACTATTCCGAAGACCCATGGATTGACTCTAGCATTCCCGGAAAGAGACCTCCCAAAGATACTTGCAAGACTCTCATTCTCGGTGCTGGGTACGGTGCTCTCCTGTTCGCAGCCCGTCTCGTCGACGCTGGCTTCGACCCAAAGGACATCTTCTTTGTCGACTCAGCAGGTGGATTCGGCGGAACATGGTACTGGAACCGCTACCCTGGCCTCATGTGCGATGTGGAGAGCTACATCTACATGCCCCTCCTGGAAGAGACTGGCTACATGCCCAAGCACAAATACTCTTACGGCCCCGAGCTCCGAGAGCACGCCGAGCGTATCGCCGCCAAATGGGGTCTTACCGACCAGCTGATCCCCAGTGCCACAATCAAAGACAGCGTCTGGAACGAAGAAAGCGGCACCTACGCCACTCGCATCATCCTCGACCGCTTCGACGGCGAAGAATTCACCATCACCTCCAACTTCCTCCTGCTCGCATCCGGCGTTCTCAACACGCCCAAGATCCCCGCCATCCCCGGCATCGACTCGTTTAAAGGTCATATCTTCCACACCGCCCGCTGGGATTACAACTACTGCGGCGGCAGCCCCCAATCCCCGTCCCTCTCCGCCCTCTCCGACAAACGCGTCGCCATCATCGGTACCGGCGCAACAGCAATCCAAGTCGTCCCCGAGCTCGCCAAGGTTTGCAAATCCCTCCACGTCTTCCAACGCACACCCTCAGCCGTCGACGTGCGCGGTCAGCGGCCCACAGATCCAGAAACCTGGTCCCGCATCGCCTCCAAGCCAGGCTGGCAATACGACCGCATGTACAACTATTCCGCCTACCTGTCAGACATCCCAGACAAGCCAGCCGAGAACCTGGTCGACGACGGCTGGACGCACTTCCCCTCCTACTCGGCTCTAGTCGGCGGCCCACACTGCGCCGGCCTCACCCCCGAGACCATCGGCCCTCACATCGCCAAGATGCAAGCCATGGATTTCCCCCGCCAGGAGCGCGTCCGGGCCAGAGTCGACTCGATCGTAGAAGACCAAGCGACAGCCGAAGCCCTGAAGCCCTGGTACGCAGGCTGGTGCAAGCGCCCGTGCTTCCACGACGAATACCTCCAATCCTTCAACAAGCCCAACGTGACGCTCGTCGACACCAAAGGGCGCGGCGTCACGCGCTTCACCGAATCTGGCCTCGTCTTCGACAACCAACATTACGACTTCGACCTCGTCGTCATGTCCACGGGCTTCAACAGCCCCGCCATCGGCAACCCAGCCAGCAAAGCCGGCGTGTCCGTGACGGGCCGCGACGGCATGACCATGGACAAGAAATGGGAGCAAGGCGTGGGGACGCTGCACGGGGTCGTGACGCGCGGGCTGCCGAACCTGTTCTTCCCGGGCCCGACGCAGGCGGGGGCCAGCGCCAACCATGTCTGCACCTTGAATGTGATTACCAGCCACGTGGCGTATATTCTTGCGGAAGCGACGAAGAGGGCCAACGGCGGCAAGGTGGTGGTCGAACCCTCTGAGGCGGGCGAGATGGGTTGGACGTATCAGGTTATGCCGCAGGCGATTAGCTATGCGATTCTCATGGGGTGTACGCCTAGCTATTTGAATAGGGAGGGAGAGGTGGATCGCGACGTGCCGATGGAGGAGAAGATGAAGGGGGCGAGGGCCGCGGGGTGGTCGAGGGGGATTTTGGATTATGAGAGGACGATCAAGGAGTGGAGATCTCAAGGGGGTTTGGAGGGGTTGGAGGTCGAGGTTAGGGCTTAGGAGAGTTGGGAGGGCTGTATATATGATAGATCCAGTACATGATGGTAGTTTTCCCCAGAATGATCATGCGTGTCTCAATTGAAGGGTCTATCACAATCAGCGATCGCGGGAGAGACTCCAGGCGTTGAAGTGAACTAAATTTGCGAGCCATAATCTACATAAAGTGGCGAGGTATCGTAAAGCAATCCCGCTGAACCATCGTGTGCGAGGCCCGTTTTCCATACCTGAGTGTGCCCTACTGAAACTCCTTGGTCTGGGACTTCCGTCTCCTCCGTTCCCAACATGCATAGAACCCCTCAAGGATCACTCCTCATACCCCCGGCTTCCACCTCTGCCCATCCTGCACTCCCCGATCCGACAAGAACCCGCCATTCCACCCCATCTCCAGCATCCCGGAGTCGACTATCTGCTTCCATTCCTCGTCGCTCATGGTCAATAAATCTCCGTTCACATTTCCAGAATTACCCGGCGTAAAACCAGTACTATCCTGCATTGCCGGGCCGGTTGGACCCGGCGAAAAGCTGAAATTCGGCATCGTAAAGGCTGTTTCTTCGTTCGTGCCGCCCATGACTATATTCATGGGATCTGTAAGGGTGGGATCGGTGTAGAGAGAATCAGTATAAGTGTTCATCATCGCTTGGAAGTCTTCGTTGCTCATTGTGGTGTTGTTAGTAATATTGTTGATGTCGTTGGGTATGTTCATGACATTTGATGATATGTTCGAATTCGAGTTGAAAAGCGGCTTGTCGCTCAACCAAGTCGAATTTTGCGAGTCTTGGTTGTTGAAAAGCGGTGGTGTTTGTTGCGAGGAGGAAGAAGTATGAGATGAGAGTCCTTGGAATGATCCAGGACTTGCACTATCTATGCCATCGCAAGTAAAGTCCATGCCCTCGTCCGAGACTGTAGCCGGGCTGGGTCTCGTAGAGGGGGTCTTGGTTCGAGTGGGCATGAAACGGATCTTTGAGAAATCCGAGCCAGCACCGTTAGTGGCAGGGCTCTGGCTGGACTCTGACACACTTTGAACTCGACTTTCTGCAGGTCGTGCTGCATTCGCCAGATATGACATAGTGTTGTCTCCAAAAGCATGTCCTGTAGCCGCTCTCTTGGGGACAGGCGCAGGCGGTAGAGGAGACGAACTCTCGGCCTGTGGCTCTGGCACGTCATGTTGATGGAGTGAAGCGCACTTGGCGTGCATCGGATTCGGGGCGGCAGCGGCTCCCATCTTGGCAAGACGGTTGCGCAACGATCTCGACTCTTCCAGTCCTGCTGCCTGTAGATCAATGTCGAGCTGAACCAGCAGCGACTCGGTCAGCAAATTCTTCCGGCGCATGGCTTGCATGGCTGTGAGCAAAAAGTGAAGGGACGCTTTGACATTGCTGTCAGAAGGTCTAGACTTCAGGTATTGAACAAATACCCGAGCGGCGACGTAGAGGCAGAATGTCGAGAACGGATTGGCCTGGGATGATAGTTAGCCTGCTTCTTGTTCTCCCTGTTCAAGAGGTGTACATACGTTGGTGAGATCCATATGCGAGATCATGCGCATGATGGATGCAATCTCCGCGGCTGCTGTGATACATCTGATCTTGCTTTCTGATGCGATAGTCGATGGCAATTTGTTGGCATCGGCTTTGAAAATGGCTGCTTGATGCAGGCAGATGACGGAGGTGTGGATGCAGAGATTGAGGAAGATTGTATTCTGATCGTTGATGCCAGAGGGCAGTCGCAGGTGATCGGGTAATGTGAGGGCGATGTTGAGAAGAAGGTTATCAAGAACCCGATGACGTGACCAGAATTTACCGTTCAAGTTCTTCTCGTTGTCTTCGGGAGTGGTCCTGTGTAGATGAACTAGGTTGCGGCCGAACAAGCACGCCATGATCATGACGCCGGCAAACGAAGAGATTTTGGTTGACCCATCTGCTTCGAGAGCTTTTTGCAAGGAGACGCTGGCGACTTCTCGTGACTGTTCGAATGCGTCGTCATCCGCAGGTAGGTTTGTTCGGATCTATGTGAAGGTCAGCAATGCAATCTTTGTGCCAAGGGGTCTACTTACATCTGCCTCGTCTATGGTCATAGGCCAACCAGTACCGATAGATGCAAATCTGTCCGCAGTGAAGCAAAGCCAGAATGTTCGCCTCCTCTCTTCTTTGTCGGTCCAGTCTTTGGGAGGAGGCAGACATTGTTTCACCTCTAGACCAGCAAAGTCGAGCCTGTGCAACCCCATCATGACGGCGAGACGCGCAGCTCTACCGGTGGACATCCAAGCTCGAGGGAAGTAGGTCATCTTGAACTCCAACATGGACAGAATATACCATGTCTGGACATGCTGAACAGAAACGATGGTTTCACCGTGACCTCTCATCTCGTCTCGTTCGATGTACTTTCTCGCTCGTCGATAGAAGTGATCTTGAAGGTCGTCGTATTTGTCGACAACGGAAGCAGCCGAAGCCCACATCGCGTAACGTAAACAGATAGGAGGTCGTTGATGTGGATCGAGAGTCATGGCGGCGTAGTAACGGCTTGGATGGATCATGGGCGCCACTGGATGAACCTTTTCGAAATATATGCGGTTGCTGTGTCCTTGTTAGTGGGTGTTCAAGCTGAGTGTAGAATGTCTAGACTTACAGGTCATCGATAATGTCTTGCGTGGGTAGAGGCTCTTCCAGGTCCAGGCCCATCAACTCGTTCTGTAAAGGAGCATTTGGAGTCATGGTAGATCCAGCTTGCCGCGACGCGTATGATGTTGGAAAAGATTCCGAGAGATTAATGTCGCCCAGCTGATCTGGAGAATTTTGAGAGCTCGTCCGGCGATCTGATCGCGGTTGTGGTGATTGGGCCGGCGCATCTCCTCCCTTCAAGAGTGTTTCGACTTGGGCTGGAAAAAGAATTAGCTGGGACACTCTGTTGCAGATGCGCTCGTACTGACCCAATCGTGCCTCAAGCTGCCTCACATATCCCCTCTTTGGTCCAGATTTCTTCCTCACCTCATCGTATGAACAGTCGTGCGAAAGGCGTTTGCAAGTCCCACAGCTCGGTTTCGTTCCGTCGCATTTCAGTTTCCGTTTCCTACATAAGACACAGGCTATTCTCTTTGCTTTTGGGACTTCATCGGCGGTCGCGGAGTCATTCTGCCGCAAGTTGGGTTGTTGCGACATGTCGTTAAAGTAGTCATCCTCCTCCTCCAATTCGACTTGACGGTTTGCTAGAGTAGCCATGGTAGTTGCAGTTGATATTTGATATGGCGTGCGATTACTCGCGTTGTGTATTTACGATCCTTTCACCAATTCGTCGCAGGACCACTGACCATAGTTGCGCTGAGTAGGGTTAATTGCTGACAAACCAGATTCACCGAGTGAGCTCGAGCGTGCCAGGAGCGTTCGTGGGGTCGCAGAGGGATTGTAGCAGGTGAAGGCTTGCAATCGAGAAGCAGATCAAGAGGTGTTGTTGAGCGGTGGAAGTCCTGAGGAAGAAGCTGACACAAGGAAACGTGACGAGTCGACTGTGGCCTGGGTTTGACGCGAAGGATTGCAGGTGCCCTGATGGGCGTTGGTTGGTGATGCCCACAGCATTCAAGGGGTCAATCGAGCCGCAGAACCACCCGTTCGTGCTAAACTCGTTTCGTTCACCGTTACGGGACAGGCAGCAAAACGGACCAATTCACCTCCGACCACCGCTCTACAGACTCTTACCACTTGTCGTTATCAACTACCAGAGACACGGCAGAAATGTCCATATCAGCATGTTCAGTACAGTCACTGTCGAGAACCTGTCATACCAGTCACAGATACCTGGAGACATGTGTTCGATGATGGCATTCCTAAGATCCGTCTCACACAACGTGATCCGTCGCCATGACTTGCCGTTTCCGCAAAGACGAACCCGGATGGCCCTGTCTTCCATCCTCTACATGCATTCAAGCAGTATTCATGACTTGCTGACAGATTAACAAGGTTATATTCTCAATTCGTAACGAACGAGTTCCTTTCCTTTCTTTGCGCTGGCTAAGTATGTTGGCTCGAAAAAATGCTCTCAAATCAAACCACCTCACCTCTCCCTCTCCGACCTCTGCCCCTTTCTACTCCCTGTTTTTCATCCTATCAACAAATGCATCAACTCCCCATCACTAAAAATCTCAAAAGCCCATTCACCAGTCTGGGGAATGTAATATCCCATCAATGAAGATTGTTATCCCTCCCACCTTTCTTCCCCTCTGCCCGCACCCTGCACTCAGCCACCCCGCCCCTGCTTGATTCAGAAGCCCCTCTCACGATCTCTCAAATCTAAACGTCAACTACTCCGTCTGCCGAACCAGCTCCAGCCAAAACACGGCCCTGCACCCCTCCTCGCAACTCACCTTCCCTGAAACATTGGCGCTACGAGAAGAGCTTCTTGGGCCGACGTATACGTTGGAAGAAGTGCCGGTTCGAAAGCTCGAGGTGACGACATACCGATATGCTTCCTAGTTTGCTGGTGGGGAGGTAGCAGGCGTCGCGGTCCGATTGATAGCGTAGAGTTGTGCGGCCTTTGCTTCTTGTGAATCTTGATTTTGGGCTCTGTCGGTCTGATTCGACTGTGGGACTGTGAGTGTTTCTGCAACAACACTTGTGGTCTCGTGTGCGGCATATCTGTACCTTCTAAAGTCTACTCGGGATATCGAATAACACTTGACAGAAGTTCACAACTCTATTGCACCAAGGGGTATCCTCAGGTTTCAAGCTCTGAATGCGGTAAAGAAATTATATCAGACGCCTTCCAATAGATACCTCGTGGTGGTGATGGTGGTATCCAGCGTTATCTGGTGCTCCACTGACCCAGTCTGAGCAATAGACATGGAAAGCACGATTCCATCAGCTTCTCCGAGGTACAGTGGAAGACGGGAGACCTGGGTAGCGTGGTGTATCACTGGATGTGATGATGATGGACTGACTGCGTGTGAACGTACGGTCAGGTTTGAGGGCAGTCGCCATGCGAAAGTCCGGTTCTTCGATTGTGCTGGCGTGAAGTGGCCACTTCCTTCCTCTACCACGGCAAGTAGCTTTCTGTCAAGACTGAGACAGTATCGAGGGCGTACTTGCTCTTTTGCTTGTGGCGAAATGGACCAGAAGTAACTCGACATGTCTGCATTGTGGTGTGACATGGCTAGGTCGCTCAGAACAGTCACAAGCCTTATTTGCTCATTTGAGTCTGCAATCTGATCAGGCACAAACGCCAGTATGTACCCAACAGAAGCCATCGGTGAGTGAGTTTGCGCAGCAGCTATCCAGCCATGAGATTCTCTGTACAGCAACTGCATGCAAGCAAGTCTCTCGTTCGGCCGACCTGCAACAGACAATTGTGTTGAATTGAGAGACACGTGCATCAATCCCTGTTCGGATTTCCAATACTCCAGCGAGGCAGGACCATTTTCGTAAGCCGTCCTCGGCGTACCTAGATACAAGACCACGCCTTTGTTGCTCAGACATATGCGCAGCATGTCGTCATTGCTCTCGAAGCTGACGCCAGTGATGAAGTGTCCCGCAGCGGCTCCCAAGAATGCTGCCGCAGGGGTTTCATTTGGCTGGTCCAGGTCATAGATTTGAACAATTCGGTCAAGAGCGACTGCAACAAGATTGGAGTGGCTAGCTATAGCAACTTCAAAAACGCAGCTGGGTGCATTGCGTAGAATCGGCCCCTGTCTCGTTTTCGAGCGGACATCATTGAGTAAGGCCTGGCTCAGGATGGTCCGGCCGCCATTGCGCTGTGAAGACTTTGAGTACAGGGTGAGAATTCGGGCATTCAAAGAGATGATTCTACGCAAGTCTGCCGAGTATGCAAATTTGTTCTCCCGTGCTGGTAGTGAGTGTGGCCGTAGCTCGGAAGACGTGCGAAGTCGAGCATTGAGCATGAGATCTGTCACTGACTGTGACCATATAGAGTGTAGAGTAGCTCGGTCCATCCGACTCGGCCAATGGGGTGTGACTACTGGTAGCTTGGCAAGCTGCTGCCGTAATGTGAGGAAGTCCTGAGTATCATTGCGCCAGGAACGACAGACCTGACCAGCGCTGCGATACGCAAATGGATCAAGGCTTGCCAGAATCAGAAGGATGATCTCGCGAGGGAGTCGGTCTGCCATGATGAGTAAAGGTGACCAGACTGCCACAGGTATGGATCGGAGTTGCAATAGCAGGATTAGTGAAAGCGGCGGCAGAAAATGTATGCCATTGAACGAGCCAAAGATTGAAATTGAAGTTACCTTGTAACACGAGATGTTGAGATAGCAATGAATCAAGTCGTGCCGGGTAAGCCCGAGAATAAAATTGGACATGAAAGCACATGCTCAAGAGCCGGATATCTCACTGTAAGATGAGACATGGCGTTTTGACAGCCGTGGTAGGGCTTACGTTTGTCAAGCCACTTGAGGCTCCACGTTGCTGACACGACGATATACAACGCTGAAGTGTCTGAGAATTCGAGCGGGCGGCGCATGGGCGCAGGACTTTTGCGATGTGGAAATGCAGTATGGATGTAGTTGCTTAAAGAACGGGGTGGTGGATACTTTAAGAGTATGTGAGCTCGCGGGAGCAGCCGAGGACCGCAGGTGGGCCTTGTAGACGCTCGAACCAGATCGACGGACTCAACCAGGCCTGCCGTTTCATGCATGAAAACACATCCTCGACTCGTGCGTCCCTCCAGCCCTGCAGTCAGTCAGTCAGTCAGTACAGGACTGCCACTGCAGAGTATCTTCAAGCGTCATGCTGTCAAGAGCAGCTGGGCGCTGCGAGCTGGGTGCTTCATGCCCTATATGACGACAAAGGTTCCTTCCACCTCCTGGTCCGTACACGCACGCGGAGTTTGCGACCGCTTGCGCATTCCTTTTCCCCTGGTGTCGGTGATGACGGCGCCGATCTGAAAATTGGCATCAGGGTCGAATCGTTCCTTTGCTGCCGATTTACCGACATCCCAACCATTCCAAGCCAATCAGATCAGGCCTGACATCACAGCCACCGTCTTAACGCCGTCTACAAGGTCTTTATGCCCTTTGTGCAGAGCTTGCAGAACGCATTCGCTGCGGTTTCCTACCAAACTCTGTTTTATTCTGCTGGGTTCATTTCATTATTCGGCCGTAGAACAAACCCTGCAGTGGTAGTGCAACGCCGATGGTCCCTCAACCTCGCGCATATCGCGTTCCGGTCCCCAGATCTGCCGTTCTAAACATTTGTAAGTTTACCCTGATTAGTGATGTTGTCATAGCATCACTCTTCATATGTATATTGCTATGTATCCTGTCCTATCCATTCCCTCGATTCACTATCTAACCAATTTAATATTTCTGTCGCCTCAACTATTCCTACACACTAATTCACTTCTTCTCAGCTTCACCACCCTCCGTCTTGTTCAACTGAAGCTCTCCTCGACTTGGCCACATCGGCTTGTTGACCTCGGTTAAGCAAGTACGATGGAGAAAGACCTTGAATCACAGTCTGTGACCAAGATCCCACACTTGAAACTCATCCTTGACCAAGGTGTCCTTACTCCTGAAGTAGAGGCATACCATTACAAGGGCCATGGCACCGACGAAGATCCATACGTAAGTGATGAACCATTTGCAGACTACGTCACATGTCTCACAACTCCTGCAGGTAGTTACATGGATTCACAACGATACTCGCAACCCCCAGAACTTCAGCGGGCTTAAAAAATGGAGTATCACAGGTGTGGTTGCTATCGCCACTTTGGCAGTAGCCTTCGTCTCATCCGCCTATTCCGGTGGTGCTCGCCAGATTCTTGAGGAATTCCGCGTATCTCAGGAAATTGGAACACTAGGTGTATCTCTATTCGTTCTGGGATTCGCTATCGGTCCCCTCCTCTGGGCTCCATTGTCAGAACTTTTCGGTCGCCAAGTTCTTTTTTTCGGCACCTATGCTGGATTGACTGCATTCAACGCTGGCGCTGCGGGTAGCCCAAACATCGAGGCCTTACTCATTCAACGATTCTTCGCCGGTGCTATCGGATCCAGTCCCCTGACCAATGCAGGTGGTGTTATCGCAGACATGTTTTCTGCCGACCAGCGTGGTCTAGCCATGTCGCTCTTTGCTGCCGCTCCATTCATGGGACCTGTCATTGGTCCCATTGTTGGTGGTTTCGTCGGTCAGACAATCGGCTGGCGCTGGATCCAGGGAATCATGGCAATCTTCACTGGTGTTCTCTGGATCGTTGGCGGTCTGTACGTGCCGGAAACCTATCCTCCCGTCCTGCTCCGCAAGAGAGCCGCCGCACTTTCCAAGAAGACGGGCAAGGTCTACAAGTCGCAGCAGGACGCCGAACAGGGTCCGACCACATTTGGACATGTCTTCGGTACTGCACTGAGCCGCCCATGGATTCTGCTCTTCAAGGAACCCATCGTCCTCTTGCTCACCATCTATATGGGTAAGTACCAATATATCCCAGACGTTCTGAATTCAATGCTAACACAATCCCAGCAATCATCTATGGTGTGCTCTACATGCTTTTCAGCGCCTTCCCAATTGTCTACCAACAAGGCCGCGGATGGTCACAAGGTATTGGTGGCCTCGCCTTCCTTGGTGTAGCCGTCGGCATGATCTTCGCTGTAAGCTACTCTATATGGGACAACAAGCGCTTCGTCAAGATCAATCACGAGCACGGCGGGTTCGCACCACCCGAGGCACGTCTTCCCCCTGCCATCATCGGAGCTGTCTCCATTGTCGTCGGCCTTTTCTGGTTCGCCTGGACAAACTCACCTTCCGTCCACTTTATGGCATCGATCTCTGCCGGTGTGCCATTCGGTTTCGGCATGGTCTTGGTCTTCCTCTCGATCATGAACTACCTCATTGATTCCTACGTCATCTTTGCCGCCTCCGTCCTCGCCGCCAACTCCGTTCTGCGATCTCTCTTCGGTGCGGCCTTCCCACTCTTCACCACTCAGATGTACTCTGCTCTTGGCATCCACTGGGCAGCATCTATTCCCGCATTCCTTGCTCTGGCCTGCGTTCCGTTTCCCTTCCTGTTCTGGAAGTACGGTTCGAAGATCCGTGAGAAGTGCACATACGCTGCTCAAGCCATGGAGTTCTTGAAGCGTCTCCAGCAGCAAAAGGACGAGGGTGAAAGCAGCGAGGATATCGACGAGAAGGAGCAGGAAGCTTTCGATGAAAGTTACGATGACGAGAATGCACTTGAGCCTCGATTCGAGGAGATCAAGACCGGCCAAGCACCGAGACAACAAGATGGCGGAAAGCTTGCAAAGACAAAGAGTTACGAGGGTAACCCATACGACATCGATCGTGTGGCTACCAGGGAGAGCTTCGCCGCCGGACGGGCAAGCAGGACGACGAGTAGAGAGGGCAGCATCAAGAGCAAGAGGTAAAATGCATGCATTTCATGAGGTTACGAAGGGTCAAAACGAGCTTTACAATTTGGAAGTCCGAGCATTTGCACGGTCGGTAGCGTGGCGAACTGGTATTGTCGGTCATTAGATCGACAGATGAGCTGTACAACATAGCATAATAAGTTTATACCAATACTAGACGACATCATCCCAGTATTGTAATTGCAAGTGATGAAGCGTCGCTTTGAGGTCATCTGCCAACATCACTTCATCCACTGACGCTCATGGCGATGTCGGCGGATCTGCAATCGCTTTGCGGACTGAATTTCCCCGAGATGCCCGCGATACCGTCAATACCCGACTTGGATGACAACAATCGAGAATTGATGGACAAATCATTCAGGAACCGATATTGTATCTTGTGTGATCTGAATTTCCTGCTCATTAAAAATACTCTCTGTAGACTGGAAGTCAACGCCTACTGGGAAACCTCACGTACCTCTTTCTGCTACGTTTGGCAATCATTCCCAGAAGCCGATATCGAGCCCCGCCAGAGAACGCTACAACTTGCCACTCCCGATAGAATCGGCATAATGTCTAAGGCCAAAGTATTGCTTTTGGGCGAGATTGTTCTGTGAGCACCATGCTCGATCTTATCCGGATAACAGCTAATCATAAGCAGTGCAGACAAGGCCAAATCAGAGCTCGCCGAGATCGCTGAGCTCCTTGAGCCGAAGGCAACGTCTCGAGAAGAATTCATATCAGAGTGCAAGTCTGGTGCTTTTGATGGCGCGGTCGCAGCTTTCAGGACGTTTGGGAGCTTCTCCTTTACTGGCATGATTGACTCCGAAGTGCTGGATGTGCTACCCAAGTCGCTGAAGTTCTTGGCCCACAATGGTATGTTCCTCAGATAGCCATTGTGACGCAGCGCAACTGATATGACTATCCTGAGCGGGAAGATTGAGTCTGATGAAACGTAGGAGCCGGCTACGACCAGATCGACGTACACGCCTGCGCCAAGCGCTCGCCACCAATCCTGGTCTCCAATGTGCCAACAGCTGTAGATGACAGTACGGCCGACACCGCTGTGTTTCTCATCATTGGTGCCCTGCGAAACTTCAATACATCCCTTCTCGCCGCACGAAAAGGTGACTGGCGTGGCAACCCTCCTCCGCCCCTCGGCCATGACCCGCAAGGCAAGGTCCTCGGTATCCTTGGTATGGGTGGTATCGGCCGCAACCTCAAAGCGAAGATGGATCTGTTCGGCATGACAACAATTTATCACAATAGGAAGAAGTTGTCTAATGAGCTGGCCGGTGGGGCTGAGTACGTCAGCTTCGACGAATTGCTTGCGAAGAGCGATGTGCTCAGTTTGAACTTGCCATTGAACGTGAGTTTCCTTGCACGGGTAACAAGTCCAGAGCGACGTGTACTGATAAGCACAGAAAAACACCCGCCACATCATCTCGACAGAAGAATTCAAGAAGATGAAGAAGGGTGTCACGATCATCAACACGGCCCGTGGCGCGGTTATGGATGAGGACGCCCTCGTCAAGGCGCTGGACTCAGGGCACGTGTACTCTGTCGGGTTGGACGTCTACGAAGAAGAGCCAAAGATCCACCCTGGACTCGTCTCTAACCCCAATGTGCTCCTCCTGCCGCACATGGGTACTTGGAGTGTAGAGACTCAGGTTAAGATGGAAGAGTGGTGCTTGAGCAACGTGAGGAGTGCTATTGAGACGGGAAAGCTTAGAAGCCCCATACCTGAGCATGCTGATCTGGTGTAGAAAAGGAGGTTGCTGCGAATACCATGGTTCACTCGGAGGAGAGACCTGAGCGCATCCAACTACACGCTTTTTGCTTCGATGCACAAAGAAGACTTACATATAGACTGAGCCATCAACATGTTCATACACAAATTACCTCATTCTATTACATGCTGATTTGCTCTCATCCAAGAGCATCAGATACTGGAACATCTATTGCATGAACGGAATCACATCGGTCTGAAGGTGCCTCGGAGTTTGAGTATACGCGGAGCCGAAGCCGGAAGAGATGGAACAGGATGCTTGGCAATTCTGTCAAACTGTGGGTGCGGGATTGGTGCCCACACAGGACCACGAAAAAGGACTAGATGCAGGTCTCCGGAGATTGATCACCATGTCCGTTCTTTTATCAATTGGCCTGTCTGATCTCCATCAACGTTACCTCCGGATACTTCCTCCTCGCTTAGAGTCAGGGCTCCAAAGGCCGTTGGTTAAGCGAGACTGGAAAGCATTCTTACCGGTGCTAGCTGCCAATCCTTCTTGGACGACCCCTTGACCGGTTTGGCTCGCCCTCGATCGAGACTCGCTTGAAGACGACGGCCCGCTGGCGTCTGAGCTTCTCCATCTTTAATCCCATCCCTCGGACGCGTGAGGTTGCTAAGTACCACTGTCACTGAATCGGAGGAGGGTAGGGGAGGTAGCATTGATAACCACCAGATGGCGCAACCTCCGAAGCTACCTCCAGTCCAGTCATTGGAATCTCAACCACCGTCGCAAATGCAGCAGGTACTACCACAACACTACGCGCCGCCTCCACCACCTCCGCATCATCCTCCGCAACAACCGTCGCCGACGAATGAGGCTCAGCAACCATACCAACAACAACAAGGTCCTGTATACTCGAATACAAATGGACACGCGCAATCACAGTATTCTCCTCCAGGAATCAATGGGACAAATGGAGCACCCAACGGAAATCACAGAGTCCTGTATCCAATACCACCACAAAACGGCGCCGACACGCGGCCAGTGAAGCGGGAGATTAAAAGACGGACCAAGACTGGCTGTTTGACATGCAGAAAACGTAGGATAAAGGTCAGTGGTATAGCACAGCAGACATAATTCGAGACTCACGGTCATAGTGTGACGAAGGTCATCCAAGTTGTCGGAACTGCCAGAAAAGTAAACGCGAGTGCCTAGGATACGACCCAATATTCAAGTCGCAAGGCCCAAACACAGATAGAGACGGACCCAGTCTTGTACAACTTCCTCCGCACCCGATCAGCCTTCCGCCCTTGATCAATGGACATCCTCCATCATACCCTCCGACCCATCACTACCAGGCACAAGCGCCGGCACCTGGCCACGGTGCTCCAATTACTCTGCCTCCTGTACAGACTTTGGAGCCCTCTAGCCACCACGATACTGCACTAGATCCGGCCTTAGGTACAGCATCAAGCGGCCCTGCCCCAGCGAATTCAGCACCAGTGCCCGCGCCTCCCTCAGCTACTGCCCCAGACACAGGCATATCTGAACTTCGTCCATTTCGAAAACGTGAGCATGCTGTAGCCTTGATTCCGAAGCATCGAAAAAGACTAATATGTGCAGGAAAACCAATCTGGATTGAGGACCTGTTTCTAGCTGATGGTGCTTCCCCATCGACATTACCAGCATATGATCCTTCTGCACCACCACCGTCCGACGCCGAAATTGTAGATATCAAAGCTCTCTTTACGAATCAATATGCGCCCGCCCTCAATACCTTCTTCGAAACGACGTGGTATACCGAGCATGGCACTGTCTATATACTGACAAGGTCATCCGACGTGCAATTCTTGGCGCACTGCTCGCGCATGTTTAAATCTCGCCCTGCCAGCACATCCTCCGAAGGAACGTCGATACCGTCCATCGAGACCAAATTAGTCTGGATCCTAGCTACACTCGCGCGCCGCGCATGGGAGGCAACGCAATCGGCCGACACGCAACTCGCGGACCTCCTACATCGCCTCGATGTGCTAGAGCATCTCGTAATCGGTGCCATTCTTCCCACCAATCTGGTTCCCCCAGCACCTCAACCGCCCAAGAACCCTCCTCCAGACGCCGTACCTACTCAAGACTTTCTCTCTCATTCCTTCTGGTACCACCTTGGGACTTTCGCTGCACAAGACGACTGCATCCCGACCTATCACCAGCAAAGCAACGCTAATCATCTGATTACCACCAGCATGAGCGCTATGCGCCAGATTCTCTCTGTGCTTGAGAATCGAGATGTACTGTACAGCATCGCCATTGCGCGGCACATTGGGGGACGACTTGAGAAGTT
This sequence comes from Elsinoe australis, assembly GCA_007556505.1. NCBI lineage: Eukaryota > Fungi > Ascomycota > Dothideomycetes > Myriangiales > Elsinoaceae > Elsinoe > Elsinoe australis. The sequence goes on from SWCS01000001.1 coordinate 1,720,747, forward strand.
GGACGACGGCAGGACACTAGTGGGTCGGAGCTCAGACACGGAGGAGGCGATGAACAAGTTTGGCGTTGCTTGGAGATTTCTGGGCGATGAGGAGGTAGGTGGTACGACAGGGGTTGTCAGAGGGCTGGCAGGAATGGGTAGGAGGGGCGTGTTTAGGGGTAGAGTGGAAGAGGAGGAGAGGAACGGGCTTGTGGAGGCAAAAAGACCTGATGAGAGGTACGAGGCGGCAAAGCAGGAAGAAGTGAAGGTTGAAGAGGGTGAGAGCCGTTAGGACGACTTTGCTGCTTTGAAAGAGCGGGTTTGCATAATGCTGGATTTGACTTGCCAGACTTGATCTGTCAAGCGGGACGGAGATGAGAATTTCTGGGGCTGATGGTATTTGCCATCAGCGTCGCTCGGATTGTGGTTGCTTTCGATGGGATCAATTTAGCATGGCGCGGGTGGATTAACATGGTCGTCAGCCAGGACCTGGCCGACTACTTTTTTTTTTTGCTTCTCAGTTCTGGAGAGAGGGACGCGATCACGCTTAGACGAGCACACGAAGTCGAGCGTTTTGGTTTGGAGCACTGCGATTCCATTCACATGTATGTGATACAGTGGTGGAAGATGCGATTGCGCTTGATACATGTATGAACATATTGTACACTTCTATTTCCCCTTTGACCGCCGCTTGCCCTGGTTACGTACACGCTCTTTGACGACGAACTTGTTGGGGTTCCGCTTCAGTCTGGTCTTGTAGCCTGATTTGGCTGGGGTGCCCCAGATGGATCGAGGGTGGACGTTACCCTTGGACTTTCCTCGACCTCCTCCGTGGGGATGGTCGGCTGTAGATATGTCAGCAAGCATGTCGTGGGATACAGGACGAAAGGGCAACACTCACAGGCATTCATGGCTAGACCTCGCACGGTTGGCCGGATGTTCAACCACCTGCTGCGACCAGCCTTGCCCAGCTGTCCGAAATGATAGAATGGATTGCTTGCTACACCGATCGTAGCGCATGCGTCCGACGCAACTGTGCGTACTTCTCCACTCTGCAATCGTACAGTGACGCTCCTAACTTTCTTGCCAGCTTCTTCCTTCGCCACGACGAGCGCGAATGTGCCTGCACTCCTGCAGAATACAGCTCCCTTCTTCCCTTGGCTTCCCACATTGAAGACCTGTGTACCGATCGGCACCATGTGAATGGGTAGACAGTTTCCCCTGAACGCCGTCTTTGCGGCCAGCATACCAGGATCGATAGTGCCACCCATGCTGTCCATCAAGCTCTTCGGGATACCTGCCCTGAAACTCTCTACGACATCACCAGCTCTCATGCCTTCCGCAGCGACAATATAGCTCTTATCACCAGTACTTTCTCTGGATAGTAATGCCAAGTGTGCTGTCCTGTTCGGATCGTACTCGATTCGCTCAACCTTGTGTGGGCCCGGTGCCATCCTTACAAAGTCCACTGTCCGAATCCTCCTTCTGTGACCTCCACCACGATGCCGCACGGTGATGCGCCCGCTGCTGTTGCGACCACCTTTGCCATGCCCGACTTTGACGTAGGTCAGAGCACGGAGAGGCTTGCCTTTCCAGAGATGTGCGTTGTCGGGTCGCTTAAGATGTCGAATACCGGGTGTCTTGGGCTTATATGTCTTCATCTGGATGGCTTCTTTGCGAAGGGGCATCGAGGCTGCCGCGGCTGGAGTTGGGATAGGTCCATTGTCGACTTTTTTTGAGGGTTGAGCAGTCGTTACCGCTTGCGCTTGTGCATAGTGTCGAACGCCATTGATGATGGTCGTCGATACTCGTAATCGTTTGGACGCATTGCCGAAGCAAGCTCTATATGGGAGCATGCCTAGGTGTTGAAGTGGCAGCTCACTGCAGATTATCGCTCTCAAGCATACTGAGCTGCAAGGTTCAATGAAGTCGGAGAAAAATCTACCGATAATTTACCGCAAAGGAACACGTGATTGGCGCGTTCTTGCCCTCTTCCGCTGGTTGTGCTTGACAACGCGGGCGCTTTCGACAAGAAAGTAATGCACAAGGGCCTAGCATCTTGAAAAATATACAGTCGGGCTGTCGAGATCTCTTCATTATCATGCTTTACTGTTCCAATTGATAGCCTACACACAGCAGCTCTTGCTATCGAAATTTGGCCATCAAACCGTTGCTCCCTTGCAAAAGCCGGCCCTTGCTGCACCGCAACGCGACCATCCCGCAGTCTGACGTTCAATCACCCGCCAAGGCCCAAACAAAACTGGCGCTTTTCCAACGACGCGTTCAAGAATCCACACGGTCTGAGCGTCAGTCAAAGCTGTACCTCAAAGACGCATCTCTTCCGTGATTGATACACACTCTCCCACCTCTTCACCCAGAGTTCCAATACAGCAGCGACGACCCGGTCACTTGTCTTGCAGCTCGTGATACCGACACCTCAACCTCCTCATCTACGCCTCAAGAGCTCTCGGGTCGCTCTGCAATTCTTCCCTTGGCATCGATATCTCGTCCGCAAAGGCGTGTATTACGAACCTCATTCGAAACTCGCCATCCTTGTTAAGCAGTGTATCACGAGCCGGTCTCACCAGCGTAATCGACTACGACAGCATTGTCCTTGTTCATGGTCAGTCTTGACGCGAATCGGCTGCCTCAAGCGCCGTGTTGACGTGCCAAAACACGCCCGCTAATCATATATCCGCAGATATCTGACGACTACCTCATCCTCACGAACAATACACTATCTATTCACGCTCAAATCAGGTGATACGCTACTACACCGTCCTCTAATCGAACCTCCGAACTCATATAATGCCTCCCGTACGTCAACCAACTCCAGCCGTCTACCTCACGACTCTGTCACGCACGAGTCATGCTGTGGTCACCCATTAAGCTGATATTGACATCCATGCAGGCCGTACGAGGTGTCCGTAGGACCGTGACAGATGAGAATGCTGAGAACGTCGGAACGACGCGCCTGACACGTGCCAAAGCCGCCGCACTCGAGACCAATGTCACCGACCCACCAAAGAAAGCCGCCCTCGCAAAGAGGACCACCTCTACCAACAACCTCACAACTGGTGCTCAGCCAACACGGAAACGTTCAGCTCTCGGTGATGTGAGCAACGTGAACAAGTCGGAAGCAGCTGAAGGCAAGGCACTTGGCAAGGGTGGTCTCTCCAAGACTCAAAAGCCTACTGGTATCACAAAGATTTCACGCACAACTTCACGTACCGCCCTTGGTGTGAAGAGTAACAGCAACTCATCAGAGCTAAAAAGGCCAGCGAGTGGTTCAGGTGTGTCTGGTAACGCGACTAAGAAGAGAAACACGTCGCTCAGCAAGTCGGTACCAGAAGAGAACGTCGACGACTCAGCTGAGAACGAGCCTCCTACTGAGGATGCTATAAAGAAGCAAAGGCTTCAAGCACAGCTCGCTACCAAAGGCAAGACCCTTGACGACGTTAAGGTCAAGGAAGTCAAGGTGGAGGACGAAGTGGAGGACGAAGGTTTCAAGTCATTAGCAGAGCTCTGCAAAGAAGCTAAGGACCTCGACTCGGAAGACTTCGATGACCCGCTCATGGTCGCCGAGTATGTCACAGAGATCTTCGACTACATGAAGGAGCTTGAGATCTCCACCTTGCCCAACGCCAACTACATGGACCTGCAGAACGAGCTGGAGTGGAAGATGCGCGGCATCCTCATCGACTGGTTACTCGAGGTCCACAGTCGATTCCGTCTCCTGCCAGAGACTCTCTTCCTTGCTGTCAACATCATTGACCGCTTCCTCTCCCGCAAGGTCGTCCAGCTCGACCGTCTTCAACTCGTTGGCGTCACTGCCATGTTCATTGCCTCGAAATACGAAGAGGTCCTCTCCCCACACGTTCAGAACTTCCGTCACGTCGCCGATGATGGCTTTACAGAGGCAGAGATCCTCAGTGCGGAACGATTCATTCTCGCTGCTCTCGACTACGACCTTTCATACCCCAACCCCATGAACTTCCTCCGTCGGATATCAAAAGCCGACAACTACGACATCCAGACCCGTACTCTCGGCAAGTACCTTCTCGAGATCGGCTGTGTCGACCACCGTTTCCTCAAGCACCCTCCCTCGCTCGTTGCCGCTGCCTCTATGTACCTCGCCCGCCTGGTTCTTGACAGGGGTGAATGGGTAAGTTAATAATTCCATTGAAATGCTGACCATTGTTGACATGGTCAGGATGCCACTCTCGCCAAATACGCTGGATACACCGAGCAGGACATTGAGCCTGTCTTCCTGCTCATGGTTGACTACCTCCAAGCTCCAGTCGTCCATGATGCTTTCTTCCGCAAATACGCCAGCAAGAAGTTCTTGAAGGGTAGGTCTCTCTCTCATGATCTCTGCGTATGCAATCTGACTAATTTCCTCCAGCCTCTATCGTCCTCCGCCAATGGGCCAAGAAGTGGGCACCTACCTACCTCGAGGGTGTCGAGGCCACCTCCGGCTCTGGCAGCGAGACCCCCGTCGTCTAATGCTCATGACTATCGTTCATATGAACAATAAGGGTCTAACGACCTCAGCCACAAAGCTACCACAGCGACATTGGATCATCTGGCACCACTCGGGTTGCATCGGCGTTCACATGCATGGGTCGGGTCTTTATCCTCATTCGGTCCCAGCGGATCACCACATGGCGAAACGGCGTTTGGGAATATGTAAGAGAGAAAGAGAGACACGCGATGAAGAAAGCACTTCGTCATGCTTGCGAGCAATTGTGAGGAGAGAGAAGCTTCATTCGACTAGACGATATTGAGTCGTCGACTACACTTTTACGCACGACTCCCGAAAAGATCAGATTGCTACTTCACCTCCACGGTTTCACCTTCTGCTTTACCTTTACTATCAACAAAATCACGGTTCTGCGTGCAAGTCTGCTTGCGTTGCAGGAGCGATGGGGACAAAAAGTATGTCTCCTACTTGGCCTTTCATAGGAGGGGCCAGATAAGTCCTATGAATGAAATTTCTTTGAATGATGTTGTGCTTCGTGGGCTGATCCTTCCCTGTCCAGTAGCTCTCTAGTGTTTTGTAGTGAGAATGATGGCTTATTGTGTCTAATTGTTTGCATGCCAGACTGGCCATGAAATAGAGTCCACTATGAGGATTTGTGGTGAGGACATGGTAGGTGCGAGTGCTTGAATATTTACGTCCCGGACTGAATGCTGTTCTTCTTCGAGGCTTCGGTGAAACCGCCGAGATGTTTCCTAGTACCTCGGCGATTTTCTGGTTCGCCGCCGAGGCCTGCAACTACTCCCACCTTTTTGTTTAAGTTTGCATGTTTGTCATGTTGCAATACCGAGCCGAATACACTCGGTCTGACATGGAACAAGAGCGGCTACTGCGCGGACTGACCGATGCCGCCAGAACGAAGGGTTCAGGCGTAAGTTGAGCGGACTGACCATTTCAAAGCCCGCACTGACATCGCGACAAGATGCTTGCCGTGCCATTCTAGGAAAGTGAAATGTCCGGGCGGTGTACCTTGCAGCAATTGCAGGAGACACAGCAAAGAGTCCGAGTGCATCTACCCCGATAAGAATCGTAGGAAGGTGACTGTCAGGGAGAGGTAAGTTCTTTGGCATAGATCGCGCAACAGCAACTGACTCCGCGGAGTTATATACACAATCTTGAAGATGAGATCAAACGACTCAAATCACAGAATTCAGTCTTCAGCTCTCCGCAGAGAGATCAAGGACCTGCTCAAGACTCCACTGCTGCGCCACAGATCCTACCACAAGCGGCCACTCAGGATACAGAGCATGTCTTCGACCATGACCCCTGGTTCGTCGACTACAAGGCTCATGATGGTCCGGTTTACATTGGTGAAGCAGCTTGTACAGGCTTCACTACCAGATGTCGTCAAGTTCTCTCTAGCGTGACTGGAGTCGACGGTCGACACATGGTCAGAACCCACTTTATTTCGGACGAGAAGCTGTCCGAATTCTCGGTCACGCCTTGCCCATGGCCTACGTACAATCAAGCGCTTCTGCTGGCCAAAGTAGTCCAGGGTACGATTGGGTCGTACTACAATCTAGTTCGATGGGATGTGCTCTTCGTGGACCTAAAGAAGCTGTATCAAGCACCAACTGTGCCCAGTCGACTCTTCACCTGCAAGCTGTATGCCATCCTGGCGTTGGGAGAGTGTTACTCTGCAAGGTCTACCAGTCTGGCTGGAGGTGGCTATCCTGGTTTGCAATACTTCCTTCGCGCTGTTCGTGAGGTCACTGGCCGGCCTGAGCGACCGAGGACCGAGAGTATTGAGATTGCTGTTATGCTTGTACGTATCATTCTTGTCAAATATCGCCCGCTTAGCTTATAACTGTCAGGCTATTTACCAACTTGCATTGAATCGCCGAGATTCTGCGTACTTCTGGATCGGATCAGCGCTACGTATGGCCATGACCCAGGGGATGCATCACTCTATACCTCAACACCAAGCCGTCGAAGTCGCCATGATGGAGCATCGGACTCGTCTTTGGTGGACAGTATACATCCTGGATCGCCTGTGCACGACTATGATGTCCCACCCCATCTCTATCCCAGACACCGATATCGATGTTCGTCTTCCGTCAGATCACAAACTGATCCCAGCACTTGCAGGGTCGCCAGAGATGATTGATCATGAGTTTATCATTGCTACTATCAGCTTGGCCAGGATCTGCGGAGAAATCGCCTCTTCGCTGTACACACGAGTAAAAGCTCAAAGGAGTTCGCTACACCGAGTACAAAGCCTGTTGAAAAGCTTGCAAAACTGGCATGACACTCTACCGGGCCATCTGCTGCTGCCAAAGTCGAAGCCCCTCTGGCAAGTCGCTCGGCCCGTGGCTACCATGCATCTTCTCTTCAATCAAGTAAGTCTGCACCACTTCCAGTTCAATCTCAATACTGACCATCCAGTGCATCATCCTAAGCACGCGTCCTGTCCTCCTCTACGTCCTCCGCACCCACATCACCCAACAAACAACCCGGCCCTCCACGCCTTCCTCCATCACATCTGACCCCTCTAACGCCTTCGCCGAAACTTGCATCCGCTGCGCCAAAGAAAACATCCGCATCGTCACGGGCCTCTGGGTCCAAGGCTCCTTCTCCACCTTCGCCTACTTCTACTGCAACTACCTCTTCTCCGCCGGCGTCTCCCTCGGCATCGCCAGCCTGCTGCCTCTCCCCAACACCGACCCAGAGTCCAGCACAGAAGGCTTCGAGTTCGCGCTCCAGACACTCAAACACCTGACTGACTGCGGCAACCTCCCGGCTAAGGAATTCCACAAGAACCTCGACGCTTTGAAGGCGCAGATCGTCAAGTATGAGGAGATCAAGGCCGCGCAGGGCAGTAGTAGTAGTGGGCTGGGCAACTACCAGGACAGTGTCGCGCAGAGGCAGTTCGCCCAGCCTGAGCTGTGGCCGGGCGATGGGTTGACTGATACGACGGTCTTTTCGGAGCCGGCGCTGCAGGGGTTTTTGGCCCAGCCGAGCTTTGATTTGCCGGACATCTCGGGGCAGGACCCGGATTTGGCTTTCTTGTATACTTGGCCGGATGAGTTGCAGGATGTCGTTATGCCTGGGTTATGATTTATGAGGGTTGTGATTATGTATGTTGTGATACAGTACCTCAATGAGATATGCATTTTTAACATGAGCTTGCTCCTTTCCTTCATCATGGCCTCCTTCCCTTTTCATTGACCACAAGTCAAGCAGATATCACAAATCCTCCAAGTGGACATCATTACGCTGCGCCGCGGGCGGCCTGTCATGGTCGCTTTTTTGTTCCTGACTCCTACTCTTACCCAATCCATCAGCCCACCTCTGCATCCCCTCGCCATGATCAGCAGTTGTCGATACCATGACACCAGCGACGAGTACCATTCCGACACCTGCAAGAGATGATCAGTTAAAGCCCCACATCTGTTCCGCAGGTACACTCACCAACAGTAGTCGCCATCCCGACCCCAATCCTATCAATAAGCGGCACCATCCCGCCCGTGGCCCCAGCCCCAAACGCGTACTGCACGAAATACTTCCCCGCCACAACTTCCGTACGTCTATCCGGGAAGGACTCTGCGTCTCGTCAGCACCATCCCCCTCACCGCAAAGCCTGGTACGGGTAGAACATTAACGCACCAACACAATAGGCATTCAACCCACTAAACGCCGCCATGAGCCCAGCAGCCCACCAAAACGCCGCCACGATCGGCACTGCGAGCCCGCCCTTGTCGTACTGCAGACACCATCCATAGACCATGCTCGACACGGGGATGACGGCGAAGAACGCCCACGACCCGGCGCGCAACCTGTCCTGGGGCGCGCGACGGCCGCGGAGTCGCACGTATTTGACGACGATGTGGTCTGAGTAGGCGCCGCCCAGGAGGGTGCCGGTGATGAAGCCGGCTAAGGGGGAGAGGTAGAAGAGACCGGAGACGAGAGGGGTGGTGAGGTTGAAGCGGGGGTTGATGAGGTTGCGGGGGGCGATGAGGAGGGAGTATTGTGAGAAGGAGAGAAGGCCGCATGTTGTGTTCTGAGGATTTTGTTAGCTGGACTTAAATTGGGGGTTTGAGGGAGAGGGAATGGGCGTACGGTGAGGAGGACGTTGGGGTATTTGAGAAGCTTGAATACACGCATGATGTCAAAGGCGCGGATAATGTCCGAGGGGCGGGAGGGCCTTGGTGCGGCCTTGACCGTCTCGATGTCGCTGGGATAGAACAAGAGGCAGAGCACTGCGCCGAAACCCATCATGCCGCATTGAGTCCAGAATATGGCACGCCAGCTGGCGAAGGTGACAATGATGCCGCCTATGCAGGGTCCGAGAGCGGGACCGGTGATGGTGCCGACGAGGAAGAAGCCGATGGCGGTGCCGCGTTCGGCCTGTTGTGGTGGTTAGCAAGGGGCCCTGGACTAGAAAGATGATGCATACTGGAGGGAAGATATCTGCTATCAAGGCCTGCCCGGCGATGTGAAAGATCGTGCCCTCCAGCATCGAAATGCAGCGCATGACGATCCAGACCTCGACCGTTGGCGCTGCGGCAGTAGCGATTGAGAAGATGAAGAAGACGACGACAGCGGCGTAGTAGGCATATCTTCGGCCGAGGATCTGCATCAATGGTACCCAGAGGAAGCCGGAGATGGCGAGACAGATGAAGACTGCAGCGTTGGAAGCATCAATGACAGATCTGGTAGTGCCAAAGTCGGAGGCAATGTCGGGGATAGCAGGGAAGAGGGCGGCTGAGCTGAAGGATGTGGTAAAAGCTACCCAGCTCATCATGAAGACAACGGCGAACTTGCACCATCTGGAATACTCATAGAGAGGCTGCTCGGTCTGTGTGTTGGTGACGGGTGCATCGTCCTCGAGGGCAGATGGTATCGATGCAGCCATGGTACTGTCCAATTTATATTCAGACTTCGTGATTTGATATTGCGATGAGAGGAGATACGAAACAGCAGGGGGAAAAGTCCGCCTAAGTACTACCTGTGCGAAATTCCCACTCGGCGAAGAAAGGTCAAGTCTGTCGGCGCAACGTGAGATGCCGGAATGCTGGGTTGTGTAAGGTCAATGATATGGATTCGGCGTCTTCGCCGAGCGGCTCGGTTCAGGGGTGGCAGAACGAAGTGTTCGGCCATATGAATCCCAACTCGGCTGGTATCGAAGACGTATGCTATCCATCACATTCGTGTTACAGTAGAATCGTATCATTGATTGCCTAGTAGCTGTTTCGGAAAAGCCTTCGTCGAGGTGAAAGTGCAGGGATCCTCGCCCCGACGTGATGCATCCAGTCATTTGGGAATTCCCAACGGTCCGGGCGTCCTTTGAGTACCGCGATAACTATACAGAGTAGTGGATAATGCAGGAAAGTAGCAGTGACGACCAGTTTATTCTCACGTCTACTGAAAGCGCACGCGCACAGCGGTGAAGAGTTCCGCACTTTTTGACCCGCTTATCTCGCCGCACCTTGGTCCGGCAGATCGTGCCCCACTGATCTTTGTTCTCCAGACCTAGATCTCAATCGCCCCTTCCTGCTTGACGCCAAAATATCCAATCTCCTTCCGGCTCCCTTCTCATGGAGAAATCGGCGCACTTCTGTTCCCCATTATCGTACATGCCGCCCGCCTGCTAGTATCTGGTGGCAGAGATCTGGCGTGTCATGGCCGAGCCTGACCTTCAACCGCCGTCCGAGTCGCAGCGCACCAGAGAGGTGTTTCGGTAAGTGTTTCTCCCCTCTCTTCTTGGCTCGTTTCTGACGCATCAAGCTTGCTGGAGCCATGGCGCAACGTTGGGCGACCCTCGCAGCACTTCCAGGCTATATCGCTCTCGAACGAGTATTCACAAGAGGCGGGTACGAACACTCCGGTCGGCTGCCATGATACCGCACTCGCTGCCTTCGTCCAGCTTGGAGCCCTGCGTCTGCAAGCCGACAGGGCGATGGTCACGCTTTTCTCACAGGATCATGAGTTCGTCCTGGCGGAATCCTCAAAGACTCTGTCCCTGCAAAGCGATAGGACGCATAATTCCAACGACGCCTTGTGGATCGGAACCGCTAGCTACCCTAGGAGCCAGGGCATAAGTGATATGGTACTACCAGAATGGTCTCGTTCTAATGGTCCCCGCAAGGCCAGTATCGAGCACGACTACTATCACACCAACGGCGTCACCTCGCACTGGTTCGTGATTGACGATTTGCGCGAGCACCCACAATACCATTGCATACTACCAAAGTTTGCCTCGCGATTCCGCTCCCTCTGCGCTGTTCCACTCAAAAGTCCTAGAGGCTATATTGTTGGCGCATACACCGTCATCGGCGCCAAACCTAGATATGGATGTAGTGAAGAGGAGATGGTCTTTCTCGAAGACATGGCCGAGACTGTTGGCAACCACTTGGAATCGCGCAGAGCTATGCTCCAGAAACAAAAGGCCGACAGACTCATTAAAGGCTTGGGCGTTTTCAGTCAAGGAGGCAACAGTCTACGCGAGTGGTGGCTAGAGAAGCATGATGATGAGAAACAAAGGAGCCGGAGACAAGCGCAGCACGAGTCCATGGCTGATCTCACCCGCGACCAACAAGCCGACGAGGAATTCGGCGAGGCCACTAAACAGAGTCCTAATCCGCCCAGTCAAGACAAGAAACATGACCCGATCATGGATGATCAGACTGCATCCGGCCGTAAGGACACTCAAAAGGCCCTTGAGCATACCGAAAAGACAGATTTCGCGTCTGGCGTCTTCGCTCAGGATTCAGCGAGCAATGACGATCCCAATCAAGACAAAGCTCCCGATTCTTCTGCACAACAAAAGGGCTTTGATCTCAGAAATGCCACTGCAGAAGTCTTCTCTCGTGCAAGTAATCTTCTCAGAGAGGCCATGAATGTGGACGGTGTCGTCTTCCTCGAGGCAGGCTTCACTCGTACCAAGTCCCAAAACATGAGGGGACGATTGAACGGCTCTATCCACAGCGATTCGGGCAACCAAAATTCAAGCACGAGTGCTTCCAGCGAAATCTCGGATCCTGGTAACGGGACTGACATAATGATCAAGGAAGGAGACAGCTCATCCCATGGGTCTTCATCCTCCAAGCAGAGACGCAAGCGTCGCCGGACACAAGACAAGAAGCTCACAGCTTCCTGCGAACCTCTTGGTTATTCTACCAGAACTGGTTCCAGCACCAGGAATTTCGCTGTCCCTCAACGGTATCTTTCCTTTCCTCAGAGGCGAATGGAGAGATTGCTGGAGCTGTATCCGCATGGCAAAATCTTTAATTTTGCAGATGACGGCACAATGGACACAAGCTCAGGCCACGAGGGCAATGTGCCAGACACAGAATCAAACAGCTATTCCGACGGCGCTCAAGTCAGCAGAAGGAACAGCAACAAACGTGATCTCGAAGCACAGATGCTATCCCGCTTGTGCGATGACGCCAGGACTATCGCTCTGATACCTGTATGGGATGTGAGTATTCGTGCACCGAGATAATCGCGGCGTACTAAACCTAGACAGCCTCACCGCGACAAGTGGCGCGCCGGGGCCTTGGTCTGGTCGACCATCCCAGGAAGGCATTTTACCGAAGCTGAAGATCTCAGCTACCTTTCTTCCTTTGCGAACAACATTACCAGCAGTCTACTGCAACTTGATATGTTGGCATCGGATCAAGCAAAGGCGACTTTTATCTCCATGGTGTCACACGAGTTACGAAGTCCTCTGCACGGTGTGCTCGCTGGGGCCGAATACCTTCTGGAAACTGAGCTCGATCAGCTACAAAGGGAAATGGCAAATACGGTAAAGCTAGCTGGGAGTGCATTGCTTGACACAATTAATGCCATATTGGACTTCACAAAAATCAATGCTTACACCAAGGCCGACAAATCGCAGTTTAAAGCAACACTTCAAAGAAACCACTGCGGAGATGACCGGGATCAAGAATCGAGCAACGCTGATCTTGCCGTGCTCACAGAGAACGTTGTGAACACGATCGTGGCTGGACAGCAATACCGGGCGAAATCGAGAGCCAACCGTATCAATGGTGCACCACAGACTCCCCGACTAACCCAGGATCCGCCAGACAACTCCGTTCAAGTCATACTCAGCATCATTCACAGGTCGAACTGGCATTCCGACATTCATTCTGGAGCTTGGGTCCGCATCTTGACGAATCTCGTCGGCAACGCGCTCAAATACACCAGTGAAGGTTACGTTCATGTGAAACTCGAATCAACAGAAAAGTCGGTGATCCTTGCAATCCAGGATACTGGAAGTGGGATCTCCGAAGAGTACCAGAAACACCACATGTATACGGCTTTCAAACAAGAGGATCCCTTGACTAGTGGTACCGGCCTAGGGCTCTTCATGGTCAAACAACTTGTTACGGACATAGGCGGCAACATTGTCTTCGAAAGCAGGACTGATGCCGGTCACGGCACAAAGGTTCTTATTACCGTACCCATAGGCTGGAGCACAGATCAGGCTAGCGAGGATACCAGACTGGAATTTACAAGCCCAGAGCCATCGGCATCTCCTCTGACAGTTGCAATGCTCAGACCTTTACAATCCCGCCGCAGGCCACGAGAACAAAACATCAGAACTACGCGTGACGAAATGATCAGATCCAGTGTCCGCTACACATGTCAACATGGGCTGGGACTTGCCTTCCAAACGGTTGAGAAGGTCGAAGAGGTCGAAAAGAGCGACGTGTGCATCATGACACAATCCGACTTTAGGACCCTCAAGGAGATGTACAAAAGGCAGGAGTCAGACTTACCGAGCAATCTCTCGCGCATTCTTGTCTTAACTGAGCAATTTAGCCGTGATTACCAGCAGCACGACCTCGTCTATGATGGCGTCGTGTGCGTCCCTGTCGATCCACCTTTCGGGCCCGGCAAATTGTCCCGCGCCTTGATCGAAGTAGCTTCAGCAGACGGTCATCAAGAACGGAGAAAGCAGAAGCAAAAGCCTCGGAGGTTTGATAGCGGAGGAAGCGACGCCACTACGACGGACGTTTCGTGGCCGCAAGCAGAGCAGGAACAACAAAGCTCGATGAAGAGCCCAACGCAATCCTTCAACAATATGAATATGAAGAGCAAGAAGCTCCTGTTAGTGGAGGACAACGAGCTCAACATGAAGATCCTAGTGGCTTGGTCACGCAAACTAGGTCAGGACTTTGAGCAAGCCGTCAATGGCCTCGAGGCTGTACGCGCATACAGCGCCAATCCCAGCGCATTCGGCCTCGTGCTCATGGACATCTCCATGCCAGTCATGGATGGCTTCACGGCGACACGAGAAATACGCAACTTCGAAATCAAGAACAAATTACAGCGATGCAAGATCGTTGCCCTCACGGGCGTGGCTAGCGAGGACGCCCGCCAAGACGCAGAATCCGCCGGCATTGACGAGTTCTTCGTCAAGCCGGCCTCGCTTTCCAGGATGAAACAGCTGATCAAGTCGATGAATGAGGGCGAATGACATTAGACGTAGACATACGACAGGACATAAGTGCAAACAGTAGCATCAGCGCCGGGGACAGCATTTGCAACAGCTTTGATTTGGCGTGGCGTTCCGGGCACTGATGGGAGAAGCGAATAACCAGATGCTACATTTTTCAGTTCATTCTCTGATCCGTAGTCGCACCGCGACAAGCTGGTGAAAGTATTGCTCGCTGCTGTTCACCACCAAGTCGCCATGTATGCTGCTGTATCGGTTCTGAAGTTTTTTATACTAGATCTGCTGCATGGTGTGCTTGCCACCATCGACGGCCTAATATCACGGAATCTGTCCAGAGTGCCAATAAATACCAATATCAATTGTCATACTAATCATCAGTCATCTAAAACTTTGAGCCGACCATGCGAGTGGCGCAAGCGCCGTATCTACATAAACTTTTTACAACTTCGCCAAGGCTCTTTCCTGAGTATTGTCCACCAGCGGCCCCTTTGCAACAGTCGCTTTGATCCTCCTTCCAAAGTACTCAATCTCGATCTTGGACCCCTCGTTCACGCTCGAAGGCACCCATGCCAAAGCAACAGGCTTCGACACACTGTACCCAAACGCAGCACTCGTGACATACCCCACCGCCTTGCCCTGCACAAACACCGGCTCCTTACCCAAAACGACACTCCGTCCATCGTCAACCGTCAGCGTCCTCAACCTTCTCTCCACCTTTTCCTCGCTTCCTCCTCGTACAGCTTGCTTCCCGACAAATTCCCCTTTCCCCAGATCCACCGCCCCGCCCAATCCCGCCTCCCAAGGCCGATGCTCAGTCCCCATATCACTCCCCCAACTCCTTCTCCCGCTCTCAATCCTCAACGAATTGAACGCCGACCTCCCGGCCGGGACTATCCCCACCCCTCTCCCCACCTCAACCAGCACATCCCACAATCTCAACCCCAGATCCGCAGTCGTGTACAGCTCCCATCCCTTCTCACCCACCCAGCTCCACCGCATCGCGATGACAGGCACCCCGCCCACTGTCGCCCGCATACACCGTCCCCACTTCACACCCTGTTCAAACTCTCCAGCCGATACCTTCGCAATCACCTCCCCTGCCTTCGGACCCCATAGGCCAAGGCAGCACGTCCCCGCCGTGATGTCCCTGACCTGCACGAACTTCTCCGGCGTCCTCTTGCTCTGCGTCCTCGCCTCGCGCGCCAAGTAGACAAGATCAGTCGGCGAATTTGCCGCAACCTGGAACAGCTCCTCCTCCAACCGTGCGATGGTGACGTCGCTCTTGATTCCACCCCCCACGTCCAGGAGGAGCGCATACGTGATCGTCCCCGGGGGCTTCGCTACGTCCCCCGTGCATAAGTGCTGGAGCAGCGTCGCCGCCCCTGGCCCCTCGACGTGCAGCCTCCTGAAACCCGTCATGTCGTACAGTCCTGCCTTTGTGCGAGTAGCATGCGCTTCAGCGGCGGCGATAGGGGAGTGGAACTGAGCGGCCCAAGCATCGCGGGCAGGCGACCGCCATCTCGCGGGCAGATCTTTCAACAGGCTTGCGTTGGAAGTGTAGAACCACGGGCGTTCCCACGCCTCGATCTCGAGGAAGGAAGCGCCGAGGTCCTTCTGCCTGCTGTAAAACGGACTGACCCGGAGGTTCTGCGGGGAAGTCTTGGGCTGCAGCGGGTGCAAGATGTCGTAGATCTCGACGAAATTCTGCTGCGAGGTTTCGCTCACGTAGGACTTGCTGTACTGGACTTGCTCGAAGCGCGAGAGGTCGCATTCGGAGATGTCGATGGTCGAGCGGCCCGTCGTTAGGGTCTCGGCCACGGAGCGCGCGATGCCGGCCGAGTGCGTCACCCAGACTGCTTCGGCAACCCAGAAACCGTCCAGGAGGGGCGATTGGCCTACGATGGCGCCGCCGTCAGGCGTGAAGGAGAAGATGCCGTTGAAGCCGTCTGCGATGGTCGCGGAGCGCATGCAGGGGAGGAGGGTTTGGGATTCTTCCCAGGCTGGGGCGAAGTCTTCTTTTGTGAAGGTCATGCGGGAGGGCATGTTCTTCTCGTTGACGTCTCTCGGGGTGAGGCCCAGGTCGGCGGCTTTGACGGGGATGGGCCGGTGACCGTAGTAGCCGATGCCGTATTGGTCGCCGTGCTCGCGGTAGTAGAGGTCCTGATCTTGGTGGCGGAGGATAGGTAGAGTTGCCCAGTTCTGCGGGTTGTTGTGGGATCTGAGCTCTGGTATGGGGGTCGTCTTTGCGTACTGGTGTGCGAGTGGGAGCAGAGGAATCTGTTGGCCGATCATGGCGCCGATCTCGACGCCCCAGAAGCCGGCACAGGAGACGACAATATCAGCTGAGAAGATCCGTTTCGAGGTCTTGACTCCTGTGACACGGCCGTTGGATTGTTCAATGCCAGTGACGGGGGTCATGTCAAAGTATCGTACTCCTGCTTGCCGTGTGCGTTCAATGAGGAGCTGGACAGCTCGAGCAGCCAATGCTAGACCGTCCGAGGGGATGTGAAGCCCACCCAGTACAACGTCCTTGTTCAGAAGAGGGTACTTCTCGAGACACTCCTCAGCCGTGACAAGACGAGCGTCAATTCCCCAAGAATGTGCGTAGCCCTGCTTTCGCTTGAGTTCCTGCATTCTGTCGGTCGTCGTTGCCACTTCCAAGCCTCCTACTTGGTTAAAACAGCTCTGTCCGTCCTTCTCTAACGACAGAAGCTTTTCTACTGTATACTTTGCTAGTTTAGTCATGGTCTTTGATGGATTGGTCTGGAAGACAAGACCAGGAGCGTGTGATGTTGATCCTCCAGGCATGTTGAGCGGGCCTTGCTCGACCACTGTGATGTTGTCCCATCCTCGAGATGCGAGCTCGTCTGCGAGATTGACGCCGACAATGCCCGCACCGATGATGACGACCCGCTGCGAGGTTGCCATTGCTGGAATATAAGATGGACTCAGTATCGTTAGAAGGCAAGAAGGTAGAAGGGATGATGGGATCAAACTACACAGCAGGCAGCTGGTAGTAATAAGCGCAAGAAACGGACCAAGAAACGATATTCTTGGTCAAACTACAGCAGCTCATGGAGCTTTGTATCTCTGAAAGGTCGGTCGGTCAAGCTAGGTACGCATGATACAGTGTCGGGTTCGTTTTCTTCTCGCAGTATGAAGCGATATACCAACCGTCAGTGAACACCATCTTGGGTACTTACTATGCTAGCTATCACGATAGCGTTTGTCTCAAGCGCAGATAGCGCTCCTCCACCGATGATGAAAGGGTAGATCGGCAGCGAGAGCAAGGACATGATTACCATTCTGGTCTAAATCTGTCGCTGGGTTTCTCTCCCCAATCCGGCGCTAGCGTCTGCTGTGATCGACCGGTTCGGTCCTGTCCTCCGCAGATCTTGTGTTGATTGGTTAATGATTAGGGTTTACTCGCTTGCTTGCGACGCACCACCTCACTTCGTGCCACTCTGCCCTGCATCAAGCCACACACCCTTTGCCATGTCTGTTGCCCGGCCTTCGATGTCCAGGCTTTGTCAATGCAACACATGGGTCTGAAAGGCATGGCGTTGCTTCATGATGAGTGCGTCAACGCGGGGTGCCCTGCCATTGCGACATCCTACAAATCCCGCATCAAACGCCAAGTCAACAGAGGATTCGTGGCAAAGGCTTTCAGAACGTGCTGCATTCTAGTTTGAGTCGACTTGTTCTGTGTGGTCACGATGGTATACAGTCGACATTCTTTCGCTGACGCCAAGTTAGATGAGCACAGTGGTTAAAGCGAGAAGATCTAAGATCCATTCTTGAAAAGCGTAATATGACCTGAGAAATGCCCTGCTATATACTGGACAGGTACCGATTAATGCTCAAGTCAAAGTCATATCTTCGTAAACCCTCCTGCTCAGCAATGCTATCTACCAAACCAACTGTTCCGCCTTGTCGCCGCAAGCCAACCCAGAACAAAGGTCAATATCAGCTTGGCTGACATTCGCGTTCTGAGGCAGCTGCTGCTGCGCTGGCCAGATCTCGCGTTTCGAAGCCTGTTCCTTCTTGTAGTGTTCTGTGATGACATCTCGTGTAACCTTCTGAAAGTACAATGGTCCCTTCTCCATCTTGGGGTGCAACTCGCCGTTGACGAAGATGCCGGCGTTGAGATTCTTTTGTGCTGCGTTGCAGAGGACCTTGTCTTCGGACATGACGCGCTTGTACATGGCGTCGATGTGCTCGAAGGCTTCTCTTGGGGAGTTCTTGTTGCGGTAGACTTGGTAGCTGATGTTGGTTTCGGTGGCGCTGAAGGGGACGAATCGCTGCATGAAGAGGAAATGTGGTCTGTCGAGAGATTAGGAGTGATTATCTTCATATTGATGAGTGCTTGACTTACGATACGGTCATGGATGCATTAGGGTAGTAGTATGTATTAGCGACGACCATGCCCTTGGCCTTCTGCTCGTCTGTGCTCGCTGGGTCGTGCTGAATGTGAGATGCCTTGGGGTTGACATCGTAGGATTCGAGATTTGCGATGGCTGGGAGGTCAGGATGTGTGGTTGCGCAGTGATAGCATTCGTTGTAGTTGTCGGCAGCGATCTTCCAGTTGTAGTTGGCGTCAATCTCCCAAGTGTGGTCAAATTCATAATCGTCAAAGTTGTAGTCGTCAAATCGTTCTTGCTCATCAACACCTTCGAATTCCTCCTCCCAGCTGACTTCTGGTGTCTCCTTCGCGTCCAAGTTGACCCAGACAAATCCATTGCGGTCGATGCGAGTGTGGATAGGCAGCAGACCGTTCTGGGACTTGTCGAAACCAGGTAGATCTTGGTACCCAGGGGCTTTGGCAAGCTTGCCGTTGAGACCGTAGGACCAGCCGTGATATCTGCAAGAAAAGATCTTGTTGGAGCCTTTCGCTTCGGTTACGACAGGGAAAGCACGGTGCCTGCACACGTTGTGGAATGCGTTGACGTTACCGGTTCGGTCTCTCGCAACAATGAATGTGAATCCTGCAATGTCAAAACGAACCCAGTCACCAGGATTCTTGACTCTGACGGAGTGGGTGATGATTTGCCATCTTCTAGAGAAGATAGCACGTCGTTCAAGCTCATACATCTCTTTCGAGGTGTACCATGATGCAGGCAAGGCTCTGACGGCGTTCTCCTCGGGCTTGATAGTGGGTGGGGAGGTGCCCCAGCCGAGATAGTTGAAGACTCTTGACATGTTTATATTATTGAATCTGTGAGGGTATGGAAGGAGAGTCGAAGATGTGATAGTAGTGTTGACAAGTACGTTGGAAGACGAGAATGCTGTGGAAGACTGGCGGTGTTGTACTTATCATATATCTACTATCAGATATTGTGTTCAGGGGTGCGCGTTGTAAGACTATATCGGGAATGGACTGGGAGGATGTAAACGCATCACTCTTGTCGGCGAATGACATGCCGCATCATATCTCGCGCACACTTGTATCAGTTGCAGCCAGTCAAGCGTACCTAGCCCATAGAAACCTAGATGGACCTGTTAGACGAAATAGGATTCCACTCCCATCCACGTACCGCTTGCAGTCACATGGGGTAAACCCCAGACGGGAACGGCGGGCAACCCTTTTCTTTTGCAACGACCTGGCCATAGCTCTCTGGAACATGAGATATTGACCGCACTTCCTTCGTGCTTTCGCCCTGAGTTTGGTCATGAATTTGCTCAGCTGGTGACATGTAATAATCGCGATCTGAAGATACAGCGGTACCTGCGGCAGTAGCAAACACTGTTTGCTTTCCGCTCGGAGCCTGCGCTCCGGTATAGTGACAGTCTTATCAAAAACCTCGATATATGAATCGTATCAATCCGTTATCTGATAGTAGTGCATCTAGCATCCGGGCTCGCCATGACCGGTATCAAGTCGCGATTGCTGTCTCAGAACATCAGCAACTCTGGGGTTGGATGATAAGCTCGTGTCGAGAACGGTGGCGGTTGTGGACCGGAATGTCGGATATCTCGATGCCAAGCTGGACATGGATTCGTAAACCTAATTGGGCAAGCCCGCCTCCAGGTGCCAAAATTAGTTTCGACATCCATCTAGTCTTCCTGACGACCAGAACCAGTCAGACTGCATCGAAATCTGGAACAGTACGGTGTTCTGGCCGTCGAATCATTGTCGTCCTGCAACTCTCTCTTTTCCACATGACATTGAATGTAGCCTCCACGGAAGATTGACTTACCAGCACACGCGAAGCCGACTCCTGAAAATCTAGAAATTGACATGAACTCGCATCCAATTTCATGCTCAACTTAAGTAGGTGAGACGGTCATGCAGGAGTGTTCAACGTCAGGCTCAAAGAAAGTCCGTGGACATCACAGCTTTTTGAATTGATGCTCGGATCCGTAATCAGCGCATAGCGGGAACGTTCCCGACGCCGAGCTGTGCAGTCCAGTTCTGCACCACTGCTGTCGTATCACCATGTTTCGGATATGCGTATTCGATCATTGGAATGAATCAATCATTGCCTCATATGTGTCAAACCAGAGCCGTCCTACTGTGCTTTGTAATGTCTCGCCATACCGGGTATCGCAGACCTTCCGGAGGTGACACTTCCTCACAACAAGAAGCGCGGATAACTCGTACTATTTATGTATTCACATTTTGGTACAAATGTGCTACTAAAATCAGAAAATCCATACATCGTATTTTGTCATAAGTTCAACCCAATCACGAGATGTGTTTCCTGCCCAATGCATCCCCAAATAATCCAAAGCTGTGAGCAGATTAGCAAAACCAAGTCGCGCGTGCTGTCTGTATAGAAGATCTGAAAAGTACTTGCGATCCTCAGTGCTCACGCTCTCGATGGCAGCTATGAAGATCGAAAAGACTAGGATGTGCGTTTTGAACAAGTATCGCTCAGGTAGGTCATTGAGAGCCGATTCAAAGCTTTGTAGCATCTGTGTAGCGTCTCCGGGCTCTGGACCTAGTCGCAGTCGCATCATGTACAACTCACAAGCTCGAGCGCTGAGATCGTAGACCCTCCACAAGATAGGATCGAGTTTAGGGTAGGACCTGCGGTATGCTGAGAATTCTTCCCACCCTTTGGAAGGAGAGTACCTTGCACAGGTCGTCAGGCATAGCATGGCCGTACCCTGATCACGGCTGAGGAAAGGTGCAGCGTATCCGCGGAATCTTTGTGCTGCTCAGCCTAAGATAGCAAGGCACCCTATTTATGGACTTACTTTGGGATCTGAGTGGCAAGGAATGCACCTAGGTCCCCTCCTATCAAGACCCTATCGTGCCTAGTCACACGAAGAAAAGCCTCGATGAGATTGTATATCGCACGGAAATCAGGTTTGCTGTTGACCATCGCTGTCGCCAGTAACAGGAGTAAGCAGAGTAGGACCCCCTGCTTGGCTACCATGTCTTGAGCCATTATATCCTGTCTTGCTTGTAGTCCATGAATTACTCTCTGGTAAGCGATATGCGGTTTCAAGAATTCGTTACTTGACCGCGTTGACATGTAGCATGTAGAGGCTGAGAGTACAGCCTTTCCGACAAGACTATCATGATGAGCTAATGGAAGCACGAGGCGTCTCCAAAGATTGCATTCGTCATCGATGACGACCAGTTTGGACGCGATTTCCCCAGAAACTTCAGCCGTCAGTGACCTCTTCTACATGAATCAGCACTGACTCATAGCAGCGGAAAAGGGTGCACGTATCTGGGCACATCAATTCCATGGAGATTGTTAGTCTCGGCTCGTCTAACATCGGAGCCGCATGCGACTGCTGCAGGAAGCCAGTTCTTTCAGAGCCCCCATGGTCTTCGAGATCGAGCGCCTGTCTCAGGTTTGGGTCATTATCATTGGAGCTCTGATAGAGGTAGGGAGCCGAACTGGAGAAGCTTGATAGAAGGGGTTTGTCCGGTTCCAGCACCGACATGTTCTTCCTGTCATTGAGAGCAGGACAGCGCTTCTTGATTCCGCCAGGAGCTTTCCCTTGCGCGACAAGATCATCTAAAAATCTGTATCTGGTACCATAACCGCTGCACTCCAGACCCTTGACCCTGCACTTCGCGCAGGTTGGCACAGCCAGATCGCAATTGACACGCCGTTGTGAGCATTTGTAGCAGCCTGATGGGCAGTCAACGTATCATTCTTCCGTTCTATATGAAATGAAATAGTGAACATACCCTTCACTCGCGCGACGTATGGTCGTTTCTTGGAAGTCTTCATGGAACACTGGACAACGGTGATTTCGACTGACCTGCAGGGGAACGAGAAGATCTTGTGTGATGCGTGCCGATCTATGTTCGGAGAGCCTGCTTTCTTCTGAAGTGCTCACGATATTCGCAAGGCGATGCGGCGTCGAGCGCAGAAAATCAAAGTAACGACAAACCAACTTAGTCTTGCACACACGAGAGCATCCCAAGAATCGAGTCAGTGCCTATCAAACCGCCGGAGAGAGAGGTAATTGACCCCGCCACTGTGTCTGAAGGACTTGGCTAGCGAAGTTTTAACCTCCGGCTAGCGGCGAGCTTTGTCCGAATCAAGCAACTCTTGTGAGCGCACTCCAACCACGAGTGAACACCTTGAAACTCGCAATGAGGCAGCGATCAATGGCTCAAGTCCGCGTTTGAAATATCACGTCCAGGAGCCTACATCAAGTAGCTTGCATGAGTATGAGCTGCCCGTTGCCCCTTGAGTTATGCTGAGACCCGGACTCATTCACCTCAATCGGCACTAAGGTTTGTGGCAAGTGCTTGCACTACTGTAGCGTGACAAGAAACAGTAGCCGAATGGGCTTTCAATTGACATTTGACCACCAGAAGTCACCTAATGCGTGCGTCAGCGGTGCGGCTCCATCGAGAAAGGCAACTTCCACGAGCACCTTCAATGCCACCTTAGTGCCGTTCACTTGCTTGCCCCTCGTCGTACAGCTAATTTGAAAAGTTCCATTGCAGACAAGGTAACGAAAATGAGCACACTACATGATCGTCATGACTTCAATGATTCCTCGTCAAAGTCGGGCTAGTATCCGCAGATCTCAACAAGATTTACGGCATTATATATTCAGAGTGTGAGCAGCCTATTGCAGCTTGACTTCAAATACCATCTATAAGCAACAAGACCTTTGTATTCTAACTTGTTCCAGATCTGAGAACTGCTCCTTGATTCACACCATGGCTCCTAAATTCAGGTCTACAGGCCCTGTATGTTCTTCTCCCTACACAGCCGGCAAGACGGACCCCGTCCGTGCTCTGCCTGCGAGTTGGTATACATCTAAGGATATGTGCCAGCTTGAGAGGCGGGCTATTTTCAGCAAGAAATGGATGTTGATCACGCACGAAGTACGCTTTCCTAACGCAGGAGACTGGATCAAGTTTGAGATCACTGGTTACGAATATGTCGTATCGAAAGATCGGAAGGGAGACTTCCACGCATGGCACAAGACTTGCCGCCATCGAGGTTATCCCATAGTCGATGCAAATTCAGGTCGCAACCAGATCTTGTCGTGCAAATACCACGGATGGTCCTACAGTATGGATAGAAGGCTTACAAAGGCGCCCTGGTACGATAACGTTACTGATTTCAACAAGAGCGAAAACAGCTTGTTTAGTATTCACGTACGCAAAGATGCGCTTGGTTTCATCTGGGTGAACCTAGACTCACCGGATACTCCCGAGCCTTGGGAGAAGGAATTCAATGGCATCGACACTCAGGATCGATATGATGGCTATGACATGAGTGTGTACGTATTTGATCATGAGTTCGAGATCGATGCAGCCACCAATTGGAAGCTCTGCTCGGACAACTTCAATGAGTGCTACCACTGTCCTACCTCTCATCCAACCATGTGGCCCAGGGGAGTGCTCCGGTGGGATGACTAAGCTAGACCTCGGCAAAGCCCCACTTCCCCACGGGGTTTTTCGGGGAAATGCACATAGACAAGGACATGATTGGTGCTCTCTGAACCTGCAACCATGGGAGCGACACAAATATATATGTTGCGCTGTATCCGTCGGCTTGCCAGACTCCAAAGATAACAGATTTGAAACCCTTGGCTGCATTGAACGCCTTAGATCGACAGGAAGGACTCGCCGCGTGAGTGTACACTCTAATGTGCAGTGTACCCATGTGGTCGGAGTTCAAGACTGGTCGTGCGATCATATATATGGTGAGCAGGTGTTAGAGAGTCGATTTGCATAAGCCGTCAAGGCGTTTCAAGACTTGAACTGCCGAATCGAACAACATGGCGTCGACAAAGACTTGCCTATTTGCCAGATCACTGCTGTATGGAAGTCGCACCGTACGAGCGAAACCGCTGATCGGGCGATGCTTTACCACGACTACATTCCGTTCTGAAGCAGAAGATAAAGTTGACTTCTTTCAATCCTTCATCGCCTCCAATTTGCCGCCGCAATCAAGCATAGACTACTTCAACTCCATCCCCTGGACCTCCCGCATACTGAAAGACTCCACTTACGAACCCCTCCCATTTTACAGCCGGCACCCATTTCCAAGCGGTGAGAACGCCCTCTTCTCCCGCCTGACCAACACAAACGACACAATACCCCACCTCCTCTCCTTCCGTCTCCGCGACCTGAAGACGCCCCCGCCCCTGGTCTCCGGCGCCGCAGTCATCAAGCCCGCCGCCGTCCTGCCGGAAGTGCTCGCCCTATTATCCCTCCGGCCCGGCCTCAATGCTCATCCCACGCTTTGCCACGGCGGCTTCCAAGGCGTTATCTTCGACGAAATCATCCGGTTCTTGATACTAGTGCACTATGATAACGACCTCAGGTCGCATCCGGATTCGATATCTAAGGATTGTCCAAGGGTGCGACATTATACGCTCAGAATGGGGATAGAGTATTTTGCACCGGTGACCACGCCGACGGATGTGTTGGTTAGAGCGTCGTTGGAGAGGAGGGTGGGGAGGAAGTGGGTTGCGACTGCGGATATGGTGGATCAGGAAGGAAAGGTGTTGAGCAGGGCTGAAAGTTTGTGGGTTACTGCGAAGTCGAGGAAAGAGCAGAAGGGGTTGGAGGGGTCAGGGTAAGGTGTGGCTTGACGAGAGACCGGCTCATGTGACGATACGAAATTTTAAGACATGAGCTAGATGTTGTATATACAGCATGATGAGGATCTAAAATATGTACATAGGCATGCCGACGCTAGATCCCCTATTTGCGTATCGTCCGCTCGTAGCTGTATCTGTGTATGCATGACCGTTGCAGTCCCCGCCACGCCCACTCGACGCACACACAGCAGTACGAAACCACCGACCTCCCCTCTATCCTCCTCATTCAGCAAACAGACTCCTCCGACCGAGCTCAGCGTGCTGATTATCGTAGAACGGACTTGTCATCATGTATTCCGGATCTGTACACACACTCACGTCAGCTGTGCTCTTCTGATCTAGGTTCTTATGTATTCTATCTCGCTCATCTACATGCATCAAATGTACAACATGCTTTTACAATTCCTCCTCACTAATTGCTTGGAAATGTGATCCCGCTAGCGAGGTCCTCGTCTGGTCCTGAGAAAGAAGGAATGGGAGGTCTACCTTGTTCCAGTGTGCCAGGTTCGTCAAGCATGCGGACTACGTCCTCACCGTCGCGCCGCTCTTGCGCGTGGATGTCGTTGCTTATTGGCTGTGTCGTACTCGTCATGCCTATGGATCCGTCAGATTGAAAAGGGACCTGTGGGGCCGGGAACGAGGCTCCGAGCTCGTCATGGTCAAGAGCTGATAGATTGGTCTGCACGATGAAATTAGTATGCGGTCTCTTAGGTCTCACTCAAGATGATACAAACCTCGACCATCTTGTCCCCCTCCACTCTGACTTCTCTGTCCCGCAACCGCCTCATTAGATCCAAGAACTGACTATTCTGAAACTTCGTTGACTGATTGTCTTTGACCTTGTCAAGCAGTTGACCTGCAGTCCTTGCCAAATCGTCGTTCTCATCATGTTGTATGGGCTCCTGCTGCTGTTGTGTCTGGGGCGCCTGCTCGGGCAATGCTTGGATCGCTTCCTCGAATTGCATTCGGTCGAGATCTGCAGGAGTTTGTGTCCCCAATGTGTCTCGCATTTCTACAGCTTCTGGCGCGAACGTAGCCGCGTGCACCATGTTCCACATTGCAGAGAGGTTAGCATCGTTCCTCTCGAGTATCTGTCCCGGGTCCTGTTGTGGTTTTGCATTGTAGAACTGTGCGGGTATCGAATCGTACATTAACTGATTCTCGTCGGCGACTACGTCGTATTCTCCTGTCCTCAGAGTATGAAGTCCTTTGACGACGCTGTGTGGAAGACCCTCGAAGACCTGCTCCGCGAGTTCTTTACCTGAGGACTTGTCTACTTGCTGCTGAATGTCATGCATCATCTCGTTGTCAATGACCGAGCGAGCGCGCGCCTCGGTATGCTTATACTGATTGTTCAGGCGATGACGCAGTTTATCATAGAATGCGAATGCATGCTCCACTCGTTCATCAGGGTTCGCCTTTGTCTGTTGCTCAAGGGTCTCCCAATCCGGGAATATTGCCCTGGCTCGCTCTGCCAGCCTATATCGTTGAGCAAATGGGTATTGTGGGGTGCTGGCCAGTGACCTCAACATAGGTGCGAACAAATACCATTGCTTGGAGTCGATCTGTTGAGTGTTGTGCTTTTCGAGGAGGGTAAAATGACGAGCGAATTTGTGCATATTTTCCTCTGTTGGGTCCAGAAATTGACTGTACATGACCATCCGGAGTAAAGGCACTACAACTATTAGTACTCATCACCGACTCCGGGTATCTGGTCTCCTACAATGAGGGTACGGATCAAGGGTCCGTGACTGTGCCTGTTCCTTAGCCTGATCAGGCAATGCGGTTGCTTCTTCACTCATGATCTGCTCTCTTGCCATATCAAAAGCCCGCTCGAAAGCAGCCTCGTCGAACATGTCCGAATCTTGCTGTGCCTGCTGTGGTGCCTGCGCCTGCATTGGCTGCTGCATGAACCCTTGACTCATACCACCACCAAAAGCCCCGTATCCTCCAAAGCCACTCATTCGAGCCTGAGAGAACTGCGGCGTGTATTGCGTCTGCAGCGGTGCAGGACTGGAGGATTGTGACATAGGCGCGGGAGAGGACCTGAATCGCGCCGGTGACGGTGACTGCTGCATTTGCGGGCCTGGAGACGACACATGCAGTCGCTGGAAGTCAGACGCCCAATCTGCGCCATTTGGTGCGGGTCCGAAAGCCGGCTGCTTTCCTCTCTGGTTGAAGGACTGGAAAGTAGCTTGCGGCGGTTCGGCGAAAGGTAAAGGACCTGGCTGACTAGCCTGGAATGCTTCAAATTCTGGATCTAGAATACCTGCATTTGGTTCGTGGGAGCGGAAGCCCTGAAAGTGTCAAATGTGTCTAGAGTATGCATAGTCGGATTTCAAACCTCTAAAGGCGACCTCCGCTGGGTAAGCCGGTCTTGCTGTAGGGTCCGGTCGACAGAACTATGTTTCTGAAAATTTTGAAGAGCATTGGAAGGGCCGCAGTATGCATCCGCCATGTTGAAAGTACTGATGCTGCCCTTACAGCCAGGAAAATGAGGTAGGGAATGGAGGGGAGCTTTGTCAATTACCAAGCGCATGTGAAATCATGCCGAGGTGTCAACCAGCCCAGATTAAGCGCGCGGATCTTGCCTCGGGTCGCGCCGTGAAGTGCGCCGCAAATGCCGACGTGTCTGAAGCTCTCGAATGAATTACAGGGTTATGGGGTAGCCTGGTAGTTCAATTCTCTGCACACAAAACAGTAAACATGGTAAGCTGCCATTGTCGCAACTACCAGATGGTGCTGACGTTCGAAGGCGCAAGTAATATCAAATTCTGGACATGAGGACATGATCGTAAGTTCCAATGCCTCAAGGAAACATTACTACCAGACTGATGCATTACCAGCATGACGCAGTTCTCGACTATTACGGTCGTCGACTCGCAACATGTTCTTCCGACAAGACGATCAAGATCTTTGAGATTGATGGCGAAAATCATCGTCTTACCGAGACCCTCAAAGGGTGCGTTGCCCGAGCCTGATATCCCTGCATCACCACTGACATCTATCCAGCCACGACGGCGCTGTATGGTGCGTTTCTTGGTCTCATCCAAAATACGGCACGATACTTGCCTCATCCTCCTACGACGGTCGTATCTTCATCTGGCGCGAGCAGAACTCGCAATGGCAGCGCATCTACGAGTTCACCCTACACACAGCATCAGTCAACCTAATCGCATGGTCACCTCCCGAACCCGGCTGCCATCTCGCAGCAGCATCATCAGACGGCTCAGTCTCTGTTATCTCATTCATCGACAACAGCTTCAGCCACCAGATCTTCCCCGCACACGGTCTCGGAGTCAACGCAGTCTCCTGGGCCCCGAGTCTACCTCCTGACCAGCTCGTCTCAGCAATGGCGCCAGGGCAATCACCGACGATATTGAGGCGCTTCGTGACTGGTGGTAGCGACAACTTGGTCAAGATCTGGGACTTCAATGCGCAGTCGCAGGGGTACGAGAATATTGCGACTTTGTCAGGGCACACGGACTGGGTACGAGATGTCGCATGGAGCCCGACGCCGTTGAGTAAGAGCTACATCGCGAGTGCCAGCCAGGACAAGACTGTGCGGATCTGGACCTGCCCGGCGAGCGCGGATGTGAGTCAGGCAGGAAACTGGAGCCATACTGAGCTGAAGTTCGATGCGGTGGTCTGGAGGGTGAGCTGGAGTTTGAGCGGCAACGTGCTGGCAGTCAGCGGTGGAGACAACAGAGTGAGCCTGTGGAAGGAGAGTCTAAAGGGTGGATGGGAGTGCGTCAAGACTATCGAGGAATAGACAAAACCCTCACAGCTTAACGGAGACTCAATACCAATGGATAGACGACCAGCGCATGAAGACTTCATTACATTCAATCTCATCCATTTTCTCTTTGACTACCAGGCAGGGGCATATTTTCAGTCGACATCTGCCATCGTCGTATGTCTGCCATAGGTACAAACGGCTACTACCACATTGAAGCGGTACTTGATGTGCACAAGGTATCGAGGAGCCCCCCTGCGCATTTGAGTCTACGCACTACCAGCTTTATAGTAAACATGCTATCAAAGCAATTGCACCTTCAGTCATTGCAAAGGCATGTACATGGGTATCATAAATTTACTTCTTCGCCATCTTATTCGGCGGCAACGCAGGCACCTTGAACCCGCCCGCATCCGTCTTCCCACCGCCAACCTGCGTGAAACTGCCTCCCTTGAACCACCTATCCTCCTCCGCCTTTCTCTTCCTATTCATCTCCTCCCTCTTCTTCGGATCCACCAACTCAAGCCCCTGCACAGGCGTGAATGCAATACTGCTCATGCCCCCGGCACCCCCGACACCACTTGTCCTCAACCCACTTTGCCGCATCACACTCGCACTCCCACCACCCGCTCCACCACCGAAGCCCTGGAACGTGCTCTTCACCCCACCCACGGGCGTCGCGCCTCCCCAGCCAGGGTTCTTCTTACTCAACTTCGCCCTCGTCCGCTGATCAATCTGCTGAGCCCTGATGCGGCCCGTATCCGTCTGTCCAATCATGCCCAATCCCTTGGTACTATCGCCCGTCCCGTAGCCCGTCTCCGCCTCCTCCTTGCCAAACACCATTCTGTTCTGCGCCTTGCGAAGGTCCGTCATGGCGGTGGCTTCCTTTGCCTTGCGTGCGCGGCGACCACCGCGTTTCCGGGCGGGCTTGTCGTCTGGCGCGGGGAGGGCGCGCACGCCTTGGTTTTTGGGCGCTTCTTGGAGCTTGACGAGTTTGTAGAGGCATTGATCGTGGAATTCGGCGCCTTGGGCGCCGTCGGGAGATTGGTGGGCAGCGTCAACGCGGGCGGCGAGGATGGTTTTCGCGGAGACGATGCGGAGGGCTTGTTTTTTGAGGTCTGAGGGGATGCCGGAGTCGCTGATGATTGGGGAGAAGAAGAGGAAGCCACGGTGGCGCAGGCCCACGTTGGTGGCGAGGCCGGATTGGGCTTGTTTGCTGGAGCCGAGAGGGGGGAGATTGCAGGCCGGGGTTTTGGCGAGGCCGGTGATCCCGCCGGCGAAGTTGATGAGTTGTGCCGCGGTCTTGGAGCTGACAAGTGCGGTGAGGTTGGGAGCGAAGAGGTTCATGCGAGATTGAACGTAGTCTGTGAGAATATTCTTTGCACGATCGAGATCGATAACCATCTCGCAGGCAGCCGTCACAGTGGCGAGTTCGGATTCGGATAGTGGCTGGCCTCGAGTGGTGGATGCTTCGACCGTAACTACCATAAGAGTGGGCCCAGAGAGAACTTCCTTAAGAGGCTGTTTGATCAGATTGTCTCTTGATTGCGACATCTGCTTGATGTTGTCCATTGGACCATTCCCGATAATTGCGACAGTTCTTGCATAGTCGAGAGGGTTTTGAACGAGGCGTTCAAGTTCCGGAAATCGAACCGAGTAGTGGTCGCGGATGAACTTGTGCACCAGTATGACCTCGCTATCGATTTGTGTCGACAGTGTGTTGGATTGTGTGAGTAACTTGTACTCTGGGTTGTCCTCTACCGAGCCAACGTTCTTGGTCTGCTTTTCTGGAGGTAGATTCTGATAGTGTGATATTTTCTGCAGCACGGATACTAAGTCAGTATGAGCTCTTGAAATAAAGCTTAGCGACAGCATCGATGCTTGCGATAGGGGATAAGCTTACCTCCAGAACAGGTTTAAGGGTGTCCATCAAGCTGGCAACACTCCTGACATCATTCACACCCTTCAGTCGCATCTTGTCGACTCTCTGTTTCGCTTCTTCTTCGTTTTCGATCTCCACGCCCGGCTTTTGTTCCGAAAGATATGCCATCTCCTCGTCTTCATCCTCGCCTGCCCCTTCGCCTTCCTTCTCGCCGCCATCCAGTTCCATCAAGGCCTCCTTTGCGATAGAATCCGAGTCCCGCCGTTCACCATTTGCGCTGGGTGAGCCGTGAAAGCCGTCGTTCTGTGCATCGAGTCCGTCATGTTCTTCTCCTTCTGACCCAGAGTCCTCAAAGTCGTTCAAAAGTTCGTCTGCAACAGTTGCCATCTTGTGGGAGTTGCGCGGTCGCAACCGCTAGATTTTGTTGGAGGATCGCTTAAAAGACTAGGAGAAGCTTTCCAGTCTTGAGCGTTCGATGCGTCTCACAGGCGATAAGTTCCAGCGGTGGAGTTAAGGGTGTGGTCGTGAGGAAGTAAAGATTTGTCTGAGATAGTCCTCAAGCTATAACTTTCAAGGTGCGGCTCTATGACTAGCTTCGGACATAGCGGCTTTTGCGCTTCAAACTTTCCGCGGCCTTGGCATCAAAAGTTCAGAACCTCCGCGAGCAAGCTTGCCTGTATATCATCACCTAAAATTTGAAGTGACCCTGCGTTGGGTATCCACCGACGGAAGGACCCTGTCGCACTTCTCGCGCTTCGCGTCGCATTTACCGCCGTCATGGAGTCCTCACGTGGCCCTCCCAGGGTCAAGAACAAGGCCCCCGCGCCCATCCAAATCAGCGCAGAGCAGCTACTGCGCGAAGCCGTAGATCGACAGGAGACAGGAGTCCAGGCGCCGACCACTCGCTTTGCAGATCTCGAAGAGCTCCATGAGTACCAGGGACGACAGCGCAAGACATATGAGGACTATGTCCGGCGGAACCGCCTCAACATGGGTAATTGGACGCGGTATGCGGCGTGGGAACTGGAGCAGAAAGAGTACCGCCGAGCGCGAAGTGTGTTTGAGCGAGCGCTGGACTGTGATCCTACACACGTGCCGTTGTGGATCAAGTATATTGAGGCGGAGATGAAGAACAGAAACATCAATCATGCGAGAAACTTGCTGGATAGGGCTGTGACGATTCTGCCAAGAGTGGACAAGCTGTGGTACAAGTACGTGTACATGGAAGAGACGTTAGGGAACATTCCGGGGACACGACAGGTTTTCGAGAGGTGGATGAGCTGGGAGCCTGATGAGAATGCATGGAGCGCGTACATCAAGTTGGAGAAGAGATATGGTGAGTTTGACCGTGCGAGGGCAGTATTCGAGAGATTCACCATTGTGCATCCCGAACCGAGGAATTGGCTGAAATGGACGCGATTCGAAGAAGAGAACGGCACGAGTGATTTGGTTCGAGAGGTTTTTGGCATGGCAATCGAGACGCTAGGAGACGACTTCATCGATGAAAAGGTGTTTATCGCATACGCGAAATTCGAGGCGAAGTTGAAGGAGTACGAACGGGCGAGGGCGATCTACAAGTATGCGCTTGACCGTATGCCGAGGAGCAAGAGTCAGATCTTGCACAAGCATTACACGACATTCGAGAAGCAATTCGGAGATCGAGAAGGTGTTGAAGATGTGGTAATGTCGAAACGGAGGGTGCAGTACGAAGAGTTAGTTAAGGAGAATCCGAATGACTACGACGCCTGGTTCGACTACGCACGACTTGAGGAATCGGCCAGCGATATAGAGCGGACGAGGGATGTCTACGAGCGAGCCATTGCGCAAGTTCCGTCCGCCCAGGAAAAACGGCACTGGCGACGATACATCTATCTTTGGATCTTCTACGCGCTATGGGAGGAGATGGACAACAGCGAACCAGACCGAGCACGGCAAATCTACGGAGAATGCGTGAAGTTGATCCCGCACAAGCGATTCACTTTCGCAAAGGTCTGGATCATGAAAGCACAATTCGAGGTACGACAAATGCAGCTTCAGCAAGCGCGGAAGACGTTGGGTCAAGCGATTGGTATGTGTCCAAAGGACAAGCTGTTCAGAGGCTACGTCGAGCTGGAGCTGAAGCTGTTCGAATTCGTGCGGTGCCGGACAATCTATGAGAAGCATATCGAGTGGAATCCTACGAATTGCCAGGCCTGGATCAAATTTGCAGAACTGGAGCGCGGGCTAGACGATGTGGACAGGGCGAGAGCCATTTTCGAGCTGGCAGTAGACCAACCGCAACTTGACATGCCAGAATTGCTGTGGAAGGCGTACATCGACTTTGAGGAAGAAGAAGGTGAGTATGACCGTACCAGGTCGCTCTACGAACGTTTGCTGGACAAGACGAATCACGTCAAAGTCTGGATCAGCTACGCCCACTTCGAGATCAACGTGCCTGATGGTGGCGACGACGAGGCAGAAGAAGACGAGGAGAAGCCAATCAGCGAAGAAGCGAAGGCTCGGGCAAGGAAAGTATTCGAAAGGGCACACAAGACATTCAAAGACCTGGATCAGAAAGAAGAGCGAGTGGCGCTGCTCAATGCGTGGAAGTCATTCGAGCAAACGCATGGTTCGGCGGAAGATCAGGTGAAGGTGGACAAGCAGATGCCGCGCAGGGTCAAGAAGCGCAGAAAGTTGGCCGAGAACGAGTTCGAGGAGTATATGGACTATGTCTTCCCTGCGGATGATGAGAGCTCGGCCAAGACGCTCAAACTGTTGCAGATGGCGCAGGCGTGGAAGAAGGAGAAGGAAGCCGCCGAGGTGAATCGTGGAGCGTAGAGTTGGCATGGGATGAAAATGCATAATACCCAAACAGAAATTAATGCAAATATTCACAATATCGCGCAGGTGTTGGAAGTCATGCAACGTCGTCGTTCTTGCAATGACCGTCACAATTTGTACCCACATATACTACCAGACTCAATTGGTAGTCTGCATACATGCATGCTTGATATAACTATCTGTCTCTCAGCCGAGAACCATTGACCCTGCACGCGGCTGGCAAAATGGCTTGCGTGCCAAAAAGCCCTGTCCATAGTAATCGCTGACTACCAGATGCTGGTATTTCAAACGCAATCAAGGCTTGGCAAGCAGAGATTGTAGTGGATGTCAAGAGTACTACCAGCTCCTATCACTGTATTGAAGGTTCAAAGCATAGTGATCGAAGGTTGCTTGTCTAAAAGCAGCGTCTTCGCCAGCGACGTGCCCTGGTCTGGTAGTTTGGCATGATCATCCGAACGTTGCACGATTTCCTGTATCTACGTGACCGATGTAGTGTCTTCGACGTCCATCTCGATGCGCTTCTCGGTTGACGCCGATGATGTCTTTTTCCAGCGCGACGTCAAGTGAACGACTGATGGGTCTCTGGGAAGTTGCAGGGTTTATTCTGGTTCGTGCATTAATCCACGAGCCAAAGAAAGTCTTGCTGGGCCTGTCGATCGCGGTTTAGCTCGGTTTCACTCTGGCACTCGTCTACCCGAAACTTCTGTCACTGGCCAGATGTTTGCTTGTGCCTGAACCATTTTCCGATGGGGATCTGCACAATCGCAATCGTGAAAAAATGATGCTCGGCGAGTTGCATGGGCAGCGAATGCACCAGAACACTAGTGTGGCGATGGGTGTGGTAGTTGTCGAGGATTAGGCTGAGGGCGTTGCTCTATTCTGCGAGCGCCTCGGGCACAAAATGGAGATCGACGTTGTTGAACCGCGCCGGCCGTGTTGGTCCAACTCGCCCGTATCAACCAATGGACAAGCATTGCTTAGTGTCCTGGTAGTCCTGGTAGTTCAGCTCGCCCACGTGAGGAACAGGCTGAGAATAGAAGAAAGACGTGACTGATAACGGTTCTTTCCATGCGCGCCACAAGCCATGTGTCTGAGGATGAAAGCAACCGAACGGGAGCGTGTCGAAAGAGGATAAGAACCATGCGCGGAGGGCAAAAACAGGGGCCAAAAGAGCGCCCAAGTGCTCGAGTGCTTGTTGACTTGGCCTGTTTTGGAGTAGTCTGGTAGTTCGAGCGGCCTGCCGCACGGCCACTCACCCACTCGCCTCGCTGCTCGCCCTCTCACTACCAGCAGCGCACCCTGCTGCACCTCACGCTACGGCCCCGGCCCCATCTCGAGCACCTCCTGTCCTTCTCTTGTATCCGTCACTCCAACGGTCCTGCATCTCACCTCCCAAGATACCTGCCGGACTACCAGACACTGCCCAGTGCAGATCCAATCCCCTTTGCCGTCTGCCGGTCCAGCTGCACTGTGTCGCTCTTTTTGATTTCGTCTTCGACACCCTCGTTATTGACTGCAAGTTTGTTCAACTACCACACCAGGCGTACTACCAGAAACACGCTCTACACACCCTCTGACATCCCCGGACCGTTGATGACTCCTTCGGTTTCTTGACCACACAAAAGTAACCTCCAACGGCAAAGCTAAACTTTTCTGAACGCGACGTGACCCGCGACCTGCTAGCATCCAAGTCCGGCTGACTCCCTCCTATTCGCATCCCGGACGACTTTTCGATTCTTACGGCCTGGTAGTTGCTTTCGAAAAAAAGAGCTGGCATATTGTTATCAGAAGGAACTAAATTGGACTACCAGAACGACATTTGCTGCGACTCCAGTATCGATTGCTCCAACGACTTCCAATCTCCGTTGCACGACTCCAACACATTCGAACACACTCACCCGCATGACAGATTCCCGGCATGTCTTATGAACAGTAGAAACATACGAATTTTGGCAGGCACTACCAGCGCAGGTCTGGTAGTTTCCCACTTCACAGGCTCTACGACGTGTCACTCCACCACCACTGCATGAATACATTCTAACATCTTACCACCGCGCACATGTCCGCTCCCAAGCCCGAGTCTCCGCTGGACGGACACTGCTCGGCCATCGATAATGACACTCTTTACGTTCTCTCGGCTTCATCTTTCCAGGCATTACCGCTAAAAGAAAAGGCGACATGGTCAAAACTACCACAAGGCACAGCTGTTACCAACCCAGCGTGTGTAAGAGTGGCTCCCGGCAATGATCAGTCAAAAGCCGTCCTCTATGTCGTTGGCGGCACCGCTGAGGACTCCAACTTCTCTGGCCTCCAACGATACACATTTTCATCAAAAACGTGGGAGACTCTTACTCCGCCGACACCAGACATGGTCGGCCGGACAGATCACAGTGCAGCTTATCTCCCGGGCTCAGATTCTATTCTCGTCTATGCCGGCTCGCAACCCCAAGCTCGGTCAGACTACTCTTCACAAACCTTTGTGATTTCCCTCTCTCCGCCGTACAATATCCGTTCTTTCACATCATTAGCCCCGCCAGGTAATCAGCCAATCTTGCTTACATTCAACACGAGCTCCGCAGTATTGATAGGCTCGAACACGAGGAACAAGGAGATATGGTCTTTCGACGCAAACGCTGGCTGGAACAAGTTCTCAACAGAGCTGACCGAAGGTATCGCGCCTGCAGTCCAGGGTCTGATCGTCGACGGCGCCGACGGAAGCAAAGTCCTCACGACCTACGATGCTACTGTCAAGCCAAACTCAATCAAGCAGATTGTGCTCCTCGACGCAGGGGGACAACCAGCACAAACAGGCCAGACTGTCGGTGGATCATCGAAACGAACTCGTGATCTCAGATTGACCATCTGGCCTGCTTACAACAGCTCAGCTGCACCTGACACCATTCGATCGGCTTACGCAGTTACCCAAGATTCACAAGGTATGGCTGTGCTCAGTGGTGGCAGCGACGACTCACCTGTGAATCTCTTCAACAACGCCGAGAACAGCTGGGTGGATAACGGTCTTTTCTTCAACGGAAGAGCCGACGACAATCAAATACCAGTAGGCACGACTACAGCACGACCATCAACGACCTCTACATCGGCAATTCCTTCTGCCACATCTTCCGCGCCTCCCTTACTTCCCGGCGAATCGTCAAGACCGCGAATGCTGAGAGTGCTTGGTATCACTCTTGGCACTCTCTGTGGCATTGCAGCCCTCTTCATCATTGCACTTTTGTTCCTCCGATGGCGAAGACAGAAGAAGAGACGGCAGGCAAATTACATTGACGAAAAGGCTGATCGCATGTCGTTTCAAGACCGCGGTGTCTCGCATATGAAGGAGGCTGGCGGATCAAATGTCGACATCTCCCAAATTCCCCCCAACCACAGATTTACCCAACACAATAGCTCGCACAACTCCTTCGCTATCATCGCAGGAAAGCTTGGTCGCTCAGCAAGTCGCAACCTCCAGCCGCCAAATGGTGCCCGTGGCTCGTCTGAGTCAACCCGCCCTCTTACCAAAAACGTGAAGAAGAATGATATCCGTGGCCCTGTTGAGCTTGACATGTGGGGACGGGACAAGGAAGTCTTTGTCTCAGAGCACCCAGTCTCTGCGTCAGGTGCACCATATATCCCTGCTTCTACAATTGGAGCACGGGAATCCCAGCTTGCCGAGCCTGAGAAGAAGCGTTCGTCTGGCTGGTCACGCTACTTTGCATCAGGCGATGGCACCAAGCTGCCATCAGCTTACGACCGTGGCCCAACAACGTCAGGCTACACTGTCGACACAAATTACACCGACGCCTCTCGCCCGACAATGCCTAGTCGGATCCCCAGCTCAGCATTAGTGATGCCTCTCGACCTCGACTTCGGCAACAAAACCCAAGACGGTCAGCGTATAAGCCGCGTCGCCACTGGGTCACCCAGCTTCAACCACAGCGCAGAAGACCTCGCCCGCCGCGGCTCCAGCATAGAAGCCGCACGCGGTCAAACCGCCCACCTAGCCGGCGTGCGAGGCGAAGAAGCCTGGACCCCCCGCGGCGTGGACAGCTGGGGCAGCGCCGACGACGACGACAGCCGCAACACGCGCGACACCTACAGCACCTTCGCCTCAAGCGAGTATTTCAACCAGCCCGGGACGTCCTCGAACTGGACGCCGGTATCAGGCAATACAACCAACACGTACGACGTAAAAGCCCCCGCCGGCCTGACCGTCGCCTCCAACACCGCGGCCAGCGCCCGCGCCGGCGCCTCCCCGCTCCTCAACAGCGCCAACACCTCGGCCGCCAACTCCCCCGACCCCAACGCAGGCGAGTGGAACGGCCTCAGCGTCAACAAACCCCGCGCCCCAAGCTCAAACTACACCGCTTCTTACTACGGCCACGACTCGCGCGTCATCTCCGCCCGCGGCAACACGGGCTTCTTCCCCGCCACGAGGGAGAACTACCGCCCCTCGAGCCGCGGCGGCCGTCTCCGCTCCCCGTCCTCCAGCGCCGTCTTCCCCTTGCCCCCTAATGGCCAGGACCAACAGCAGGCGCAGCAGCAGCAGAAGGTGACGAACCACTACGATGGCTCAGGGTGGGGCGACGTCTCGCCTGGCCTAGCGCCGCCCAACGCTGCGTTCGGACGCGAGGGCAAGGAGGGACGCGAAGGCGAGGACAGGGAGAGTACCGTCACTGTGTTCCCCAGAGGCGTGCCGAGCGCGTACTATGCGAATCGGTTCGGGCAGGACGAGGGGCACGAGGGGAAGGGACCCGCGAAGGAGTTGCCTAAGCAGGATATGAGTTGGTTGAATTTGGGGTTGAAATAGAGTCCTGATCTAGGACAGAGAAGAGGAATGGGAGGGGGAGAGGACATTGGGAGTTGGGGAGTGAGAAGATGGGAAAAAGTTGAGGGAGAGCGACTTGGCTTCTTTTTTCTTTGTGATGGACTTTCTACGATCATACCCATTCGTTGTTGGCTTTGCGTTTTCTTGTTGGGTTGTCTTTGTTGGATGATGGATCGTATACTTATGAGGGGTTGTCGTGGGGATGGGGATTGAGGAGAGGAGCAGAACGGAGGAGAAGAGAAGTGGTGCTTGGAGATGGGGAAGGAAGGGGGGATACACATGTACATGTCTTTGGGGGGGAGGAGTAGGGAGGAGTGGTGGTGTAGACGCTGAAGTAATGTCTGAGAATCAAGACGATCCTCCTCACCTTTCTGATCTTCGATTCCAAGATGTTTGTGCCGGTACTACCACACCTGTTTCTCGTGGCGTGGCGTGCCCGACGAGAGTATCTGGTAGTCCTGCAGCAGTGTCACGTCCCCACAACGTGAAGATCAATGGTTGGTAGGGTCTCGGCAGAGTTGGTGCACAGTCAATTGCAGTGACAGTTACTTTCGTGTTTTTGAAGCTGCGTGACTAGCGACCAGCTTTAGCTTGTTAGTCTATACACGAGCTCATAGCAGCCACGGGAAGGGCCAGATGCCACGCCGAGTCACTGACTCACTCACCTGCCTGTCTAAGGTAGCATCGTCACACATCCAATCTACTCACACCAACGCGGTACGACTGGTTGGACAGACAGAATCACTCGATATTCATTCATGATCTACCTAGGGTATCACCACCTTTCCACCTCCCCACCTCTCCACCACCTCCCACTAAAAGACATCCACCTCCATCGCCCCTGCATCCCCGTCCAAGCCAGCAAGCGGGAACCGTCCCTGCGCAATCTCACTCCTCCGATCGAGTTCCCCCTGATACTCCCTCCTGACGTCCTCAAGCGTCACCACTCTCCTCTTCCCCTTTCCTGTACCCGTCGTCGGCTCAGCCAGGATCCACGCTTCGTCTCCACAGCAAGACAGGGTGTTGATCAGTAGGAGATACGTGTCCATTAGATCCGTCTCCAGCCTGCTTTCTTCTTCGTCTTCGTCGGCGAAAACATCGGCGTTGCTGTGGTCGTTCATGCGGTGCGCTGTGTCGTACGTTTCGCTGTCTTGACATTTCAGCCATTGGAGGTATTCGTAAAGGCCTTCTGCTGCGCCCCGATAGTTGTCGCGGGAGATGCGGTAGGAGTAGAGGAGGTGGATGTTCTGCGGGGTGGTGGTGGTGGAGGTCGAGGAGAGGGTTTTGCGGGCAAGGGAGAGGAGGGTTGCGTCGACTTCTGGGTCGAGAGAAGCGGGGAAAGGGAGTGAGAGGAGAGTCGAAGGAGAAGAATTGAGGAGGGAGCTGAGAAGCTGGGTCAGGGAAGAGCGTTTGCTAGATTTTGTTAGCTTTGGTCAAAGAGGTCGGAGTGAAAGAACTTACATTGCTGGGTTGGTGAATTTGACGAGTGCGGAAAAGGCGGCCTCGTAGTGGTCGGTCTGCAAGGAATTGGTGAAGAGCCGGCTTAGGATATCTTCCTTCAGCTCGGACACCTTGAGAAGTCTGATCTCCTCCATGGCAAGATCGACTCTCATAGCTGCGGGACTATCCTGCATGCTACGCTTTCGTTTGTCGATCTCCATGATTGACGAGTCAAGAGCGTCATCATTGTCAGAGTCGAGCCCAGATAGGGCTAATGAGGCGAAGTCGGCAGCATGAGAGTGAAGCTTGGCTGCCTCGAAGAGAGAACAGCAGTGCATGTAGAAGCGAGGGCTGCCGGCGTTGAACAGCTCTCGCTGGGTTGCAGAGATGAAATTTGCAGTATCGGCAGCCTCGATGGGCTTCGTCTTCTTGTGCGATGGCGTCGAGAGATCCTCAGCTGCTCGTCTGAAAGATGCTGCCGCGTACTCATAATCCCCTGTGCCTAGGAAGAGCCGTCCTTTCAGATACGTGGTCCATGAGTTGCGCGGCAAGAAGCGCGTGAATTGGTAAGCCAGGTGGTAGTCCTCATGCTTGATGAAATTACTCATGACATGTGCTGTAACGCCGTCGTAGTTGACAGCCAAATTTGGACCGAATGTCCAAGCCCGGCTCCAATACGTCAAGAGTGATGACAGAGGCTCAC
This sequence comes from Elsinoe australis, assembly GCA_007556505.1. Taxonomy (NCBI): domain Eukaryota; kingdom Fungi; phylum Ascomycota; class Dothideomycetes; order Myriangiales; family Elsinoaceae; genus Elsinoe; species Elsinoe australis. Next base: position 1,761,118 of record SWCS01000001.1, read on the forward strand.
TTGGAAACGCCATGCTCTGCCAGTCACCAATGAATATGCTCTCCAGAATGGTCATGGTTGGTTGGGGAGGCGGTGCATGTGATGAGCGCAGACTCTCCCCTCCAGACGAGCGGCGTGCCTTTGACTGCTCGGTCCTGACATGACTTGCCATCCAGAGTAGTATGTCGTATTCCCTGATCTTAACGACGATGTTCGAATAGAGTTCCATCGGCCGGAATCCGCGCGACATCTCGTCCGATTCCAGATCTTGAGACATGAACACCACCAAAGCAAGAATATCCAGTAGTGTCTCTTTGCCACGAATCAAGGTATCTTGTGCGCCACGAATCGTCGCTTTATCGCCATATCTCGACAATGCCTGCTCGCGTTCTTGTCCCCTCGCCGGCTCAGACAGCTTGTCCAGAAGTGTCTCGAAAATGCTATTTTCCAGCTCGCCCAGCCCCCCCAATTCCTGCACCGATTCTGTGAGCCTGGCAAACTCATCATCTCCGACTTCTCCAGCAAAGTCGCATTGCTCATAGAGATGATACAGAGGTGTATGCCCACCCTTTCGTGACCGCTGTGTGAAATCTGCTTCGGCATCGCGAAGAGCAAACGTCGACGCCAGATCCGAGAATGAACGGCTGAGATACGTGGACAGTCCGAATCTGAAAGACCTGGCAGCTGCAAAGAGGCGCGCAGCGGATAGTGAAAGATCGTCTGGCAAGAAGTCTACAAGTGGAAGACTGTTAACGATCCACTCTTCGTCCTGTTCGACGAACAAGTCTTCATTGTGCTGATACACCTCAATTTCGCTGCATGTTCTGATAGGCGCAATCTGCTCAGCTCGAATTGACCAGCATAATCCGGTCTCTCTATCGAGGGCTAGAGAGATCGGATCTGCACGACACGTGTGCAAATACTTGACAGCTCCATAGAATTCCCTCCACTCTTTGGCGGATTGCGATGCGTGACTGGCCATATCCGAGCCCTGCGCCAGATTGCCCTTGGCCTTGTTGGCAATGGCTTCCCTCAACCTCTCTTGGAATGGTTTGCTGCCGTCTTTTTGCTGCGATCTTGTTGTTGAGGGTATTCCTTTCTGATACATGATTAAGCAAGTCTCGAGAAGGTCGGAAGTGAACCGGCCAGGAAACAGAAGAAAGCTCAACCATTCGTCCGAGGCTGAGATAGCAAGGTCGTCATCAGAGGTGGTGTCATTCAATAGGCGGTGATCCGGTAAGGAGGCAAGATGTGAGGGAGACAAAGAACCTGCCGAAGCCTCGGTCCACTGGTGTTTCCAAGCATATTCTAAGTCGTCGGCTGATGCTAGAAGGTCGAATGTAAGAGTGAAAGTCCTCAGGACAGAGCCGGATCTTGCACTAAGCCAGATTTGGGTGTCGCGCCAGCCGGGACCTGCCTTGATGTCGAAGTCGGTTAATTGCCAAACGTTGGTGCCCATGAACTCGTTAAGGGGAGGCGTGAATCTGACTTCGGATTGAACATCTCTGGTCCCGTACTCCTGTGAATCCGCGTCTCTCACAGCCCAAAATTTGAATTGCTGACTCTTTGGTGACCAGACCACGCAGTAGTAGGCATCGCCATCGGGCTTCTGCAAAATATCAAGTACTCGGAGTAATGTGCCCTGGCCAGGACCAATAAGGTACTGCTGATGTCCACGTCCTTCTAAGCGCTCTTCACCCATCAGATCGATCTGGAACCCAACTTTGCCCGTCTTTGCATTCCAAGACTTTAAGGTATGGTCAAAAGACACCGTGAAGACGTGTTCGCCATCAGGTGAAGCCTCTACCTCTGCCGCTGTGCCAGAGGAGAGATCTATGTTGCCGTATCTGACGGTGTTCTGCCCTTTCCACGGAATCAACCCTCTCAGTGACTTGCCCCAGCCACCTTCATGGAAAAACGTCTCCCACCATGCTGATCCATTCTCCCCAGCTCTTCTTTCCAAGCGCAGCAGAGATCCATCATGCAATGACACCAGCAGTTCGAGGTCGTTCAATGCGACAAGCTTGTATGGATGTCGGAAAGAGAATGATGAGAGCGCGTATGTCTTGAAGGCTGTGGTCGCGTCAAAGTCTGAAGATGATGGCGCAGTCGAGCGGACGAGAAGATCGCGTCTTAGTGAAAATGTGAATAGCTCATTGCTGGTTGTGAGTACAAACACCTCTAGAGCGTCATGACTACGAGAGTCCGCAAACGCGACTCCTTTGGGACGAACTGCATTCGCAAAGCTCAATCGGAAAGAGAGAAGTGATTCTTGTGTCGATCTGTGATCCTGAATGAGGTCCACGCATTGTAGTTCCAGAACCTTGCTATCTTCGAGGACGCGCCAGAGAATGCTGCGCGGCGCCTTTTCTTTCGATCTGAAGAAGATTGATGACTCTGTCGCCACGTACTTCTGCGCAAAGCTGTCTTGGTCAATCGCCGGTCCATCGTCAAGGCGTAGACGCTTGCGCGATGCGAAAATAGAAGGGCTTTCGGTCGAGATGTGAAATGTCGAGACTGCAGATGTTGGCTCCACGTTCAAGGGAGCCTCTGTATAGAGGATAGGAGCAATGACCGAAGCCATTTTACATCCATTGAACAGACGTCACCGTGTCAAATATTCCATCTAGCGATAAGGTATGTGAGTGAGAGGTGCTGTGTGTGACCCGAACAATTGTTGGAGAGCTCCGCGGTCCTGGCGTGCTTGGATCGGATGTCGGTCACTGTTCATGGCCGACGTCCGATCCAGGACCGTTCATCATCGAGGTTGAGGTCATGACTATACAATACAGGAGACAGTATTGTTTCAAGAACTCCGCGTCGGCAATGCCTTGATCAACGCATTGTGCTGCATACACGAGCGGTGAATCTACTACAAGCGTGCATCACGTACAATTGTAGGTACGGGCTTTCATGCCCGAGCACGACTGTGAAGTCATGGCAACAGACTACCTTGCTGCATCCAACGCTAAAGTGGATGTACACAAAGGACAAAATTCGTCCACTGAGGGTCATCCAGCTTCAAGCAAAAGCTAGACAGTGAGATATGAACTTTTGACTCTCTCGTCGGCTCTGGCAACGCAATACAAAAGGCAGGAGGCACCACGAGCTACTTATGTCTTCCAGTCTGAACACACTCAGCACTGACCGAGATGACATTCACCCAGCACAAGGCGAAGAGGAATGTCCGCCTGGAATAAATTGCTTCAACTCCCTAATCGCACAAAACGAGTAGTAAACATCACCAGTTGTGTTGGTCGTGACGAGGGTCAATTTGTGATACGTTCGACACCAAATGACTGGAATGTTCGGATCACGAAGTCCACCCGCACGTCAGAGCGCTGAACGACCAAACTATGCAAGCGCTTCTCCTCAACTTCAGTTCTACTTGCACAAAAGAATCGCATATGAATCTCTATTATTTCCATTACATCAGCACCCATTTGTAGGGACTACTCTGCGTAATTCGCCAGTGAGCTGCGTCTATGGCACGAGCAAGTGGTCGGCTGGTATCATCGTGCCTTGGTGAGTCCGGCGCCTTTGCCCGCCAACTCATCACTTTTCCTGCAGCAGAGGAACGAATCGCCTCCATGCTCTACTGTAATCAGGCGTGTAACCCCATTCTTGCTTCTTTCATACGGTTCCGAGAGCTGCTTGCTAGTCATATTTGTGTCTTGGTATAAGCGCAGAGTCACACAGCTTCAAGCAAAACCAACCCAGATGTAACAACTTTACTTTGTTTTTGCAGTCGTGGTCTGTCAAGTCATAAGGTAAAAAGGTAAAGTACCTCGAGTTCTTCTTTCCTTCTTCCTTCTTCCTTCTTCAACACTCGGCGACGGGACAACATGGCACACAACGAGCTCACCATCACCGAGAAGGCACCTTGTTCGCCACCACCATACACCTCTGTATTCGAACCGAAACCCTGCCCAACAACCAAAGCACCTGATGTCCTCAAAGTCCAGCGTCAAGGTTGGGAGAAGCTCGCCCAAAGCAAGATCACCGCGACCCTGTCCATGACCATAGCCAAGAACCGGAGCGAGTTTGAATTCTCTTGTCTTCAAATCCGTCGGGCCCTTTCACTCAACACGCGTTTCTTCTCAGTATGCCCTCACCTTGTGCCTTCGGAACGTGACTTCTTCTCCCGCATCTGCCGCCCCAAGCACTGGATCTTCTCTAGCAACGAGAAACTCAGAAAATTTTTCGCAAGGAGAAGCGACACTTCAGAGACGGTCGAGTGTGAGACTTGCAAGTCTGCGTGCTGGTTGACGCAAGATCGCAACAGTGGGGTCTTGACGCTCTGGGTGGGACGAAGCTGGGATGGCGACCTTGAGCGGAGAGGGGCGGTCTGGTTGAAGCCAGGTGCGGGATGGTTTGGATATTCGAATGGCAAGGCGAGTTTGCGGGTGGACGATGACGTATATGACGCTCGTCAGATAAATGGTACTTAGGAGTGGGTGCGGACGTGAGTCCTGATCAGGAGAAAGCATAGCGGAATGTGGCAGTGGAACGACTGTTGCACAAAATTGCTAATATATATATTTTATGCGTAGAAATGACTCAGCAGCAGGTCTAAAGCAAGCATATCGCGTTGCTTAGGTAGAAAACTCGCCCCTTTGCAATCATATCAGAGAACCATAAACACCGAGCTATGCATCTAAACGCCCTCAAACAATGCCATTGGTATCAACCCACTCCCATATCATGACAACGTAGTGCTTGGAAACTTGTCGTTTACTTTTCCAGCTCCTTGGGCTCGGCATCTCCAATACCATCGTCCTTAATGGCAAACAGACAGTCGGCTTCGGGCAGACAAGGGCTGTCATAAATCTTGGCTATTCTGGTTTCGCCCCTGCCCTTCTTCAAACTCAATCTCGTCGTGCTTGCATGGGCAATGATATTGCCGCCAATTGGCTTCTTCGGATCTGGGTTGAACATGGCAGACGGACCACCGTCAACTTGTGCGACGACTTGATTCGTGATGACGACAGCAATGCCGAATTCGTCTGCCAACCGCTGTAGGGTACGCATAAACTTCGCGAGATGGGTCTGCCTTGATGACAACTCGCCTCGACCCATGAAATCTGTACGGTAGAGCGAAGTAGCAGAGTCGACGATCAGGAGGGAGAAGCGGGTCTCAGTCATCATTTGGGCGGCTTGATTGAGCAGCTGAAGCTGATGATCGGAGTTGTAGGCGCGAGCATAGGCGACGTTGTCCAGTACCTCCTCACCAGAGAGGCCATAGCGGTTGGCGACTGCGAGAAGGCGAACAGGGCGGAAAGTCCCCTCAGTGTCGATGTACAAGCACTTGCCTTCGCCACCTCCCATGTCGAAGGGCAGTTGACAAGTGACTGCAAGTGTGTGACAAATCTGAGACTTGCCAGTACGGAACTCGCCAAAGATCTCTGTGATTGATCCTGTCTCAATGCCACCGCCCAGCAAATTATTCAGCTCTTTTGATCCGGTGTTGATGCAGATCAGCTCGCTTCTCCGTTGGTGCATCTCAGTAGCGGTGGTGAATCCCATAGGAACGAGCTTGGAGGCTGTAAATCAATCAGTTCAGTGATGCACTGTGCTTCTGCTCTTGTGTACTGACCTTCTATGAGTAGTTTCGTAGCTTTTTGTTCTGAGATACCCTTGATCTGCTCAAGAGCCTTCTTCGGCGTGTAGGCAATCGACTCGACCGTGTGGAGATTACCGTCAATGAGAAGTTGAATGTCGCGTTTGGTTAGGCCTGCGATACCCTCGAGAGCAGACACCGGCGTAGGAGCACCAGGGCCGCCGGGGGTGCCATCTTCGTAGCCGGACTGATCGACTTCCTCTTCTGCGCTCATCTTGACTGCTGGATCGCTCTGTACAGTATGTAGACAAACAGCTACTCCGTTGCCAATGGAGAGAAACGAGTTAAGAGTGGCAAAGGTGGACTAGACAACAAGCGTGGATGGTGAGCGAAGATCAAAAAGATGTAGACGCGTTTTGGACCAGAGAGACGTGCCAGTGGCGATTGGGATGAGCTGCCTGGAACCCCGCCAAACGCGCTCTCACGTGACTAATCTGCTTCGGCGTCGGCAAAACGGACAAAGCTTTTGGACGTCATGCGAAACGAATGCGGCTCCTGTCGTTCCTCAATTCACTTGCAATGCTCACATCTGATGGAGGAGCATTACCCCCAGTCATGCCCTTTCTGCAAAATCGCTCTCGCATACCCACCCGGTGACCACTACCCTATACCTACCGACCCGGACCCCGAGCGCATCGACCCACAATGCCATCTCCTGCTGTCTACTCCCCTCGTCCTGGCCTTCCTTGACATACTGCCAATCTCGCAAGGCCACGTACTTCTAATTACGCGCGAACATGCCGAAAAGCTCTCCGATGTCCCGCCACAACCCAGCAGTCCAGCCACCCGCTCCCCGAGTCTCTGGCGGCGCTCCTTTCCCTATGAAGGCACAACTCCGTCGCAAGCGCTTGGTTTCTGGATGCCCTTGATATCAAGAGCTGTCAGCAAGACGCTTGATTTCGAGGACTGGAACGTGGTGCAGAACAATGGCATTAGGGCGGCGCAAGTGGTGCCGCATGTGCATTTTCATTTCATACCGAGATACCCGGACGATCGGAAAGCAAGGACAGGGTCCGGAAAGATAGATCCTGGGATGCTGAGGAGCTGGAAAATGTTCGGGAAGGGCCAGAGGGAAGAGTTGGACGACGATGAAGGGAAGGAGATTGCAGCGCAGCTAAGAGAAGGATTGAAGGCAGAGGTGGAGAAGGTCATGCAGTTGAAGCCAAAACTATGATGTTCGGAGGCCTGCTTTGGAAAGTATAGAGCACGAATGGCGTGCACACGGCACAACGAGGGAGCGTCGTGGGTTCAGGTAAAATGGATAGACGTAGACCAGCTGGGCCAGACATTTATGATTTTACAATATACAAGGTCTTCAGATCTTAAAAGGACCTGTCTATTTAGCCTCCTCCTGCTTGACCTCCTCGGCCTTACCCTCCTCCTTGCCTTCCTGCTTCGGATTCTCTTTCTCATCCATATCCATCCTCCTTCCCTCAACAGTCAACCACAAACTCCTACCAGCACCCTCCAACGCGCTCACCAACCCAACACCAGCACTGCTCAACATGCCCACCAACTGCGCTCTCAATCCAGCCAACCCACCCTCAATACCACCAACCCACTTGACGCCCTCCTGATCCATCGCTCTCCCCTCCACTCTCGCCCCAAGCAACATCAGCTTCTGCAACCCAAACTGCACCGCCGGCTCAAAATATCCCGGGTTCGTCCTCCTCTTCGGCGCCGGAAACTTCTCGCTCGGGCTCAATATCGACAGCGCGGCAGCGACATGTTCAGGGCTGACATTCGGGAACGTCACCAACGCGAGCGGCCCACTGAGTAGAGGCTCAAGGCCATGCCGCTTCGTCTTGCTCACCTGGCGTGCCTGGCGCCAGGCCTTCTGGCTCAGACCATGTGTGGAGCTGTGGTCTAGCGCGATGCTACTCGCTACTTTCGGATCGGAGGAATGCGTGATCTGCTGTGAGGGGGGCGTCCAGAATTCTACGACCTTGAGCGCTGACTCGAAGATGCCAGTGTGAATGATCTGGATCTTGGTGCCCGATGCGAGGCCGACAGGGAGCTGTTGGGCGGCATCGACCTTTTCGAGGGCTGTGACGAGTTGGGATCGGATCGCAGCCCACTCGGAGGCTTTCAGGTTGTTGTGTTGGAGGATGAGGAGAAGCGGGGTCGAGCGAAGGAGGGATTGGTATTGGCGATGGAGTTGCGATTTGCGGAGGGTTGGGGACTTGTGTGATGGTGGTTGCGATGGAGGGGTGCGCGAGATGGGTAGAGATGCGTCGAAGGAGGTGTGCGAGGTTGGCGCAGTCGCGAGGGAGGCGAGCCGGCATTGACATGTCGGGAAATGTGAGTTAGAAGAGACCAGTCGGAGGACCCGTGGGCGGAAGGGTATTCTAGGAGGCATAGTGAGAACGTGGCCAGATTGGGCGCGTAGAGCAGATGGAATAGTATCAACGATGTATATGATAGCTATTTCAATTCATCGTTTCGCGTGTCGGGGGGATGGGTGTCGATATGGGTGAGCGCGAGTGTCGAATCGGAGCTGTCAACTTTTTCCAGCTTCACTTCTCATCACTTCACCCCGTCGGCAGAACTCCGGCCGAGATCTTCGAGGCAAGGTCTGGCTCGTTGAGTCACTGTAACTACCCATCTCAAGAATAGATGATTGAAAGTAGGCTTCGCTTATAGCTTTGGTCACGGTGCATTGATCATCACCATGGGCTCAGATACTACTACGCCGCCGGTGTCGATATCGCCGCTGCTCCTGCAGTTGGCCGACCCAACAACAACTCTCTATTCCATCTCCGCCTCCGAAATCGCTGCTGCGGTCGCCTTGATCTTCAACAATAGCATTTCTCCAGTACAAATTGGATGCTTACTCTATGCTCTCCATAGTACCCAATTGGATCGTAGACCAGACATCCTGGCAGCATGCGCCCAGGCAATGCGAGACGCAGCAAGCCAGACTGATGTGAAGAAACTCCGGGAGGTAGTCAAAGGCAAGAACAAAGCTGAGGGTAGATATGAGGGCGGACTAGTAAGTCGACCTCTTCTCTTTTCTCCATGTATCTTCGATAACACCCCTTCTGCCCACAAGAAACAAAACCATGTCTCCCTCATCCTGTCCCCATCACATGACCTAACCATCCTCCAGCTCGACATAGTCGGCACAGGCGGGGACTCCCACAACACCTACAACGTGAGCACGACCTCCTCGATCCTCGCCTCCCCCCTCCTCCTAATGGCCAAACACGGCAACAACGCCTCCACCTCGCGCTCCGGCTCCGCCGACCTCCTCCTCTCCGCCACCCCCTCCCCCGTGATCGAATCCGCCAGCCCCCTCACCATCTCCTCCCTCCTCGACCGCACCAACTACGCCTTCCTCTACGCCCGCGAATGGCACCCAGGCATGAAATACGCCGCGTCGGTCCGCAAAGAGCTCCCCTTCCGCACAATCTTCAACCTTCTCGGTCCGCTCGCTAACCCCGTGCACTCGTCCGGTCTGATTGAGGCTCGCATTCTCGGCGTCGCGAAACGGGATATGGGTGCTGTCTTTGCGGATGCACTTCGGCTAAGTGGCGCCAAGAAGGCGATGGTGGTTTGTGGCGAGGAGGATCTGGATGAGATTAGCTGTGCGGGGGGGACGCGGTGTTGGTTGCTGAGGAAAAGGACGGGTAGTGGCAGCGATCATGCTTATGTGACGACGAGCCCGACGAGGGGGTATGGAAGTGATGAGGTGGAGATTCTGCCATTTAGTATTAGGCCTGAGGACTTTGGGTTGACGCCGCATCCGTTGAAGGACGTAGCGGGGGGTAAGAGTCCGAAGGAGAATGCGGAGATTTTGGGGAGGTTGTTGAAAGGGGAGTTGCCGGAGGATGATCCCGTGTTGACGTTCGTTTTGATGAACACGGCGGCGTTGTTGGCGGTCAGTGGGATATGTGACGCAGAGAAGAGTAATATGGGCGAGGGAGATGATGGGCAGGTGATCATGGAGCGTGGTCCAGGAGGCCTCAGGTGGAAGGAGGGTGTGAGGAGGGCAAGGTGGTGTATCACGAGCGGCGCCGCGAAGAAGGAGTGGGAACAGTACGTGGCTGTCACGAGAGACATTGCTGGTCAATCATCTTGATATGCAGTCGTACAGTCGTCCTTCTCCTAGACTTCTCATATCATTGCTATACCCAAAAGTATCTATAGATTGTCTCACCAGCGCTATGGGCGTCAGCAATCTTCTGCATCATGAGTCCAGGGCTCGTGGTTTGGACGATTTGATAAATTCCTGTCGTTTACATCTGCATCGTTGGCCATTCCTTCTCCTCACTAGCATACCGACGGTACAGAATATCTCAAATCGTCAGCCACTCGACGTGTCCTGTGACGATCCCTCTTCGCTTCGTGCTGCAATGCCTTTCTCCATCGCTTCGTCTCCTCCGAATCAGTCCCAAGCTCAGACCAGACTACCTATACGATTGTCCCATAGCCACCTGCCCCTGCCCCTGCCCCTGAGCTCCACCCATACTCATCTGACTCTGGCCCAAACCCTGCGGCGTCGCCGCCCCTCCGCCCTGCGGCACCGGCGTCCCCGCCACGCCCTGGCTCGGTCCATACCCACCATAACCCGAATACTGCACCGCCCCACCCCGTCCCGCACTGGGCACCGGGCTCCCCTCCAGACTGACTCCCTCCTGCGCGAGCCTTCGTTCCCTATACTTTCGCCCATTGATGATATTCTGCAACCGCTTCCTTTCTCTCGGGTCCTCGACTTTCGTCCAGTCCAAATCCTCGCCTTCCACGGCGTAGTCTTCGAACATCTGCGGGCCGCCGCCGCGCACCGTGGCCGCGTATTGCTCCGGTATTGACGAGGGCGGCGCGCCAGTGAAGCTATTGCTGTGCTTGAAGAATGTTTGCGAGTGGGCGCGGGCGGGGTTCGGGACGAATTGGTTGGAGCGAGAGAACTGGTCTGGTTGAGGCGTGTGGTTGGCGCGTTGGGGTGGCGGAGCTGGTCTGCGAGCTGTCAGCATATTATCTGCAGGCAATCAAGTGCGTTTGGGCGTGAAAAGGGGCGCGTAAGGTATCTCGGGCCCTCGCGAAGGATGAGGGATACCATACCTGTTTGAGCCTGCGTCCCGCTCGCCTTGGTACATATCTTTGCTCCAAGGCGGCAGGGTCCGGTTCTGTTCGTAGAGGAGCCCGCAGTTGTTGCAAAGTGTGCGTGGGCCGTTGGGTCCGTCACGGACGCTCCATACTGCTGTGCCCCAGACCTGACAGTGGGAACATCGCCATGCCTGGCGCTCGGTTTCTGATAGCTTGCCTGCTTCGCCGCCAAACGCAGCAGCCAGATCTGGTGAGTCACGACCGACGGGTGATAAGCTCCTGAACCGCCGCTTCTTCTTCGCACGCTCGCCGCGGCCCATGCGTTCCTCCTCTCCTCCCATCTCGCCAAGCCCGCCATAGAAGCTTTCTCTTTGTGATGGCTGTGGAGCTGCACGTGCGGCCATATCTCTGCGCATTCGCCGCAGTTGACGCTCGCGATCACCTTCGCGTTTCTCGATTTCTTCTTTGCTCAGGACTTCGACACGTGGTTCCCACTCCGCACCGAGCACGTCCTGGTCATATCGCCACCCGGCACCTTCTCCGATCGCAAGCGTTCCGTCACCGTGTACTTCAGCAGCTTCGTTTTCGATTTCGCCCCAAGTGGAAACACCGCTTCCTACCACGCCAAGAATCGAGCCTCCATTCTCTACAACCTCCTTTTTCAGCTTCAGCACAGCTTCGTAAATACTATGTGCAAGTGCAGGCACCCATTCGCCGGACAATCCAAGGTCCGCACAGGTTTGTTTTGCAAAGATCTCGGGGAGTCCAGGAGGGTGCAGTAGTGACCATTCGAACTTATCTGACAGGAGCCTATTCTGTAGATTCAGGCTGATGGTGATAACACATCGATGGACATCGTCTGGGTTGAGGACGGGGTTCACTTGTTCGGCAGTGACGGATACGGCGTTCCCGTTGGTTAGAGGGGTGTTTGCGGCCGGGGAGTTCACACCATTAGTCGCGGGAGGTTGAAGAGCTGAAGGCGTGCCTGAGAAAGGCGTGGAAGACTGGTCGCGAGATGGTGCTGGGCGTACCGGGGCAGCCGCTGGTTGTGCCGGTAGCTGAGGCTTGTCTTTCGAAAAGAAAGGGTGGAGCTCCACGCCCGCATGTTCTTCGAGCTGTGAACGGATCTGCTGTGCTATGTTCACGATCAAGAGCTGCTTTCGGTCTGGCGTTTGACCTGCTGGCCCAGCTGGGATGTCCAGGTCCTCAACCAAAACTTTTGCGAACTGATCAGGAGTCATGAGTGCTTCGTGCAGGTTCCACAGAAAGTAGTCCGACAATCTAAATTCGGGCGTCATTTCGGGCAGCCTGTACGCGGGAGCGTTCTCATCCAGACCGCGCTCTCTAAGATCACTTGGTCTTGGTAGTGGAGCATCTGGCTGAAAGGCGGGTATAGTAAGGCTGATGCGGATCGGTACAAGGTTCGTGGGTAACGCAGCTTGTACCTGGACTTGCTTTTCCGTCATACTACGTTTCGGCTTGCCCATCCACTCGCGCCATATCGCCTGCACGTCTACAGGCGCATAGAGTTCTTTGCCGTGCTCTTTCTGAGGTCCTAGAGTATCAGTCGTCTGGTCTTCCTGCCGTCGGTTGCGCATCTGCCTCCTAGGCGCGTCGCTATCATCTATACTCTCATCTTGGAAGTCCTCGGAGTAATTGATGGCAGTGGTCCCTCGCTTAGTCGTTCGCAGCGGAGGAATGACAGTTTGTGGTTGTACAGGTGTGAGGAGGGAATTGGCATATGTCCGGATCCGCGGTGCATAGCTACTGACAAAGGCTTGTGGGATGTTCCTCCTAGGACCCGACATGATGATTGTGATAGCCTGTCAAGTGCGAGCTGGGGCTGTTGGTGGAGGAGAGTTGCGCGCCGGAGCGCGGCTGTGCGACTTGAGCTCACTCTGAAAAAAGAATAATGCGTCAATTTGTGCCTTTGTCTCGTCTCATCATTGCATGTGGTGTTGAAGTTTTGCGACAGGTCGGTGCAGTCGAATGGCGTAGATTGATAATGTGAATGAAAGTCCGCGACAAGCTGCAAGGGGACGATTTTCCCATCTGAACAACGCGTTCCGCTCACGTTGCGGAAGAAATCTTGGCATATTAGGGTTAGGGTACGATGCCCCAGCTCGACCGTTGCATGTGATTGAGACATACTCAACTGCCATGAGCTCTCGAATGTCATAAATACAGCCCATATCCCCGCAGACTACTTAGAAGATCTGCAGCGGTGCTTAGTTCTATCTCGCGCCTTCCGCATATCCTCAATTCTACAAAGTCAATAACCACAAACCGGTCGGACCTCACGACTATCAAGCCCAACTCATCCCTACCTGGACATATCTGAAGTAATCAATTGTTACGCTGGACAGTTGTGTGAACATCTAAAATTTCTCTGAGGGAGAGAAACAATAGCAGTTTCAAGCATACAGAAGTGGATCTGAACGTCCCCCGGATCTCCAATCACTACTTCTAATCTGCCCCTGAATCAACCCCCAAACCCCCCAACCACTCAAACCACATATCGCTCAACGAGCCACCCATCATGCCCGGCTCCTCCATCTGGCTGATCCCTCCCCCCCGGGACCCCTTCAACCGAACCATGCAAACCCAAATCACTTCCATGGTGCCCATGCGCTTCGCCCCCTCCAAAGCCCACAACTTCATCCCCCACGTCACCCTGACCTCGAACATAAACCCAGCTCTGCACGAAGCAGACGCACAAGCCTGGCTCGACGGCCTAGAACTCACCATAGAAGGCCTGCAAGCCCTCAACGCCGCCAAAGACCGCGAAGAAGCAGACTCTGCCGCCGCCGAGAAACGGGCTCTCGAAGCAGGCAACTTGGAGCCCACCACCACTACCATGACCGCCGCTTCAGATCCCGAGAAAGCCGCTGAGCAAGCTGCTGAGCAGCCTGAAGCGTCGAAGGGAGAGGAAAACAAGGCCTCGATCCCGGCGAATCCGGTGGAGGTCAACCTGCACGAACTCGAGGCCGGCGAGCCCTTTTTCAAGAAACTTACGCTCAGAGCCAAGAAGCCGTGCCCTGGGCTGTCGGAGCTGGCGGTCGCGGTCAGAGCGCAAGGGTGCTACTCTGGGGACGTGGAGACGGCGAAGAGCTGGGAGAAGGACGAGTATTTGCCGCATTTGAGCTTGCTTTAGTGAGTGTTTCTTTCCTGCAGAGTTGTGGCAAAGGTGTGAGGGTATGCGTGAACTGTCTTTTGCTGACTATTGACCTAGTGCCGACGTGACGAGAGAAGAAGCGCAGAAGAAGATCCCCGGCGTCTTGCAGGATTTGGTGAGGGCAAAGGCCATTCTGAAGCCTGCCAGGGACGGCACGGTGGCCAAGGGCGGCAGTATCGTGCTTGTGACTACAGATAGGGAGATCCAGGAGTGGAAGCCCATTGCCAGTCGGCAGCTGCCGGAGGTGGTTTGGAAGTGGACCATGACTTAAGCTGTCGTACTGGTGAAAGATGAAAATATGATGAATAGGACGAAAGACGTCGAGACTAACCAACAATGGGAGTATTGGCTAAGAATGGTCATATGGAATTGCTAGACTAACATACAAAACTTTACTTGTGCAACCTGAAGACTGCACTCATTCCGGATTCGTGACGTTGGGAAAAATATATGACAACATCTGGAGTCTTTGAAGCTCCTCTACACTCTTCTTTCGAGTGTTGCGTACCCTCATTCAAGCTATTGGTCCCTCCTCCGCGGTGTTGGTAATCATGTGGGATGCGTGTTTTGGTAAGGACGGTGATGGCATAGGCCTCGTTGATCTAGTTGGAAGATCTGTTGTTGTCACATGTAAGATCCTTGGGGGACGTCGATGTCTACAATGCGTAAGGGTTGACGGACCGGATAGTCAAGCATCTGAGGAGATGTCAGTAAAGTGAACAAACTATCACAAGTATGAAGAACTTACGGTGGACTTTTGGTCATGTCAGTCTTCAAGACAATGGGCACTCTAGCCATCTCGGTTACATCCTGGATGTATTCGCCACCCTCTTCCCTCAACTTGAACAGCTTGAGGTATTTCTCCTTGTTGCTGATCTTGGACTCTGGCGCGCCCTTGTGTAGAGCCCTTGAGTCAGACTTGGCTCGTTGAGGTTCGTTGCTGCGGAGGCCATTGTGGGTCGGAGAAGGTGGCAGGCTCTGTGTGTTACGATCGGCGTTGAGTGAAACACCGGCAGTGTGATCCGCAAGGCTGGACACACTTTCTCCATCGTCATCAAAGAGAGCGTCGGTAGCGTCAGCAGACATGGTACCGGTCTCCATTTGCCGGCGCTGAGCGTCATCGGTAGCCTTGTTGCGAGTCGACAGGGATGCGTTGGACATGCCCTTGCCACCCTTGGGCTGCTCGTCTTCTGGTACATACGCCGAAGAGGGAACACCCTTCTCCCAGTAAAGTTCCAATAGCCTCTTGTTCTTGTCGAACTCTGCCTTCTTCAAAGGAAGTTGGTCGCAATGTACACGCTTCTCGAAACCGTATTCCGGAATGAGTACATCAAAGGCAGACTCGTACACGCAGAGAACAATGCCCTCGGCAATGAGATCGCCACCGAGTTCGCGGCTCTTGCGGTCCATCGCCCGACACGACTCGATGTGGACGCTTTGCTCCTGCGCCGCATGAGCCGAGTCCTTTTTGGTGTTGCATGCATCCACAGTCTTGTGGAGAGTCTCAACATCCTCAGCGAAGTCGGATCCGTTGTTGGCCAGAACATGCTCGAGTTGACGATGTACAATGATGTCTGCGTAACGCCGGGTGGGGTTCGTGAAATGGGTGTACAGCGGCGAGTTCAAAATGTAGTGCTGCCACTGATCTTGAGGCACCTTGCCAGGGACATAGTACTTGGCACGGTTCATCGACTTGATCAAGAGAGTCTCCATACCCTTGCGAAGGTCCGAGTCCTGAATACCGAACAGGGTGTTCTGCAGAGCGCCACTGCTAGATGTGTCGACTTCGTAGCCAATGTTGGTCATGCGCTCAGCGAAAGTCTGAAGACGTCTCGGATTTGGAGGCGCCTGTCGACGAAGGACGGCCTTCTCAGGAAGAGCAGTGATCAACTTCTGGGCGACAAAGGCGTTCGCACGGTGACTGAGTTCTTCGATCATCTCATGGGCGGAGGATGTGTTGAAGATGTTCTGCTCAACGGGCACGTTTTCGTCATCGAGCTGGTAGAGCAGGCGCAGAGACGGAATGTCGACAGCACGATCGCCGAAACGAGCCTGACGCAGCCTCTGGGCAACCTTGTTCAATGCGCGGACTTGCTTTGCTATTTCTGGTCCGGCTGTCACATCATCGCTGCCGCTGATAGCGGTGTCGACATCCACGTAGGTAAGTCTACCAGAGCTTTTGATGACGGACTTGCCAATCCATGTGTCGGATTCGGCGACGACGCCAGTCTCAGGATTGACCTTGAAGACTACACTGACGGTGTAGCGCTCCTCATCGGGCTTGAGGCAGCAGATATCCGAGGACAGCTTAGCAGGGAGCATGTTGACAGATCTATTGACAAGATAGACACCGGTGCCACGCTTCTTCGCTTCGCGGTCGACGAGGGACTGAGGCTTGACAAAGTGGGCAATGTCCGTGACGTGAACACCGATCTCGACGGAGCCGTCATCCAGAGTCTTGAAGTGAATGGCATCGTCGAGCTCCCCGCTACCGTTAGGATCGACACTGAAAGTCTGCTCGGAGCGGAAGTCGCGGCGGTCTTTGAGTGCTTCCTCGCCATCTTGACCGACAGACCAGTTGTCAAAGCCAACACTGCGAACAACAGCGTCAGAGAATTCATCTGGACCGAAGTTGTTGTCGCGTAAGAGAGCATCGGTTTCCACTTTAAGGTCACCAGCATCGCCAAGTTGCTCGACCAGAGTACCAAAGGGGTGAAGAGAGGTGATGGGCCATCGCTTGATGCATGCGACGAAGATCTTGTTGGCATAGTCCTGATGCTTGTCGACAAAGTCCTTGGGAGCTTGCTCTGTCGGAATGGCGATCAGTGGTACACGTTTGTCGGTTGGCTTGAACCAAACGATCTTGGGGCGGTCCTGCTGGCGGTTGTCATGTCTACCGCCATCGCGACCACCACGTTCGGCCTCTTGACGCTCCTTGGTAGCCTGACTGCTTGGTCGCAGAAGGCCCAGAGACCCAGAGAACATCTGACCAGCAACACGCTCGACAACTGCAACGATGTGACCAGCATACAATGGCTTCTGCTCGTCGTTGATCTCATCCTCCTCAACAAGCAACAAGCTTTGGCCTTCGACTTCGACATCGTCGTTCTTCTTTTGGGTTGGACGCTGCTTGAGACTGCCACGGCGGCGGATACCACCTTCAGCTGCGGACGACTCAGGCTGAGTAGTGGCGTCGTTGACAGCAGTGATGCTACCACTGCGAGGGTCACCCATGTCCTTGCGCTTCTTCTTCTCTTCTTTCTCGCGCTTCTGGCCCCAGACCTCATCGACATCGAGCAACTCAACTGCGACCAAGTCTCCCTCGAGTGCTCGGTTACGGTCTTTGCTACCGCAGATGAAGATGTCGGCGTCAAGGTCGGTGGTTGTAACGTAAGCGTCGCTTCGGTTCTTCTTGTTGACACGAAGTACACCGGCAACAAGCTGACCGTCAGCCAACAGAGCAGGAAGAGTAGCTTGAGGCAAGTATGGCGTGAAAAGTGTTTTTCGTTGCTGTTGTTGCTGCTGCATGGTCATTTGGCCTTGACCTTGCATGCCGGGCATTGGTGGCTGCAGACCGGCGGACTGGTACGCCTGGATCTGGGCGAGTTGCAATGGGTTGAGCTGCTGACCTTGGAACATGCCGGGCTGCACAAGGACCTGCCCTTGGGGGAGCTGAAGGATTTGAGGTTGTGCCGGGAACTGGAATCCACCAAGCGAGCCGACAGACTGGTGGCTCATGGAAGCTCTGTTGCGATGACCTGGCTGAAATGGCTGTGCGCCTGCGTGCTGATTCATTTGGAAGTTGCCCATGGTCTGCTGGTCTTGCGAGGGCTGCTGGGGCTGGCGCCAGTTGCCGTCGAAGTTGCGGGACTGGGTCCGGCCGTGACCCTGGCTACCTCTTCGTTGCAAGTCGGACTGACCCTGGTTGTTATCGTTACCTCCTTGTGGAAACTGGAACCCAACCGGGCCACCTCTTCCGCCTCTTCCGACAGCCATACTTTGGCTTCGACCATGTCCGCCACCTCGACCCGTGCCTTGGACTCGAAGGTTGTTGTTGGAGGACGATTGTGCCTGGTTTTCGGCAGCCGACGGGCTAAGTGAACGGTTGGTAGAACCTGGCGATGATCCTCCAGCAGGACCCGGGAACTGAAATGCTGAATTCTTGCGTTTCGACTCGGCAAGTTCAGCAGCCTTCTTCGCCTCGGGCAGAGCGAGCGAGTGCCTTCGAGCATGCCCACCGCCCTGACCGCCACCTCCCCTTCCTCGGGGATTCACATTTTCTGACTTCTGACCAGGAAAATTGAAATCCGCAAATGCTGTCCCTGCGCCTGCTGATGGTGCCGGTGGAGGACCCATGTTGACGTTCGGCATAGCAGATTGGTTGCGGCGATGAGCTTGAGGTGACTGTTGTTGCATCTGCTGCATTCCCATCTGTTGCTGACCATACTGTTGCTGCTGAGGGAATTGGAAAGCGTTCGTGGGCGGGGAAAGGTGGCCTTGGACTTGGCTGTATGTCTGGTTTGGCAGCTGCTGTTGAGGCTGAATCATGCCGAGGTTGACGTATTGTTGGTGGGTGGCAGCGATCTGCTGTTGTTGCTGCTGCAACATCTCGATTTGTTGCGCAAGAGCCAATTGCTCCACTGTGATATGTCAGACAGAGCAAGGTATAGTATTCAGAAGAAGCCTACTCATGAGTGGTGTCATTTCCGATGGACTTCTCCTGTGAGCGATATGGAATCTTCTGCCTCCAGGACCAGTTGGCCCAGTCTGTCCCTGTTGATCCATAATCTGTGGTGATAGGCAACGGTTGCTCGAACGCGGGGCAATCCGATGAAGTGCAAGCTGTCGAGTCAACGAGACTTGCGCACAAAGGGGAGTGGTTGATTCTATAATGGATGTTAGTCGGAGTGATCCTGATTTCAGATTCATCAGCTTACCCTAGTAGACAAAAATGTATTGCCTGATAGTAGAAGTTGCACGGGCAATTTGCTCGGCGAAATATGCTCGGCGTATGATTCGAATGACTGACAATCTGATGGACAGAAAGCCGGTGATGCGGTTGATTGCTGATAAGCTGCTGATGGTATATGTGGTCGTGAAGGGATTGCGAGTATTCTCAAATCGTTAATGCTCGATCAAGACCAGCTGATGATGGTGGACGGAGCCAGATTCGCAAGGAGTGCAGCGGGCGTGGCTTCCTCAGTACGACGGGGGACGAGACGGCAG
Source organism: Elsinoe australis (assembly GCA_007556505.1). Classification (NCBI taxonomy): domain Eukaryota; kingdom Fungi; phylum Ascomycota; class Dothideomycetes; order Myriangiales; family Elsinoaceae; genus Elsinoe; species Elsinoe australis. The sequence continues at coordinate 1,780,164 of SWCS01000001.1, forward strand.
TCTCAATGGCGACCAAAGACGCACTGGACAAACTCAGAGAGCGTTGGCAAGGGAGGAGGGACTGCTGCACTGCAGAATCAAAGGAAGGTAGGAAGGCGTCTGATGGACAATGAGGAAGGAACAGTGAGGTCAAAGGAAGCTCGAGGTAGCTTTGGGGATATCGTGGACAAGCACAGGTTGCGGTTGCGTGTGTGGGCCGCAGCTGAGCACGGGCGGTTGTTCTTGCCCTCTTTTTGGGTGCGATGACGCTGTTCTGGAGGTCCACTCACGTAGGTGCTAAGACCTCACTTCTGCGACGCTCGAATGTCTACATTGAACTACCAGGTCAGGGCTCGTGATACACAGCCTATAAGATGTATTTGCGCCTTTGAGTCGGATCCTTGACAATGAATCTTACCAGCTCCAGCGACCGTAAGAACCGTTGCAAGACGTCGGCGTTGCACCTCCTACGTCTTCTCCTCAATCACAACTTTGTTGCAGGGAGAACAATGCCACCCATTGGCTCTTTGACTACCAGGAAAGTCGTCCAAGTCCGTGGCGTCAACTTGTCCAAGGATCAAAGATCACGGATCGGCGAAGCCACCAAACAGCACGGCGCCGCATGGTTCTGACACGCTGCACGTTTGACCCTTGTTCCAGGGCACTGGTCTGGTCCCCGGGCATTTATGCAACCCTCGGTCAGGTCTCGCGCATACACTTATTGTGTGGGTATTGCCGCAGCAGCTTCATGACCAGCATTCGTTGTTCGAAATGATTGATCACTTAACCGTCAAACTCTTCTGTTGAGGGCATGCATGTCTTCCAGGCATTGAATGCCCCGCTGCCTTGAAGCTTGTTCGCTATCGATACGGACCTATCAGCTCGGTTTCCTTTTCTACATGCAGGCGTACACTTTTTTGCCTAGAAAAGTAAACGTCATTTTGCATAGAATTCCAACAGACATGCAGCATAGCTACGAATCATCAAGGCGATCTGACCGAGGCATTCATTACTGGCTTTGGCCTTGCTGTCTACCAACTTATGTATGCTTCCAGTTCACCTTATGCTACCTTACATCTGATCCATTGCCACATCGAAGCATGACAGCTTCTCAAATTCGTCTATAGCACACTCGTAACTATCGGCTAAAAGGAGTTGAAGGCGCAAGATGCCCAAGACTCAGCTCGTATACAATACATCAAGATGCATGAATATGCAGCTCACATGCTCAAAGTCAACAGATGCGGCTCTGCGGGGTCACGGTTATACCTACCGTGCTCGCCAAAACCTTCACGAGAAGGTACGGCAGCCGTTCTCCACCCAATACCTCAATGTGAAGTTCACATAGACTTCTTTAATTGTGCCTATTTGTGATAAGTAGCATCTCCAAAGCTGTCAAAATGAAACTGGCCACTCTCTCGGGGCCAAAAGTACGCCGTACATAAGCGGTACCGCTCGATTCACATCCCTTCAGCTTTCACGGCAACATTGTCAATCTCAACGCGTAGCTTTCAGACTGCGTGTCGAAGCAGAAATGAATCGCTCAACACCGCGCAAGAACGGCGACAGAAGTCCCCCTCGTCAATCGCTCCAGGATAGCCGGCGGAGCTTGAGACATGGGCATCCCTCGCCTTCTCGCGACGCAGCCGACAGCCCCTCCAGGCAGCTACTACATGAATTCCACAGGCTCTTGATCGACAAAGAACAGCACCTACAGGATGACTTAGACGAACAAATCGAGAAGCAAGCAGAGCTGCACCGAGCTGCTCTAGCTTTTGCAGCATCTGAGCATGAGCGTGTGCGGAAGAATGCTGAAATTGCAAGGGAGAGGGTAGAACTAGAGATTGAACGGGAGCGGAAACGACGGGAGCAGGAAGAGAAGGATCGTCTGGAGAAAGAGCGTCAGGCCAAGGTCGCTCGAGAAGCCGACGAACGTAGAAGGCAGCGCGAGCTGCTCGAGCGACAACAGAGGGAGGATGCTGCAAAGGCCGCCGAAGAGCGGGAGCTGCAAGAACGACGATCCAGGATCGAGGAGCAGACGAAGAAAGAGGCTGAAGAAGCTGCACGAAAGAAGCAAGAGGCAGATGATGCTGCAAAGCAAAGGGCGAGGGAGGCTGCCGCGAATGCGGCAAAGGCTCGAGAGGAAGCACAGAAGGCGGTGCCGCAGGTCGCACCAGCAGTAGCCCCTGCTGCTGCAGTATCAATTCCGGCGGCACAAGCTCCGCAGTCTGCAGCGCAGCCGGTACAGTCGACAACAGGACAATCAGACTCATTACAACAAGAATTTGAGCATGTCCATAAGCAGTACTTGCACATGCACAAGAAGTTAAAGGAGATGCGCGAGCACGTCATTACGGAAAGCAAGAAGATTCCTGCTCTCAAGACCAAGCTTGGAGACTGGCGGCGCGAGATCGTCAAGTGTATGGGCCAGTTGACGGCCGACAAGACCAAGAACCGCAAGCCAGTAAGTATCTCGAGGTGCATCTCCCTGACACATGACTTATCACAATCAGATGGCGCAAATCTCTGCGGTCCTCCAGGAATCTCTCAAATTCACCAACCCATCCGTCGACGTCTCCTCCTACCTTATCTCCGTCCCCAACCCTGCGCCAGGGCAACCAATCCTCATGCCCGGCGTCCTCATCTACCTCCTCAACATCTTCGCCAAATCAATCGTTACCCAATTCATCTCCGAAACCTCAGGCGGCGCAAAGACAGCAGATCCCGTAGGCGTGGTGGCAGTTAGTATCTTCGCCAACCCCGCCTTCAAGATCGGCCAAAGCATCCCCCTGATCGACCTGCTCCTCACCAAATATCACGTCGTCTGCCCCCCACTCTTCTGCATCAATGGGCCGCAGACTACCGCGCCAGGCCGTCTCCGCATAGGCTGGTGGAGAGAAGGCAACTCTTTCGTGCCGGAGCAGCGCCACCTGGAGCGCATGGCTGGTCTGGCGACGGGCTGGGCGGCGCTCACGCTTCGAGACTTCAGCAGGAGTAAGAACGATAATCCGCTGCCGAATTGGTACTATTGGAGGGCGATCGCTAGTGTGACCAGCACCAAGACTGGGGATGTGGGTAGTACTCATGCAAGCATCCTGAAGGGTCTGATCGATGGGTTCGTCCCGAGATTCATCGGCTTCTACGGGAATATGGCAAAGGCAGTACTGAGGGAAGCGCTCGTTGGAATGCCTGAAAGATTGAGGCGGGAAAGGAAGGATAATCCGGCTTTGCAGGCTGCTGGGACGCTGGAGGTACTGAGGGAGGTGCTGCAGAGAGATTCGAAGCTGAGTCTGGCTTGAGAACGGGGACTGCTTACGAAATCCGCTGGAGCCGGAAAGGCTATAAAGATAGTGGTTGCAAGAGCCGGAAATTGACGAATGGATGTCTTGTGACGATCACCACTGCTTCTTGCCAGAGTGCTTGTGTCTGACCCGGTGTCATCCTAGTCATCCAAAGTCACCATAATGCATCGAAGGCTCATGGGACAGTGCATCTACATTCTGACAGCCATTTTCTATCTTGATCAAGCCACGAAACAACTCCTCATCAACCAGACCGAAGCGGAGATACCGAGAGATTACATCTTCGTTACATGTCCTCTCTTTCCCAAGACCAGCTCTTTTGACAAACAGTACCTTACCATCCCCACTGACAAGATAAAAACACTCGCAGACTGCTGCACGACTTTGCGTCCAAAAACAGACGATAGTAATCACTCCTCCCTCCCCCTCTTCACCTCGACCCCTTCGCCCTTCCCCACCACCTCCCCACCCCTCTTCCTCTTCCTGCCCGCCCCCTGCGCCAACCCAACCACATTCCCATCCCCCACAACCGTCACTCCGGAGTTCACAACCACATTGACCCTCAGAAAAGGCGTCAGCTCCAGCCCCTTCCCGCCCTTCTCCCCACAGTAAGGATCAGGGTACTGCGCCTGCAGCTGGGCGTTGCGTTCGGCGACGCCGCAGTTGAGGCGCTGGATCGCGGCGAGGAAGATGGCGACTAGGCGGGTCGTCTCGGCGAGGGTGGCTGCTGAGGAGGCGGGGGTGGGTTCTGTGGACGCGTTGGGGGTTGTGGGGAGGAGGTAGCGGTTGCCTGAGCCGATGATGCGGGGGCCGGTGTTGAAGGTTATCGTTGAGGTTGAGGGGTCGATTTCGATGGGGTTTGGTGATGGTGAGGGTTGTGCTGGAGTTTGGACGGAGATGGTGGGCTGGGAGGCGGCGCTGTATGGTGGTGGGGAGTCCAGTGGAGGTAGTGACGCACTGCTGTGTGGCGCACTGCTGTGCGATGCACTACCGTGTGGTTGCAAGTGAGCCTGATGGTGTAAGGCGAGTAGATGCATGAGCTTCATCAGGACAGGACTATTTGGTTGAGACATGCTTTTGGTACAGGAAAGACTTTTGGGAAGCTTTTGTGGACAGGTGCAGTCCAAGGAGGAAGAGAAAGCGAGTGTGTTGAAGAGATGGAATGGATTACTCGTCGAAAGAAGGTACTATATAGCTAGAAAAGATGATAAGACTCAGCTATTGAGACAAGGCATTTGGAATCTATTGTGACCCTATTCTTGAACCCTTGCATTTCATGGGCGACTTGATCAACAAGGTGACGGAGGTATTGTTGTCCAGCCCCCCCAACTGGAACCTACCTTAGGTACTCTCGCTAAGGTCAAAGATCCACATGATCATTTGCGATCGACCTGCATGCACGTTCAGCTGCGGCTGAAAAACGTTGCTGAGATGTCTATTGTCGTATGCTTGATATTCTTGATCTTGTTATTGTCGAGGAAGCTATTGTGCCCCCAAAAGAGCAACGCGATGGCGCTTTCGCCGCGTTGCCGCCCACCTACCACCAACCACACTTTTAATTCTTGCCGACTATGATATGAATTGCAAGCATAATTTGAATACCAGAGATGAAGATTGCATACGCTATGTGCAAATATCGCCGTTCTCAGATAATGATAATTCGCCGAGTTAATGCATTGAAGTGCTTGAATCTAGAAACTCTAATGCCTTATTTTGCCTAATTTGTTTCCAGCGCGAATCAGACCCGGCAGCATGCACTGGTATTGCGCATCCCTAACAAGATCGTGCATACAGCCGCAGCAGATAACATTTTGAATATCTGTAGGGCTGGCCCCGACTCTCTATCATCTCAACCCCTGCGGCAAAGCACCATCCGAACACACGCTCTTGTCTGGGTCCGAAGAGCAAGAGGTGGATTCATGGTCCAGTCAATACTTGCTGCACTCCTTCTGTGAGCGGAAGTCTTCGCTCGACTTCAATTTCAAGTCTTCAGCTCGATGCCTTCCTCCTCAGCCGCACGAAGTATGTACTCCCTGACTTTAGCATCAGGAGCAAGGGCAATTGCAAGGGCACCGTTGTTGTCCTGCTTTTCCATATCGGCGCCTGCCTTGATGAGGATCATAGCGGCGTCACCATGACCTTCAGCTATTGCTATGGAGACTCAGAAACATGCTAGCTGATCTGACAAATCCATCACTTACCGTGATGCAAAGCCGTGCATCCATCCATATCGGTGGCGTTGACCGGACTCTTGTTTTCGAGCAGTAATTTCATGATAGGCACATTTCCGACAGCAGCGGCTCGATGCAGAGGAAGCTGCCCTCGCCTATCCTTCACCCGTGCCGTGGCTCCTTTCGCTACCAGCTTTCGTGCAACATCCAGATGTGATTTCGAGGCGGCAAAGTGCAGTGCTGTCTGGCCGGAGTTCGTCTTTGTGTTCGGATCCGCATCCTTGGCAAGAAGAAGGTCGACCAGTGCATCTCCTTCCTCAATAGAAGAAGCTATCATGAGCGGAGTCCACCCCATGCCATCCTGGGTGTCGATATCGAAATCCTTTCGCTCCGAGAGTATCTCCACTATGGGCAAGCGGTTATATGAGGCAGCCCAGTGGACGGGAAGACGCTCGTCATCATCCCGCCGTGTCGCAAGTTTAGGATTCGACTATAGCGGGTCAGAAATGTGCAGCAATGATATTGGCTGGGCGTCAGACATTCAGAAGTGCCTCAACTTTACTGGCTGTGGGAGCTGATTAGCTGCGTTCGAGATTTGTGATCAGGTTTCGTTACTTTGGCCTTCACGGCATGCTGCATGTATCGCAAACTTGTCATCAGATGCCATCATTCGTTTATGAGTATTTCCAACTTGCAACACCAAAATATTAGAATCATGTCCAAGTTGTCGACTAGAGTGGTGATGACTATACAGAGAGGCGAACGTGTGGGGCTGCCGCGGGTCCCGCAGTCCGGTTCGCCGACTTCATTCATCCCCTCTATCCCTATACCACAGCTTTCATCGTGTGATATCATCACAACGGAGTAATATGTTGCCCAAGATACCACCACATCACACGAACGATGCATGCTGTAAGGCGGTATGCCTGTTGACAACCCGACAGAATCCTCACGGCCTGTGCGATTAAGGATGCGCACTGACTGGTCACAACGGCGTTCCAGGACCCTCTGTGTAACATTCCATGAGTCGTGGAAACGCAATGAAAACCAATGGAGTGTGTTGTTCGCATGCAGTGGTAAGAGCTAAGCGCTTGCCGCAATGGCACCTCGAAGGCTTCGCAGATCGAGCACATGTTTGCTGCCGCGCTCGTCCTCCCATTCATCTACCGTGGAACCACATAGGAACAATGCCAGGTGATCATGTAACATAGGAAAGTTCTTTGGGAAGGTGAAACGATTCGACCTGGATATGAATATTTAGAGATGCAAGCTCTGCGTACGACGCCTCAATAGTATATGACCAGGTCACAACGAATCCACAACTCTTCCAATCCTTCACAACCACGGCAAAGAGTCTCATGAAACAAGGACAGCCGGGTGGCATCAAAAGCACGTACACAGGGAAGGAGAAGAGAAGATGGCTCTCAAGCCCCTGGCCGTGAAGGAGTACCTCAGCAAGCCTCGGCTCCATCACGGAACTCCACCATCACTTTTCAATCGAGATGTGTCAGAGAATCTTCTACGATCAGGCAGGCTGCGACCATGGCAGACTTGAAGTCAAGAAGTGTGACAAGGCAAAAGAAAAGGGGAAGTCGTGTAGGGCTCCAGTTGCATCTTCGTCGCAACTGATGATATCGGTTGAGGGGAGCTGTGATCCCTGCAAGGCAAAATGCAAGCGGAAGCATGGCAGTGATAGGGACAAGGCCGAACCCTATGATAGAGGCAAGCACTACACCAAAGAGAAGGTATCAAGCAAAGACAAGGCATCCAGCAGCGGCAACATACCCAGCAAAGATAGGTTTCCTAATGTCGGGAAGGTATCAAGTCAAGAGAGTCCATCAAGCAAGGACAAGAAAGAAAGTAAAGCCAAGAAGTCCAGTGCAGCCAAAGCACCCAGTAGAAGAGAGTATCCCACCAGAGTCGACACTGGAAGACACAACTGCAAAGAAAAGGAACTTGTTACACTCTCTTCGAGTCGCAATTATCATGATAGCAGCAAGGAGGACTCTATTAGAGTCCCAAAGGACGAAATCCAATCACGAAATCCGCCACCAGTTCCTGATCCACCATCAGCTTCAGAACCGGGAATGCGTGCACGGCCAGCGATGCAGCCTCAAGGTTCTGCGCCAGCTGGCAGAGGACCTGTCATAAGTAATCACAAGCGGTAGAGTGGACACAGGACAGAGCTGTTGATGACGATTCTGAGGTGGCGGGGATGCCAAGTCTTGATGTTTACATCTGTAAGGGAACGAGAACGATCAACGCGGAAAGAAAGCCGAGTTTGTCTTCTTAGATTCCAGTATCTCTAGCTCTTAGCTCTCACTTCTCACTCTCCACAAGCTCGTGCGGACGCCGCCTATCATGTTCAAGTTGGGCAAGCTCGGTAACGCCCTCCGAATCTCTGAGATGGATTGGTGCTGTATACTTCCAAGTAATCCGGCCGCGCACGTTTGTACGAGATGTGACACGTTCGCACAGTCGTGTGTCCATGACGATCACTATGCGACTCAGGCTACACGAGTATCACGCGGATCACGCGGATTGCGAGTGTGCTGGCGTTTCATATCATCTTGATTGCACAGACAAGTGATGGAGACGGAAAGGATTCTGTGATCCAACATCACGGTGATGAGCAGTCATGCCATTCATATCGCATCTTGATATGCTTCATGTCTGTGAGCTCAAACACAAGACTCTTTTTGAATTTCCCAATCTCACCTACTGAGCGTGTACCGTACCACCTGGTCCAAGCAGTACCGGTAGCTTCACTTCAGCATCAAGATGTGTCAACAAATTGCAGCATACTACGAAGACTGCCCGCATACCAACGGCAGTTTGAAAAGATGTGAAAGAGCTTTGAGGGAAGGCAGAGATTGCAACGATGAAGAAAGACATGTGGCGATGCCTGGTACCTTATTGTGGCCAGGATCTCTGAGATGTTTCAAGGGAAAATGTGACGTTTGTTCAAGAAACGACGCTAGAGTAGCTAGAGCTGTAGAAAAGCAGCAAAAGAAGGAGGAAGAGGAAGGGAAGAGGAAGAGAGACAGGGAGGACGAGGAAGGAAAATCGAAGAAGAAGAGTAAGGGGTCCAGTGCTAAGGATGGTGGCAAGGCGTCGAGCAGCAAGTAGGCTGGTCTCGCCAGACTTGCAGCTCTTCTCAGCTGTCAGGGCCTAAGATACGCAGAGCATCATTTGGAAGAGACCTCCTGTGCGAATTGCACAGGGTCTGGCGATGGATATCAGTTGGCTGCACTTCGAAGCGATCAATTCAGACTGAAACAATTCTAGCACACATCGGATCCTTCGACCAAGAACAAACATCGCCCAGCTCAATGGCTTGATCGACGAGTGGGTATGGTTGTACTCTGTAAGCGCTTGTGCAACGGTCATTAGGGACGCGCTGAAGGGCCATTTGAAGGACCGCCAGCAGGCGACAGGTAAAAAGATGTTTTACAAATATACCTTCGACACTATCAAGGTATTTCAGAAACGCAGAACTAGAGGTGAACTCACAGGCAACCATACAAAACCTGGATCCGAATCAGCCAGCCTTCTAGCACACAAAACGCCTCTCGCACTCCGGGACAATATCACAATGTGTCGATATCACCGCATCATATACAAGAAGTGCATGTGCACTCGCGACCAGATCGAATCATGCCATCGAGCGAGGACTAGGGGTCAACGATGCGAAGGGCAGATGCAATGTGCATCCCTGATCATGAAGCGAAGGAGGTGCGCGGCCTGCCACGAGGCAAGCAAGGAGAAGAAAGCCAAGAAAAAATCCAAGTCGAAGAGCAAGAGTAAGAAGGGTAAAGGGAAAAAAGATGACTCGGACTCTTCATCTTCTTCTGAGGATGAGGGAGAGCTGCCGATGCCTCCTCCGCCTGGCTTTGGGCCACCTCCTCCTGGTGGTGGACCGGGTGGACCTATTATCATGGGTCCTTCGATGATGGGCAGATGAATCTGGAGGTCAGTTCAAGCGCCATGAATGGAGCGGTCGCTATGATGTACTGATAGTCCATTCTTCCCAAATCAATGTGTATTCTTCTAGTAGATGTACCTGAAGTTCAAGTTCTCCCTGTCTGTGAGATCCTCGAACGCAGTCCTGTCAAAGCCCTCGGCCTTTCTCCGTTCCATGAGCTCTTCTGCTGTCAATCCTTCGTGGCCCTGTACTCGATCACGTCTCTTGTTCTCCTTTGAGAGCATGAACCAGAACATGCAAATCAGCACGACCTCCAACAGGTGACTGACGATCATACTCCAGATACCAAGTTCATATTGCGGAGCTTGCTTAGCGAGATAGAAGAAAGGCCCTATGATATTGCCAGTGCAGTAGCCCAGAAAGAGGCAGGCGTTGGTGACGACCTTCTTGGTATGGCCGGCGGTATTAGCTGTTTGGAGGGAGAGAACCATTACGAAGGCGGCGTTGTACGGCCCGGTAAGTAGGTAGCAGATGTATCGACCGGCATGCGAAGAGGCAGGGACGAAGCGTAAGCCGAAGGCGCCGGCGATATTTGGACACAGGAAGAGCAGGATGAATTTGCAGCGGTTGTTGTTCGGGAAGCGATCATTCAAGAAGACACAAGTAGCAATCGAAATCGCGATGAATGCGCCGTAAGGTGCCTGCATGACTGCGGCTAGTAGCGGATCGTTGAAGATGCCTCGAACTATGAGCGTGCCGAAATTGGAGATCCCACCATTGGGTGCTGTAGCAATCTTAGCAAAATTCATGTTTGCGACGCAGACGACGTACTATTGCAAACAGTTCCGAGAAGGTAGAACATGTAGATCTTTGGGTCCTTGAATGCTTCGACAACTTGGTAGAACTTGAGCTCCTTGTTCTCGACTCCGGTCTGGTTGCCTTTTAGGCGGATAACCACGATACGTTTCTCATGGTCATTCAAGAACTTGGCGGTGACCGGGCTGTCCGGCATAAGTACCATGATCACAATACCCCAAATAGTGCAGAGGGCTCCGATGATGATGAACTCGAACTTCCAAGCCGGGATGCTGGCCTTGATATTGCCGATGCCATACCCGAGCAAACCTCCGACAGCAATACCAAACCCATTACCTAGGTACCACATACCCATACGGACTGGTTGTTGCCTCCTGGTGTACCACATTTGTGTGATTAACATGAAAGCTGGGTCTGCGCAAGCCTCTGCAGCTCCAGAAAGGAACCGGAGGACGGCTAGGGTAGCAAATGAGTTGCAGGCAGCCTGGAGCATGAGGAAAACTCCCCACATGATTATGTTGAAGCCCAAGTACCTATGAAATTCAGCTGAATTTTATGCATTCGGGCTAGGGATGATGTACTTTCCGAGAGGAAACTTCTGCATGAGGAAGTTTGTTGGAAATGCCCAAGCAATAAACCCGAAGTAGAAGATACTGCTGAGCCAACTGTATTGACTACCAGTGAGATTAAGATCTTCTCTATTGATTCATCAGCATACATGATACATCAGTTGTGACACTCTTCCTACCTGATACCATATAGTGCTGCATAAGATAGCGTTGTCTTGTCAATCTTGAAATTTGTCAGTCAATCTTGAGCGCTCCTTTTCCTCATCCAATACGTACGTAGAAGAAAATGTAGTTTACAGCGATCAACGGTATGATGAACCAGTCGATCTTCTTGATGATCCGCTTCTCCTCGGCCGGGTCAACCTCCATGTTGAAATCGTGGTTCTCGAAAAGTTTCATGGCCACGTCGGCCGACTTGGTATGTCCCTTGGCTCCTGCAGCCATCGCGATGGCAGCAACATCCGGTGGCAGCTCATGATGCTCGGCATGCTTTGCAGCCTTCGTCTCTTCCAAGCTCTTGGTATCTGACATGGCGGCCGATTTCGTGTTTGTATTAAGAGTGGAAGGAAAAAATCAATTGCGGGACACGACAAGGACATTGCCATTGGGGGTTCCGACATTTTCAAAGGCCGCATATTGAACATGCCGGCCGACCTACCCCCTACGTAAGTGATCGTCAAGATATTGGCAGCGACAAGCATGCACTGACAAGCATTCGGAGGCGTAGAGGGACAAGAGGATGCGGGGAAGGCGGGGAGAGCTTGTGGAGTCAAGCTTTTTCCGGCACAACCTCTCCGGCCTCTGCTGCTCTTCCGCCTCGGACGATCTTCAACCGAAGAGACAAGATCTTCATCTCCAACACCTTGGCATATCTTCAGTCCCGATGATTCCGATATCCTTCCGAGTCTTGTTTCATCCTGTCGTCTTTCTGGTAATAGAGTGTCGAGCTAGGCGCCTCTGCAAGACGAGAAACTGAGCATTCTGGAAGTCATACAGCACGGCCGTCGGCAAGTCCTAGCGAGCATAACTTGTAAATGGACAAACGCGTCTTCAAAGCGCTACACAGCTCCAGCCATGGAAGCAACGATATACTTTGCACCACACTGCCAGATCAGCAGACAACGCTAAGCTTTGGCACAACTGTAGGTCCCGTACTCATCATGTGGTGGTACAAAGCGGGTAGCTACGGTGAAACCGTGCTGTCAAAACACAAGGAGGGGCTTGCTGGCAGAAGAGAAGTTGATGTGACAGACTGACTACCGTCCAACCTGTTGACGCAGTAGCATGTTTAACCGACACTTTTGAATATCGGGGCTTTGCAGCCATTCCATCGATATCAATCTTCGAGACGCCAGTATGTGTATCAGAGTACAAACTTGCTTTGGTGGCTGCGTATACCACCCAACAACTTCCATCGAGCATTGCTACAATTGGCGACAGTGTCTCCAGGAAACACAATCAGGCTCTCTGCGACTTTCCGTGCAAGTCTATCAGCATCCAAATCCATGTGTGGTCTGTGTTAATGCCACCGCTCGTACTTTCCGACCTCAGCCTCGACCGTCGGTCATCGGTCCTCAACCAATGTCTTACGCTGCTCGGAACGTTTTCATACAGCAACAAAGGAACCGATTATCTCGTCAGGAGTTCCACTCGTGGCTGCATACCTATCTTCGGACCTACAACGGCCAGCGTGTGGGCTCCGTGAACGGCCCTGCATCCATGAGTCAAGCGGATACCTGGGCCCTGCAGGAAGAGATTGCATACTGGAGGCTAAGCATTCAAACAGATTCTTCCAGGATATATGACGCTCCAGAGTGGTTTCGGCAGAGTGTAACCCCTGGCCCAGCGCCACTGCAACAGCCCCTACAAATGAATCAGAATGCTGCGCCAACAAGTCAACAAGGTGTTCAGCCAGTCTGGGACGCTGTCCAGCCACTACCGAGGGCCGATAGAAATAGACGTCGCGGAGGATGAAATAAAGAAAGAAGGCGTCTCACATTTCCGGCAATACTCGATACCATGAGTAAGACTTCATTGATCACCTTCATCTGTCAAACTCTGATCACAACCATTCATCTCCTTCTTTCCATTGTCATCGTTTGTTTGGTACTTCTCCTGCTCAAAATGTCGCCGCAATCGTTCCCGCACCCAAGCAGGCGAGTTGTCCACCGTACTACGATTGTTGTCAACTAACATCACCCAATACCGAAACTCCGCTTCTTGTGCTGCAAGGAGTTGGGCGGATTGAGATGTGTCACCCTGGTTAGTCGCTCCCGTGATTGGTACGCTTGGAATTGAACGAACTATCTGCAACCTTGGTGGCCAATAGATGCCCATGCTCCATAGACATGCCTGGCAAAGGTTGGAATCTCGCCAAGTCTGTTCTGGTAAGATGTGAAGATTTGAGGCTATCTGACGCTGATATTGCTGGTGTTGTGAACAGATATGAATACTTGAGACGTAGTGGCCGCAGGAGTAGGAGGTGTTGATCTTGATACACATCTCTAGTTCTCGAAGCAGAGACTTTGGAAGGCGAGCATGGATATTACCGGTCATTCATATACTCCATATTGTAAGGTTTTCCTCTTTATGATCACAAATTTTCAGCGCGTAGGGCCGGCTCTGATACGACTCTGCTATGTCTACAGTCGTAATGGTATCAGGGCTTCTGATACAATATTGCCTGCGGACGGACTATCACAACGTGAACAGGCGTATCGCCGGGCGCCAAATCCCTCCCAAATTGGGAAAGCCGTAAGGATCTTCCGTGTGCCCGTATCGTTGGCTGCACTATTATGCTGTGTAACGTGGAGAGTGCGGTAGTACCGTGCCAGGCATTTTTCGTACAACAACACATGATCTCGTGTGTCGAATGCAAGGATTCGGCATTGTACTACCATCGTCGCGCCGCGTTATTCGAAAAGCTTTCGTCCTGAGTACGGCTTTCCAGCATAGCCATGGAGAATGAATGAGTATGATCCATGACTGCGTGTGTACAAATTCCATACGAAGAGCTCCCAAGTCAGAGACCAGAATCGCCCCGATTTTGGAAGCCTCGATCGACAAGCGACGTCAGACATATCATATTGACTCTCGAACAGACGTCTTCCCCCCACCTCGATCTCCCCTCTGCACCTCCTGACAGGCCAACATCACCATGTGTTTCCGCGTCGTCACCCACTACGGCGCCTGCGAACGACACCCACACATCGACTGGCGATACTGCGCCCGACGGTCTACATGTCAAGCCAACGCATCCACTATGATCTCCGACCAAGTCTGCCACCGCCGTGACGCGCCCTGTGTCACCTGCCGCCTGCACAACCAAGTCCTGCCAGACCACCCGGAGTACGACCTTCGGATGCTGCTGCCCGTCGTGGACGAGGACGTACGCTCGGAGCAGATCCATTCGGCGGCTGCCCGGATGGATGCAGATGAGTTCACAGGCTGGCTGACGCTTTTCGTGCAAAGGGATGCGAAGACGAGGAGTGGGCATGAGGGTGGGCCGAGGTCGTATGCTGAGGCGGGTGAGCTGGCGAAGCATCTGGAGGTGCAGTTTTATAGGATCTTGTGTCACATGAGGAAGTTTCATCTGGAAGATGCACCGGATTGGGTGAAAGAGAGGATCAGGGCGGTTGAGGGCACTTCGGGATGAATTCTTGTGGTTGAAGATACGTGGCGGTCTTGGGGATGAAACTATCCCATATGAAGAAACCAAGTCCGTACAAGATGGTAGCAAACTACACTCTCTGACGTACGATCCAGCACAGACGCTCAGGCCCGTGTGGTGCTATGCCATGCGCAATAAGCAGTTCCACCGTTCAAATCTCGCACGTGACGCACGAAGAAAGAAGAACGCGCTCTGAAGGGCCGGATCGTCCATAAAGAGCAGAGCAGAGTAGCCACAATCTCTGTGTTGGATAGAGTTGCTGCCAGAGTTGTCAGAGGGATCACATCATGTGCACCCAGATTGTCACCTATTTCGCCAATCCACCTTGCAAAGCCCACGCAAAACGGGTGACTTGGCCCTGTCCCACAGCCGCGCAGTGCGAAGCTCATCCAGTCCTGATGAGGCTGCAGTACAACTTCGATCCTGGCGCGTGTCTAGAGTGCCCCACTCCGGTCACAGAGCCTCGTATACAAGGGTTACCCATTGGGCTTCCCCCACCAATCGATAGAGAACGCAGGAAACTCCACGTCACGAATCAGTTCAACCGTCTTGGACTGGAAGCCTTCAGACCGTGGATGGTAGAGTACGTCAGGCTCAACGCAGTAACGCTTGGGATCGTGGATCCCATAGTACAGGTGGAGTATCGGAAGAAGGATGAAATCTATCACTGGCTTCATCTGATCTTCGACGGCTTTGTCGAATGGGAGCAGTTAGAACGCTGGGTTCAGAACAGGATTTTGACCAGGTACATCGAGGACGACATTCTGACTGAAAGTGTGGAGAGGAGGATGCCTTTCGTCGCCAATGTGATGAAGAACGAGAGGCAGAGAAAAGCGTCTGCGGCGTACAACAAAGCTGCGAGGAAGGATGGTGAATCGAAGGTTGTGAGAAGTGCCTTCCCGAGCTGAGAGGAATGCTCAACAGAATCGAGGCGTCAGATGATCTATTCTGTGTAAAATTCTGATCAGAGATGACTTCCCCGTGAAACTTCTCGGATGCTTGTGCTTTTGTGATACATGGCATGCTGCATCTGGATCCAATGGTGCGTCGTGAAAGGAATCCTACGAATTCTCTTTGGTGAACTGTTCGTGAACGAAAATCCTTATGCTGGACAGGATAGAGCATAGTCCGCGCATGTTTGAGATGCCTCCATCCTCATAGTGAATAAATACCCCCATTGACGCATACAGGCCGTTATCAAAGACTTCGACAGGATCACCCCAAAGATGTGTGTGCAGAACGTATCGTTTCCAGCAATTTGCGAGTCCCATCCAGTTACCACCTTCCATCGCTGTCCATCCTGGCAACTCTGTCGGACACGACCTGCCCAGATGATCCGAGTTCAGCACATTCAGACACTTCTTCCCTGCGTGATATGTTTTCACCCACCAGTTTTTGTGGGCAGGACCGCTACCAACAACGTCGAGGAACAGGAGGAGCTCACGCCGGCTCAGCAGAAATCTCGACCCCAAGCACGATCGGAGAGTGTCGACAAGGAATTCGAGAAACGAGAACTACATGACTTCAAAGCCTGGCTGTACGCGTTCTTGACCGACAAACTTGTTGCTCGAGGCCTTTCTAGAAACCATGCTGGGTTACACAAGGCGGTCGAGCTCGAAGAGTACGACATTTGGATCAGCTTGTTGTATGAAAGAAAGGTGAGGTATACGGACACGCCATCCTGGGTGCAGGACAAGTTTTACTCCCATATCGTCGCCAACGAGATCCTGGATGACTTTGTCGAGGAGGAGCTGCCACAAGCGGCCGCTGATATCAGGCGCACCAGGGAGTTGGAAGCAGCGAGACGGGTCAGAGCGGTCACTCGACCTGGTCGTCAGCGCGGGAGTCGCCGCCGAGGGGCCTAGGATATTTGGATTGTCGGTGTTATCTGGTCATTTCATATCCCAGTCGCGGGCGAAAGCACGGGCCCCGCAGACTTGCCCAGAGAGGGGCTTATATAGTAGACCTGATCAAACGGTTCTCCTTTCCAGTTGATGTGTACGCCTTCACCATACTTTGTCCAGCCAAGGGTCTCGTATAGCCGTATGGCCGCCGGATCTTTGAGCAGTACGTTCAGCAGTATTCGCCGATGTAGCCTTTCTGCTGTCCATCTGTGCGCTTCCTCCACAAGCATTTTGCCTGCGCCTTTACCACGAGCGGACGGGTCCACGAACAAACGTCCCAGAGCTACGAGACCTTGCCGGAATGGTGGCTTTTCCAAGCGCCAGAGGTACCGCTTGAATTCTTCGATCCTCTTATCACTTGGTGTCATCTCCGAGATGAGCGCATGGCCAATGATTTTGTCTTGTGCATCCACCAGTACCCAGGCTCGGATAGTAGAGTCAGGATCTAGGAATTTGGCTGGGTCTGCCAGTCCTTCGACCGGGTAGCCGTTGTCAGCATGAACACGGCGCAGCATCTCCGCAACTTCAGGCAGGTCGCTTTCTTCTCGGGCACGGACCTTCATGTCGAAGACTTAGTTGCACTTTTGATGACGAGCTCGGAAAGGTGCGAGATGAAAGCCTGCCTTCAACTCGGATAGATGGCAGAGGTGGACTTGTGGTAAGGTTTCGAAGGTAGGAGGGCTGTGTGGCGTTGTCAACTTCTCCGCCTCCCAAACTTCAGCTGCCAAGCTTCACGCATATCCTATCCCCTTAGTCACTCATACACAAATGAAGGCATTTTCATCGTTAAGGCTAATTTCCTAACGCTTCACTCAATCGGAATGAGACTCGTGTGGGTATTGTGCTGTCGAAGCATGTTTCTTTGAAATACAATATTACACAAGCCCAACACAAGTATGACAATTTACGATACCCCTGTCCACCGACATCCGTATGGCTACCAACTAGAGAATGAGGCCGTCATGTAGGATTTTGCAATGTGTAATGTAGGACCAAGTTCGTTCAAACATGTTGTTCAACTTGAGCTGCAGAGATGGAAGCGTCAACACAGGAGTATCTCCATGCCATCTGAACCGTGCATATAACGCAGTGGAAGGTATATCATCAGAACGGAAGGACCACTTTGGATCGTCAGTAACAATCGGCGATACGCCAGTCTCGTCAAAATGTGTACCGAAAGCTATGCACTGTACAGGTGCAATCATTGGATGGGACCTCTCGGCATTGAGCCATGTGGCCAGACGCATGATTCGACGTGGAACCAGCGAATTTACCTTCGGCAGTCCATCGACTGCTCCCACTGCAGATATCGGCCATACGATCCGAACGCAACTCGAACGACTGCCTATGTGCAAGCACAACCGCAGCGAGTCGAACAAGATCAGCAGGATGAGAGAGACGTTCAGCGCAGATACAATGTTGATCCTAGTTGCAATGTTCGAGGTGCTGGGAGCGAAGATGCCGTGGCTTCGAGCTCGGCGGGAAGGAGCAGGAGCGAGGAGCGAGGATCGAGCTCCAAGTCAAGATCCTCCAAGAAGAAGAAGTCCAAGCGGTAGATGGGCGGCTAAATGAGTGGCGGTAAACAGCCGGGTGCTAGCATTTCTGACCTTGTCTTACCGAATACAGCGGTTCGTTGGTAATATGGCATCTCGAAGGGAGCTCCGAATGGAAATGATGAAACAAGGACTAGCGCTGTGACCCCGTGAAGTCAAGTTTTAAGTGGATGGCTAGGTACACGAGAGACTTTCCGCTGTGCTGTATGTGGTCTGAGAAAAGGCGTTCATGATCGAGCAAAGATCGATGGATAATTCGTTCATCAATCACTGACGTACCTGTGCGACCTTGGGCTGCATAAGAGTCAGACATTCTACAGCAGTGCTCTGCTCCCAGCATGTTTTCATCAATCAAGTATAGAGCAATTATCGAATTGCTTGACACAACCTAGAGTAAGAATAGGCAAAGAAAGGTCCTGCGAAGTACTGACTGTTGCCGGTATCGAAACTTCAATCACATTATGTGTCGACAATTGCGATATCAGTGGGCGTGTGGCCACCAAACGCCGGGGCCTTTCCAGTACTGCCAGCAATGGAGTCAGCATCCTGGTGTACGGGGATTTCATATCGTTCTGCAGGAACAAGCTTGTAGCGAGCCATGTGCTGCTGCACTCAGATCGCGAACCTACGCACGGTGGGCAGCTCAGCACTACCAGTCAGTAGAGCAAGCAGCACAGTGGCGAGAACAACAGCCCCACGCAACTCAGCAAGATGAGACTCGAGAAGGAGATATGCAGCGACGATATAATGTCGATCCGCGCTGTGGTGAGAGAGGTGCACGTAGTGAACATTCGCAAGCACAAGGCTCTTCGGATCGTAGGAGCAAGAGCGAGCCCAATCGTAGAGACGGTCAGTCAAAATGAGTGGCTCAACTTCAATACAGCTCCTTCATCACATCTCAGAGACTGCTACCGTATTGAGCCAGTTTTGACTTGGGAATATGGTTGTGAATGGGTTCAATCTGTATCACTGAGCTCCCTCAACAGACTTGTACTCCGGAACCTCAACAAAATCTGCATCTGTCCCTGATGGGTACAGCGGCAGAAAGATGAATATTGAATTTCGAGGCGTACCCTTCGTGGTACAAATGATCAGGAGTTGTTTTCAAACCAGTCCACAAGCTGAGAAGGAGAATAACATGGCCTCTGTCACGCTCACTTGTGGACGACACCCCACTCCAGCGAGACAGTGGTACGAGTGCTGCCAAATGCTGGCGTGGGTGGCTGGCTTTCTTTGGTACAAAAGTGTACGCTCTCTCCGGCTCTGGTCAGCTAGACTTACCATCAATTTCCATCTCACTGGAACTCTCCTGCCGACCATAACAACTCATCTAACGTCCGAGGCCCAGCACCACACCGCACCGATACGCCCTAGATGTGTCACTGGGTGATCTTCATCTTCCGCTGCGGGCACTTCCACACCGCGTTCCGAATGAGCTGTCGCAATCCTCGACGGCACAGCCTGAATCTGCAAGTCTGGCCAAGGAGCTACACCCGTCTTGAGCATGCTTGTGAGAGTTGTGAGCTTATACTGCCCAATTAGGAGCTTCATGCGCCTGAATGACACCAAATACATCCAAACGAGAGCCAAACGAGAGCCAAATCAACCCCAGTCTCTTATCGTATCAAAGGAATCATTAGCATGACAAAATTGAGGACTCAAAAGGAACCACGATGGTAGAGACTTAGGTCCAGGGAAGGCGGATGGACGGACGTACTTGCAGTCTGGCAATGGCTAACGTGATCAATGCACTGAAATGCCTCTGAAGATCGGCGTAGTCCGATAGGTATCGTCAGAAGTCTATACCTGATGGGCTATGGTAAATACTCAATAACTCAAAAATGTATCCTTTGAGTATTCAAGTTCGTTATGCCCGCACTCGAGATCCAGATCGTGCCCGCTCATTGTCCTTGACCAAGAGAAGATCCTCTGGAGGGTCGGCTGCGTG